>JARWLC010000002.1:2691666-3364583 GCA_033318265.1 Phyllotis vaccarum | reverse complement strand
TTAGTAACATCACATGGCTGCAGTCTTGTGGGACTTAAAGTAGTTGATCTTGTGCACCTAGGCAGTACATTGTGGTCACCAAAGACTTTATAGAGTTCATGAAGTTGGTGATTGTAGAGATATTGGTCAAAGAGCACAAAATTAGTTACAGACAAGAAATAAGTTCAAAAGATCCACTGATTGTACAACATGGTGATCGTAGTTAATGCCAATATAAGGAAATCTTGAAAAGTGCCATCAGTGTGCCTACCAAAATAAATAAATAAAAAGGCAACTATGTAAAGATTCATATGTTAATTGGTGGGACTTACCAGTCCTATGGCATGCATATGTGTCTCACAATATCACAATCTATATGCCAAATACATACAACTATATCTGTCAATTTATAAAATAGCATTGATATAAAATTTAGTGATTGTTAGCTTATAATGAAAATATGAAATATTTCCATCCTAATCATTTCTGATATTATATCTACAGATTTTGAGGGACATAGAGCTGCTATACCATGTAAAAGGCAGACAATGTTTCCTGTTTTCTACGTATTTTTATGGTCTTATTTGGGCTAATCATACCTAAGGCTTTGTGTGTACTGGGCAACTCTATCTCTAGCTTTTCCTTCTTTTATTCTGAGATGGAGTCATGATAACTCTCATGAACCTTAAGCTTGCAAGTCTCCTGCCTCAACTTTTCAAGTAAAATAGCTAAGATTTAGGACTGGGCCACAAAGCTTGACTCTGTATTTCTCATTTGCATATTACCATAGTAATAAGCTCAATTAAATTTATGAAAGTCTAATTCTTTATTGATTGACTCTAGTTAATGCCGTTATAGTGACATTCTGAAAAGGAAGCAAACAGGAACTAAAGTGTTAAAATGTAAAGAGAAGCTGTGAATGAGGCTGAAGGGTCAGATATGTCATAAATGAAAATCATCGCTCCTTCTAGGAGACGGTTCAGGTAGACATGTGACATGCATGTCTTCAAAACATGATAACCTGAATTTGATCTCCAAAGCCACATGAAAAAGACACTAGGTAGGGTCTCACTGGCCCTTGTAAGGTAAGCTCCAGGCTAATGAAAGAACCTGTCTCATAAAACATGACAGAAGCCTCTTAAGGAACAATACTCAGCTAGGCAGTGGTGGCACACCCTTAATCCCAGCTCTCAAGAGGCAGAGGCAATTGGATCTCTGTGAGTTTGAGGCCAGCCAGGTCTACAGAGTGAGTTCCAGGAGAGCTATTAGTACACACAGAGAAACCCTTTCTCAGAAAAATAATTAATTTTTTAAAAAGGAACAACACTCAATGTTGTCCTTTGTCCTACATACCAACATATGCATTCACAAACACACACTTACGTGTGGGAAACAGATGGGTTTGTCTTCTTTGTTTGATTGTTTGATTGTAACAAGGTCTCACTGTGTAACCCAGACTTCTGTGAGTTTTGATTCTCCTGACCCTGTTCAAGTGCTAGGGTAACAGCCATATGCTACCAAGAAAAGCCTTAAGAAAGATTTGAAATTAATATATTTGTCACATGTGATTCATGACAAACAGTGATGAAAAAACTCTTTGGGGGCTAAAGTTAATTTTTTTCTTATATCTTAAATGGAGTGCATTTATTTTATTGAATCAATTGAATTTAAGAACTATTTTAAAACTATGAAGTTTTCTTGAAAACTAATAGATACGGAAGTGATCACCTTCATCAAAGCAACATGGCGGAAATAAAGAACAAAACAAAGAAAGTAACACCAGAACCCAGAGATGCTAGTCTTTGGAATACCACCCAGAATAAATGAAATGTGAAATTTAGACCTGAGTAATTTCTGTGTTGTGTTGGAAATTTGAACAATACTAGAAAGGTTTCATGAAATGCCTTCTATTTTAGAGTGAATTGGTACCACCACTTTACTATCAAACCTCAGTTCAACTAACTATATATAGATTAATTTGACAATATCAAAGACAAAATACTAAGGAGCTAGATGCATGGTTTAATAGTGAAAAGCACTTGTTGCTTCTTAGAGGACTATGCTCAGCTCCCAGAACCCACATTATTATATCATAACTATCTAAATTCAAGTCCCAGTGGATCCAGCACTCTCTTCTGAGCTTCCTATGCATAGGCATGTGCACGGTGAACATACATGTACTCATACACATAAGAAAAAAATCTAAAAGAAAAAGCATATAAGACCAGTTGATAATAATAGAATCAAACATTAAAATGTTCTGATTGCAAAGAAATGGACCTTTCCAAATAACCACTATGAATATAAACCAGGAGCTAGAGTCTCAAAGTTCCATCTGCAGGCTAATAAGGTTTTAGCTCTACTTTCCTTTACATCCAAGGTCTGTTTTTCATTGGCAAGAAGATCGAGCACATAAAAAGCTGCAAATATTTGTGTTTGGTTTTCCTTTGTGAAATATTACAGTAGTCTTAGAAAGTAAAGAGCACTTAAGCCACAGAAGAACTTTCTGTAAAAACTATAGTCAACAACTCTGCCTCCTTTAAAAACATACCCTTTGTTTCTTCATAGAGTCTAGACATTTTTCAAGTGTTTAAAGTAGAAACTTGTTTATTTGAACAGAAATACTTAATGCAAATGTGCTGCATGTGTCTTTACTAATTAGTAGAAATATGAACAATATTTTTAAACATATTAGTAAGACTCTATACATTAAAGTAACATGTCAAAGGCACCTACAACTGAGGAAATAAGGTAGGAACAAACAGATAATCTTTAATAGATCTAAAGATGGCATAGCAAAGTCAGACCGAAGACAAGTGAAGAAGAGCTGATAAAGGTGTAATTCTGATGGATCGCCATGATTTCTGGATAGGCAAGTGTGTCACTCTTGTATAGCCTGTTCCTAGCATGGGTGAAGTCCTCCATTCAAAACTCAGTGTTAAAATAAATTTAAAAATACACAAAAGTATATTTTGTTGTATTCACTCTAGTAAAGCCACTTTAGAAGAAAATATTTGGTCAAAATTAATATAATTGATAGAAAATATCTAACTTGCCTTGACAGATTAAGTCAAGATAGAAAATAAAATAATGAACAATTTATTATGAACCAATATTTACATGCAATGCCCAAGATCAAGATTGATTAAAATGCTATTTTTCTTCAAAAAAACATTAAGTGTAGTGGAATTAACAATAATTCTAGTTTTCAAGTTAAAAAAAAAAAAAAAGGTCAAATGGAGCCTAGAATCCAAACAACTTGGTTACTTAGAGTAGTAATAGTTACTGAATTATTTGGTCAAGATATGGCCACAAAAGCTGTGTGAAACAATTGTCTTTAATGTGGAGTAAAATATCTTAGGTTCAATTCAAATTAGATGACGATTTAAATGTGAAATGTACCTAGAAAATATTTAGAAATGAATTTAAAAGTTTATATCTTTACCAATTTGGAGTCAAACAGTTTTGAGCAAGATTACTAAACATCATTGATAGAGTTAGATCCTTCTCAAAATGCAATCTAGTCAGTGATGTTGCTCGTCTTTCTCTCCCACCTCTGATCAAGTTTTAGAGCATGTCAGGTGACTGTATAAATTAGCCATCCCTAAATGTTGGAAGTTAGAAGGGCTGAACTGTTACCATCTTGTTATTAGTTAGAAAAATAGTTCAAAGTATTTTATTCAGATACTCCAGGGTTTCAGAGCTAGTGTAGACTTGAAAGTCTTGCAATCAAATCTGCTCACTTTACAGTGGGAGGCAGGAGGAGTTGATAAATTGTGATTATGTTCCAAAGCAGAGACACTGAGCTAAGAATGGACATCATCTCTCCTCAGGCTCATGTCTAGGCTATTTTATTAGATCAAAATTAAACCATTATTGATGCAAACAGATGTAATGAAAGGCTGTTGCTATTTCTAGTTACAAGTTTCATCTCCATGGGAATGGAATGCTTCTGTGAACCTATTTCTTGCTGGAATTTAAACATACTTGCACTTTAAACTTCACTGATAGAAATAAAAATAATTACAAATGCATCAATTAGCTCCATACACACACACAAGGGGCAGAGAGAGGAAGAGAGAAAGAGAGAGAGGGAGAGAGAGAGGGAGACTGGTCTATGCTCAGTAAGTCATATGAGATGAAGCAACAAGAGACAGCAGTTTAAATCTGAATGTTTCATAGCAGCTCTTTCAAACTAAATACACACTAAAATCTACACACTGAAATGATGATTCTAAAATATTATATAATCCCCTTCAACATCAAATCATGATGAATACACAAATTGGGAACAAAAGCCAGTTATTTTCTACAAAAAATAATAAAAAATAAATAAAACCCAACTCTTTTGTTGTAGACTCTTCCCTCCCTATACTATATGAAGCAAAGTGGAGCGCTATAAGCAGTGATTTGGCAGAACATCACTTGGAAAGTGTCAGGAAGAAAAAAGCAGCTGTCACATATATGTTGGCATTTGGAGTATTAAAACCTTGCTGTGAAGAACAGTGAGTCATCTAAAATGTAATGTGCAAAGGAAGCTGACACATAAAAGGACTGAACAGTGATGAGTTTCCAAAGGCAGCAGTGGGACAAAGAACTATTACAGGTGATCTATTTTGGGGTCTAACAGCATAACTTGGAAATTCTTTTTAAAAATCCACAGCTTTAAAACAGAGAAAAAGAAACCAGCTCATGAAGCTTTGAATTTAAAATAACACAACTTAGTACAGTTTATTTTCATTAGTATTATTATATTGTAATAGGAAAATCACGGAATTATTAAAAACCTTTCAGTCCAAAAATTAGTTAGGGTAAGAAAATCTAATTAAGTATTGTGATAAAGGTATCATGTATATCAATAGATGCATAATAACTTTATTTACCATGCCACTATAATGACAGAACACATCTGTCTTTTCAGAAGCACCAATGTCATTATTGTCCATTGACAGAATAAAGTTCACACTGTTTTCTAGGGAATCCCTAAAAGTAGTATCTGGAATACTGCAAAAGATTGAAACAACTCATTTCCCTACATTCTTGTTCCTTTACTTATAAATAAGTATTCTCTACTTTTAAACTACAAGAAACTTTATCTCACCCCACTTATAAGAATATAATATAACAGTGATTGTGTGCTTAAAAAGCAAAGAACTCTGTATAAAGAAGACAGTTTGATTGAATAACCTAGCCACATTATAACACTGAAAAAACATCTCTAGAGTGATGAGATACACATGAATGGGCATGGCTTACCTCAATAAATTGCTAGAATAAAAACCTGATAGTACACACTTAAAATTAACTTGCTATCCCTAGTCATCTGGCCAAAGGAACACAATTATAGGGTTAATTTTACTCCCCAATGTCTTGAAAAATAATTTGAATTGATCGTTGTACATAATTGTATCCCTATCGGTAATTTATTGGGTTGCCACTGAAGGTTTGTTTTTATTTAAAAGTTAGTGATACACTATTCTTTATTCCTATAATTAACACATTCTTAATACCCTTGACTTTACTGACATATCTTGTCAAAATACATGCAATACCTGAGTGTTAGACCATCCAAAGTTTTGACAGTTGGTAGCACAAGCTGTTGGTATATCATCATAGGACCCTGGATGACAAAAGAACATTCCTTTGAATTTGGTAACATTATGAGTAGAAAGTGTGGAATTTTACAGAACTTATTTAAAAGCATATACTAATGTGTTTCTCTGTTAAATTTACAATTTTAAATGGCGTGTTTGAAAGGAAAGTTTGGAGGAGATACATCTGTCACATTTAAGTTACCATTAAGCTAACCTGGAAAAAAAATGTTTTTTAAAAAAAGCTTTGCTTTTTAGCATGGCAATATATCCTTGTAATGGGGTCACTGGGAGACAAAACGCGAAGGCAGATGTTTCCTATTGCCTGAGATCTTAGCACTAGAAGGAGATGGGGTCTGCTTAAGTGTAGCTTTGCTCTGTAATTTGGGGATAACATAGTCCCTGGCCTTCTGGAGCTTTTAGGACTTACCAATAGTTAGCTACGTTAAAAAAAAAAATAGATTCATGGAGGTCCGGTGGTAATAAATACAACAACAAACAAGCAATAAGAAAATAAGAAGGAGAAGATGGTGACAGTCATGAGAAGTCTCTGAGGAGGTGGCACAGGCATAGAGATAGTGACCTTGGTGGGAGGCTGCTGTGACTGCCCTAGGGAAGGTCAGTCCTACAGTGATGACTTAATTAATGGTTCTGCTTCTGGGACAGGGATGAGTTGGCTGATTCAAGGTAAGGGTAAAGTTAACACCATCAGAGAGGAAATATAAAAGCAAGGGGGAGTCTCGAAGAAGAACCCAAAGGCTTATAGGGTCAAAAAGAAAAAACTCCTTTTATACAAAGTACTAGCAATAAATGAATCTATTACTATTTAAAAAGACAAAATTGAATACAGATGTTGGCTTGTATATATCTTTTGAGTGAATGCTGAAAATAAGACGAAATCATAATATAGTTTTTATTGCTTTATATTCACACTTCGTAAAATGTATTGGACTTCGAAGATGTCAAATTCGTGTTTTGTGATGTCTTTAACTCCTATTGTGATCTGGGAAACTTTGTTACCCTTTAGTGATCGTCTAAGTCACTGTCAAAGATTTTTATACAGACTAATTTTTAAAACAAGAAAGTATTTTGTGAACCAAAATTTATTTTAATTATCTTGTCATATTACTCTAAAATTAAAAAAAAACATGTTTCCATAATTTCTACATGTAATTGTAACCTAACATTACTATTATTAGGATTAGCATCTGATTATATTAAATAGGTTTATTTAGATATGAACCAAAACTGTCTAAATCTAGAACCAAATTTTTTTCAAAAATGCTTTTGAAAAAAATAAAACTCTTCAGACTCTGGCTTTATTGGCACCATATGGAATTCAGCAGGTTCAAAGTTGAAGTTTATTTTGAATACTTTCCCAACTTGTTAGAAAATTCCACTAGAAATAGAAACATCTGAGGGACATCGGTGTTCTTTCTCAGTATAATTCTTAAATTTTCATTTTTTTTTTATCCCAAAGTGACCATGAAAGAATATTTTAAACCCTTGGGTAATTAGTTATACTGGTTATCATAAAATTAAATATGGAGTTAATTTTGTTTGATAAATATCTTCCATATACTAACAAAATATAGTGCATGAGTTACTTATTTTCTAAGATACACATTAATACATATCATATCAATGGAGTAAAAATAGATGAATGGCCAATATAAAGCATAAAAAGTATTATTAAAACCTCATGGAAACATAAGGTATCCAGATAAAAATGAAAGAAACAACTAATTGTGTTCAGAAGCAGAATTTCTAAGTTGACTAAACAATGGAATTAAAATAAACTAAATCTTGAGGACATAGAAAAGAAATAGAGCATGTACATGTAAGCAGATAAACTTTCTTCACAAAATGTTACCATAGTCAATAATTAAGCTAAAGAAAAATAAAGCTACACCTAACTCTATTAAGTGGAAATCAAAGCCTTGAAGTCATAAATGAGATAATTCAACTAGTAGTTTTAAAGACAACATACAGTTGCCAAATTATGACCTACATGAAGGATACAAACTCCAGTGCCTTCTTATTGTTTTAAAATATAAGAAGTTAATATTACTACAGTGGGAAATGAGATACATTATATTCATGTGATTTGTAGGTTCCGTAACTTGCTTCCAGTATTTAATAGAATTTAAATATATATAGAAAGAAGATAGATGATATACAAGCCAATGATTGACAAGTGATAGATAGATAGAGAGAGAGAGAGAAATAGATGATAGATAGAGATAGGTAGATGATAGATAGAGATAGATGGTTGATAGATAGATGATTGATAGATAGATAGATAGATAGATAGATAGATAGATAGATAGATAGATAGATAGATAGATGCATGCATGCATGCATACATACAGACACAGATAATCCACAAACAATGGATTAGTCATAGTTCCTCCAAATCAACTACTTCAATTACCTAATTAGAAACAGAATTTGAAAGAAAAGTTTTTATTCTTTTTACATGCATATTTACCACGACCAGAGTGTTGTAAATCAAAACCACAATGTGATACTGGGTTACACCCTCCAGACTGGCAAAATTAGAAAGTTTGACAGCAGTTCACAGTTTTGGAAAGTCTATGGTGCAATAAATATCTCATTTACTGTTGTTGAGGATTTCAATTGGGTCAGCACTATGGATTTCTTAGAAATACGTCTTCTAAATCTTTTCTCTAAAGAATTCATACAGGTATATGAGAAGATACATAGGGGGAACTATTAATGACTTTCTTGATTTTAATGGTGAGATGTTGGAAGCAATTCTAACATTCCTCAGTGGGAGAAAGGGTAAATGGATTCTGACACATTCATGCAATGGAACACTGCAGTAGTGTTAAACACATATCACACAACACACTCTAAGAGTAATTTACCTCAAAAGGCACAATGCTATGTAAAAGAGGCAATTGCCACAGAAAATATAATTGCACTTTCATGAAGTAAAAATCAAAACATTAAAGCTAAGTAATATATTACTTAGAAAGTTATACCAGGGTAAGTGATCTCTAGATATCTAGAACCCAGTATAGAGTAACAGTTTACTGGTAGGTTTGTACATGTGGATAGTTAGGCGAGAACTTGATGCTCAGACAAACCAGGTTCCGGTAAAGAGGTGTTTACTTAAAAAGGCTGTTTATGATAGATACAATCTTCAAAGTTTAGAGAGTAAACTTTGTAGAACATCAACCCAGAGTGACTGACTCTCTAGAATTGTGCATTTTTAAACTTTAAATCAAAACATGGAAGCGCAGTGTGTGATTAGAACAGAGGAAGAAGGCTTTGACGCTACAGCACAATCCACTTGGAAATTTTTTCTTCTTTTTACAGTCAAAATATTAGAATATTCATGGGAGTTCACAAGTATTGTTATATGGAAAAAACTGTACTTGGAATTTAGTGAGCATGATTTATTTGTCTGAATTCTAGCCATCTGATTTGGTTCTTAAAATTATACGTCATACTTTTTTCTGAGTCTTCTAGGAATGGAATTTTAGGTAACCAATGATGAAAAATCCTTGAATCTAACCAACCAATGTCTGTTTACCCCTGTATGACTGAAGACCCACTCCATGAGATGGAACTCATACCAACCACTTCTGGGGTGACAAAGAACCAAAGATTAGATATCCCAGAGACCTAGCATAAAACCAGATATTACTGGTCCAAAGAAAAAAGTTAATGATAAAGTGACTCCTAATAATATTAAGCTGTACTCATAGATCAGTGACTTGTTCAGCCATTATCAAAGAAGATGGGAACAAATACCGAGCCTGACTCCCAGACATTACAGATGGGGGGGGGGAGGGAAAGGGGGAGGAGATAAAGAGAGAGAGGAGAGAGAGAAGGGGAGGGAGAGAGAGATGAGGAGAGAGAGAGAGAGACCGACCTGGGACCATGCAGTTCTAAATGAAATTCTCCATAAAATCTCTCCCCTCAGAGCTCAAGGAATTCCACCGAAGAGGAGGCAGAAAGAGTGTAAGAGCCAGAGCGGATGGAGGACACCAGGAGAACAAAGCCCACTAAACCTGCTAAGCAAGACTCACACGACCTCACATACGACTGAAACAGCAAACGCAAGGCCGACACAGGTCTGCACCAGGTCCTACGTATGCAGAGTACACACAGGTTTAGTATTTTTAAGGGACCTCTGAATGTGTGAAGGAGGGGATCTCTGGTCCTGTGCCTTCTCTTGGGACTCCTTTCCTTCTGTTAGTCTGACTTGTCCCATTCTTGGTTTTTGTTTTCACTTTTATTTTTTTAAATGTCAAAAAGAGAAAAACCCTTGAGTTTATGTATGCTTTCAAGTGTGCTTGTGTGTGTGTGTGCACATATGTATGTGCATATGTGTATGTGTGTGGGTCCTGTTGCGTGCAGGCCTCTGTGTGTGTGCACCTGTGTAAGTGTGTATGAATGTTTGCTCCTGGGTCCAGTAAAAGCAGAAAAATTGTAATTTGAATTATAGCAAGTTTCTGATACTTTAAGTTATAGTGATATATACAGGAAAAGCATGCCTTCTGAATAGAATTGTCATCAGTGCTACTTATTCGGGGCCAAGGCCTAAAAAGATAGCCATGATCATGTACTCCTCATCTTAGATGACATGATTCAAGACTGGATTTTTATTTTATTATTATGGTGGCAAATAATATGTGTATTATTGAGCCAGCTTATTCTGGTCTAGCCTTTTATCCTGTTATTTTGATCATTTAATTCAATCTTCCTTTATGAATTCATTGAGAAATTCATATCAGCATTGTATTTACACCATTCTCCCTTTCTTTTATCCCTACAGCTCCATCCACGTTTCCTTCCATTCATCCGCAAACCCATGGCTTCTTATTCTTCAGTTAGTACTGTTACGCGCACGCGCACACACACATATGTATAAATTCAACCTGAGCTCAGTTAGTGTTTCTCATGTCTTTTATAGTACTTTTAACTTTCAAATCTCATTCCTGACTATATTATATATCAGATTTTCCACTTAGTCATTAATAATTACTGTTAATTTAGGTGAGATGTTCTGATTAGTGCTTCCCTCTTTAATTTTTTGTTCCTTTCATTTCTAATTTCATCAACTTCTACAAGTCTTCAAGCTTTTCTTTAATTTTTCTACTTGTAGCAAGTGTGATGCTTTGAATTTCTTCAAAAGTGTGTGTGTGTGTACATACGTATGTAGACGCATGCATGTGTGTGGGTCCCGTTGCGTGTGTGCCTCTGTGTGTGTGCACCTGTGTAAGTGTGTATGAATGTGGGACTACGTGGGAAACTCATTTGTCACACTTTAGGTTGTGTTAAATGTTTGTGGGCTTTTAAATATTTGACCAAACTCTCTTACATGCAAATGCTTTTCTATTCTGGGCAGTGGTGGTGTGCTCTTTTGATCCCAGCACTCAGGAGGCAGAGACAGGCGGATCTCTATGAGTTTGAGGCCAGCCTGATCTAAAGAGTTCCAGGACAGGCAAAACTGGAACCCTGTCTCAAACAAAAAAAACAAAACCTCCCAAAAATGCTTTTCTAGAACTTTACGAAGTGAGTAATTCTCAATGGTAGTTAGTTAAAATGACTTATGAAGTATTGTAAACAAATTTGTTTGTAGGTAACACCATGAATTACAAAATTGATTTAGAACTATTCACTTTGTAGACAGTTATAGTCACTGGTGCCAATCACTCGCAGAAAGATGCTTCACAGAGTAAAGGGAGACCAGTATATAGAGTCAAAATATGCTGTACCATATGATTTGCCATTCACCCTATGCAGTACCAAAGTTTCTCTATGCAATGAAGGGCAAATTGCAATAATTATTGAACTACTCAAAATGCACAGTAAATCGTATAGATGTAATTTAGTGTTAAATATTTAAATGGACCACATTCAACCTATAAGTAGTATCTTGTTAGAGGCTCTCAAAAGTATTTATTGCCTTAGCTGAATCTAGATTAAAACGATAATTATTTTGGCACAATGTTTTTCTGAACAAGAATACGTGGGAAACTCAGTTATCACTCTAGAGATGGGTGCTAGCTTGAGAAAGTGCATTCAGTGGCTCAGAAAATGAGAAATTAATCATTTTTGCACTCAAAAGTACTTGACTGAAAACTTCATTAAAGCATTTATTTTCCTATGGGTAATTTGTTTTAAGTGCCTTTTGCACAGTTTAATCAAATCCACTTGTTAGAAATTATTACCATTCTGTCTTTTGTAAAATGTTGTTGATGCCACATTATTATTTCCTGGCATGTGCTACCAGAAATGAAGAAAATACACTGCATAGTATTGCACTGTCTTGTTTATCATATTTTTCAGCCCTGACGGTTGCAGGAGTCATTATTTATGAAAACTACAAAATAAAAACAAGCAAAATCTTTTCATTCTAGAGACACATTAAATGAAGATTAAACTTTTAAAGGTAGGATATGATTCTCTATATGCTTCATGATAGTAATTTAGTCATAAATGCAGTACTTACTAACGACCACTTCAAATGAAATCATAAAGTTTAATAATTAAATGATAGAAAGAACAGCAGCAAGAAGTAATTTTAATTTTGATTTTTAGCACTACCTCAGCAGTATAGAGCATGATGGGTATAATGCAATTTGTTGCTTATGGTTTTAAAATGTATTCATTATTGCTACTATGGGATAAGGAGAAAATAGGAATTATGGTACATTGCTCACTCATTATGCTCTGAATATACATTATATATATAATGGACATCACTTTTTATGCTCCTCCAAATTATTGTATTTCTGAATTATATAAATATCTAGGGCTCAGAGTGAATACCTCTGTGATGTTTCTTCATGGATGAAGGATTAACTCTATGACTCCCAAGCAAATGGGGAATCTAAATTACAAAAGATTGGCTGTTGTGTTTATAGATTGCCAATTATATCAACTCAGAAGATACATTTGGTGAAAGTCAAACAAGAAGCAACGTGACAGATCAAGATTATATTTAATCATGAATCTGTGTGGGAGGGAGAATCAGAATCTGTTTCTTTATATATAAATATAGACAGAACATAAGTATATATAAACAGAACATAAGTATATAAAGTAGTCCTTTGATTTTAAGTTTAATAAACCTACAAAACTGTACATGTGAAGGACATTGAGAGTTAACATTCTTTTTTTAAAGTTTTTATTAAATACTTGTTGCTTGGCATTAAAAGTCCAATGACTTAGAGAAGACAAAGATGGAACTCGATGCCTACTGAACTTTTTTTCTATTAAACCAAATTTTCGTTCTCCCACGTGTGATCTTTATAAATGCTTGATTTTCTTTCTTTCAACCCCACTGCTAAGCTTCTTGCTTTTGAAGGCGACCTTGCTCCATTGTCCACAAGGCAGTAAGTAATGGGGTAAGGCTTTGTCAGGAGGCTACAGTTGGCAAGTCTGCCAATTTCAACAATAATTCTGCCAGTTTCAGCCATTTTTGGACCACTTGTGGAAAGGCTTCAACACTTTGTGTCAAAATACTGGGCTCTGTTCTCATTCATACTAGTTGGAAGGCTCATTGCTTGAAATTCAGTGAAACCTGAACACCAATCTCATCACAGAAGTATCCTTACCAGTTTATTTCCCCCTCACAGGGATGGTGTAGGGAATAAATGTTAGGTTATCCTGAGAATAACAAAATAGTCATTGGTTTCTGGATGTGTTCACTTTGGATGTGTGCAGCTTCTAACACATTCAGATAGAAGCTCCAGCATCTGAAACCATGAAGTCAATGTGTAGTTTTCTGTGGCATAGATATCAGTATATAAAATCCATTCCTTCAGCCATTTATTGAGCAACTTTAAGCACCAATGGCATTCAGGCATTCCTATAAAAGTTTGCAAAGTTAGTAAAATGCCTTCGTACGTGAAAAAAATTCAAAAATTAACAATAGTAGATTGTTTGTAGCAAGATGCTTAATGTTATAGGAAAAGTCCAGGCTATACTACATAATTGAAAAGCACAAGAGAACAGCAGTGAGGTAAGCATAGGTTGGTCGTAAGTAGTGACTTGGGCAAAGCTCACACAAAATGGCTATCAGGAGTCACACGGTAGGGAGGTGAAGAACTTTAGCTGTTGATATATGGGTAGAGGACATTTATGTTCATTAAAAGAAACATACAGAAAATGAGATGGCCCACTTATCTCCCTTTAATTTGTGCTGATTTTTATCAGAAGTACCAGCATGAAGCCAAATTTCTAGAGCTGAGGAGCTCCACAAAGGGAAGAAGAAACTCTGAGGTCTGTATGCTAAGAATTCTGTACCCCGTGAATAGTGAGGAGTGGGATTAACTTTCATAACCAGAGGCTGCAACGATGCATCTGTGAGTCACAGTAAAAAGTTCTTTCTCTCCTAATTTATTCCAGTAAGATCTCCCTCTTAAGACCTAAGTGCTGTAATAAACTTATATCCAAAATGTTGTACAAACACCATCCAAATAAAATATATCAAAATTGACAAAAAATTGTCAACTTAACAAGCCCTTATCACACGGAAAGCCCTATATAGGGGTTTCATTTGTTTGTTTGTTCAATAATTTATTTAATTTTATGTGCGTTGATATGAGGGTATCAGATCCCCTGGAACTGGAGTTACAGACATTTATGAGCCACTATGTGGTTGCTGGGAATAGGACCAGAGTCCTCTGGAAAAGCAGCCAGTGCTCTTAACCTCTCAACATCTCTCCAGCTCCCTATATTGGTTTTTAAAGACACATGGAACAGGGTAGAGGTATAAACACAATATATGTTTCTGTCAGTATCTACTTTCTTCATGGTCACAAGATCAGTTGTTTAAGTGTGGTCTTGTCTAAAGTACCAGAGCTTGATACGTCAGATAGTTTGTGCATCCATGTGTTAATCTGAACAACTGTGGACTATAGATGAGACATTGGAAGGTAGCCATTCTGAAATAAAGAGCTATCTAATGAATTCTACACCACTTACATTATACGCACATGTGTTGGGGTATTCTAAAACAGCTTTAACCTTTCATACTTAGCAGTGAAAATTCCTTTTTTTTTTATATTCCCCTGTCAGTGCCATACAGTTTAATCCTAGTATTTTCATAATAGGGATAATTATATGGCCAAATGAGTCATAACAGATTAAACCATGATGTAAAGAACAACAAGAATGATTTCTTCCTCAAAGTGCACCACCACCACAGATTTTAATCTGGACAGAAAAGCAAATCTGAAATCCTCTCTGTAGATGAGAGTCAGGAAAGCTCCAACAAACAGGAAGTCCTGTGAATTCCATGCAACTACATAAAAAAAAAAAAAAGTGTCTCTGTGAATGAAGTTTATTTGCATATTGAATGTCTCTTCAGAAAGTATTTTCAGTTTTTACTACATTCTCAAGAACAATGATCATAATCCACAAATACTCAAAAGCAAACCTTACAATAAATTATCTTCAACCCTTTCATAATCTATATGTGTTTTTCCATCTTCTTGTACAGGTATCCTTGGAGAGATTTAATATATAAGAAAACGTGAGTTTACCATTAAAAAACAATTAGAAATATCTACTGCAAGACTGTCTAAAAGCCCAAATAGTCTCAAAGTCTTTTAAATATGTAAATTAAGCTTGTTGAATCATCCTCTCAATGTCCTTTTTATTTAAGTTTCTATGGATGCTATAGGAGTCACAGCTAAGATTTTCTTGGCACTCTTGACACTGATTTACTTATTTTAGACAGCATCTCACTCTGCAATCCATGTTATCCTAGAGCTTATTAGTAGCCCAAGATAGCCGCTGAACTGGGGTCAATCTCCTGCCTCTGCTTTATAAGTGCTGAAATCACACATACAAGACCTACTGCCTTGCTAAATTCTAAGTTTATGTAGAAGTGCTGCATGTTACATGAGAACAGAAGAATAGCCACCTTGAATACTTCAGTTGTGAATTACACTTGCTCATGCCCTATCAAATGAATGAACTGTATTTTCATTGTCTAAATGTTGGTTTTAAGAATAAACTTTTGCACAGATAAGCACTATAGCTCCAGTTTTATTTCAAACAGTCTTGATCCTCTCTGAAGTATACTGAGCATCTACCATTTATATGCAAATATTCTGCTAACACGTTCCAGGTATTATCTCACATACTTCACACTAAACCTTATAAAGCAGTATGACTATCACTCACAGTTTATAGATGATAAGGAAAACTAACAAGTGGTAAACCAGATACCTATGTGGGTGGTGCAGGGTAGAGTCTACTAGGCACATGTGTGGCTATAACATATCTGGATTTCTAAAGCAATTGTAAAGTTGTTTTTCCTTAGCCAATAAAGCATATTGGAATGTTCTTACAAAGGTCTTTAAAATATAAACTTTATTGAAATTAAGTTCTTGAAGGAGCACACATAGGCAACATGTTTTATAAAATGCTAAACCTCTAATATTAGGTTTCCACTTATTAAGTTAAGCAGGTCTCTCTTTTGCCTCTCATAATAAAAAATAGCTGCAGAATTGGTAATAACAGTTTTATACTAATAAAATTACTTTTCACAACTTTAATATCATTGCCTGCTAAAAATTTATTCATTCCTCCCTGATACTTTGACCATAGTCTCAGTTTTCCCTTCAAATTACACTTAGAGAGTAGGGCTAAATTGAGTTAGTTATTCACAAAATAACTGCATGACTATGGGTCTTAGGTCGCTGTTTGAGTACAAGACAAGTGTATACTAGTTTTCATTGTTAAAGTCAGTCTTATCTATTCAAGAGACATAAAGGATCTAAGAACTGAGATGTAGTAACAACACTCCTGCAAACCAACCTGCTGTTTATTTAATACTCTAAATGAAGCTTGAAAATTTACTAAAGTTTTTTTCTGTAAAACACAACTGGACCTAGGTTAAACACAGTTAACTCAGGTTAAGCCTGAATAGACTAATAATGATGAGGTTTTTTTTTTTTTTTTTTAACAATAATGTATGCTCTATAAAGGTAGCTTCATTTAGTTTTTTTTTAAAAAAATGAAAAAAATGATATAGTGTTAATGGGAGTGTTAAGTTAAAAACAGATTTCACCCAAAGACGGTAATAAAATAGAGTTATAACATGAATATCATAGGATTATTAAGCAGTTATGATTCTGTTTTTTCAGCTCAGATCTCTTTAGTTAAGCTTGATATTCTGACCTTTTAATTGACTATTACGTATGGATTTAACTCCTTTACTTTTAAAAACTTTAATACACTATTTTGACTCTACTTGCAAACAGTATATTAATGTTCTCATATTACATAATGTAGTGTTACATAAAGAAGCTACCTGGAAAAAAAAGAAATGTGTTCTGTAAAAGTAAATTTATCGTGAGCTAATAATTCTAGCAAACTAGAAGACAGTTTCAGTTCATGGCCAGTGATAAATTTATTTAATAATATTAGAGAGTAAAATGGTTTTGTTGTTGTTGTTGGGTTTGGAGGAGGATTAGTGGTGGTGGTTGGGGTATTTTGCTTTGGTTTGGTTTGGTTTTTGTTCTTTGAGACAGGGTTTCTCTGTGTAGCCTGGCTATCCTGGAACTCATTATGTAGACCAGGCTTGCCTCAAACTCAGAGATTTGCCTGCCTCTGCCTCCCAAGTTCTGAAGTCAAAGGAGTGTGCCACTACCGCCAAGCTGAGAGTAAAATGCTTAATGTGTCCTTAAAAATTAATTTTTTTCTTTTTTATAAGATAATTCATTAATCTACTGAATTTAAGAAGGGTTGAGATTATTTGTCTTCAACTAATTTTCTGACAAATATTATAATACTAATTACACATGGAAAAATAATCACCTGGATTTATTGAGAAATTTCTGCTTTCCTGAGAATTGCAACAGAATATAAAATTATAATTATTTTTGACAAATGAATATTATGTGATTCTGATATATAGTTCACATGTTTTTTATTTTTCCTTAAGCATGATAGCTTAATATTTATTCTCCAAATTTTGCAATTAATTGCTTTCTATCTATTGTTCCACTGAATATTCAACAATGATCACATATATTCAAAGTTACACACAATTTTAAAAGTAACAAAAACATTGGGTTATTTAATATGTTGTTTCCACTTCTTTCTCCAGTTATCTAAAAATTAAAACAGGTGAACTACAGATACCTGGAGTTTGTGCAACTGCTGTTAAGGGAAGGTTTGGGGCAGGAAGAGAATCCCCATCCCAGTAACTGGGGGAAGACTGACATACTTCCTTAGGATGTAGATCTTAGTTGTCATATGCAAAGTTTTGCTCTATACAATTACAATGGAAAACCTTTACATAGTAAATGAGATTTTTTTAAATATTTAATATTGTAGTGTAGTCCTTTGTAGAAAAAGATTACAGTCAAGAAAGACATACATGTTTAGAATTTATCCACAGACTAGACTTCAAAACTGGGCCCAGACAAACGTTTGTTCTCTCGTAGCTTCTGAACTATTCACTCATCTTCATTGTGAGTGAATTCTGGATGAGTTAGGAGTTAAGCTGTACTACAGACTTGACCCTTGTCTTCCATTAACACTGTTGTAAGATGTGACTTATGGTGATGCTTTAGAAGCTACCCTGAATCCCAAACAAAAACAGGGGATTAGGCTCTTGGACTTTATCTGAATTCTGAAAAGGTGGCATCATTGCACCTCTAAAAGCAGAATTAGTTTTAATTCAATCAAAGTCATGTATAAAGCATGAAGTACATTTTGTTTGGTGAATACCTATTTTGAGTCTAAAGGTAATTGTATTAATTTACATTGCTTTACAAATAGAACAATTTAGGAAAAATGTATTTCAGATCACATGAGATATGACACTTTGAATTCTGTGTTTTTATTTGACATATTTAGGACTTAAGACCATAAACATTGACTTTAAGATGCTGGAAGGAGTATCTTCTGTAAGTTAAACTAACATAGATAAAAGTATAATTTGGTTCTCAGACATTTGCTTATTCATTTTAAAAGCCACATTAATTTTGGAATGTTATTTTAATCTCCCAGTTATTAACTCAAATAATCTCTATGCCTGCCTAATGGTCATCAATATTTATTGCCTGACATTTTTCTGTTATGGTTTCTGGTGATAAATATTGCTTTTAAAAATGCTATTAATATAAATGATATTCAAATAAATTATACAAGATGATTATGTGTTTTGGAGAGTTAATTTTAAAAAATCAGAAGAGCTTTTAGAGTTAATAATTTACAGCATTTTATTAATAGAATACCCAATTTCAGAAAATAATCTGCTTAGAATAATGCTTTTTAATTTCTGTTACTATATGACATTAGGTTATCTAATGTGCTGATTCTACTTCTTTCTGCAATTACTTAATGTGTATTTTTTTGAAAGCCATCTCTTAAAAACACCTTATCCATTTCTACATGTCTAAGAACTCAGTGATTTTAAAAAAATGAAAATATAAATCAGCGACAACCCTTTTAAAAATTGCAAGTGCACAAATTAATGTTTCCATTACACTGAAAAACATGCATGGAAACAGAGGCAAAAATCATTGAGGAGCTACTTAGGATGAGTTTGTAATATACTGTTTGCCAGACCGCGGGTAACTGTGGTCAAAATGCTAGCTAGCATCGAAAGGCATCTTAGCACTACATAGTTTTATTTAAGTAGGAAAACACAGAATTCAGTAATTATGCTAGTAAGCACAGTTTGAATCAAAATCTGAAGCCTGGCATCCCCTAGCAATAATTTGCAACGCCTCTATAACAACACTTGCTAACTAGGCACTAGTTTCTTAAGTTCTCAGGACAGTCTGTACTGTGAGATAGAGCATTACAGATGTTTGCTCTCAGCATCGTCCTAGATCTGCTTCTGTGAATACCTAATTTAACTCCTCTGTTCAATGAGTTAATACACTTGCTCGTCATATCACTGTTTTTGTATCTATAGAGAGCTCCGAGCATATTTTTCCCTGCGAGTTTGTAGGACAGTTGAAGTCACACAACTCCTAAACTTAAAAGTTAAAAAAAAAAAAAAAAAAAAAAAAACCACGAAGTAATACAGAAATCACTACACTTTCTTAACAGCGCTGAGCAGTTTGGGGGTTTTTTTGTTTTTATTTTGTTTTTCCTTTGCTTGCTTGTAAAACACCCATGATCTAAACACAGTAGAAACAGTTCAGGAACACTGCCTCCAAAAAACAAGCAAACAACAAAAAATAACAACGCAAAACAAAAACAAAGGTATGTTCACATATCTGGCAACAACGAACAACGAAAATTCCTTCAGTTCGGTAGAGATGTAAGCGTAAGTAGAAGTGAAAGACGAACAGAAGTCCAAACTGGTGGCTTTTAATCCTGCTTTGTGTCCAGCCACACAGGAAGACTCTTGGACCCCGTGAGGCTTCTGCTACCCCTTCCTTAGAATACTGATTATGTGGAAAATTTAAAGACCTTTCCTGAGGGGTAGATGTTTTCCAGCTGTCAGGACTGAATTCAGTTAGTAGTAGAACTAATTTAAGCGGTATTGTTTCTGGATTAAAGTATTTGTCCAGAAATTTGCCTTTCAGTCCATTCACGTTGTTACTAGTTGGTAATTTTATTTTCTAAATGCCACTGTAAATGCTCTTATACATTCATTAGTAATAGATTTGGTATGTAGTCTGAAGTAAGACTTGCTAGTTTCCCTATGTACAATAAAAAAGGCGGTTTCAACATTATTCCAACGCCACTTACTAAATTCTTGTTGGAAACATTGCCAAACTACCTGAAATTTTTACTGAAAATAAATATTTTTGAACAATACACTTACCCAGCACAGCTCCTCAGGAAATTCTGTGAAATAGTCTCAGGAGGGAATTTGATTTTCTGAGATTCCACAGCAGAGTTTCCCGGCAGACGAAGTGCAGAAGAGACTGAGCCTTGCAATGTGGTCCTGCAGGCAGGGTGAGCTCCGGCGACGGAGCCTGATGGTCTAAGGCTGGACTGCACTGTGGAGAGACGGCTCACTCTGAGTAGATGAAGAGTGTTGTCAGATTCTAAGTGATCAGCGCAGAAGGGAAACATCACCGCTTCCTGTTACATCACCCCGCCCCGCCTGCAGTTAGTGTTAGGTTACTTTCTTTCTCAAATAGCTTACCCCAGGAGAGGAGCAAAAACTCCCTTCTCAATCTGACAAGAGCAAGAAGCAGCCTGAACAGACAGAGATCCTCTGCTGTATGAACACATTGTTACCAGCAGAAGCTGGCTGGCTTTCACCTAGACTGAGTTGTTAGAACTTGCTGGCTGTGATTTGAAGGCTATCTGAGTGTAAAGAATCAAAGGAGTTAGGTGTGTGTATGTGTGTGTGTGTGCGCGCGCGTGTGTGTGTGTGTGTGTGTGTGTGTGTGTGTGTGGTTGTGTGTGTGTGGTTGTGTGTGTTTGTGTGGTGTGTATGTGTGTGTGTTGAGTTAGAGTTCCCAGAACAAATAAGAACAATGTTATCTGTCACATCTTTCTTCTTAAAAGTGCATGGAATTATGAACATCAGAGTTACTTCATACTCCAAATGTGATCCAATTCCACAATCAATTTTGCATAAGGAGATGAAGAAGCTTTAACCTGTCTTTTCTTAAAAATTCCTTTTACTGATTCATCACATAAGTATCGGTGTATAAGTATCATGAAGCCACTTTGTGTATAGAGTGTAAAATTACTACACATACTTTTAAATATTTGATGTACTTATGTGACTGTATATAACCTAAACATTATATTATTTTATCTCAAAATAACCTTAAAGAAAATTTGGCTATTTTCTTCATGATACAATGGAATAATTTTGTATAGTAAATGAAATTTAATTTTTTCCTGAAAGTTTTGACTCTAAACATAAGTATATCATAAATATTTTAAGAAATTATTGAGTATGAGAAGGGAGAAAGCTGTTAGCCTGAAATATACTTGTTAGTTGGTTTTATATGATATGATAAATTATGAGATTTGACAGCAATGATAACTCCTGAAGCCAGACAGTTCTAAAAGTCTCATGGCTTTGCATCAAATTTCTCACCTACAAACTGGAAAAGATGGATGAAATAATATCTGGAATTTTTTACATCTTTTAAACTTTAAACATAATCAACCTATTTTATAATGTTTAGAGAGTGGTAAACTACTCTAATGAGCAAGGAAATGTCCTGAATTGAGCTCAGAGGCACAGACTTATAGGTAAGCTACTACACCTAAGTAGCAATCTAAGGAGCCCAGAATCCCTGCGGATCAGTAATTGTAGTAAAGACACAGGATATAGAATCTAAGAATATCATGTCTCTGAAACACTGTGGTTTTTTAAATTTTTTCTATCTTGATCTCTAAAAAAAATTTATTACAGAATGCTTGATTTTATATATGTATATATAATATATATGAGACATAATTGACGATCTCAGTCACGATAAAAGAAAAACTATGTAAGAAACTGAACGATACAATGTAGCCATGGGAGATGGAGTGTAAGCAGATGAAGTAAATTGGGAAGTTACTTTGTATAGAACTTTAGTTTTGCTTTCTTTAGGGAACTGTTGCATTATATTTTTGTTATGCTGCTTCCTCCAGCTCTTGAGGAGAAAAGTCAGTGCTGCAAATCACTACCGTCTCCTTAAATAATAACTCATTAATCAGAAAAATAGCAAAGATATTACAAAGACATTCTTAGGTGATAACTGCAGGGTCACACGCTGCACAGAGAACCAGGAGGAGAGAAGCAGAGTAACTCTGTTCCAGTGCAGATGCTCACACTTGCTGGGATGATCTTGACAGAACTCTTAGGTATGTTTGTAGCTTAAAGTTCAGGATTAAATAAATACTAGATTTTAACTTTTAAATGATCACAGTACTTGTCTATATATCCCATTCTAAGAATGTTTGACCCCTGAGACAGAGACTAACATATTTCCAGTAAAAGTTAAAGTAATAACATATTTATTTATTCACTGGATTTGCTCAAACATAGCAGAGTCTTAGTAAGTGAAGAATTCTTTCTCTGAGAAGATACCTGGAGAATCACACCTCAACGATAATTCTCCTGAATGATAGATGTACACAAGGTGCTGTTGTATATGGAGAAGTTAATAAAACATGTAGTATTTAAAATAAATCATTGATCGGGTGCATATGTTTATGGCTGTGGTCCATAGAAATTCTGCATAATTCTTGTTAATGCTATAAATGTATCTTCCTTAGAAAAGTAAACATACATTCAAGAATTACTATTTTATGAACATGGAAAATGTGAATATTAATAATACTATAGTGATAGGTGCTATAAGGGAAAAGATTGAATGAAACTTCTCAAATGTAGGTTTTAATATACAAATGTTTGAATATCTATGGCAAAACTAAATAAACCATTTCCAGAAATCAACTAAGTAATTCTGAGCCAATGGGATATTGTTAGTACATTCATTCAGTCTTGTATATTTTGGGTATATTTAATATTGTGATCTTTGCCCAAAACACATTGAAGCTACTTAGAATTATTTGATAAGTAGCCATCATGTTTGTATTTTCAGACAAGCACTCAAAATAGTTGTTTTAGGAAATAAAAAACAAGAAGTGTCTTCTGTTTTGGTCATTTAAAAGACAGTTGAAAAGCATGTAAGAAGTCACATTATCTGTAATCAGCAGCTTATGCTACCAATACACCCACACAGAGCACTAACCAGGCAGACTGTTCCCAGTCCACTTTTCTGTAAGGAATGATGCATAGATGAAAGGTATTTTGAGGAACAGTCACATTTGTCTACTTCAAACTTTTACTGAAGTACTTATGCCCTCCATTTTGGGCCTTTATGGGGCTCGAAAGTACCAAAGTCTCTAAATAAGGCTATGGGCTCCGCTGCGAAATGGCTCTTGCCTCACATGGCAATTAATCAGAAAAATGCTAGTTCAAAATCTTCCTTCCACAGTTAGACAAATGATGAAAACATGCGTGACAAAACTCAGACTTCTCCTGTCTAAACTGTTGAAACTGACCACTTGAGTTTCTGTAGCTACTAACTTGAAACATGGTTCTTTAAAAACAATGAAAACAAAACACGGAACATGTTATAGACAGAGCATTCCCAGTGAAAGAGCAAAGGTGGTCAAAAAACGCATTTAAAACTAAGTTTGTGAGCGCTTCTCGCTCTCATGATTCTAAACTAGCAATTTTGTGGTTTTAATCATGTCAAGTTCATTATTTATCTTTAAATCATTAATGTTATTAAATGGCTAATATACTCCACCCTTATAAGAATTCATGTGGAGCAGTGATGTCCCATGCCTTTAATCCTCTGCCTCAGGAAGAAGAGACAGGCAGATCTCTGTGAGTTCAAGGCCACCCTGGTCTACACAGTGAATTCCAGGATGGGCTCCAAAGTTACACAGAGAAACTCTGTCTCAAAAAAATAAATTACTATTTGAGAAAAAACATATGTCTAATACATTTACATCAAAAAAAATATTAAGAAAGTAAGTTGACTTCATAGTATACTATTACTTTACCTAGAAACCACTGTTAGGACTTTTTGCAAAGCAAAGGATAATTAATTGGATTTGGTAAAACAATTTCTACCCAATACCATGCCTACTGAGAATGAGTATGCCGTTACTAAAACTAAAGGGCCAATTTTCATCCTATCTGTACAAATTACTTAAGTGTAAGTCATAATGTTTTAATAAGCTTTACTGCATAAGATTTTTACAAGTGCAAAAAATGAATTTGAAGCTAGCTATCAATGTATGTCATCCACACAACAATGAAGTGATGCGATTGCGAGTCTATAGTATTTCTTATGTATTTCTCCAAAAGAGTCCAATTATATAAGAATCAACCAAATATTTGCCTTTTCGAAAGTGTCATTCTTACTATGTCTTGGTGGATTTGAATGTCTATGGGACTTAGCATTGTCTGTTGGTGTTCATAAAAATATACTAGAAGAAGGGTTATTACTAGAAAATTAGGCATAAAATAGAATTAGAATGAATTTTATATTTAAAAAACTTAAAAATTCCTGGTTTAAGTAAGGTACAGTGAGCTCTCTGGCTGTTGGCACTCTTGGGTGGAGTAATCCTATTTCTGAGTACTGAGGACAGTATCCTTTTCATGCTCAGAAGCATTCCTGTTTGAGTAAAAAATTATATGTGGTCATTCTTGGTCCATGAATCCATCCATAAGAACAAGTAGCAAATAAAGAACAAGAATTAATGTGTGAGTGGTTTATCTGAGGCACAAGAATCTCCTTTCCCAGAAAGGTTTAAAATAATTCTTTCGGTTCTAGAATAGAGTTAGATCACATTGAAAATGCTGCTGTCTCATCTGATGATATCAATTTATACTGGATATGTTGTAAAATGCTTCATATTTTTAATACAGATCTTAATTGTGAAAATAAAGGTTATATTTAAATTTGTATTTGACATCTTGACCCATAGGTAATTTTTTAAATGATCAATTTTGTATTTGCAAGCAAATTAATCACTAAATTCAAATATGACAGCTTTAATGTTTTCCAATACTGGAATACAATATATTATTATTATTATTATTATATATTACTTATTCAACTATTGTCATTAGTATAATTTGTGAAAGGTTTTAACAATTCATAATTTATTCTATTTTTTAAGATTTTCATTCATTTTATTTACCCTTTTCTATAGAATATAAGTATTTATAAATATAAAGGGATTTGTAATATATGTAATGCATAAATTAAAGGGTAACATGTACTTTGAATAAGAACTCTGGAGACCTGTAAAGGTATGGAATTTTTGATAGTTGAGGAAGTAGGTATCTGCAGACTCATCCTGCCCCCTAGTGTTGTCAAATTATAAAACATGCCTAACTGGCAGGCATAAAAGTAAATGCCTGCCCTTTTTTGACTAACAAAACAAATCACAACACTTCAACATATATGATGTTCTCTCTCCCTCCTTCTCTCTCTCTCTCTCTCTCTCTCTCTCTCTCTCTCTCTCTCTCTCTCTCTCTCTCTCTCTCTCTCTCTCTCTCTCTCTCCCTCCCCCTCTCTCTCCCTCCCCTCTCTCTCTCCCTCCCCCTCTCTCTCTCCCTCCTCCTCTCTCTCCCTCCCCCTTCTCTCTCTCCCTCTCCCCCCTCTCTCCCTCCTTCTCTCTCTCTCTCTCTCCCTCTCCCCCCCCCCACACACGCTCACACACACACCAGAACTCTGAAGACTATGACTAGACCAATGTAGATGGATTCCTAAACAGCTGAACAGGAATATAAATCAAATTTCCAACAACTCCTGGCATAACTGTAAATCTGTAAAATGCCTCTCACATTCTGATAAACAAGCTTCTTTTAAGTTTGAGAAGTATTTGCTCAAAACTATCTGTCCAAATTTTTAGTCATTAATAGGTTAATTGCTTTAACTTAAAATTTAGCTGATCTTTCACACAAAAAAAAGTTTCACCAAAAAAATTCATTATGATCCAGCTCCTCAAACTTTTAATCACCAGAAAGAAGTTCCTGAATAGTCATCCATGGAGCACAAACCAAATGATCATCTATCACGTTAAGCATTCAGATAGTAACTAAAACACAAAATTTGCAATAGGACATTCTCTGCTTTTGAGATTTTGCTGTGAACATTTTTATTACTTCAAACCTTTGACATTTTTGTACAAATATGCAATTAAAATTGGATCATATCCACCTCACTCCATTCCTCCAACTTTCCTAGAGGCTCCCAGCATCTTCCTCATAACTTCCTTCCTCCCCTTCTCTCCTTCATTAACTTAGGTCTAATTAGTGCTGTGCATATGCATGTGTGTATAAGGACAGCCTTTGAGCTGTGGGAATTTAACAGTGTTCTCACTCCTAAAAAAGGTGGCTCTCTCTCCCTGCAACCGTCAACTGGCAACAGTGCCTCAGCTAGGAGTGGGGACTGTGATCTTTTTCCCCCTCCATGCTGGAATGTTTAACTGGCTTGATCGTGTGCAGGTAACCATGGCTACCCTGAGCCGAGGCAGCATTTTGTGGTGTTTCTCTCCGTCTCTCACCGATTTCATTTTATCCAGTCTTCCTTGGTGTTTTCTGAGCTTTGGCCTTTAGGTAAATGGGGTGTATGATATATGTGGGGAGACAATGAATGCCTAAGTTGATGTGTATGTTTGGCATGAACATAACCATGTCAAAGACTCCAGTGCTTCACACCCACAGGAAGGACTAAGCCTTTCCCAGGTGAGGCCTAGCGGAATGGCAAAGCTTTCTCTGAGCATGTGTGTACAAAACGTCAGAGGGAATATTGAAAAGCAATTTCAGTATCTCGTCATCATCTTCCTAGGATTTTTCCCCTATGGCTAATAGTTATTATCACTGTCCAAAGATCATTATAGTGCCTCTATTTGTTCGGGAATCAAAATGGCTCAAAAATGTAAGAAAACGGAAAATGTCCATATATACTGGAAATCAGAGCCTCCAGGCTTTGTAAACATTCTTCCTGGATCATGGGCCTTCCTTGTATTTTTTAAATTATGATAAACATATGTAAGGAATTTGACACAGTGTACTATCCCCAACTGTTCCTGTGTCTTGCCTTTTTACATTTACTATATAAAATTAAGGATGTTATTATAAGTAGACGAAGCAATGAGTAGCATTTAGGCCCTATTCTCAATTTTAGTAGAATTATTTTAAATTTTGAGCGCTAACCTTCACGCTTCTTATGATTTTGATATGTATGTTATCATCTGATTAGCTGGTCTCTATTTTGCTGCAAGATTATTCAGAAAAAAGCTGAATTTCATAAAAATCCACCCATTTATTGAAACTGATGCTTAAACCTTACTCTTTATATTTCTTTTCACTATACTAATGATCAAATGTGAAGTATTATTTGGTAAAAATCCTCCTCATCACTTCTCACCCCCTCTTGTCCACCTCCTCCTCTCCTCCTGTCACACTTTTATAAAATAAGTTACTATGAACCACTCTGCCCAGCCCTCCTTTTACAGTGTTCTGAGGAATTTTATCCAAGAAACTGACAGCATGGTTGGAATAATCCAAGGGCTGGGCCCGAGGTACTGATAGAGTGAGGAATTTCTCAGAAATCATAACACTTGAGGAAGAACGGGACATCCAAGGAGGATGAAGATAAACAAGTGCCAACTTCATAAAAATAAGATAAAGTAAGAACTTCTAGTAGAAAATCCAAAACCCTCTAAATAATTGACTAGTTTTGCAGCGATTTTCTCCTTTCTTATGATGTGGATCTCCAGTACTGAAACAGTTTAAACTGGAAGCATTTATATAATGTGCAGTTATGTAATTTTTATTTAATAATGTTTAGTTTTATTAAAAATAATTGATGTAATAGTTGGTGGAAACAAATATAGGAAGCTTACACAGACTTTTTAAAAGACTTTGTTTATTCACGTGTACATGCGCATCCGTGTGTGCCACGTGGGTAGGGGAGCCTGTGGGAACCAGAAGAGAACACCAGAGCACCTAGAGCTGGTAGCCAGCCAATGTAAGTGCTGGGGGATGAACTCATGCCTTGTGGGAAGGCTGTCCCTGCTCTTAGCTACCCATTCATCTCTTCTGCCCTTCCATGGATCCTTAAGGCATTGTGTGCTACTTTCTTTGGCAAATAGAAGTCAGAGCATATGACCTCACTTTTATAACTGAAGATTATCAACAAGTTCTAAATAAGAGAGAATGCTGAGTGAAGCAGGACAATGATTTTTATTTCGTTTTACAACTCTGTATCTTCATGATAAGTAACAAAGTTCTGTAGTGAACACCAGTATAACAATCAAGTTTGTTGTTCAGGATAGAATATTTTACTTCTTACATTGTGAAAAATAAAATCATTCAAGAAGGTTTAGACTCTCAAGGGCACATAATGCTCATGATCATAATAAATGAAAATGTATCTCCCAGTAGATGGTCACCAAGAGAAACAAGAAAACTGGTTCATGTGGTTCGTAGTAGAACTTGTAATTAAATGGAAAACGGTTTGAAAGGGCTCAAGATGAAGTTCACAGTAGCCAGTTAATAAACTATAGCTTTCAAAAAGTACATCGGCTAGATTAGAAAAGAGACATTAAAGAAAAGCCATCGTTGGCAGACAGAATGGCCTGGAAAATTAACATAGTCACTGAAATCATTGTAGTAGAAGAACAGATGTCAGTAAAAATACTTCGTGGAAATATTTAGTGAAATTAATGTAACAATAACGTGTTTATATCTGACATTAATCAATGGGTGCGTATACTATTTTCACTAGAGGCTCCTTTCTTCTTTGGGTTTTAATTACTCCTTCTTTCGATATTCTTTTGATGAAGCCTACAATAAGAACAATAAATGATGAGACAATAGTGGAAAGAGAACACATGGGAGTTTATCTCAAATTCTCTCAGAGTCGTCTTCTTACAAGTCATTTAGCATGTGTGAGAGTGACCCAAACAGGTAAGTATGTTATAATTCAGTTAAAAATACATGCTTGATTTCCATGTTCTTCATATCCTTTGCAGGTTTGTATTATATCATTATTATATTCAGGAAAAACATAATTAAAATGTTATTAAAGTTTTGGTATATTAAAAGAGAACTTGCAAAAATTTTAATATATTTCTTAAAAACGAATTCTTAGCTCTTAAACATTTAAGAATTAAAACTGGTGCTGAGAGCTGACTCAGTCATTAAGAGTGTGCATCACCCTTGCATAGGACTGATTTCAGTTCCCAATGCTCACTTTAGGCCGTTTCTAGACACCTGGATGTCAGTTCCAAGGGATCTGACATCCTATTTAGACTCTGCAAATACCTGCACATACACATGGCATACCCATATCTAGATGCACCACATACACATAAATTAAAAAATTAAAATAGTTTTAAAAGAAAAAAGTAATATTTTGAATCTATTTAAAACTATAATTGTTCTGTAATACATATGAAGAACAATTTTAGCTAACACACCTACTGTATTATCTAAATTTAGTTAGTGGGAGGACAAATATTGACTAAGATACTATATTACTTCTTATAAGTAAGAAAATATTTGTTTTTTCATGAGTTAAAGTACTTCATAATTTTAACATAATTATCATCTGAAAAATTAGTGATTTAATAGGAAGCATATCTTTCATACCTCTTTTACACGCCTTTACACAGTCTCTCTTGGTAGTGAAATTATTATCATTTCCCCCACATCCGGTGTACTTGAATTGGCGGCATTTCCCAATGGCTGAATTGAAGTAGAATCTTTTCTCATTGGCTTTACACAACCCACTGTCTGCTGGACTAAGACACCATGAAGGGCCATGATATTCTACAAATAAATAAATAATAGAAATTTTTAAAATAAAGGCAAACTCTATGCATCATGAATCTGAGCCTTCTTAGTATGTATTCCTTGCAAATTAGTTTTATGGCATGTCCTCTGAATAAAGCAGAATCCTACAAAGATTAATACACAACCGAGTTCAAGAGTTTCGATTCCCAGAATACACTTAACCAAATTGAAATGTTCAATATGCCAGGATAAAAGGAAGGCCTACGGTTAGTGTTCATATGAACAGTCAGACACAACCAAAACAAGTCCTACTCAACAATTTATTTTTTGTAATTTTAACTACATACAAATACGTATAAATCAGTATTATGAAATAAATTTTCCATATTTCTATAATAAAGTAAGTCACTAGCTTTGGAATAGATACCCTGGTCTGTCAATAGAACCAACAAGCATTCAAAAACCAAGAACATGCAACTGGGGATATAATAACAGTAATAGTGGTAATTACTCTAATGTGAAATACAGTTATTGGAGCTTAGTAACATTTTTTAAATTCCTTGGTGATGTCTCTCAGGAAGGGCAAGCTGTTACTTCTTAGCTTCCAGTGCTGTTTGATGATGGCAAAGGAAGGTTGTAAGTAAGGTGCTGGATGATGATAAGCTATGGAGGAAAACATGGTGGCTTCGGCAGACAGTAAGATGTCATACAGCACATGCAGGGAAGACTTGGTCAGTGTCCATAGGCAGAAAATACGACTTTGAGAATCCAGTGGCCAACAAAGGCAAGCAGGCCGTGCAGAAAGCTAGCGTCTATCTTTTGGCACATAAACTCTAGAGGAAAGGAGCTGTGAGAGAAGATTAGCTAAAATGAAACAACACATAAGAAAAGTCTTAATGTGATAGACACATTTTTATCATCTCCTGCCTTCTAGATATGACTGTCTGTGTATAATAACTGACATTCTGAGTGAGAGCCTGGAAAGCTAGAGAGGGATGGAGGGTGGTGGAATAACACGGAAGAAAAAAATTATGAAGGCAATGTACAAAACGTAAGATTTATGCTCACATAAAGAATATTTAATTTCATTTAGACCTTTGGCTAAAAACAGAAACACTGCTCTTGAAAGAAACCCTTAGGATAGATAGTGTCTAAACTATTCTCTTATGTTCTACTACTGTACATCCTTGAACATGAGTGTGTCCCCATCATAAACTGAATTAAGATCGTATGATGGGAATGGGTTCTAACATTTCATCAGACGCCAGCACTTTCTGACATGAATAATTCTTAAAGGTACTTCTGAAAGTAGAAAAGACGCGTTGCATTGGGTCTCCTGCTGTCCAGTAACTCCAGTGGGTATCCCACGGTTTGTCATTGCTCCCAGTTTAGATTTGAATAGTTAGCAACTGCACCTCCTTTGTATCCTGAACTTCCAAAGCCACCACCCAGTTCAGAAACAAAAGTAGCATACTAGGAGCAACTGAGTGAAACTGAGAAACAGGAATTTGTTACTTGCTTTACATTTTTTCCAGCAAGCACCACATATGTTTTATAACAAATTGTGTATGGGATATGTAATGTACGCATCACCTTCACTTCAGTGTTCTCTATACCAGATGCATCAGTCCATAGTAAGTTACAGATGATTATTATTAATGTACTGATGGCTATTATATCCTTTAAAAGTGTTAATTATTACATTTTAATAGCAATATCCACCCTAAGGCCCCTTATGTCAGGACAGAGAGAAATGTTCATTCTCTAAGAGCAACCCCTTCTCCATTTAGCATATAGCCTGATGAAAGTTTAGCTTCATAATCAAAACATATTCTCTTTGAACATATTTCAAAGTGAAGAGAAGCTAATTTGGCTATTGCCCCTAGACTGGAGGTAAGACAGAAGAATGTTACTAGAAACCAAAATCCAGGTGAAAACTAGAACCAGAACAGGCATTTCTAGAGGAACACAAATCATGGAATATATGCCACAGGTATAATGGGCACATAGGCTCTAGCCTCTCTTCCTCTCATGACCTAATAATGCAGAAATATTTACTAATGGTCAGTCAACTCAGAAGCCAGTAGGAATGGGTTTAATGCAGCACAGGACAGCAGAAGGCAGGGTCGTATGAAAGCAGGCAGTTAAGAGCACAGATGCACCAGGAAAAAAAGCTTGATTACCAATTTAACCAGATAAGACTTCACATTTCTGCTGCCTGTACACAGTGACTTCTGCATAAGTGTCTAGTATAGCTCCAAAAGCTGATGTCAGTGTGCGCACCACGTACTTCCTTTTATCTCACACTCGTTCCACACACACCTGGCATCTTCCCAAGAATGAACAGTGGCAGCTGTTGACTTATCTCATTTTGTTAGTCCTGACCACTCTCCATCTATCTAGATCCAATACAGCCCACCTTTGACCACATCAACAATTGTGTTCCCAATACTAGACAGAATGTAATTTTCAGAGTGGAGTACTATTTGAAATTTATCACTAAGTATTTTGTATTATACATAGAGAAGTATTAAAATATACAAAATGGTTTTCAGTTTGGGAGTCTTTTTATAAGGTACTTGTTTTCCCAGAACATAAACTGCAGATAATCATTGAAGTGAACTCATTGCTTTTTAAGATTACTTTAATGCTAACTACTGTTTAATTATTTTATCAGAAGTTATACATAAAGTAAAGCAGTTTATGCAGAACACTTGGAGTCTAATTAAATTTCCAGAAGTGAGAAAATAGAATATTTTTGTACCCCATGAAAAGTTTGCCTACTTTCAATTAACAAATGTATTCTAGACATAGATAGACACTCACCTATTTAAATTCCAGACATTGATATCTACAATAAGAGAAAATACATTTTGAAGTAGTTGCACAGCATGAGTATTTGGTCTAGATTATGATAATAGCAGAAATTTAAGATAGGAGAAAAGACACTAACCTGGCTGGTTTCTGCTCATGCGCCAAAGGAACTTTAATAGTGAAACGCATTCTATCTTGATCCCGCCATCAGTAACAACTTGAGTGGATTCCATCTAGGGTTTCGTGGCATACCACCTTCCTTTCCTCTCTTGTTAGAAAACATGACTATCTAGTATGACCACTAGAGTACAAGGTGGTGTCCCAGCATCCATTTCTCAAGTAAAATGTTTTGTGTAAATTTACTTTAAAATTTATACAGTAAACCTGGGACTTAACACACTGAAACGCTACTGAAATGTCTTATTCCCACAATCGCTTCCTGTGTAGGCTCTCATCGTATCAGCAAATTAGTATTTATGAGCCACTTCATGAGCTGTGGACTTATTTTCTTCTAAGATTATTTTTGGGAGGAATAACAAGTCATTCCTTTTTTTTCCTATAAGTTGTACTAAAGAGAAACATGAATTTATTACAATTTTATAAGAATAACACAGAAACATAAAAATATAAAACAAAACATTTACAAATTCCCTCACAAATTAAGTTAACTAACAATAATTTGGTAAATGCTTTTATCAAATAATTTGTACATACAAATATATATTTATTTTCTATTCTACATTATACATTGTACTATTCTGAATAATATACCTATGTTTTATGCAAGTATATATATGTGAATATATACTTATGTTTTATACAATTATATAGCCTTTTAAATATATGCATAATAGTTTATGTACTACTAATAAGGAAAATCTGACTATATTATCATATACTATCAATAATAGGCCTCAGCATGATTACAAACATGTTAAGATATTAAAAAATGTGTAACAAAATTAGTAAAATATGCCAATTTGTATTACACGTCAAGATAGCAAATTCATGCATATATACATACATATAAAATCACATAAATAAAATAAAAATTATATATGTTATTTATCAAGCAAAAACTACTGAGAGGCTATATGATAAATAATATAAATACAGTTTTATCAGGTTGTAAGCTCAGAAATTTGCTAGGCTTAAGTTCTACCAAAAAATGTTTTGTGTTGAGCTTATTAGTTTTTGGACCTCCTCCAGCAGATACAGTCTTTCATAATGAAATTTTTACAAGTTAAATAAACTTTATTGACAAATTGACAGGGATTTTTTCTTCTGTGTGATATGATTATGACCAATTTTTATTGCTGCCCCATTTTCAATAGGTTTGATATTCCTAAATTCTAATACTAGAGTTACACAATAAAAATAATTGGCTAGAGTTAATTCAGTTGCTTGCTGCAGCCTGAAATTTGCTGTGTTTGGTAATACACAGGAAGGCCACCATCTCCTCTGCTTTACAGAAAGCACATCTATTAACTAGAAAAGCAGTCACTGAACCAGAAGGAACCGATACTTCCTTCAGTGTTGAAGCGCAGGCAAGAGAACTGCTGAGCAATTGCTCTGAGGATTATTTTCTTTCCCTGTGTGTACTAGGCCACTTAGTAGAAGGTAAAAAGTAGAGGTTCTGCGGCCAGGAAATTTGAGATCAAAAGGTCATAGGAACAGACTGTAAAAAATCTTTCCTGGACAGGAAAGCCTATTCAGATTAAAAAGCAAAGAGAGAAACTAAGTAGGTGTTTGTTTGCTTTTGTCTAGAGGTTCCCTAATCCATACTCAGAGTTCATTAAGGTATCTATACTCAAGAATTTTTCTTAACAGTCCAGAAAACAAAAGGGCTTTAGACAATAACAATTATGAAATTTTCATGAACATATTTTTAGTTGAGTGTTTTATTAGGAAATATATACTTGAAAAAATATACTTACAATCAGAACCATCATGCAAGGGTTAGTATTTTCATCTTAAAATATTGTGCAGAGGGGTTGAGAGATGGCTCAGCAGTTAAGAGCATCTACTGCTCATGCAGAGGACCCACATGGCCATTTATCTGTACTTCCACTCCGGGAACTGCTACTAGCTTTCTAAGGCAACACACACATGAGATACACAGATATCTACGCAAGCAAAACTCTGATACACATACAATAAAAATAAATCAATTAAAACATGTTATACTGAGAAGCCTGTATAAAAAAGGCTATAGACTTTGATTGCTGACCCAAGGCATGTGTATCACAGACCTTCGTCTGTGCAGTCAATAATTTACTGTCCTCTGTTTGCTTAACGTTGGTTAGCTCTAATAGAAGAACGGGATTTTAACAATCAGAGAATCAGTAGAATACGGGTGAGAGCACAAGAGTCAGAGTCTTTCCGGTCTATCTGGAAGAGTATTTTAGAAAGTCTTGAACACAACAAACAGAATGGCAGAGCATAAAACTAGAAATGCAGGTTTGGAATACACACAAGAACGATAGGCAGCTGGGGGGTGAGAAAAGTGGTCTGCGACAGCCAGCATATTTACCCTGCGAGCTATGTCACTGGTACCCATGTTTTAATTTCAGCTTATCCTGCCATCCTGCCTGTAAGGCCTTATCACTGAAGCCTTCTCCTACCTGGCAATTATATCTCCAAAGAACAAAACCACCCACGTAATTTTTTTCTTCCATTTCTGGGTACTATTACAATCCTCATCAGTCAAGTAGTCAAACACGCATTCTCTTTTTCTCAAAGGTACAAAACAAGTCAGGAAATTACAGACTGGATTAAACTCAAATTCTATTCACAAAGCCCAGTGTTCTTGCCTGGGGCATCACTCTAAAGCTGAGTAGAAAAAAACTTCTAGACTTACTGGGCAAAGATTTCAATAGTTTTATCAGATAAAGTTTGTGGAACTTCATTATTTCTAATTTCCAAATCCCTTCTTCCCATCAATCTCCAATCAAAACAATCTAAATGTGCCCCATGAACCATCACATGTATGAATTGGTGTTCATCAAGTCTGAACAGGAGGAAGGTGCTTCATTGAAACAGAAACTCTAACAAGGAGGCTGGAAACCAGCCTTGGGGGCAACAGTGGGGTGCCAAACAGCTCTCCAGCATCTCAAGGCAGGAATCATCAGGTTGGCATGTTTAACCTGGCTTCATTCTAGAAATCACAAAACACAGCCCAGGCCTTTATGTCTCTGTGATCAGATGCATGCCAGTGAATAAGCTCCTGGCATTCATATAATTGAAAACTGGGAAAACAGCCCTGCATGGTGTTATGAAAGGCAGAGGGAGGGGGGTTCTTTAATGGGTACTTCTCATTTCATCTCTGCAGAAATATCCAATCTCTAAAAAGAAAAAGGACACTTAGAAAGTTAAGACTTTGAGCAGCACAGAGCTTTCTAAACTAATTCTTGTTTACCTTTTTGCTGACAATACAAAATTCATATTCCAATATGGATTTTCCTACTGTTCTAAGAAAAAGAACTCAACAACTTAATAGCATGAGGTGGTAGCTTGGTCTGTATTAATCTGCAACTAAGTTTCTGTTGTAATTTTTTAATTGTCACAAACAAATTGCTATTATTTTATTCAGTACAAACGTCATTTAAAACTAATCTGGTTGACACAGTGAAATTGTCTTTCTCATCTCTTATAAAATCTGTAGATGTTTCAGAAACATTTCTCTGGAGGGCTCTGCAGTCTGGGACAACCATTATCTTTGATTAGACTCAAACTTGTCTGTGACGAGGTTTGCCGGGTAGATAGGGTGACAGCTGCAATTTTGGCAGAAGAAGCGCCACATTTTTGTTTTCTTGCCGGCGCTCCCGCCAGGAAGTAGAAGGCCTGATGTGAGCTCCGCTAACACTGTCTATTTATGGAAAGTCAGCTTGCCAGGGGGTGAGCACAGGCTACCAGATTCACTATGCAGGAATACGTAGGATGACATATAGTCTATGCTTCTCAGTGAGAATACATTTGAAGGCCACCACACTTGCTTCAAATTGTGTATTTGATGTTGAAAGGAGGTTTACAACACTGTTCACAGCACTCATAATTTCGTGGGGTATGCAAATGTATAATTCTTTAGTAGGGGGATATTTTCTTCCCAGAAAATTTACACGCTTGCAATATTCCTCTGAGTGTAATCAACATCTTCCAAGAGAATATAGAAGTAAAACATACACTATTGCAGACCTCTAACATGAACACACCAGCAGTGACATTTAATTATTGAATAGCTTCTCAGTCAACATTATTCCTCTTCCAGAAGACCAATGATAATATTTATGCATACATATATATAATTCATATGTTTTTCCTTATTTTCCACCAGTTTCTATGTATGTGGAGTTTGGCCCTAGGTCATATGTTAGATAGAGTCAGAAGAGGGTTTCAAGTAGCCACAGGGTCTTCTTTATTACATCTAACCATTCTCCCTGGCCCTAGAGGCCGGCAGGAAGCAGTATGGCCCTGGGTCAGTAATTAGGTGCTCGGTTTCTCATTCAGAGACCAAGTGCTGGAGACTGAGTTAGCAGTAGGCCTTTGCAGTCTAACCAAAGATGAGTTTTCTCAAAATATCATAAAGGTGATGTAGTCCCAAGGCAACTGTTAAGAGATGATGTATAGAAGCAAAGTGGGCTATGAGAATCTGGAAAATAATTTTTTTTTCCAAGAATGATCAAGTCTACCCCAAAGACTCAAGACCAATACGATTAGTCTTCCATTCCTAGCTATAAGTTCATCAGTTAGTCCTATGCCAACTATGAATGTTAATATTAAAACTTTATTAACTGTAAGTATAAAAACATCAAGTTTGCCATCTAGATATTAAGTAAACCCAAAGGTAACACATAATAGGATATACATAGAATATTATCAGATCCTAAAAATAAAAAATGTGAGTACATGAATGTAGAAGGTGTTCACAAAGACTTGGTAAGTGTAACCAGCAATCTTCCAAGCACCATTTGGTCTTTCTTTTGTAACTGTGGATCACAAAATTAATAAATAAAAAAATGTAAGTCATCTATCATATTTACAAACTGAGACAAATGCTGGAAAAGAGGAGGGCAATCAAAGGTCCAACCCAGAACCTTGTAGCATCGTAGCTTAAGCAAATGACAGCCATGTTAAATGAATCTGAGTGAGTAGATGGAGTAAAGGTAAGGAAGGAGACCTCGTACAGTACAGTAGTGATTCCATAGACAAGAAGATGAAAACCAGTAGGAAAGAAATGCATAGAATATTCTGTGGAATGAGCATGGACAACTTGTGATTAAGATTAATTTCAATGGACAGGAAGTCTTATATTTAAAAGCTAGTTTTTTTTTAAAAAAAAAATCTGGAATAAGTAAAAAGCTAACAGAAAATGCTGATAATTCAAACTAAGTAATGAGGCTAAATTAAAACTAGCAAAGAATGAGTCATGTACACCTTTCTACATGTTACATACACGGAAGCCTTACCTCAAAACACATTTTTTTAAAAGTAAGAAAAATGATTACTTTTATGAGATTAAGTGGCTTAATTTCATTAAATATCTATATTTTAACACACCCTTAAATAATAAAATCATTAGTTTTAAAAAGATAATTCTAACACATACCCACTTCTATTGTTACCATAATATACTCATAAAATAATAATGAAATAAGATTCTTACCCCAATGGCTGGACACTTTGGTAGACTGGGGGGACAGAGTATTGTTTACAGTACTGAGATCAGGTGTAGAGTGGCCTTTCTGCAACTCATTCCCTGAGGAAAAAACAACATAAGCAATTACAGTCTGAAAACACAGTAAAATTTCATGTCCTTATATACAAGCAAATGAAACCGTTGGCTTAAGAATCGCGGACTTGTTGCAATTTATTCCCCCTGCTGTTCTGAGTTAACAAAGAAGGGTCTTAAATACATATGCAAATTAAGATTTTCACTAGTAATTTTGCAGCTCATAACCAAAGTGCTATAACAATTAATGCATAAGGTTTCCTTTTCTTATTTTTATGAGTAGTTATTGACTCTCCTATTTTATAAGAATAAGAGATCTCAGTGGCCCTACCATTTGCTGAATGTATATCACAGTATTCGGAGGGAAGAAGGTTATATCTGAGAACATTATGGGATTTAGGGTAACTGTAGAGATGTGGTAATTACATGTGTTTATTTTAACACAATTAGGAATCTCTTTCAGACCTCATTTCTGTTTGTGTATTTTAAACAGAATCTGAGTACAACCTGAAGGAGTCCTTGTTTTAAATGACTGCTGTAAACGGACCCAGAGATTAGAAACAAACCCACCTGTGTCCTCACAGGTGTCCTTGCACGCCTCCAAAGTCTCAAAGTTGTTGAGGTTGCCTAGGCACCCACCATACTTGAATCGTTCACACTTCTTTGACTGGTTGTTATAAAAATACCTAGTAATGAGGCCTCGACAGATTCCAGGATCCTCTTCCAAGAAACAGAAATCTGGCTTTTCTAGAAATGGCAAAATGGATCAAAAAGAAATATTCTTCTTTTGTTATTAATATTTAGTTATTTTAATGAAATTTATAATTAACTTATTTAGAAGATAATTTTTAAATTAATTTTAAAAGTTTAAAATAAAGAATAGTGGGTTATTTGATATATGCTGACCTTGCTTTAGAAGTACAAAATATCATGGTAAGTTTTGCTTTAATGATTTCTATTATGTTCAATGCACTGATGTTGAAGAAAGGTCTCCTGAGGAGTTGGGAATCACTAGGGAAGGAGTCCTGTGTTAGTTCATTTAGAACGCTATCGAGGCTTTAAACATTGAAAAAGATCTTAGAGTACGGAAGTCAGCCTGGCTATTCTTGGAAGTTCCTGAATTCTTCTGTTGGAATTAATATCAGTGCTCAGTACGGCATCCTCCACAGTTGGGTCTCCCCCCCACCCTTTCTTTTCTTCTTCTTCCAAGCATTGGACTGAACCAACAATGTAGAAGCAGAAAGGAAATACATGTTCAGGGATTAGCAGGGCTTTCGCAAAGTCTAGTACCCTCCCTTTGATCATATTCCAAAACAGGCTCAACACAGCTGTCACAAAATGTATAATATTGTGACCTACATTACAGTCTACATTCACACTGTGAAGAGAATTGAGTTAGTTTTCAAATGTATTATCCTCAAAAGTCTTACCACACTTGAATATTTTAGACAAAATTCTAAATCCTCCATTTTCTCCTATAAATATATTTCTGTGGTAGTAAAATGAACTATGACACCCTTCCATGTCTTAAAGCAACTTTTTTTTAATATCAAGAAGTCAGTGCTCACAAGTGCTTTACTATTGAAGGAGTATGCATTTCATATACTTCAGATACAGAGCCCAGAATCCCCTAACATGGAAGTGACCTGAAAGCCTCCTCCCTGAGGGCTAGTTCTCATAGTACCAGAAGACATTATCCAAGCTTCTAAAGGAGGTAGGTGACCAACAGCCCTACCCAGATATAAGACCTACAAAAAAAAAAAATGACCAGAAGACACAGTAACCAAAGTAGCACATGCATCTTGACAGAAGTCAACAGCTCTAAATTGTACTTAAGACCCCATTAAACAAAGAGAAATCATGCTTGATTCCAGAAACCTAGCGAACTTCTGAGGGATAATGAAGTTCTGAGAGAACCTATAACCACCGCTCCGCTAAATCAGCATAATCCCTAACTACAGTCTCATTATTCACAGTGTCATCCTCACCTGCATCAAGGAAACTTCTGTTTGCAACATGACATTACAGAAAGCCACACTTAACCTAAATACAAATTTATAAAGATCAATTCCGATGGGCAATCTACAACACAAATCCTGCACCTACGGTTAAGGTATGATTGTGGAAGAGTGGATAGAGTGATCATCATAAAATCCAAGGAAACAGAGAGTTTGCTACAAGATTGTCTCCTGAGAAAGTTAGAGCTACAGATAAAGTCTCACCAGCATGAACAGAACAAGAACAATGGCAAGACATGTTAAACATGGACGGGGGAGGGCCATGAGTCCTCAACCCTATACAAAGAACTACAGGCAGCTGAGGAGAGCTGAGAGTGTGAGATGTCATCTCCAGGAAAGAGCACACCAAGTTATCCAATATCAAATGGTCAGCCCTGAAAACATATGTGTATGAATGGGTGGATGGACTTGGGTTGAGGGGTTTGAGGTGTGTGGGTGGACATGCGTGTTTTACATTTTACAAATTGATCAGATTGTACTTGCATATTTATGGATACATATTATGTATTTAAAAACATATGTATGTGTGTGTCTGTATGCTTGTAAGAGTTTGCTATGAGACTGTCTCCTAGAAAAGTTAGAACTACATTCATTGTCTCACCAACATGACTGATCTATGTATATATCAGTAATTTAAAAAAAATCAGTCATGAAATTGAAGGAGACAAAGAAAAGATACATACAAGTGTTCAGAAGGAGGAAAGGGAAGGGGCAAAGGTGTGGTTATATTATAATCTCAACAAATAAAACAAGAACATGCTCTCACTAATGTTAGTAACAGCCACAGCAGGAGCAGATCTGGAGATAATTCCCCAACTTAAAAGTTCTTACTAAAATGGCTTCTTCATAACAAATAAAAATCTATTTTCTATAATTTCTCACTTGCAGATTTTATGTTAACTTTGTTTATTATTCACTCTTAGAGTAAATGCCATTGAAATTATTGTTTCCTTTTTCAAATTTAAATGAATTTATTGTGTACAAAATGATGGCTTCAAGCATACACATTACAGGACAGTTATATGTGGATAATTAATGGACCACCTCACATGACTAACATTTTTAGACTGAGGACACAGGTGACAGCCACTCTCTCAGCTGTCACAACAGTTAAATGCATGGTTGTCAAGTGTAGTCCATGCTATCTGGTAGATCTTTTGATGCTCCTTTGCAATGACTATCTCCTCAGTAGCCTCTCCACCACAGGCCTGGGTGATGGCATGGCCACTTTCTATTCTTAGCTCACCCTTCTTAGGTGATGTGACACCAGGCTGTTTGCATTTAGCACGATGTTCACCAAGTCCAAGATTTCCTTCTTTTCCACAGCTGAATGGTTTAGTGCGGTGTGGAATATGACTCACTTTCTTAACCCCTTTCTGCACAGACTGAAGCTAGTTCATTCCATAATCTTGTAGAATAATATGGGGTGTGAGGCCCATTAATTTCTCTTCTCTCTGACATGAACTGAGCAGGAGAGTTCATTGCTACACTAAATGGTAGTTCAGTTTTTTATGTAAAACGTTGATAAGGATGGGGCTGGAGGGATGGCTCAGTTGTAAAGAGTACTGGCTGCTCTCCCGAAGGACCCGAGTTCAGTTCCCAGCACTCACATGGCAGCTAGTACCTGTGTGGAACTCCAGCTCCAGGGCTTCTGACGCCTCATACATCCACGTTTGCAGACAAAACACCGATGAGCAGAAAATAAAAATAAGTTATATAAAAAAATGACAGCTCATTTGAGCTTGAATTTGTGTTTTGTTGATGATTAGTGCTGTTAATCTTTTCCTAATATAATCTTGTCCTGTGGCATGAGTGACATTATGGTATGCAATTATGTCATAAATACAAAATGGAAAAAACAGTCTTGAAGATTTTAAAATTTTGAGGGGGAAGCACATACATTAATTCTCATTTTGATTAATTTTAGGACATCACTTGTCATGAAATTTTAAGAAATCTTAAAAATATACAAATTTTATGCATAAAAAGTTAATGAATGATATGCATTGCATATTAAAAGCAAAATTACAATACATAATTATAAATCATTTTATGCCAATGATCATTATTAATAAATTCTATGTGGAAGTTTTTTTAACCTGAGACCCCTATCAAATTATATTAATTTATTTTAGTAGAAAGCTGAGAATGCAAACATGTAAAATAATTTTTAGGTTTATAAATTAAAATAAAAACTAAAATGGGATTATAAGTAAGGGACTCTCCATATTCCTTAAAGTTTCACTCTTTTGGAATTGCATACACAGTTGTAGTAAATGGTAGTTATAATCGAGAAAGAATACTGATATGAACCATACAGCATCATGCATAGGCCATAGAAGCATAATGCCAACTTTTGTGCATGCCTACATACCAAGAAATGGCATAAGACTAATCTTTTTTTCTGAGAAATTGGTCTGAATCTTCATTATCTTTTGATTTTCTTTTGACATCTGGTAATACTGACACTAACATTAAACCTGGGAATTGGTTTGTCCTGTTTCAATACTAGGAAGCTTCAGTCTGATGGGACTTGTACTGTGCAGCAACTATAGCAACTAAACACTTTTGACATTCATATGTTCAGAGTGTTAATCTTTTTCATATTTAATATTTAAAGCGATTGTTTCTTGAATTCCAATATATACTTTTACATTCTTTTCTTATAGTAAAATTTTTCTATTTAATTTTTCTCTAATTCTATGTTTTAAACAATATCTTAACATTTTAATTTTGCTGTTCTCTTCCATAAAAAATATCTGCTTTAACTTGTAAACAAAGCTCATTATATACTATTTTATTGAGTACAATGACCTTAATTCACTGAAGAACTGAACATTGCTGCTAAGATCAGTCCACTGTCTGAAGGGATCCATTTTTTGTTTGTTATACAAATTGTGATTGACTTTATTATATTCATTTTGGTTGTTTGATTTTTTGTTGTGTTCTTTTGAGACAGGGTTTCTCTGCGTAGCCTTGGCTGCTCTGGAACTTGCTGTGTACACTAGGCTGGCTTCTACCTCAGAGAGGCACCTGTCTCTGCTTCCCAAGTGTTAGGATCAAAGACATGTGCCATGACAACTCAGCTAATTTATGCAGTTTTAAATTGAATTTGGATCACACACTGACAGCTGGAGATCCTGCAGCCCCCTGGTCCACAGTCAACTAAGAGGTGAGTGCCATCCCAGATCCCCAGGCCAAGCTGAGACCATTGGTCTCTGAAGCCCAGACCAGGGCCACAGCCCCCAGAATCCCATCCACACCCAGCTCTGCACTAAACCAAAGCCAGCTGGAAGAGTCCCTCCAAGCACAATCCACAGCTGGAGGGACATCTCAGGGGCCAAAACCCACCCAAACTGCAATCTGTATCATCATCACATACCAACAACTGGAGACCCCAAAGCCTCCTGGTCCACAGCCAACTAAGAGCCAACTAAGAGAGACCACCATGACATATGGAGACCCACAGCTCCCTGACCCACATCTGACTAAGAGCTGACTAAGAATGAGCCAAGGAAGCAATGGGAAGACGCCAGTGTAAGAATATATATAACAATATATAAAAAAAAAAAAAAAGGCACCACCAGAAGAAGCTGGTCATTCTATAACATGAAGATCTGAACATGGCAATGCAGAAAAAGCAGAAGGAAATGACCTTGAAAACAACTTTATGAAGATAATAGAAGCTTTAAAGGAGGATTAAAAAAAATTTGCTTAAAGAAATAGAAGAAAATAAAAACAAAAAAAGGAAGAGATTAATAAATCCCTGAAAGAAAATAAAGACAACCAACAAAAACGAAAAAAAAGCAAGAGAAAGAAACATTCCAGGAATTAAAAACTGAAATAGAAGCAATAAAGAGGCACAAACCAAGGCAAAGCTGGAAATAGGAAACCTGAAGAAATAAACCAGAACTACAGATGCAGCATAACCAACAGAATGCAAGAGATGGAAGAGAGATTCTCTGGAGTGGAAGATTCAATAGTGAAAATAGATACATCGGTCAAAGAAAACACTAAAACAAAAAAAAGTCCAGAAACAAAACATCCAGGAAATCTGGGTCACCATGAAAAGACCAAACCTGAGAATAATTGGAATCAAGGAAGGAGAAGAACACCAGCTCAAAGGTACAGAAAATATATTCAACAAAATCATGGGAGAAAACTTCTCTCATCTAAAGAAGGAAATGTCTATAAATATACAAGAAGCTTACAGAGCACACTTAATAAATATAACACCAGTAGCACAGACACTGACAACAATCAATAAGGGTCCTCCTGAAACTGAGAAGCTTCTGTAAGGCAAAGGACACAGTCAATAAGACAAAATGACAGCCTACAGAATGGGAGAAGATCTTCACCAACCCCGAAAGGACTAATCTCTAAAATATATAGAGAATGCAAGAAACTAGAACCCAAAAACCTAAATAACCCAATTAAAAATGGGGTTCAGAGCTAAAAAGGGAATCCTCAACAGAAGAATTACAAATGGCTGAAAGGCACTTTAAAACTTGCTTAACATCTTTAGCCATCAGAGAAATGCAAATCAAAACAACTTTGAGATACCACCTTACACCTCTCTGAATGGCTAAATTCAAAAACATAGATGACAGCCTGTGCTGGAGAGGATGCAGAACAAAGGGAATACTCCTCCATTGTTGGTGAGAGTGTAAACTTGTAATGCAGTATGGCGGTTCCTCAGAAAACTGGGAATCAATCTCCCCAAGGATCCAGCAATACCACTCTTGGGCATATACCCAAAGGATGCACATTCATACCCCAAAGGCATTAGCTCAACTATGTTCATAGCAGCATTATTCATAATAGCAAGAACTTGGAAACAACCTAGATGCCCCTCAACTGAAGAATGGATTAACAAACTCTGGTACATCTGTACAATGGAGCACTACTCAGCAGAAAAAAAAATGACATCCTAAAATTTGCAGACAAATGGATGAATATCTTGAAAGAGGAAGCCAATATGTGGCTGGAAAGAAGCTGGGTGCTAGGGAAACCTCTAAGATGTCACATGATGTCCCTAGCTAGGTCTCCAACCAATAAATAGTAAAGGGAGTGCCTATAATCAAATGAACAACCACCCAGGTTGAATGAACCTCCAACAATGATTAGAGGTGGAGATAGAGATCCATGGCTGAGCACGGGGCAGAGCTCCTGGTCCAGCTGAGAGCAGGGGATAAGCATCTGTATGAGCAAGGGTATAGGGATTATGAGGAGAAGTCCCATAGAAATGGCTGGCTGAAGCTCTGGGGGGATCACTGAGTTGAGAACAGCCACTGGGGAACCATCTGGAAAAGGAGCTAGGCCCTCCAAGGATAGGCAACTGTTGATTGACATGGGCAGTATGTGGAGCCTCGAGGGGTGGGATCAGACTATGTTCCTGTGCATGAACTGGCATCTTGGAGTCCATACCCTGCAAAGGAACGCCTAATCCTGTCTTGATATTGGGTTGAGGAAATCAGACTTGCCTGGAGTGGATGCTCCAGGCTGAGTGGACCCACCTTGAGACTTCTTGTCCTTTTGGGGGAGGGGCTGGGAGGAGAGAAGGGAGAGCGAGCAGGGGGATACATAGAAAAATAGACCTTTTTTAATAAAAATAAATAAATAAATTGAATTTGGTTAAGTTAGGTCTGAAGATTTCCAATTAGTAAAAGATATTTTCAACTGTTTCCCAGACAGGTGAGAATTAAAAATGTGTAAAATTCACATGAACCTTGTATTTTGCAATTTTAGTTCCTTTAAATGGCTTAATCTTTTCAGTATTCTGAGTTAAACAGCTTGATTTTTTTGATGTTTTTTAATCTAATACAAATAATATAAATGGTGATTGGATTAAATCCTTTTCTAGGCCTTTATTCAAAGCAAGTTGAACTTGGTAACTGGCACATCTTTGGACTATATAGTAAAATGGATTGCAAAATAGGGGCAGGAAGAAAATGGAGTTTGTTTTTTCTTAACCCAATGATATTATTATTGTAAGTCGTTTAAAAGAGTTAGATCTATGGTCTGGATAGATGGCTCAGTGGTTAGGAGCAACTGGTTGTTTTTCCAGGGGTCCTGAGTTCAGTTCTCAGCAATCACATGGTAGCTCACAACCATCTGTAGGCCCTCTTCTGGCCTGCAGGCATACATGCAGACCAAACATTCTAACAAGCAAAATAAATTAATAAATCTTAAAAAAAAAAAAAAAAAAAAAAAAAAAAAAAAAAAAGTTAGACCTAGTAAATATTCATCCCTCAAAAAAATGTATGCACACTAAATGATTGATGAAAGCAATTATCACTAACTCCCTGTAATCACTTTTGCATACTGTTAACAACGCAAAAACATAATCCATTCGACAACATTCACTAAAGTCACACAGTGCTGGGATTAGCAATGCACTCGGGAACTACAACGACACAATAAAAGACTAAATCACCGTGTATGTGGTGTTAAAACAGCCTGTGCAGCGCAAGACCAGTGCTTCTCAACCTTCCTGCCACGACCCCTAATACAACTTCCTATGTGGTGGTGACCCCCGACCATATTTATGAATCGTAATAGAAAGATCTGATGTGCGGGATGTTGTTCGACCTCCTGGATGGAATCGTGACCCACGTGTTGAAAACAGATGATCTAGAGAGCCCGTGACCCAAAACTCGTGCCTGTGGAGCCTCCCTACTGATCAGTGTCTGTGATGTTTAAGTTTTCAATGTATCTGCTTAAGAAAACATTATCTCTGACGTCATGTAGATTCAAAGTCAGCCGGCAACGGAAGTATATAGAAACAGAATATCCAGCTGTCTGAGATAAATGCTACTAATTTTCACATAAGTGAAAGTTCACCTGCTCCGGATGTTGTCTTTACAGTCTTCTTTTTATAACCTGTAAAGAAAAGTATGTAAATTAGTGGCCATCAGTTGTAATGTGATATAATGAACTTGGCTTTAAGCTATAACATTACATAATCCCATTAATATTATCCTCATACAGATGTCTTAATGGCTCAAGTTTACTTTTATTTATAGATTACTATAGCTGGTCATTTTTGCTTCTTTGTTTTATTATTGTTACTATTTGTGGTGGTAATGTGTATCAAATGCAGGTTCTTATAAATGCTATGCAAAAAGTCTACCACTAAACTGAACCTCCAGCTTCCTTTTTTGAAAATTATTTTAACTGATATATAAAAATGTAGACTTATACATAGCAATAGGGTGTTGTGTCATATTTCAATACACGTGTGTATTGGGTAATGTTTAGTTGAAGCTGAATATATCCACCCCCTCAAATATATATCAATTCTTTTTTTTCTCTTTAAGGTTTTTTTCAAGACAGGGTTTCTCTGTGTAGCTCTGGCTGTCCTGGAACTTGCTCTGTAGACCAAGTTGGCCCTGAACTTAGAGAGACCCACCTGTCTCTGCTTGCCAGGTGCTGGAATTAGAGGCATGCACCACCAATGTCAGGCTATATAAATTCTTTTTGTTGAGACCTTTTAAACCTCTTACATGCAGCTTTTGGAATGTGTAATATCTTGTTGCCTGTAGCTCCCCTACTATGCGTTAGCATCAGGTCAAACTACCAATGATGAAATTTGTAAACATTGTTAAAATATTATAAACTTGTCATGTGACTACAAAGTAAAGATATCCAATATATTGCTTTATAGTCCTACAACAGTAAAATCAACACCAAAGCTGGGTTAGGTAAAGTTTATGTGGCAGGGATAAAATGTTAAATTTTTGCAATATTAAAATTCCAGTAAGAATGACTCATTTCTAGGTCAAGCTGACTCCCATCGTAGAGATTTGTATCTTTGGAACCTAACGCTCAGTCCTCCAATTCACTATCTTCTGGGAAGAGTGATGGAAGAGCACCCTATCTATAAAGGTGTGGCCAAGCGGAAATCATAAACAGAAACAGTTCTTTTCCTGCTAGCCCGGCTCCCGGGTAAGTTAGTTCCACTCATTTCACGGAACCTATGAAACTTTTCAGTGGACTGTAGGGCTCCTTCCTTTCCACTGTAGAGAAGATCCTAAGATAATAAATGAGGCTTCATAATTTTATAATTGCTGATGAAAAGAAATCAAAAACAACAGTTGACTAGGAAATCTAGAAATGTAGACAATGGGGTTTGGGGAAGCTAGTACTGTTTTTCTAAAATGATTAAATCTGCATCTAGGCCTAGTAATCATACACGCTCTTGTGTTACAGGCTTCCCAGAAACCTACCTTTTATGCATGTTTCCTTACATTCTTCCAGGGTATCAAATCGATTTTCATTTCCTCTGCATCCTCCATATATAAATTGTTCACATTGTCGAGTAAAAATGTTAAAAAAATAACTCCTTATCATTGCTTTGCATGGCCCATCATCTACCTTCATGGCACAAAATGTATGCTTCGGTTTCATTGATGGCCACTCAGAATCTGCAAGGTAACAATAAAATATCACATGTGCAATTCTCCACCAACACTATCACAGTGTCCTTGCTGTCATTTTGCCAATACATAATTTCTCTCTCAGTTTTTAATTAAGAAAACTATAACAGAAAAGTAAGAATATCATGAGTTCAGTGAAAGTGTAACCTGGTGTGCACATGTGTTCTGTTTCCTCGATAATTTATTAACGATCCTTAAAGAATGTGTGTGAAGCTTTAAGGGACATAGACTAGGCCTCTGGAGGGCAACAGTGCTCTGATAAATTAAAGCCTATCAGCACAACTATCAAACAATAAAATTGTTTTAAATACTAAAACACCACTTCAATATTTTCACATGAAAATACTTTAAAACAAAGTATTAATCTGTAGATGGATGATAATCTAGTAATAAATCCAGTTTTTAAATTCCTTGCAATTATAAAACGTGATTGTTTGGAAAATATTCATATAAATTTGAATTAGGTTACTTTCAAGTATCTTCTTCCCTGTGTATTTTATAGCTAGAGTTATATACACTAAACTACAATTATTTTCTAGTCATTATTTTAATAATGTTAAGATTCTAACAAAGAAATTGGAATTTTCCCATCTACTTATCTGTTTCTTACTTGTTTATTTATCTGTGTGTATACATACTTATGTAGAGAGGTGCATATACACCCTGACTGTCTTTCTTCAACATCTATCAATCTCTCAATAGCCAGGAACCCAAAAAGTAGACAAGGCTGGATGGCTTACTCTCTGGACAGTGGGTTCCAGGAACTGGCCTTTCTTCATTTTCCCACTTCTGGGTTTACAAACATGAACCATCAAGGTCTAGCATTTTTACATAGATTCTAGATAAAACTCAGGTCCTGATCTTCCAAGACAAGCACATTACTGTCTTCCCCAGCCCAATTATGTATAGGCCTAATAAAATCACAGACAGCTGTAATGTGGGGCAGAATCAGGAATCACCTGAGAGAATGGCTTCTGAGTGGGTCTGGGCTTTGGATGGGGGAATAATTAACAGGGAGTTACTGTGGTTGACTATCACTCTCTAAGCTGAAATTAGACAGCGTACGGGAAAGATGAGCTGGGCACAGACTCTTGTCTTTCTGCTCCCTAACTGATTTATATAAGATCTTGCTTGCTGAAATTTCGAGTGTGTGCATGCATGCATGTGTGCACACACATGAGTCTGAGGGTCTGTGCTCAGGAAAACGTAGCCCACGTTCAGCCTGCTATGTAATAATTTTGCCACAAGAGGGTGAGAGTGTACCAAAAAAGAATTGTTTGGGTTTTTTTTCAAAACTGTCTATGTTGTTAGACTAATAACAGTGATGTGAGAATGTCTTTCTGTATGCTGTGAATGCATATAAAGAATGTATCATTCTTTAAATAAAGGACTGTTTTGGCCTGTGATGGGCATTGTAGGAGTAGGCAGAGAACTCAGAGCATAGATAGGAGAAGGAGAGCAGAGTCAGAAAGAGATGTGGCGAAATAGGTGAGCCACGGGGCATGTGGCAGGACAGATTAATGGAAATGGGTTAAATTAAGATGAAAGAGCTAGCTAGCAATATGCCTGAGCCATAGGCCAGGCAGGATGAAACTAATATAAGCGTCTGTATGTTTCTTTGGGACTTTGGGATTGCTGGTCCAGATAAGCAGTGGTGGACAGATCCAGACCGTGGGGCTAAGCAGTCTGGGGCTAGGCCGCCCAGAAACCTCATGATACAAACAGAGATATTTTTTTTCTGAGTAATTATAGTTTCCCAGAACTTTGTTATAATATTATCTAATGATCACAACTTTGTGATGTGGGTGTTATCTTCATCTAACAACAACAAAAAAAAAATGCAGAAATTAACTAAGTTGCTCCTATTTATCACAGCAAATGATGTTGCAGCAGGTATATTACACAATCTTAGTAAGTGATATTGTCACAAACCTGTATGACTGAGATACTCAATATGGCATCTGAATTAAACAATTAGATTTAATAATGTAATTTCCATCTGATAGCATTCTAAGAGTTTGCTTTATAAAGTTGTAGATTATTTTCCTATGAAAATCTAGTACTAAATCTTAGATCTCTTCTCTGGGTCTTTGGATGGCCAAAAAAAAAAAAAAAAGTCCCAGTAAAATATGGGGTTCAAGGTCATGGGGTGTCCTGATGGTGAGAATTCCACTCTCCTGGAGATTGCTTGTGAATCTAGGGCTGCAGGTAACTTACTATCTTAGGGTCCACATGCTGTGTGCAAAATTAATTAAAAACCAAAGAGAAACAAAGAAAACCTAGGTCAGACTGGGCAACTCATTTATCAAAAGAACTTCAAGTCTACACAATAAAAATCAAGTTATTGCTAGATGTGGGGCCCCTGCCTACAATCCTTGTCCTCTGTGGCAGAAGCAAACCCTCCTGAGTGCAACGCCAACCTGGATTATGTAATGAGCAAGCAACCTCTATGAAGTTAAGAGAATTTAAGATTTTCCTCTCAGCCACCATTATTCTCTCCCATCAATTACAGTTAGATGTATTTACCTAACCTTTGACACAGGGGAATATACTGATCAAATCTACTAGAGATGAGAATGTATATCTATGGAAATATATACACACATATATATGTGTCAGAAATGAGATATAAGTTAGAGTATCAAGTTGTTAATATTTTTCATTACCAGTAACTTGGACTCTACCAATAGTTTTGTACAAAGTGTTACTTTGGGGCAAGTATATAAATCTCTAAGATCCCTGCTCAAGTTTTTTCTTTTTTAAGTTATTAATATTTTCACTTTGAGTTTATGGATTTGAAACTCACTTCCACACTATTTCCTTCGATGTCCAGCTCAGCTAGATTCCTACCTCAGTTTCATCTCAGACACTTATTTTGAAATCCTGGTAGGTAGGAGAGATGACTGAAGCTCATGTACACAGTTCTTTTCCCTTTTCATACTTCCCCAGCTCAAAGACAAAATCCTTTTGGTAAAAATCTCCTTCGGGTTTTTACTTCTTACAATATTCCAATATTGTTCTGATGTCAACTGTCTGTTGCAAAATGTCTGTCTTGCCAGGTAGTGGTAGCTCACACCTTTAACCCCAGCACTCGGGAGGCAGAGGCAGTCAGATCTCTGTGAGTTCAAAGCCAGCCTGGTCTACAGCGTCAATTCCAGGACAGCCAGGGCTACCAGAGAAACCCTGTCTCTAAAAAACAAACGAAAGTCTCTCTTGCTGAAGTGACTTGATTTGGGATAGTCTAAAAATTAAACCACTTAATACAAGAACTGTCCCAAGGAAAACGCTACTTAGTTTTTAAAAAAAAATTCTAAGGGGGCTGGAATGATGGCTCAGCAGTTAAGAGTACTTGCTGCTCTTCCAGAGGATGAGGGTTTGATTCCCAGAACCTACATTGTGTCCTACAACTGTCTATAACTCCAGTTCCAAGAGAGCTTTTGAGGACACAGACACACAAGCAGGCACAACACGTATACATGGAAAATTAAAATAAAAAATTTTAAAAATCTAGCATAATAAAAATATGAATTTTATACTAAATTCAGAGTTTTTAAAATCTGAAAGAAAAAACAAATCAGCTTCACAGTACTTACCTGTGGTGTTTGCATGTCCATCAGCTTCCTCAGGCAGAGCATTAAGAAGCTCGGGGACAGTAAGCAACAGACACATAGATACCCAGAAGGCACGTTCTTTCTTCATTATATAAGTCATTTCTGAAATACAGAACACAAACGTGTTTAATAAGTAATCAGTGTGGATGTGTCTGTAGACTCATGGGAGTCTTACAAATGCCCAAGTGAATTTAATAGTCACATTTAATGCATGCTCTCATGCTACCATCAACACATTCTGAAGTTCACTTTTAAAATATGTACTTGAAGCATTTAAAGGTAGAATCACATCCATACAGTGTACATTTACTAATATTCAATAGGACGTCATCTGTTAGCCTTGAAAATACAGGGTAAAAGGGCAATGGTTAGAGATGTCTAGTTAATCGGGATTGGTGCTCTCTCACGTGTGTAATATAGACTTAAATACAGGTCAGGGAAGGCAGAGCAGAATAACAGGGTGGAGTCTTAAATGCAACCTAAAATGAATTAATAAACACATGCTTTCAGTCTAAACAGGCTGCGCTTTCTGTACCACTCAGCTACTTTTCTTCCTTAGTCGGAACTAATTGGATTTTAATTTTTCTTATGGGCATTCTTACTTTCAACTTTTATTAGTCTTTCTCTTTGCTTTGATCGGTCTTTCAGAAGGAAGCACTTTCCAATCCCCTCCCTGTTCTTGCGGTGGTATTTGTTTTATAACTCATTTCCTAAGCAGGTTTTCTGTGAGATAAGCACACTGTACTGTGAACAAGGGAAATAGCTCTCATTCAGGGCATCCCCTTAGTCTCCACTATTCACCTTTCCCCCAGGGTAAGCAGAAGTGATGAGCCAACACTTCTGCACCCTGAGGGAAATGAATTCCTGCAGGAAGTGAGACATTTCCTGTTTCAAAATGACTTAAAGGTCTAGATCTAAAAAGGAAAAGAAGTTGAAAAACACGTAGCTTTTAAAAAAAAAAAAAAAAACTGACTTTCCCTTTGCACTCAGAGGTGAATGGAAACCAAGACCATGGCGATGTTGGAGCTTCAGAGTCAAGAGCAAATACACGACCTACTTACACCTTCAGACACCCGCCTTGATTGTATACGGAATTGTCTCAGTCAATCTTCACTTCACTAGAAAGGAAAGCCTAAGAATGCACAATTTTTAAGGATAGATATTTCTGTCATAATTCTTGAGCCCTTGAAGTGCCAAATCAGGATACTGGCAAGTAGAAAAAAAAATACTGGATGGCTTTTGAATATATTAATAGTAAAGAAATAAGTGCCGTTTTACTTTCAGAATCATTAAAATCACTGAAAAACTATATAATCTTGTTTCTCATGACACACTGAGATGTCATGCTAGCATAGCAGGAATAAAGGAAACTCAGAGCCAGATCTAAGGGAAAGGCTGAAATATCAGAGACAGCAAACACCACAGTCAAATCTTACCCAGCTGTCTTCCAGTTTCCTCAGCCTGGCTCCTCCTGGCTTCTACTGCATGAATCTGTCTTCCTACACCTACACCTGCCTTAAATACCCTCTTTGCCCAGTTGTTTCACATCCAGGTTAAGATTAAAGGCATGGCTACTCCTATTTGGTAGTTAGCCTTGAACTCACAGGAACACAGAAAGATCTCCTCTGTCTCTGGAGTTATGGGATTAAAGGTGTGGCACCACCACTGCCTGCCTGGAAGCCTGGAACTCCTTCTGTAAACCTAGCTGGCCTCAAACTCAGATCTGCTGGGATTAAGGGCATAGGTTACCACTCCCAGATATTCCCTGTGTGGGATTAAAGGTGTAAATTACCACTCTCTGATCCTCCTGGATTGATTGTGGGTAGATCTAATATTTCAGACTGGTTTTTATTAAATATGAAACATATCACCACATTCTAGAACATATTTGAATTTTAGTCAGTAGCAATGTTAGATATTCGTAACTCTTAATAACATACCACGTGCCATTATGAGATTCTGATATGCACATGTCATTACAAAAAAAATATTTCTACTAGACTTCTAGGTTTTAACTTATCTTTCAAACACTTTTAAAAGACTTGGGGGGCAGTTAAAATGGGGTTTCTCTGTATAACAGCCCAGACGGTCCTGGAACTCACAGAGATCCAACCGCCTCTGCCTCCTAAGTGTTGGGATTAAGGATGTGCACCACCATCACCCGGCTCCTTTCAGAGACACTTAAATTCCATTTAATTACATGAAAAGTCCCAATGCAGCTGTGTTTCAAATGTAATGTGAATCAGGTTTTCTGTCATCTGTGTCTCGGAATAGAGCCTTGAGTCAGATGCCTGCTCGGAACTCAAGAATGGGGACACTACATCTATCAAGTCATCTTACTTAAAAGCTGCAACTTAAAATATTGCTTACATTTAGTCATTTAGTCTTTGCTTGGTTGCAAGTAGCCAAAGCCAGCAGCTTCAGTGAATTAGATCAAAATGTCATTAGTCACATTTCAGAAAACATCAAACTACCTAGGCCTAGAGGGGCCAATTTATGTTAATCTCACAACTAGAACCAAGGAAGAGTTCATCGGGTATTCTCGGTCTCAGCACAGCTTCTCTTCCTTTTTTCCCTTCATGAGGCACAGAGTGCGGTCCTCACCGTTCCTGAATGCTGGGCACAGAGTATGCTCCTCACCGTTCCTGAATGCTGGGCACAGAATACGGTCCTCATCGTTCCTGAATGCTGGGCACAGAGTGCGGTCCTCACCGTTCCTAGATTCTGAGCACAGAATACGGTCCTCACCGTTCCTAGATTCTGAGCACAGAATACGGTCCTCACCGTTCCTAGATTCTGAGCACAGAATACGGTCCTCACCGTTCCTAGATTCTGAGCACAGAATACGGTCCTCACCGTTCCTAGATTCTGAGCACAGAATACGGTCCTCACCGTTCCTGGATTCTGAGTACAGAATACGGTCCTCACCGTTCCTAGATTCTGAGTACAGAATACGGTCCTCACCGTTCCTGGATTCTGAGCACAGAATACGGTCCTCACCGTTCCTGAATGCTGGGCACAGAATACGGTCCTCACCGTTCCTAGATTCTGAGCACAGAGTACGGTCCTCACTGTTCCTAGATTCTGAGTACAGAATACGGTCCTCACCGTTCCTGGATTCTGAGCACAGAATACGGTCCTCACCGTTCCTGAATGCTGGGCACAGAATACGGTCCTCACCGTTCCTAGATTCTGAGCACAGAGTACGGTCCTCACTGTTCCTAGATTCTGAGTACAGAATACGGTCCTCACCGTTCCTGAGTGCTGGGCACAGAATACGGTCCTCACCGTTCCTGCATGCTGGGCACAGAATACGGTCCTCACCGTTCCTGCATGCTGGGCACAGAATACGGTCCTCACCGTTCCTGGATTCTGAGCACAGAATACGGTCCTCACCGTTCCTGCATGCTGGGCACAGAATACGGTCCTCACCGTTCCTGCATGCTGGGCACAGAATACGGTCCTCACCGTTCCTGGATTCTGAGCACAGAATACGGTCCTCACCGTTCCTGAATGCTGGGCACAGAGTACGGTCCTCACCATTCCTGCATGCTGGGCACAGAGTACGGTCCTCACCGTTCCTGAACACTGGGCACAGAGTACGGTCCTCACCGTTCCTGCATGCTGGGCACAGAATACGGTCCTCACCGTTCCTGAATGCTGGGCACAGAGTACGGTCCTCACCGTTCCTGAATGCTGGGCACAGAATGCGGTCCTCACCGTTCCTGGATTCTGAGCACAGAATACGGTCCTCACCGTTCCTGGATTCTGAGCACAGAATACGGTCCTCACCGTTCCTGAACGCTGGGCACAGAATAGGGTCCTCACCGTTCCTGGATTCTGGGCACAGAATACGGTCCTCACCGTTCCTGCATGCTGGGCACAGAGTACGGTCCTCACCGTTCCTGGATTCTGGGCCATAAAGTCTCTTTCCTCAACAAAGTTTGGCTGCCTTCCTTATACACCAAGTCCAAATAGTTAATAACAATTCCAATTTGTTAAAAAATAAAATAAAATAAAAAAATAAAAAAGGAAGCTTTTAGAATAGGACATTTAAAATGGAGCATCCGGGGGACCCGAATGGAATTGATGGATCCCAAACTTGATTCAAAAGATGTTAAAGCTGGAAGATATCTTGAATAAACAGAAACAGGATACAACATGACTGATCTTTTTGATGTGTCCGTATGCATCTGTGTCTATAGTGGCAGGGTAGGGGCAGAATGTCAGAAGAGGGTGTTAGATCTCCTGGAGCCAGAGCTACAGTTGGTTGCAAGCAACGTGATATGGGTGCTGGGAACCAAAGTTTGATCCTCCGAAAGATCAACGGCTCTTAACAGCTGAGTCATCTCTACAGCCCCAAACAAACGTGGCCACTCTTAAAGGAAAGTATATGTTGTTCACATAGAAAATAAAATAGTCCCTAGGAGGATGAGATTACTGCCTCCAGACTAGGATTGCACTACACATTACACCAATCCATATCTTAAATACTTTTAAAATAGAAAATTAAGAATAACTTTTAATGATCTCAGCTTCCAATAGCATATAGGGATTATTGTTAAATAAATAAGTTGAACTTTATGGTTATGAAGAGAAAAATTATATATATGATTCAGTCTTAAAGTTAAAAATAAACAATTTATATTAAATCTAACTTAGTGGTAATGCTTTTTATTTTCTTCTAATAAACACTTTTTAGTTTACTGAAAAATCTAACAAGGTCAGTAAGAAGCAGACAAATGATACTCAAAATTTCGATTCTTCTCCGGCTTCAAGTGAGATTTACAAGAGAAAAAATAGAAATTGTCTTAACAAAAAGTACAGCAGTTCCACAGGCTCTGGCTGTTTAGTGTTAATTTGATGCAAGATAACATTAGAGTTTTGTTATAAATTATTTCTAAACAGGTTTCTAGTGGGCAATGATTTTAAGTCAATATTGCTGAAGACACCTTCCACTTCAATTTGCAAGGCCCAAGGTCTCCTGAGCTGAACCTGACTTGAAAGCCTCCTCCTTGAGAACTGCTCCAAAGAGTAGAGCTACCAACCGTCCAACCCCGCTGTCATGCCTGTGAACCACAATATCCATTGTGGTACAAAACCCAAAAGGTGCAATAGTTGTACACATATCTTGACAACCATTAGTTCTCTAATTGGACTTAAGACCCATTCAACAGGAGAGAAATTACGTTCAGTATAGGAAATCTAGTCACCTACCCAGGGTAAGTAAGGTCATTTAAACCTTGAAGGGGAACACAAAATTACCCTTTTATAAAGTGACATAATCTCTAACTACATGATGATATTTGTTTTTATAGCAACAGTTAAGTGTAGTCCTCACCACTCATCATGAAAACTTCTCTTTGTAATAGACCGAGACCATTACAGAAAACAATAACTGATGAAAATACAGGACTGTGAAACCCAGTCCCAGTGGATAGATACATCTATAATACAACTCCTGAACCTAAGGCACAAGTCAGTGTGGATCATAAGAGCCAGAAAAGATCAGAGAGCTCGCTGTGAGACTGTGTGTTCTAGGAATATCAGGAGCTACACCCATTAAGGCTCCCCTTCAAGATTGCCTAAAAAGGCAGCTCCTGCTGACTAAGGGCAACAATGGGCAAGCTAATGTGGACAGAGGGGGAAACCCGGGAGGCTTCAACTCTATACAGGCAACTCAGGAAGGCTGAGAGCAGGAGAAAAGGTCTCCCAGCCCTTAAAACATACATACAAGTACGTTATACAGGCTGAGCAGGTTGTATTGAGGGTTATATATGTACGTATCTGTACATTTATACATCTTTAACCATGCCTTTGAAAGAGACAAGAAGGCATCGGTATATGGGAAGGTTTGAAGGGAAAAAAAGGAGGAAATTATATAATTACTCAAAAAGTAAAAGTGATTAAAAATACACAATATACAAAGACAAACTACAGAAAAAATGGTTATCTGTTACATTGAGTGATCAATCTTCCCTCTGCAAGTTTTCAGACCCTTGTATATTTGTTCTCAGTGATGTGGGAGGTTTTTGGAGTTTTGCTTATTTGTGTGTTTACTTTAAGACAGGGTCTCACTCTGTAACCCTGAATGATGTGGAACTCAACATATAACAGACTGGCCCCAGACTCACAGATCTCCCTGCTTCTGTACCTGAGTGCTGGGATTAAAGGCATGTACCACCATGCCCAGTCTTGGTGGAATTTTTGAAGCAGCATTAATTTTAACTATTATCAACTTATTTATAACTCTTAATCTAACATCTTCTCTAAATAGTGATATGTAGTGGATTTATGATGTTACATTGTAAATAACTGTCCCACCTACGAGTTTAATAAAAAGCGCTGATTGGCCAAAGTGTGGATGGGGCTACCAGCCTAAGAAAACTCTGGGAACAGGAAGTACAGAGCAGAAATGCCACAGAGAAGGGAGAAGAAGCAGGGGACAACTATGCTGCTCTGAGAAAAGGTACTGAGCCCCACGGCTGAACAGAATAAGAATCATGGGTTAGTTCAAGGGTAAAGAGTTAGCAAGTTATACGCCTGGGCCCCAAGTCAATCATTGTACAATTAATATAAGTGTCTGTGTATTTCAATGAGTCTGTGGGATTGTGGGTCTGAAAGTCTGGGTCACCAGACTAGACCAGAAAGTCCAGGCTAGAAACGTCATACAGCAGTGATCATGTGTTTCATTTCCAGCATAATACAGCTATGCTGACAATCTAGTAAATCAGTTTCACTATGCTTCAGTGTATCCTCACCCAGTCCCTAGTGCTCTACTACTGATTGCTGTTCTACAATCCCATCCCTATTAAACATTGGGCCAAGAGTCTGCATGTGATTTCCAGTGTAGGATGCCATTCATTCAACATCATTTTTTAACTGCGTGTTTTTCTTTTTAGTTCATTGGTGTTTTGTCTGTGTGAGGTGAATCCATGTGAGAGTGACAGACATTTGTAAGATGCCAGGTAGGTGCTGGAACTTAAACCTGGGTCCTCTAGAAGAGCAGCCAGTGATGATAACTGCTGAGCCATCTCTCCAGCCTCCAGAAACATTTTTAATGATCTAACACTGACTAGTGTTCCTCACTGTGACCTCAACTTCAACCAGCTGCTCAGCATCATCCTTGATCGTACGTTCAATATTTTACTTAGTCTTATTGTAACAGATGTTGACAAAAATATCTCACTGAAACCATAACTATACTTATTATTATGCATGTTTAAAAGACGACAGAAATTCATGAAAACACTTTTGTAGAAAAACATGCAAGAAGAGCCCTAACTGTGTCCTACTTCATCCCATTGACGTCTTCTCTCCAGAAACAAACTGCCATTGGAAGAAATCAGTGTGTTCATCTAGAATTTGTGTGTGCTGTGACATGCACATATATCGTACTCTGTATATGTAAACTTGGTGGCATGTATTGTGTATGGATATTTGCATGTTATGTTTCTTTGAAGAAGCTTTCTTTCAAAATGTTATATGAGAGCTACTCAGGAATCAACACAAATCAACTTCCACAACCGTAATACATAATTAGGAATTCTGAAAATGTAGGAGGATTGAAATTCTTTTGAGCGTTCATATCCCTCTGTATTACCTCCACCCTCCCAAGTATATTTATTCTACCAGACAGCAGAGGTAAATGAGGAGGAAAACCTGTGGGTATCTTAGTTATTACACAGGGATATTTATTTATTTAATCTAGTAAGAATATATATAAATTCAAGACCTAAATTGGTTAAAAATATACCCATGTTTTCAGAACAGAGATTTACTATTAAGATGACAATAATCCTCAATGTAATCTATATATTTCATGTAACTCCTATGCGATGCCCAGAAAGATTTTGTTTTGTCGAAATTGAGAGGGAAATCCTAAAAATTCATGTGGAGACTCTAGCTATTTACCATAGCTAAAGCAATCGGACACACAAAAGAGCAGGGTTGGAAGACTCACACTTTGTGATATATGTGGGTGCCTTTGTCTTATGAGCAGATGAAGAAAATACGTCACATCTGAAAAATGCAGTTGTATCTATCCACAAAAAGAATGCAATCAAATCAGTCCCGAGAAAATGAATATAAGTGAAAACCAGATGTTAAGCAAACTAAGCCAAATGAATAAAGAGAAAATAGCAATATATCTGAAAGCAGAAGGATTGACAAACAAGGAAATTGGAGAGGAGAGTAAGGAAAGTTTTTAAGGATGGTGGATTTAAACAAATTTGACAGATTTATGTATGAAAATGACATGGAAAATTCCCTTCATTTGTATACATAATGTGAACTAATAAGCAAAAGCTGAAGACAACTCAAAGCTATAGTAATCAATATATTTTGGAAGCCATGTGGATTTATGGAAAACTAAGAAACATTAAACAGATCAATGTCTGCAATTGCTAACTATGTCAAGGATTTCCAGACCATTCAGTAAAGAAATATTTATCTTTTCACCTAAAGATGTTTGCATGTATAAATAGTTATGTTTCAAAGCGGTAAGACTAGACCCTTCCCTTGAATCATTCACAAAACACTAAAAATAGGCCTGTGGGAGATTATGTTGTTCCATTGTAAATAATTGTCCCACCACTGGTTTAATAAAAAGTGTTGATTGGCCAAATACAGACAGGAAGTATGGGCAGGGCTACCAGACTAAGAAAACTCTGAGAACAGGAAGCACAGAGCAGAATGCCAGAGAGAAGTCAGAAGAAGCAGAGGACAACTATGCTGCTCTGAGAAAAGGTACCGAGCCCCATGGCTGAACAGGAAGAGTCATGGGTTAGATGAAGGGTAGAGAGCTAGCAGGTTATATGCCTGGGCCTTAGGCCAATCAGCCTAAAACAAATTGTAAGCGTCTGTGTATCTCTGCAGGTCTGTGGGCCTAAACCTTGAGGCTAGGCCCGAAAGTCTGGACCAAAGACCTCCTACTACATAGGCCAATAGCATAAATGGAAGGACTAAACCTTATAATATGCTTTGCAATATGATAAAACCTTTGTGATTTTATATTGGGCAAAGTCTCTTGAAAATGAAATCAAAAACAAAAAGAATAAATGAGAAGAAAATGAATTGCATTCAGTTAATGTTAGAAACATCATACAAAACAGTCAGTGAAGGAAAATGCAAAAACCTACAGAATAATAGGAAATACTTGCAAAACATTCATCTGATATGGGACTTGTGACTAGCCAATGGATTTCCATGGGCCCTTCCCCAATCCATGGTGGGGTTTTCGCTGGCTTACATAAAAAGAACTTTTGCCTGGTACTGTGAGCTGGGTCAAAGCCCCTGGCAAGGTCATAGGCCTTGAAGGTAAACCTAATACTGTTTTTCTGCTGAATGGGCATAATATTAAACCAACTATTAATGGTTTATCACCCATAGATGAGAGCATCTCTCATTCCTTGTCAGAGCTTCCTTTTGTAGTAGATGATAACTGATACAAACACCCATAACTGGTATGGATACTAAAAGGCCATAGAGTACTGAGCTCTATCATGACCCTTTCCCACAAGACCAGGGGGAGATTTCAAGAACACTGTCTTTCTAATACATTATTCATGAAAAGGCATGAGACAGCTAGTACACATTCACTGGTCCAGCCCAATGTTTCTGTGGTGCATGCAGTATTTTGTCATCTGTAAATAATCTATAAAACATGTATTAATTTTGCACATGTGCTAGGCATGGTGGTGCATGCCTTTAACCCCAGCACTCAGAGGCAGAGGCAAGTGGATCTCTGTGAGTTTGAAGTCAACCCAATCTACAAAGTGAGTTCCAAGACAGCCAGGACTGTTACCTTTACACAGAGAAATCCTGTCTCAAAAGAAAAAAAAAAAAAAAAAAAAAGCACATGTACTATAAGTTTGCTGCTAGTAAATTTGAGCTTCTGGTACAGATTTTCCTTACATTTCACACATTGTTGATCTTTTTAAAAGTTGTATGGACTGGACAGACATAGTAGAACACGCCTTTAATCCCGGCACTCAGGAGGCAGAGGCAGGCAGATCCCTATAGTCTGCCTGGCAAGCAGAGTGAGTTACATAGTAAGACCCTGCTCAAACACACAAAGAAAAAAAGTTTTATGATGAATATATAAGCTAGCAAGTACTTTCCTAATCTAAAAGGACAGAACTTTTCTTTGGCCGAGTCTTTGTTTGTGGTCTACCAAGGAAAGGCATGAGAGACTAGCTTGAGCACTAGAAAAGCATCCTTTGCGTTCATGTAGTTTTCGCTCAACGGCAGCAGCTAATGCTGTTTCCTCATTGTGTTCTTACTCTGTCCAGGTAATGAGGCTGAGTTAGGTCAAGCCCACTGACCCATGGCCGTCCGTCTTTTTAAGCCGTGTGCCTTTTCACTTTGCTGTGTCTCAGTCTGGGTGGGTTGGCAGCCCACTAATGCCAAGGAAGCTGACAAAAGGAAAAAGCGGTATAACTACACTGTGTGGAGAGAGACATAATTGCTTCACTTTTTTCCTATATTTTCGGGGGGGGGGTGGTGCTTTGTTTCCTGTTGTTGGTGCTGCTGTTATTGGAGACAGGTTCCCCAGTCTTTTTCATGTTTTCAAATTAACTTTATGTAAGCAATATTCTCAACCGAAAATACTAAAGCATTCATTTTAACTAGGTGCTGGAAAATGAATTTTTATCAAAAGTACTTTTTTATGAGACTGCCAAGTGGCATTCCCTAGTGGAAGAGCCGCTCAGTCTCAGAAAGAAGTCTGTGCACCAGATTTGTACTCTGAAGAAAAGAGTATTTTCTGAAACAATATACTGTGGGAATGCAAATGTTTGGGTAATTCTCCAGCAGAGAGCATGACTGAGAAGCTGCACGTTTACCACATACCACAGACTCCTGAGTCCACACAGGGCCTCATTTATCTCCTTGCTAACTTCCCTGGGAGCCGCATTCCTAGTGCACCAGGTCATTGCAGTAAGCAAGATGTGAGCATCAGACTCGTTTATGACATAAACTTTAAATTACTCTAAAATAGGACTCTGGCTATAAGATACAAATAAACCTTAATTTCAGGAAATGATATTAGAAGCACAAAGCTATTTCGCCATAAAACATTGTGCATTTTTGTGATGATTTATTGTTTTCGGAGAGATTTTCTACCTGCTAGGTTTCTATATCTTAACAATAATGCTGCGACCTAATTAGGCAGGCATAGTGAATTGATGTTTGCTATACATCGTTTACTTTCCGCTATCAAATGCCTAGGTGAGTAGAAAGCATAAAGTATCCTAAGCTACATTTGCCTACAGCACTCTTAGAAGAGCTAAGATGTATGGAATAGGCACCAAAGTTTAACAGCAAAGTATAACACTAACAAACACATTATTTACATCTCTATGTATTTCTCTTGAAGCATTATCTTAACTGCCTCTTGAAAAGGAGCTTAGGCAGTATCTGTTACAACAGGATAAAAACCTGCTTTCTTCACTATGCTAATTATATATAAATTATACAGTGATTATTATCATTTTAATACTGAATATTGCTCAAGTGTTTTATTCTTCTAATTTAAACTCTGTGCTTTATTAGCGATCATATTTATTAATGAAAAATATTTCCTATCACTTTATCCACAAATAGACAGAAAATCATGTTTCAGCCAAGTTCTAAATTAACCATATTAATAAAAGGAAGAAAGTAAGGTTGGGAAATTGCCTCTTCCACATGGAAATGGTGCAGAAGCATGCCCAGTGATAAAACCTGAATAAACAGAAGAGACCTAGTCGGACAAAAAGAATGTGAAGGACTTAAAATCATGCCACGTATCCTGTTTCCCTTGTTCTTTAAACTCTGGTGGACACAGAGACCATAAGTTCCCACATTAAAGAATCAGCCTTAGAAAAGGATGGAGAGAGTAAATCCTGCGGTGTTTGAGCCTCTTTCAAGCACCTGCGCATCATCAGCTTTTGCACTGGCTGGCTGAACCTCGCCGTCAAGCTTGTTCAGATGGAATCCTGCCAATTAATTGAAAAATGGTGGTGACTCAGACGCAGTTTTTCCATTACTGAGCTTTAGCATCACCTTGATTTTTCTCAATTGGTAAGGGAGGAAAAATTATCTCATCTCATTATATTTTATACAGGAGACAAATCCTGGTTCAAAATTAGGAAATGAGTTGTCAAAAAATTTCCTTTAATAAAGCAGTATAGGAAAATTTAAATATTCATATAGGTATGTTTGCAAATTAATGAATTTTTTTAATGAAAGTGCCTAATAAAAATCTAAAAATGAGAGGGAACTGCCTGAAAAGGGAAGTCATAACCTTTCAATGGAACTGTATTCCGAACCAAGTTATAGAACTTTTTTTTTAAACTTTGAACATGCAATGTTATGGATGAAATTTACGTTGGTGAGTATAAAACAAAACAGATTATAAAATAACACCTCCAATGCTTAAGACAGGTGTTGTGGTACATTTTTGCTCACTATGAAGAAGTACTGCTGTGACTTGGTGTAATAAGTGACCAATAGCGAGGCTGGAGAGGTAGGCAGAACTTCCCAGCAGAGAGAGGAGATAATCGAGGAGGCACGTGAGGGATGCTGAGGAAATGTGGAGTGAGTCAGACAACAGAATGAGAGAGATGTGGTAGACATAGCTTAATAAAGATACCGTTAATTTAACCTATAAGAGTTAGTGATACATGCCTAAGCTAAGGCCAAGCTTTCATAGTTAATAACAATTATGTTGTTGTTTGTAGGCCGGCAGTCCCAATGAGAACACTACAAATAGGCAACTTTGATGATTTTCTGGGCCAGTTGAGGGTGGCTTTCCTTTGCTGTTATTCCGAACTAGACAAAGGGAGTTTATGGCTAAAGTCACAGATGCCATCCCAGTACTCTAGGGCTGTCATAACAAAGTACCACACAGTGAACAGCTTAAACAGTAGGGAGGTCTTACCATGTGGTAAGTGCTGGCCAGTTTGGTTCCTGGTAAGGGCTATCTCTGGCTTACAAATAGCCGCTCTTTGGCATCTTCTCTGGGTGTGCACAGAGAGACTGAGAGAAATAAACCTCTGCACCTCCATCTTACCACAAGGCCGTCACCCCAGAGGATGAGAAACACAACCTTACTTCTGTTTAACTTTGAGTACCTTTGATTACCTCTTAAACCACACCTTCTCAGATTCCATCACACTTGAGACCAGGCTCCAACAGAACACTCTGAAGAGAACATAGGTCAGTCCTTAGCAGGAATTTGTGTCAGAAGTGAGGCCACTGATCTATCAGTTGCCTGGAGCCGGTGATGCATCACCTGTCATAGAGACTATTTTCCTCAAACCAGTTCCTTGTCCATACCTACATATTTCCAAGTTCTGATAATTGCTGCATTATGAAATTGGGGTGTGGCTGACCAAAGTATATCACTACTAAGATGTAGAAATCACAGGTATAAATAGCGTAATTCCTCTGTAGTTTATATATAGTATATATATATATATATATGTATATATATAACTATATAAAATATAGTAATCCCATATTATCTTCCTTCTCTATCTCCCTGCCTCTGCCCTTTCTCCTAAAGACATATTTTCCTTTTCCTAAAGACATATTTTCAACTAAAATAAAAAAGAACTTTTGATCAATTCCCCTCCGCCCCCAAGGGTCTCATTACCTCTGCATTCCAGGAACCCAGTACCGACTTCATCTCATGAACACAATGGAAACACTGCTCATGGCCAAATTTCTCTTCATTTGTTACCTTCTGAGAGTAGTTTGAACACAGAAGACAAGTAGGTTCATATGTGTTCATATGTGTTCATATGTGTGAGGGGGGATTGCATGTGTGTACAAGTCTGAGGTTAATGATAGATGTTTCCTCAGTCACTCTCACCTTCGAGGTCCAGAGAGGGTCTTCACTGAAGCCAGAGCTCACTGTGTAGCTGGTTTTTCTCATCAGCCTGCTGACTTCCTGATCTGCCTCCCACAGGATGTTATTACAGACAGAGCTCCACGACCACCCAGCTTTTTATATGGGTAAAGGAGATTAAAATTTCTTTTTGCTTATGTAGCAAACGCTTTACCTTCTAAACTAGCTTTTGTTTTTGTTTTGTTTTTTTTTTTTACAGGCTGCTGAGGGAGAAAAGTCATCAGCAGTTTCATCTAGCTGTTTTGTAAGATACAATAATGATCTAATGATCAGCCAGGCAATGTATGCCTACTTGTGCAATAGAGGCACGAGTGTAATGGGGGGTAACCAACAGCTTTATAATTGGATGTTTTAAGGCTCACTCCACAGGAGGACCCTCAGGCCTGATACTATAAATCTTTCCCAGACCACGTGGATAAGGAGCTAATGGGTTCTGGGGAGAATCCACAACTATTGTTTGGCTAAATAAACACAAAATTAAACTACCTTCTAAATGCCTATCCTTACATAGATCAGTGCAGCCTTCACTCCCTCCACCCCCCACCCCCCCACCTCGCCACCCTCGTCTACCTACACACGCACAGTAGAGCAGCTTTTTTGTGCTATTTTTAGAAAGATTGTTACTATTAAGAGAATCACAAGTGGTAAATAAAATAATTGACTTATGGAGCATTCACCTTAAATGAGACATCTATATCACAACACACCCCCCACGCTCAGGCAAAGAAGATGGGGGAAAGATCTTAAGACTGGAGATCAGGAAAGACTTTCTTGTGGATTTGACAAGGTCTTTACACTCAAAAACTCACAGTAACTGTAGTTGCCTGTGTAAGGCCTGCACAGGATCAAACCAGTCTAGCATGGGTAAGAAAAGGACTCAGCGGCCACCTCTGCTTGAAAGGTATTGTTAATTGATGTTTGCTGGAGATGGGAAAATCTCTTTTGATGAGTATGGTTCACAGTAATGGGATGGCAAACATTATGTTCACAGGATAAATTTATTATGCTAGGGTGTAAAAGCAATTTTTTTTTTAAGCTTATATAAGCCATGAGGAAGTTGCTCCTACCTTGAATGTTACTGTCAGCTGTGGAGGTGGACCACTTCCTGGTGTGGTTGGTCTAGTCTTAAAAAGAATTGCTGATTGTTGCAGAATATTTCACTACCTCAACTGTTCACACAAGGTAATGGGTCACATGATTAAACAGGCCAGCTGAAAGTTCTGCTTTTGTTTGAAACCCATGCTTGCTTGGATGGCTTGAGGCACCTACTGGACCTGGATGCCTGTTACAAAAATCAAGCCTTGCCTGCACCCAGACAAGATATGAGTTAATTTGGCTCCCCAAAATTATAATTTTGTGAGTTTTGCCTTATAATCTTTAGTTGGGGCCTTACATAGAATTCTCCTTAGTTTGTTCCTAGCCAGTCTCTCTCTCTCTCTCTCTCTCTCTCTCTCTCTCTCCTCTCTCTCTCTCTCTCTCTCTCTCTCTCTCTCTCTCTCTCTCTCTCTCTCTCTCAAAAAGAACAAACAAACAAACAAACAAACAAAAAAAACTTGAACCAGACTTATGAATCTCTGAACCACCCCAGATCCATAGCAGCAGGATGCTCAACCTCCAGTGGATGAACCCGCATCCATGTCCATACTGGCAACCCTAATTAGACTCTGTGATTTATGGGAACGTCTGTAAGAGAGGGTGTGGGGAATGGATTTAATAAAATACATTGTATACTTGTATAAAGTACAAAAAAATGTTACCATTTGTCTTTAGAAAAAGAAGAGGAAGAGAGGGAGGGAGGGAGGGAGGGAGGGAGGGGAGGGAGGGAGGGAGGGAGGGAGGGAGAAAGGAAGGAAGGGAGGGAGGGAGGGAAGGAGGGAGGGAGGGAGAAAGGAAGGGAGGGAGAGAGAGGGAGGGAGGGAGGGAGGAGAGGGAGAAGAGGGAGGCAGGGAGAGAGAGGGAGGGAGGAGGGAGAGAGGAGAGAGGGAGGCAGGGAGGGAGGGAGGGAGAAAGGAAGGAAGGGAGGGAGGGAGGGAAGGAGGGAGGGAGGGAGGGAGAAAGGAAGGAAGGGAGGGAGGGAGGGAAGGAGGAGGGAGGGAGGGAGAAAGGAAGGCAGGGGAGAGAGAGGGAGGGAGGGAGAGAGGGAGGGAGGGAAGGAGGGAGGGAGAAAGGAAGGAAGGGAGGGAGGGAGGGAAGGAGGAGGGAGGGAGAAAGGAAGGGAGGGAGAGAGAGGAGGGAGGGAGGGAGAGAGGGATGGAGGGAAGGAGGGAGGGAGAAAGGAAGGAAGGGAAGGAGGGAGGGAGGGAGGGAGAAAGGAAGGAAGGGAGGGAGGGAGGAGGGAGGGGTAGTTGACTTTAAAATGACAAATAGTCATGAGCTTTTTAAACTGTGGAGGTTTTATTTCCCTTAATAAAATAAGGTCTTAACACTCATTAAATGATTTCTAAGCTGCTGAGAACCCAACCAATCAATTCATGGTAACATTTTCTTTTAAATTTCAGTGATTCTTCCTATTAGACACTTGAATTAGACTCACAGCTGGATTTTATCAACTGAATATGGATTAAAGACAAAATTGGCAGGACTTTGGAAAGTGTTGGTTAAGAGAATACTCGTAGATGGTTCTCAACATCATCACTAAGTCATGCATCTCTCACACATGAATGTTTATTTTTCAGAAATACTTGTAATTCTTTAAAATACCAAAATTATACTTATAAACTAAATGTTTCAAAAATAGTGAAATATACATTCGTATTTATTTTAGTAAATACTATACACTTAATCTATGTTGAGTTTCAAGATAATTATTAAATAATGACACTTTCATTCACTAAATGTTATATCCCATGAAGGTGATTGGTAATGACAACAAGTAGGTGATTCTATGGGAAATAAGCAAGAGAATATTAATTTTGAAAGCCCTTCACATTTGCGACAAAATGTGTATTTGAAGATCATTTGGTGGGGAGGGAGGAAATGATGTTTAAGGAGAGATACATAATGTAATAATAGAAGACACATGACTTTTGTGAGAATGTGGACACAGTTTTACCATTTTTCTTTAAATTTTTAAACATTAGTTTGGTCATCTTTGTTGGTTACTGAAGCAGTAATTAACTGACACTCTCCACAATCAATATGATCATAAATCAGCTCAAAGAGGTTAGCCTATGCCTGTACCTAAAGAACTACACTCATCATGGTGATTGGTGATTGATTTCCAAGTCAGTACATGCTAATCTCTACCTAGGGCAGAGGTTCTCAATCTACCTAATGCGGCAACCCTTTAATACAGCACCTCATGCTTTGGTGACCCCAACCTAAAATTATTTCATTGCTACTTTATAACTATAACTGTGCCGCTGCTATAAATCAAAATATAAAAATCTGATATGGAAGATATCTGATAAGAAATCCCCAAGGGGTCTAGACTCACAGGTTGAGAACCACTGGTGGGGAACTCTGTGGGTATGTATTTTATCTTGTTGGGTTGAAGATAGGGTGCTTTTTAAAAATAGTTCTTTATCTAAGTACATTATATAGGAGGAATAAGCACTCAGAATCACCTTTAACTGCTATATCACATCTGTGAATCAACAGCTGTCATGCATAGGATATTAACAAAGATGCCTCTAAGTGCATTGATTTGCTGTAAATGAAGGTAATGTTATAGAAGAGCCTGAATTTATGCTGATTTTGGGTACTAGGGGCTAAAACTAGCCTCATTAATTTAAGCGTATGTCTAGTAGTATAGTTGCTTTTCCTTTGAAAACAATATATAGCCCAACAACTATTGTTTTTCCTTTTATGAACAGCGCTATTAACCAATTTTTTTAGTCGGAAGATCTCTAAGGTGATGAGAGAGTTAATACCACATGGCTCACAAAGGCCAGACAGAATCTTTTCTTTAACTGTGTCTCAGCCAGTGAGACATTGCAGGGGGTAAAGGCAATGTTGCTTCACAAACATTGCAAGTTAGTTCAGTCACTCAACTTATGCAAAGGTGGAAGGAGAAACTCACCCCAAAAATCGTATTTTTAAAGATTCAAGGAAACAAACCATTTTGGAGCTGAAGGATGGAAATTAGAACACGGTGTGATTTAAGACGAAGCACAAATGAAGACACACAAACACAGACACACAACCCTCCCAACGTAGTTCCTGGCTCTGAGTCATCTATTTACTGAAAGACTGACCAATCTAGTAGTGAAACTTCTTTTGGATTTGGCTCTAGTTACAGGGAGGTACAATTTCCAGGAGAATTGCTCAATATAAAATTCCCTGGTGTCATAATATATCCATAGTTGAGATTGTGACCATTTCACTGATTAAAATATTTTTTTTTCTTTTAGGTACAAAAGTAGTTGACACAAATGGTTCTATTAAACAAAGAAGGTCCCTCTTGAAATAAAGATGCTAAAATCTTTGGTCCTTGTGTCTCTAACGTTTTATTCATAATATAAATAGTAAAAATGACGCAGATGGAGTGGCATATACCTTTAATCCCAGCACACAAAAGGCAGAAGTAGGCTGATTTCTGAGTTTGTGGCCAGCCTGGTCTACAGGGTAAGTTCCAGGACAATCAGGGCTACACAGAGAAGCCCTGTATCAACTCATCCACGCCCCAAAAAGCAAAAATAAAAATAATCTCATGGGAAAGGAGTAACAACAGCAGGCCAAAAGAATATTCTAGTGTTACAACAAAACGGTATGGTCAAACTAAGATTGTTGAATAGATTAAAAACCTAAATGAAAGTAAAGTTATTCAATATGTACTGCCAGAGATGAAAGAATTCATAAGTGTCTGAAATATTCTGGCATATTTTATAAGTTAATGACGACTTGACAAACCACTGAGGAAGCACTACCTGAGCGAGCTACAGCATTACTTCATACTGCTAGCTAGTTTCACCGTACATCAGGCTGTGTCAACTTGAGGTGACCCTCCTGTCGCTGTCTCTCAAGGGCTGGGATTAGAAGTGACCACCTCGTCTGGCCTGTCTTCTCTGAGGTCGTATTAAGAACTAGTGATAATAACCAGTGAGCTTGGACGGGTACCGAAATCAGCTCTTCAGAGAAGGCCCTTGCTGGAGGCCAGGAATGTGAGTGCAGACGTCTGGTTCCTGTTTCAGTGAGGCTCCTAAATGAGTACCTCGGCCTGGAGACTGTGTGACAGAAACTGAGAAAGGCACCTGGACACTTTGTGGTTGGACCAACTGGACTGATCAACACACATCCCCCTCCTGGATTTCTTACCTTGGTGAGTCGATAGTCCTCAAAAGAGATGCAGGGACAAGGTTTCAAAAGTACACTGTCTTCAGAAGAGATCCAGACGAAGTCTAGAAATAACGGCCTAGGGGTCTTGATTGGGTTCAGTTTTCCTACCGGTTAAAGAAATGAAAGGCAGAAAAAAAAAAAAAAATCTGAAGCGCAACAGAGAACTCCCAAGCACTGTGAAAAGACTTAGCAGTTGAAGGAAGATGTCTAAGGGTGAGAAAACACAGATACGCACCTCTGCGAAGCAGAAAGGGATACTCAGGCAGCTGAAAAACCAGTCTCTACTGGAGGCCTGGGGTTTTAAAGGCTCTGGAGAACCTTCCTCCCCACTTTAGGGTTGGTCAGTTTAAAGACAGATAGAATGGTTGGCTGGTCCAAAACTATGTATGACATGTCCTCATCAGACCTTGAACTTGCTGAGCCAGTTCGTCAGTGGAGATTCTTGGCTTGAGGCTTTTGTCTAGTTAGGTGGCTGAGGAAGAAACTGGCCATCTTTATTACCTAGTCATGGCTCCTCTCCCAATCTGTCTGACTATCAGGAGGTTTAACTCAGCACTCATCCTGACAGACAAAAAATTCTAGCTTCTGGTAACAGAAGAGGCGATGGGTAGCAAGACTCCACCTAGAGCTTGCTTCAAGTGTGGCAAAGAATTGCCCCATGCCTCCACAGCCACCAAGGCCCTGCTTAAACTATGGAAGCTGCCGGCTTGACTGCCCTATTCTGCCTGGCCAAGTTCCTCCTCCATGGGAAAACCCTTTAGACCTTCTAGGTCTGGTGGCTGAAGACTGCCGCTGCCCTGGGTTGCTGCCAAATACTAACAACCTTGGCCCCCAACAAAGTCATCACCATACCGGCTGTCTAGGTAGCAGGTAAATCTCTGTCATTCTTAATTGAGACAGAAGCAATTTGGTTCATACTTCCTGCTCAAATTTATCCTTCTGGGTTCTCTGTGTGTAGATGGCCGAGCCCTACCTTTATCAGTGTAGGAGCAGCAAGCTGACCTTCCCGGCTCCTCTCCACAAGGCTACTTTGTACTTAAAACCAGGCCTTGCCTTTTCTAAAGTTCAGGTCTCCAGTTGAGAAAGGCTCACAAACAGGTTTACCATGCTGACAGGCTTCATGCTGAGAAAGATAAATTCACAAAACAGATTTCACTGTAAAAGCAAACTCAGACTATCCTCTTGCTATTGCGAAAAACTTACCTTTCACTATTCCTTTATTTAAAAAGGAAAAAAACCAACTTTGTTTTCGATGGCTTTTCTCAGCAATGAAGTGCCTATACCTCACGGTAAATTATTAGATATTTACAGATAAAAAGAAAAATTTAAGTCTGCAGAGGAGTTCCAGGACAGCTGAAACAGAGAAATCCTGTCTTTAAAAAAAAAAAAAAGTTTATGCAAATTACAAAGTTTTGAGAAGAAATTTAAAGTATGAGGAAATAACTTAAGAAAGTTCACTCAATGGAGTTTTGATTGATATGTTAATCTAGCTTTGGTAAAATGCTGGCCACTAAACTTGTTTTTGTTGTTAATTATCACAGTCACAGGCTCAAAAATTTAAATTTCCTTTCCCTGTTTCCTAAATATAAACTTAAAAGCGCTTCTCGTTGTGCTAAAAAAAAAAAAAAAAAAAAAAAAAAAAAAAAAGATTCCCTGCCTGTTTTTTAATTCCCTGACAAGAAATGTCTGTCTTATTACAGATAAATATAAATAAATATTCGTGCTTTTATTATGCTGCTAACTTTCCAAGTTTGTTTTGCTGCGGTTCAAAGGTGCGTGTCTGTTCCCACAGTTTATAGACATTTGTTAACTGCTTTCCCTACAATGAGTACTCCAGTGAAGATTACAGACTGTGGCCATGCTAATACCTAAAACTTCTCTTTTTGTAAGCTTAAAAAATTTCATGTAAACTTCAGACTGTGACTTGGAGCAGACTTAGATCAGTCTGTGACAACTCTATAATCCCTTGCCATTCACTGCTAAACCAGGGTGACTGCTCCTGGTGTCTCTTGCTCACACAATTAACCAGACCCTGCCACCCCCACCACCAACAACCACCCCGCCACTCCCATCCTCCCCCCCCCCCCCCCCCCCCCCCCCCGCTCCCGCCCCACCATGGTCTCTGACTCAAATTCCAATCCCCTCACCCCTTATCATCGACAAAAGGCTGGCCTATTCTCTCAGCTGTCCAAATATACAGAGATGAGTTCAAGCTGGACTATGGGAAGATTTCTGGAGGTTAGATAAAAGCTAGCGTTCCTCGGGGAAATTTTGAAATATCTATCTGCCAAAAGTTGTCATTTCCCTAACCTCTGGCACAAGGGACCTATGGCTTCATTGAGCCCATATGTAGCTGCATATCAAAGCTAGCCTCCAGGCTCCCTCAATCCCCACTTGTTAAGTACTTGTTACACATTTCAAAGTCACCACACCAGCCCCCTGGCCTCCCTCCCCAGCTAGTATCCCACCACCCTATAACCTTCTATTCTGGATATCCTGTTTCTTGTTATCCGATTACTGTCTCTCATCCCTGTACTCTTGCTATATTCTGTCTATTTCCACTCGTTCCTGCTCTGCTTCCCTAGCCCTGGCCATGTCCAGTCTGCTGGTCATGTTCTGTCTACATCTTTTTCTCTCTGCTCTGGACTCCTCCGGATGCCTCTGGCTGTTCTTTCTCTCCCATCTACAATAAAAAGCTTAACCATGTCATGGAACAATCATGTCAGTAGTTTCTTTACTGCATCCCCTACTATACAAGAATTAAACACATGCTCAAACTTTTGAAAACGTGCTCAAAACTCAATGCTCAAAGCACATGCAAGCTGTTAGATTATGTTAGATTATTTAAGGCAGCTGTAGAGAGACAGAAGGAGAAAAGAAAGAGAGGATTGGTCTGACCTTAGGTGGGACCATGTTTATTCACAGCGAGGAAGCACTTTATCACTCACATGTGCAGATGGCCAAAATGCCTACAGAAGAAGATGGGATACGGCCCCTTATAGGGGCGGAAATGACTTCCGTAGTCCACAAAGGAAGCTGGGAAGTGTAGTCTTTGAGCAGGAAGCTATCAGTCCTAAGTCTGAGAGGATATATATATACACATTTTTTAAAAGGCAGAGTAGGGCTGTTATAACTGTTTTCTGATGAGTAGGGTCTTTTTGGAGTGGGTGGTTCCAGGTCCGTTGAAGAGGGGAGTCTTTTGGTCACGTAGCAAGGGGAGGTCTTAACTTGATCAGCTGCAATAGATCATGCAACCGTCATCCTGCATTGCCGAAAAGAGTTGACACATTATTATTATTATTAGAGTGGTGTAAATGGATGATTTTTGTTTACAGAGTAAAACTGAGGTTTTCCAGGAAGGTTGAGGCATAGGGAGGAGCAGAGGTGGGAGAGACAGAGTGAATCAGTGAGAGAAAGTCAGCAGAGTTGACTCGGGGCCACGGTGATTGACCCTATTGCCAGGACTGTTGCACCCCAATGAGCTAGCAGAAGTAGCAGAGAGCTACAGGGTAACAAAGGCAGAAAACAGGAGAAAACAAAGAACTAACATAAGGATCGTGTCTGGCCTGAGATGAAAGTCCCTTTTAGCCAGAGTTTCTCCACAACATCTAAGGGTCAGGAACAAATGGAGCTGTTGTAGGGCGAGAGCTATTGAGACATTTTATTTAGGTAGAGAGTGAAGTTCGGTAAGTAAAACACTGTAAAGGGAGGGTGAAAACCTATGTATGAGGATAATAAAGAGGAAAGCAGCGATGCAGGGGAGAGCCAGAGGGGAGGGGACCAGAAGCCACGTACAGGAGGCTTGTGGTTAATTTTTTTTTCCTCTGGTCCCTGTCTCTAGGCTCCATCTCAAACCAGTTAGGATGTGTTGGCCTGGAAGCAGCATGTTTGCAGAAGAAAGCACAAATCCCCTCCCTAGGCAGATCTAGTCCTTTTTAATTGTGGATACTGCAGCAGTCAAGGAGTTGAGCTGGTCCTGAAAGATGTCTGAGCCAGTGAGACAGGGAGGTTAATCAATGCAAAGGAGGCTTCAGTTCAGAGGCTTAGGTTCTGAGTCCCAGTAACAATGTTCAGAGTGGCAAGAAGAGAGATGGGTCGGATGGCCTTAGTCCCCTTTGAGAGGTCACCCAAACTGCTGTTAGGGTTTGGGGGGCATCTCAACAACTGCTAACAGAAGGGGGAGGAGGGCAGCAGAAGTTTGAGTGTGTCAGAAGAAGGTCCATCTGAGGAACTGTGATAAAACTTAACAGGTAACAAAGATCTAGAACCCAGGAGGTTTTACCTGTACAACTTTGTGGGCATCATTAAGAGTTACACAAGGAAACCTTTTATAGCAAGATAAATATGAATTAATATAAAGTTAGGTATAATATTAACATCAGGTTAAATGTAATTTTATAACTGAATAGACCATGTACCAGAGTTATGTAGAAGGATAACTGTAATTAGCTGTTTGTTACATCAGCACCTGGAAGCTTTGTAAAAGAAGTCAGTTTATGTAACACCTAAAGTGAGTTATTAGTTTATTAAACAATGCTGCTGCTAAAGTGTTAGCTCACAGAGCTAATCATAGAACTTCCTTATTGATTTATCCTTCCTCCTTATCACTCATTGGGATTATGTATCAATAGTATAGAAATTTATGGTTGTCTAATTCTTTGCAACAATCTGTAACTCCTTATTTATAAGAAATTATAAACTTGATAATGATGGAAAGGACAGAGCTTCAACAACTCGCTGGTAGGGAGCCTATAGAAATACTGTCTCACTAAAAATGTAATTTATTATTTGTTCCACACTAATAATGATTGGCAGGTAGCATTAACATGTTACTTAGGACGTATGGATGATCATTATCCCAAAGATCACTTTTTAAGATTTTTTTTGAGGATACCCCATGCACATTATCTGAAATGACACATCTAAAAATCCCATAGATATTACTTATTAGTGCTTTTAAATATGACTCTTCAAAGGACTGGGAACAGATGTTTTATATACAAATTATGTATCATCCACACACACACAAACATTGTACCCACCCCTGGTTGTACACTCAATCTGATCTCACTGTAATCAATCAGCTCTTATTAGATGTCTCTCAGCTGCTAAATATTTTAACTGACTCTGCTTGTTATGCTCAAACTGTTTCCCTTATAGAAACAAGGCATAAATCCACCCTCCTACTAATGTTATTCACAGCTATCTCTCTCCCTTGAGATGTCTATACGACAATGAACCCAACCTTTCTTCATAACCCATATCCGTGCTCATTCTAATCTGGCAGGTTTGTTAACTTCTGCCTGTGTTCAGGCGATGAGCTGGCCTCCTTCATGCTCCCAATACTTTCTGTTCAGGCTGCTCAAAAATCTCAAAACTTCAGCAGCTAACACTTCCTTCACACCACCGCCATCTGCTGGCGAACCCATTAATTAATCCTTGAGCGTTGATGTCTTATTGCCGTTTGGCAAACTGGTATCACTCAGAATTTGGACGTTCAAAATATGTTCATGTAATAATAGATGCCTTTCTGACTTTTGTTGCTTCTGTTCGGAGGAGTGAATCAATCTCGGATGCCATTAATCCTTTATCACACACCTTTCTATGGCTCCCATTACAGCTAAAACCTAATAATGGCCCTGCTCATACTAGCAAACACTTTAAGGAATTTTATAATTTATGGAATATCAATCATGCTACTGGAATCTCTTACAGGGTCACACTATAATGGAACAGCACCATCAAATACTTAAATGGCATTTTTTTAATAAAAAGGACATGTATACTCCTACATAAATCCCTATATACTATGCTACATTTAGTTATTCTAACTTTAAATTTTTTCAGTTTAACAGATAATTTTTTTTGTTGCCCAAAACATTTTTCCCTAAAGGATTCGCAGCCTAAAGTATGTGTTAAATGGAGACATCTAGAAATTAATCAGTGGAAAGTATCAGATGTTCTTCTCAAGGTCATGCTATGTCATTCCAGATAATGAGCCAAGTCCCAGGTGGCTCCCACTCTGATACATCCGACCAGGACAGCATCCTGGTCAAATAAAGTATCTAAAGACAGAAGACAAACCCATCACGAAAAGATGGCCCAAGAAAGAATAAGTGAGGAGACTATGATTACTATGTTACACAGTTATCCTCGGCTTGTTAATGCAGAATCCAAATGCCTTTTGTTGGAGGTCAGGAGGGGATAAAAGGCACACCTGTAAGAGGAAACATGTTGTGTTGCCTTGCTGAGGATTGTTTTTTTATGCCTTTTTTTTTTTTATTACCAATCCCAGGAGTGATTACTGAACTACAAAGAGAGGTTTGCTTGGCTCATATGTTTACTAAAACTACTTTTATTACAGTAAAAATATTATCAGAAATTAATCAAGAGATGGTGAAGTGAGAGCCATGGTTTATTTTACAAAATAGAGAGCTACTATAGATTATTTATTGATGAAATATAATCTTCTTTAGTTGTCAACAATGTCCTGGAGTGTGTGGTTTTAATATGTCCCTCCCAGCTTGCTTCCCTATGAATTGCATTTGTACTTAGCATGTCTGATCATTAACTTGTATATTTTAGTTAACTTTAACAGTTATCTTTAACAGCCAAGATGGCTACAAGCCAGGCGGCTGTTATTTACTCCAAGGTGAGCCTAGGTCATCAGCCAAGGTGGAGGGCATTGTGGCTTTGAGTTGGTAGTAAGCTGGGCCCTTGAGAAAGATTAAAGAAAACTGTGTGTTGTATGGGGGTGGGACCTCGAACCGTGATAGCATTCTGTCATGAGGGATTATTTAAACTGGTTTAGGTCTTAGAAATCAAAAGACTCTGACCCAGCAGCTGCCTTTTGTCCAATGTATGTTGAGGCCAGATTTGGACTGAGAGTTGAAGAAATGAGCTTTGGTGTAAGGTATGCCAAATGGAGCTTTTTAGATGAGCCTGTATCAAGGCTGAGGGAGTGTACCTTGGAATGGAGAATTTGGAACCCATAGTAGGGTATGGGATCAAGGTAAAAACTGGAGTCAATATCCAGCCACTTAGAGCATTCTCTAAATCTGGAATTGACCTGGAAAAGTAATGGAGCATCGCCAGCCTCTACAGTTCTAGGGTTAAGAAACCACGGGACCAGAAAAAGGTTCTCGGGGCTTTTGGCTGATCAAATGATAGGCTTGTGGAGAATTACCAGAATTGGAATTCTCCACCAAACTTTCTCACCACCAGTGGAAAGGCAGTCTCTGGAGCCTTCAAGGCAGGAGATCTTAGTATACAGCTCCGGTGAGCCCCACACTTAATCAGGGAGCCTCTGAGTAGGTTCAGCTGCCTTGTCTTGCTATTTTGCATACATGCTCTGGTGCATTGTGGTCTCCTGCCTAGAATCTGACTGTATCAGGGTGGGGCAGTAAGATGAGAGAGAAAGGGCAGAAATAGTGAAGATAAAAGGCTGCCTGAGAGAATGGGCTGCCCTTTAGGAGACAAGGGCGCTGTCAAGCAGGGAGCTGTCCATGGGGGGGTTTGAGCCTCTAGTAAGCTCAGATTTCCAGCCTGGGGTTCAGCATCATCAGTTTAGATTATTTAGGGCAGCTGTGGAGAGATGAAAGCAGAAAAAGAGAGAGAGATCTGACCTTAGGTGAAAGTGGAACCATATTTATTCATGGCACTGGGTGGGGGTGAGGGGGGCATTTTGTCACCCTCATGTGCTGTGCTGATGGCCAAAATGCCAATAGAAGAAGATGTGATACGACATCTTACAGGGGAGGAAACTGTAGAAGGCACAGCTCACAGAAAAGCATTTGTAAGTCTCAGAGTTGGAAATTTTTTAAGAGAAGAAAATAACTGATGTCTGGTTGCCCAGAAGGCTGGTTATGTCTAGCAACCTGGTGATCTTTTGCTATTCTGTAGAGCCATCCTTCACCTGAATCCCCCCAAATTGTGAGCATTGTTTAGGTCCTGATCCTGAGCTTTGTTTCTCAGTGACTAGAACCTATCCTTATGAAAGAGGGACCATGTATTTGCATCCTTCATCAATAGACCCTAAGCTTATTGTGAATCCTTTCTCCCTGACTCTTCCCCTGAGCCCTTTTTATTAAACTATAGAATTCATTTCTTTCTCTCTCTCTTTCTTTTTTCCCTTCCTTCCTTCCTTCCTTCCTTCCTTCCTTCCTTCCTTCCTTCCTTCCTTTCTGTTTGGTTTGGTTTTGGTTTTTGGTTTTTTCCAGACAGGGTTTCTCTGTATAGCTTTGACTGTCCTGGAATTCACAGAGATCTGCCTGCCTCTGCTTCCCAGATTCTGGGATTAAGGGCATATTGTAAAGGTCACAGATGCTTTCCTATAGAAATGTGTTTTGCAAGGAAGTTTCAATGTAGCTGTCTTTGATTGTGGTAACTGTAACATGAAATTTTCCCCCAAAATTTTACTGTCTTCAAATCATAAGAAAAATAAGCCACAAAGTCAGATTCTGGGAGTTTTTGACCCAGCACCTGCTAAATGGTGTTGATCTGGATTTTAACCAGGTAGTTTCTCTTCCAGCCATGACATCTGCAGGGACCCCAGCGGTAAATGATTTCTGTAGTCCAAAAAGGCAGCTGAGAAATGTAGCTCTGCAGGAAACTCTCACAAGCCAAAGCACCCAACTTTACTGTTCTAACTGTAGAAGACTTCCAGAAACCAAGACTTTGATTGTTCTTTGATGTCTGAAATGGAAGGGAGAAAGGCAGAACCAGGAAGAATTTCTTAAGCAAAGCAGTGACTGGAATATCTGAAGAAAAGCGGGCACTGTATAACTTGGTTTGAGAGAGAGAGACCAGAGGCATTTTTTAAATGTTTAAAAAATGTTAAAGAAAAAATGATCACAAACAATAATTCTGGGTTCAACCTCAGATACACATCTGACTGTTAGATGCAGGCCATGATTAGCTCTCTCAGTATCTAGCATGGTGACTCAGAAGAGTATGTCACTCTTCCGCCTGCACCTCAAGTCTCGTCACTGTAAAGAAGTGTGATGGTGATTTCCTTAGGAATTGCTCTGAGTCACCCATGGGATTCTAGAAACCATTGAGGAGCCCACTTCAGCAGCCACTTAGACAACAAGGCTTCCCATCAGAGCTGCTACTCTTAAACATTAACCAATAAGAATATTTTCTAGTCCTTGCTAGTTCTTCAGTGCTCTGGAATGGAGTTGGAGCAAGTCTGTAAAATGCCAAAATGTCCGAACTCAGTTTGAATCTTAAAACTGACAAAGCAGAAAGTGTTGGTGGTGACTTTTCACATAGTTGCAACTGCAGAAAGAAGCAGAGAGGGGGCAGCAAAGAGCTTTGGGGCAAAAGGGACCGTTTTCATCCTTAGAGTGCTGAATGGGATCTCAGACCAAGTCAGGAGCCAGGGTCTCCAAGAGACCTCTTGTTCTGTGGCCTAGACAAGGCACATCACCTCTCCAGTCCCCAATCTCCAAAAGGAGAGTGGTCAAACCTAGCTCTTAAGGCTGATGTAAAGACATTTTTCTCCCCAACTAAGAGAGCTGCTGAGTTCTGCAGCAAGGTTGCCTAAGAGCAGAAGTAAAAACTAAACTTACTCAAAGCAGGAAGACAGGAGAGATGATCGGGAAGTTACGTAAATAAGATTGGTTTAAATAATAAACCATCTGTTATGACCAAAATCAGGATACAGTTTTGTGATGGTGTTTGAGCCTCAGACAATGCACCCTGAAACATGAGTCAAAGACCATGCATTTTACTCACGAGATCCTCTGTACAGGGAATACTAACTTTCATAATAAAGCTAGAGATAAATGTGTCTTCAGCCTGAAGCACTGAAGCATTGGGAGAAAGGGGGGGGGAAGCTTCAGGTCAGTGGTTCTCAACCTGTGGGTCCAGTCCCTCTTGGGGTCCTATATCAGATATTCTGGATGTCAGATATTTACAGTACAACTCATAGCAGTTATGAGGTAACAATGGAATAATTTTATGGTTGTGGATTACCACAACATGAGGAACTTTATTAAAGGTTTGTAGCAGTAGGAATGTTGACCACAGCATTAGAAAAATTGAGAATCACCTATAGCCTGTGTGACCCTTCACTCACAGGCAGACCCTGTCTGCCACAGAAGCATCCCTCCATGGATGCACATGAATGAGAAACAGAACTTTGCTGTGTGAAAAGAGATCGAAGGTCTTTGTGTTATTACAACATAGCTGAAACCATTTCAATATAGCAACAGAAAAGAAATTAAAAAGAAAGCATGTTTGATGATAATAATCTAATGTGATAGAATTTATAGTCCCAAAAGGATATTAAATTTTACAGTGTCATTTTATACTCACTAAAGGTTCACGTCATCAAAATGAGGTGTCATGACTTCTTATGAATTTTAATGTATAAATTCAAAATTTTATTTAAAAAAAATCTGTTTAAAGAAATACAAAGGGGTCAGCAAAATGCTAGTCATACCAGCATGCACAACTGAGTTCAATGTCCAGAAACCAGGTAAAAATATGATACATGGTGGCCTGTGCCTCTAATCACAAAACTGAGGAGTTCCCCCTGAGCCTTCCTGCTCAGACCACCTAGCCGACTTGGTAAACCCCAGGCCAGAGATGTCTCAAAAAAGGTTTTTAAAAGGTCACCTGAAGAGTACCACCCAAGACTGACCTTGGCTTCCACATGCTCGAACGTTTATCTATCCATCCATCCATGCACACGCATGCAATACACATACACACACAAGAAAAAAGTGACAACCACATGGGAAGTCAAAGAGTTTGAGCCGAAAAAATAAAACATTAATTTATTCTTTACTTTTTCATCTGCTCTTAGGAAGTTTCATGGATGTATACTGTATTTTTTTACTCATTTTCACTTCCATTACCCTCTCTCATACCCCCTCCATCTTCTGCTGAAGCCCTTTCCCACAAGAAGCTACCATTAACCTTTATGTCTTTGCATGTGTGGCCCACTGAATTTCATGATATTTCCTCACATAAGCTTTGCAGGATAATATTTTCTGGAGCATAGGCTACTTTTCAATGGATATGCCACTAAGAAAAATGACACCCATTTCTCCCTAACAACTATGGACTAACTTCCTCAGGAATAGACAGGACCCCCAACCATGCTGAAATGTTGGTAGGCCCAGCCATGTGTAAATCTTGGGTAGGGAAGCACATCTGTGCCATCAGTCTGAGAGGGGAAAGGGGAGAAGGGGCAACAGGAAGCTTTGTATGCAGCCCATGAGCAAAAACAGAGACAGCCCTCTGGGAGACAGGTTTCAATGACTCAGCTCAATTTTACTGCAGAGTATAAGGAATATATAGGATTTGGGAGCCTGAGGACAAACCCTAATTTGTATTAAGTGGCAGGCTCCCATCACAAGACTCCTAGTTATCATTGTAGAGGAAGAGAGCCTTCGAACAGGAATCTATGTCAGGGTTCAAGCTAGAGAAGAATCAGGCATCTGGTTTAGAGACAGTTTTCAGATAAGGTCAGTGCTCCAGGCCCAGGGACATTCTGCACATAAGGCTGGGTAAAGAGCAGGAAGCCTTGCTGGGGAGGAAGGGGGTTTCCATATTGCTGAGCTTAGAGAAAGCTGCCTGGCTGTGGCCGACTGCGACCTCTAACCAGCCAGCAATTGTATTCCAACACACAGCTGCAGTGAGTCCTTGAAATCAATAGCATTTCACATCCAGGAGACATCTTTCTGCTGCACACCACCTTTCTTCTGCATCTCGCACTGTTTCCACCCCTCTTTTTCCATGTGTGTGTGGCAGATGTCCTAATTTAGAGCCAATCATTTCAGTATCACTTATTCTTGGTACTTGGACCAGTTACTAGCCTCTGCACCAGCCTCCACCTGGAGCTCTAAGAAGCTCCTCTGACAATGGCTAGAAAAACCACTAATCAACTATTGTGACCATGAGTCTTAAAAACCTGTCTAACATGTGTATGTAGCAAAAACTGGTAATAAGGTACTCTCTAGGGCACAAGGCCTCTCCAGCCTTAACCAGGCTGACAGTCTCAGGCTCTTAACCGGGTTTACGGTAACAAGCCCAGATTCCCTCTGACAGAGCAGGCCTCAGATTGAACCAGAAAGCAGTTCCTTACCCTCATAACCAGCATAGAGACTTGCAACACTAGGAAAGCTTTCCAACAGGGAGAAGATCTCCAACCCAGTTCCAGCTTGATTTATCTTGTTCTGTGTGCAAAGGGTAGGATTGATGTCTTCAGCAATAGGGTCCTACCATCAAGTGGGATAGACAGCAGAACTTAGTAGCTGACTATGTATGGAATGTGAGGTTCCAGAAAGAAGGCAGATGAAAAAAATAGCAAAATTTAATCTGAACCTTTTGGAGGACAGAGGATGTCTTAGAAAATTTAATTCAACTATGTCAAATGTTGACAGTACATTAAGTGTAGGGGAATTATGTCACATTGTAAATAATTGTCCCTCCTACTAGTTTAATAAAAAACACTGATTGGCCAAAGGCAGACAGGAAATGTGGGCAGGGCTACCAGACTAAGAAAACTCTGGGAACAGTTTGAAATAGAGCAGAACAGAGAAGCCAGAGAGAAGCCATGGAGACACCACGGTGAGACGCCAGCAGATGCAGAGGAAAGAAGTTAAAATGCCGCTCTGAGAAAAGGTACCGAGCCTCATGGTTAAACAAGATAAGAGTCATGGATCAGGTTAAGAGTAAAGAGTTAGCAAGTTATATGCCTGGGCCCCGGGTCAATCAGTGTACAATTATTATAAGTGTCTGTGTGTTTTAGTGGGACTAAGGGACTATGAGTCTGAAAGTCCAAGCCAGAACCTATTACAACAATTCAGTAAGATTTTAAAATAATAATAATGTGAGTAAAGGGAGTTACAGCTGGGTTTGAGGGGTGGCAGGACTGAAGTTATACTGGAGTGTGTTCAAGGAGAATGAAAGGAAAGGAACTAGGGACAGTGAACGTGAGCAACCAGAGAAACGTGACTGCAAGTTAATGTAAAGGGTCAGTTCAAGGACAAGGACTTGGTTTTGATCCTCAGAACCCACATTAAAAGGGTAGTGAAAATAACTGAGGGCTTCTAGGGTGGGGAAGTCTGTTTTCTTTAATGGTGTGGCCCTAGATAGCAGATGGCCCCACCCCCATGAGTATGTGGGCAGCATAAATTGGACTCTGGATTTTAAAAAAGAGAAAACACAGAAGTTGGTAGGATGAGGATGTAGAGGTAGCTCTGGTAGGGGTTTTGGAGAGGAATTACTGGGGAATATGATCAAAACATACATGAAATTATCAACAATCATTTAAAATATTACATTAAAACAATAATATAAAAAGATAGACATAAGCTTATGATACAAGAATTAGAGACAAGTGGATCCCTAGAGTTCCCTGACCAGCAGCTCTAGGCTAGTGAAAAGATGCTACCTCGAAGAACAAAGTGAATCAGGACAGAAAGATGGCTCATTGGGGAAAGATGCTTGCTGCCAAGACTAACATCCTAAGTTACCTAGGACCCACATAGTGGGAGGAGAACGCAGACCATGGAGCATGCGCACGTGCAAATGTGATCACACACACATACTACATAAACAGAATATAAAAAGGTGTACAGCACCTGAGTAATGATATTTCAGTTTGCCCTCTGGTCTCCCTGTGCCCACACGACTTGCTTCTACCTTTTTCCCCCATTTCAGCCATTAGCACTGTGTGAGAGAAATAATTCAATATGTGTGCAATATTTTCATATTTGTTTACACTCAAATGGACAGTGGGAGACTCTTGGTTCCCAGACCTTCTATTCCAAGAGAGAGAACATGACAAACTTGTGACTACTTCAAAGAGCAAACCACATACCATCTGCATACCATGCCTGCAGCCTCTAAGCTATTCTCTGTGAACACCATACCATGAGGCCAACTGATTCAGAAGTGGCTTATGATACCACCACCTCATTACCCTACTGATTTATATCTAGTTCATTTTTACTGTCAAAGACTTCATTATGCAGTTTGAAGAGCTGAGCAATACCATGAGGTTTAAAACAAGATGCCTCTGCCGCCTACCCCTCCTTCAGCCCAGACACCATTCCCACGGTCACTTTCAAATCCACCCTTTGTTTCTCTTCTTGTTTCTTAACATATTTCTGGGTCATATGCTCACAGTTTTTCTGAGCAGTTTCTCAAGATTTTAACTTTTGACTTCAGAAAAACAAAGCTGTTGGCTATACTAATTCACAGATCACACCATTATCACTACATCCCTCTCTATACTCTCAATAAAGGCATAGCAAAACTCCTTGTTAATATTTAATACATTTATTAACAGCTATTGGTATATGAGTGATTTTAAAAAATTAGATTATTGAATTTACTTTAATCCAAAAATTAGCTGTTAATCTTAAAATGTTTTATATTGGTACGGATTTTGGTTTAGTGAAATCAATTTAAGGTCAATTCTCTTATGCTGTATATATTTTTTCTACTCTTGTTTAAGATATGATGTTTATGTAACTGATTTAAAATTGTAATGTATAATTAAAGAATGCATGTTAGTTAGATTTTTAGGTATACAAAGATATATTTCAATTAGGTTTGTAATCTTCAAATACTTCTAAAACCTACAGAATAATTCATTTAAAATGTTTTAAGAACTTAGATTTTTCTGGACAGTGAGACAAATCTACTCCTGCCAGCACCAATTTACTTCAAGAGAAAAATAGGCATCGAAGAAACTCCATATGGAGATTAGTTTCTTTGTGGCATCGGTTACCCACTGGACATGAACCTGTTCTATATTGACTGCTTGACAGTGTGCTGTTAAAGGTAGACATGCAGTTTCCATTGGAAACTGAACTTTGGTAGAACAAGCCAAGATGGTCATTCAGGTTCCTGCTTTACAGAGAAAACTGTCAGACATTCTTCAGGACTCGAGGAGAAGCAACTGATGAACTGTGCCAGAATGGACAGAGCAGATTTCCTGCTTAACTGAAATGAAAAGAGACTCTGGGCCTTTAGGCTGAAGATGGATGCCCCAACTTTATAAAGAAACTTTGGGTGACTGTCCAGGCAGATAGGTGTGATCTCTGTCATTTCTAGATTTTGGAAGTTGCTTACACTTCCAGTTTACTTGGGTAAATGTACCCTTCTGTGGTCTTTGATGTAGTTGAAGATCAGATAGTTATAGGTACAGTTTTTCTTAGTCATTTGAAAAGTATATTGGATATGGAACTTTAGATTCATAAAGATAAAGTAGATGACAAGAGTATTTTCTTTAAGTTTGCTAAATACAAATGGACTATATGTTATAACTGTAATTCTTGCTTGATAGCTGTTTTGTTATATGTAATTTTGCTTTGTTAAAATTGAAGCCTTCCTTTTTTTATTAGACAGAAAGGGGGAAGTGATGTGGGAATGCCTTTCTGTATGCTGTGAATAGCAATCTTTAAATAAAGGAGCTGTTTTGGCTCATGACAGACACCATAGAAAAGTAGTAGGAGGAATCAGAATAGGTAGGAGGAGTAGGGCAGAGTCAGACAGACAGAGCCAGAAGCCCAAAGGAGCAACATGTAAGGAACACAGGTGAGCCACTGGCCACATGGCAGACAGATTAATAGAAATGGGTTGATTTAAGATGTAAGAGCTAGCTAGCAATGTGCCTGAGCCATAGGCCAAACAGCATAAAGTTAATATAAGCGTCTGAGTCATTTTGGGGGGCCTAAGCAGCAGCAGGTGGCTGGGGCTGCAGGTCTGTGTGGGTCTGGGCCTCTGGCCACCTGGGACCAAGAAACCACATTGTAACAAGCTATAAAATGTGATTTATGGCTAAGTCATTTGATATGTTATAATCATACATCTTTTATAATTTTTTTCTCAATTGTCTTGGTTCACATCTGCTTAGCTTTTTATGTACCTGCAATTAGTGCATAAACTATCTCCAAAAATCCTATCTTTGCCAAGTGGTAGTGGTGGTAGTTGGTGGTACACACCTTTAACCTGGGACTCAGGAGGCAGAGGCAGGCCAATCTCTGTGAGTTTGAGAACAGTCTGGTCTACAGAATGAGTTCCAGAACAATCAGAGACATCGAGAAATCTTGTCTCAAAACAAATAAAAACAAAAAATCTTCAGCAACACATCCACTGGGCCCTGCATTCTGCCTCCCTCGGGACTGGGTTCTCCCAGACTCTCCTTCCTCCACTTTGAATTCTTTTTTGTTCTAAGATCACCCTCTTTCTCGGTTTATTTCCTGGTTTTTCCACTCTCTTTGCAGTGTTCTGAGACAGGATGCCTAAAAGATTCATTTTTATGACCTAGTGCCTTTGAAACATTTTAATATGATATTTTTATTAATCTTTGAGAATTTCGTGTAGGCATGCAGTATATTTCACTTATATTCAATACAAACACACACTCCTAATTCTTTTCAGATCTACGCCTACTCATGTACCAACTTAATGTCCAGAGGGAGAAAAAAAAATCTATGGAGTCTAATTTGTGTTTCTCATATACCATGGCATCGGGCCGTCCACTGGAGCGTGATAGACCTACCAGGTGCCACACACTTAAGGAAGACTGACTTTCCACCCCAGAAGCCATCAGCTGTTGCTAACATCTCAGCTAGGGTGGGGTTTACACGCATCTCCATGTTCCATACTGGAATTTTGACTGGCTTGGTCTTGTGCAGGTCTTTTGCAATCACAGTTTCTATGAGTTCACAGATACAATGATCCTGTTTGGACAGACAGTATTGTTCCTCCCGACCATCATTTAAACCACACAAGTTTCATGGTTTTGCTGAGCATAGAGAGCACTCTATTGTATGCTCATTTCCAGTGCTGACATGAAGGTGTACAAGGGCTTTCACACACTCATCTTGTGATCTTGTTTTCCCTATGGCTGTTACCGGTTATTATCCCTTGTCATCTGAAACATTACCACCAAGTGCCTTGTGATGATTCTGTTGTTACCCGTGTCTCCCGTTAGTGTGTTAGAGCTGCCCACATCCAGAACCAGGTGCTCTGTATCCCCGACTCTACCTTCAGTTGTTATCACTAAAAGTGGATGTGACATGGTCATTACTAAATGCAACAAGTTTCTACTGTCACAACTCCTGCATGTCCTTATGAACATGCTCCATACCCTCCCATCATGGTCGTCCCCCCCCATTGTACACGTGAATATGCAGATATTCGTGCACATGTGTGCACACATGCATGCAAAGGCTTGCGATCAATGCCAGGTGTCTTAGTTCACCTTTTTTTAAAGAAATTTTTTATTCATTTTACATACCAACCACAGATCCCCTCTCATCCCTTCTAGTCCCCTCCTAGTCCCCCCCATCATCCAACCCTTGCGCTAAAAGGGTAAAATGCCCTCCCATGGAGTGTTATCAAAGCCTGGTACATTCAGCTGAGGCAGGACCAAGTCCTTCCTCTTGCATCAAGGCTAAGCAAGATATCCCACCAAAGGTAATGGTTCCATAAAGCCATCTCATCTTAGGAGGAAGTTGTCTAGAATAAAACATAGTTTCTCAATGTTAACTCTTGCGTTTTGGGATAGGTCTTTTGGGGGGCATCCTGAGCACTGAAATATGTACAGCAGTATCTCTGACATCTGCGTACACCACATGGGTACCAGCATCCTCCTACCCCAAGAAATAGCAATCAAAAATGTCTCCTTGGAGATGAAGTGATAACATAGCAGTTAGAAGGCACTGGCTGCTCTTCCAGAAGACTCAGGTTCAATTCCCAGCCTCTACATGGCAGCTTACCACTGTCTGTAACTCCAGTCCCAGGGGATTTGACACTCTCTTCTGGTCTTCAGGGGTGCACATGTGGTACACAGACACACATGCTGAGAAAACATCCATACACATATTTTTTTAATGTCGCCATGGGACTATTAGGAAGAAATCAATTATCATAAACAACATGATCTTAGACTTTAATTCTCTAGACTTGTGTGTAGATTTCCATTGCTTAAGCTATGGCAGATTGTGGCACTTTAGTTATGACAGGCCTAGCTAACTAATATACAACCTACAAACTCCATAAAGGCAAAGATTATAATTTCACCTAAAGAAGTGAGACTACTAGGTAAGTGCTGTATGTCCGTTACTATATTGGATATTTCTATAGAACCTGACACCTTCCCAGGTGTTATTATTTCCATTTATGGCCTAGGAGAATAAGGTTTGAGAAGACAATGATAACCTACTCTGGAATGTCTTCCAAAAGATTCCAGAGCACTACCTATGCCACAAAATAAAAAGTTTGTTTCCAAACAATCCTTGTGCTTGTTTTTAATTATCAACTTGGCAGGATCTAGAAGAAATTCTTTAGCCTCTGGTCATGCCTAAAAATATTGTGTAAATTATTGCAACTTCTTTTATTGTTTTATTAAAAATGAAACTCAGGAGTTAACTATTGGGGAATAAATCTGAGAGATCCATGAAGCAACATAGAAACAATAACCTGCTTTCTTCTCCACCTTCACCCATTAAAAAAACTACCCATTTTTATGCCACTCCTTATTCCTCCTATGTGTCCCTCTAGCTTCCTCTGAGTGAGCCAGAGAACTCTATGGTCCATTCCAGTCAGCTGAGTGTGGATTCATCCTCTGAACCAAGATCCAACTCCATTGGCAGTCTCGGAGCAGCAGCAGAAACAGATCTCTCATAACATCTCCCCCTTTAGTCCAAAAAAAGGGAAGGGTTTTAATTCTAACACAGAAAAACTATATACAAAAAAATTTATCAAATAAATGATGTGGGAATGTCTTTCTGTGTGCTGTGAATATCAATCTTTAAATAAAGGAGCTGTTCTGGCCCATGGCAGGCACCATAGAAAAAGTAGGAGGAGAAATCAGAGCATAGGTAGGAGAAGCAGGGCGGAGTCAGACAGACTGAGCTGAAGTCCACAGGAGCAACATGTAAGGAACACAGGTGAGACACAGGCCACATGGCAGACAGATTAATGAGAATGGGTTGAGTTAAGATGTAAGAGCAAGCTAGCAATGTGCCTGAGCCATAGGCCAAACAGCATGAAGTTAATATAAGCATCTGAATCATTTTGGGGGCCTAAACAGCAGCGGGCAGCTAAGGGGTCTGGGGCTGCAGGTCTGTGGGTCTGGACCTCTGGCCGCCCAGGACCAAGAAACCTCATTGATACAAATAAAAATTAAATTTACAGTATCCAGTCCATTCGTATTTGGCAAAATCAGAGAAGATACTCCATTATTTAACCTATTATGGTAAATCCAACATTTTGTGCCTAATTTACTTTCTATCAAACTAAGAAAGACTATAACTTGTGGCAGTGGGGGTTTCTTGGTCCCGGGTGGCCAGAGGCCCAGACCCAAAGACCTGCCGTCCCAGACCCCTTAGCAGCCCACTGCCACCTCTCAGGACCCCAGAAATGACTCAGACGCTTATATTAAGTTCATGCTGTTTGGCCTATAGGTCAGGCACATTGCTAGCTAGCTCTTACATCTTAAATCAACCCATTTCTATTAATCTGTCTGCCATGTGGCCTGTGACTCACCTGTGTTCCTTACATGTTGCTCCTGTGGACTTCAGCTCAGTCTGTCTGACTCCGCCCTGCTTCTCCTACCTATGCTCTGATTTCTCCTCCTACTTCTTCTATGGTGCCTGTCATGGCCCGAAACAGCTCCTTTATTTAAAGATTGATATTCACAGCATAAAGAAAGAAAGTTATACTTCATATAACTAGAAAACAAGGGATTGGATGGTTTTTTAAGATATTTGGACAGGATCTAAAATATAAAAAGTGAACTATAGTACCCTGTTTTCTGGAAATTATAAAAACTACTGCCTATGTAACTTCAATATAAATCTGAATCTGTAACTATTATGTAAAATTGAATCTGTAATTGCTATATTTTATATATGCTTCTATCTCTGTTTAAAATATTTGCACATTATTGTCATGTACACTATGCAATTACTACCTTCATTTAACTATACTAGATATAATGTATGATTGCACTAGTTATGATATATACACAAGATGTTTTATATACCTCTGTTTAGATGATATATATGTATTTACATGTCTAAAATGCTGTGGCCACTTTACATGGTAATATACCCCTGGATAATGTTTGATAGTCATACTAAAAGTCATTGCTCAGAGATTGTACACCCCTTATATAGGTATTCTAATTTTTAGTTCAGGTTTTATTCCTTAAGAAGATAAAAACTGCAGTCAACATTACTTAAGGTACCATATCCCAGTCATCTCAGATACAGGTTAGAATATCACAGATAGACAGGAATCTTCAACCATTTCATAGATCCAGAGAATATGACATTTAACATTTGAAGTTCAGCCACGAGAGACACGATGACTCCTGGTGTCACTCACTGTTCCTTTCCCAAGATGGTGTTGAGCATCAAGGATACTCCTTTGGAGTTTGTCCTTTTGGCAGAGAGTGGCCGGTTGAGTAAGGAACTGTCCTTACCTTGATTGCTGACAGTACACACACGATGTCCAAGCTGGATGAACAAGTTGATGGATGGAGACTGACGAAACCTGCCTGGACAGGATAAGACAGTCCCTCCAAAATTGCCCTGCTTGTAAAAGAATCTGTCAGATACCATAGGCCTGTAGCCAATATGATAGATGCTCCAATGGTGCACAAATCCAGAGGTGATTGTCCAGGTAGCTGTGTTGCTGTCCTCTCCCAAATTTTGGAAGCCACTACTTCCATATACTTCTGACTTTCAGGTGATACATCTTCTTTATCAGGTCTTGAAGAGGTTGGAGAATAGGTATTTAAGGTTATCACCCTATTATCCCTTAGAAAGGAACATTCAGGTGTTGAATTTTCACTTTCCCAGATTAACCTTTTGAAGTAATTTATACACCCTACCATCTACCAATATTCTAGAACTATATGATGTACTTTATATAGGTTAGGTTTTGGCTGTAATTTGTATTTTATCCTCTCCTAGATACTACCTCATAATAATTCCTATTGTACATAGTCTTAGTTTAGAACCTTCTTAGTTAGACAAAAGAGGGAGATGCGGTGGGATTCAGGTGTCAGCTGATAAGATCCGAGGATACTTACCCAGGGTCCTGGGCCCCTGAGGGGGACGTGGCCAACCACATTGATAAGGGGCTGCTAGGACCCCAGAAAGCCTGTTTGCCTGGTTCCTGGCTGTTGGAGAGACCGGTTTGGAATCCATCGTCCACCGTTCTAGACTCCAGTCCCTGTTCAGGCTCCGCTATAAGCTGTTACCTGTACCGTGAGTGTTGGTTTATATTTTAATAAATATCAGTCTTGGATTGGTGCCTTCTAAGTAAAACTTTGCCTACAATAACTATAAATATTTAGTCCTCAGCCCTCTCAGAGACCTGAGAGTGATACAATATTACCTAAGGAAAAGAAAGTGTAGAGCAAGTAACTTCCGAAACTACAGAAATGACAGAAACATCTGGCTGCCTGAACAGTGACCCAAGTTTCCTCTAACATGGGGAATCCATCTTTGACTTACAGGAATAGAATTTTTGACAGAATTTTTTTGTGAAGCAGGAAATTTTTAAGGATTTTTCTACATTGTCTTGGCAAAATTGAGCAGTCACCTTCTTGTGTCCTGTTTGTCTAATTTGGACGGCATGCTGTCAGCAGTAGCCAAGGCAAGGACAGTTTCTTGCTCAAATGGATAATTTTGACACATTAAAAGCAAATTTCTTATGGAGGTTCTTTAATGCCCATCATCCTTTTATGAAGTAAATTGGTGCTTTTGAGAGCAGACATGTCTCACTGTCATGAAAAGTCTTATGTTATTAAAACATTTTAAATGACACATTTTGTAGGTCTCTGAAGTATTCAAAGATAATTTATCTATTTAAAATATATCTCTGTCTGATCTTGAAAATACACCTAGCATGACTATAAGTTTGATTGTCATAAGTGACTAACTATTAATATGTCTTTATTGTCCTAAATAGCTTTAAAGAACTAAAATTTTACATTACATTTTTAAACGAGATGCACAGGTACAATACCTTAAACAAGAAATAGAAAAATATAACACAGTATAACAAATGTAACCTTAAATTTGTATCAGTATACAAAAGTATCTTAAGTGAGAATAGAAGCATATATACAATATAACAAAAGTAACAATATAAAAATCCATACCACCATAAAATATTTGAAACTAGTAGTTATTTTTTTAGTTTGAGAGTAGATTCAATAAACTACTTTTTTATTCTATCATTTCTATATCTCCCCTTTTTCTTTTCAGAACAAGATTCCTAAATCTAATTTCCTTTGCTTAGTTTCCTCCCTGACTATGACCAATAACAAACTTGTAACCAACCTTAAATTATTTAAAATTACTTCCTGTTGTCTGGATGGCATCTTTAGGGGACCCTGAAAAATGAGATAGAGATCAAATGCTGGGAGAGCTATTTGTTATCCAGTCTTGGTTTGATGAAAAAGCAGGACTTAGCTGAGGTCCTGACTGGAGTAGGCTGTGAGATATATTTTTTTTAACTCTTTTGTCTCTTTGCTCTGTGCTCTGTAGAGGGCTCATCACCCAGGTCCCAAATAATCACATGGAGTCCTTTTCTTACTTATGAAAGTCTGGCCTTAGTTTGGCTTACTTCTAAACAGCTTTAAAAAAAAAAAAAAAAAAAAAAAAAAAAAAAAAAAAAAAAAAAAAAAAAAAACTTAATTATTCCATCTGCCTCTTGCCTCTGGACTTTTATCTTTCTCTATTCTATATATCTTTTTTCTTACTCTGTGGCTATCTGTGAGGCTGGGTGGCTGCACTAATGTTCTCCTCTCCTTCTCCTCTACTTGTTCCTTAGTATTTTCTTCCCAGATTTATCCTTCTATTTATTCTTTATGCCTATCAGTCCCGCCTATTCTTCTTCCTTCCTAGCTATCAGCTGTTCAGCTCTTTATTAGCCTAATCAAGTGTTTTAGAGAGGCAAAGTAACTTAGCTTAACAGAGTTAAACTAATGTAGCATAAGAGGATACAACACATCTTTGTATCATTAAACAAATGTTGCACAGTATAAAAAAAAGTAACACATCTTCAATTAATATTCCACAGTAGGACTATCCTAGCTAACCACTTTGAAATTATCCTGAGAAGTTCTTAGTTCAAAGCTCAACTTTGGATAGTGTTTGTCAGCTTAGTGGTGTTACCACAGTCCAAATGGATTCATTTTTGTGGTGTCCCATCATCCTTTTGGAGACTTTGAAGGTCACTGTTAGGAATGGTCATAGTTCACTACAGAAAAAAAAAATGTATAATATCATATGCAGTAGATCTCAGAAATGTGATAGAACCATAATCTGTTACATCAATTACATAGTTAATACTACCAAGGTACACATTTCTAATTACCTGTTCTAGACTCAAGCCCAAAATCACATACAGAAAGCTATATGAAGCCTATTTCTAGAGTTAGTAGGTTACATGACCACTAATAAGATAGAAAGTTTATATATTATATATTATATTTATATATTAATCTTGTAAATTTTGAGGCAATACTTTTACCTTAAGAAAAGTTTCAAAGAGTCAAAATAAAGCCAAAGATTTATGAGATTAGTAGCAACAGAATAGTTCCTTAATTTTGGGTTTTTTTCTGTCCCATACTAAATGGCTCTTCTGACATGTGATGGAGACTTTGGATTTTCCTTTCACAAGCATGCTTGGGTTTAGAGAAGAAAAGTGTAACGCTCCAACTCCAAAGAAAACTTTAGTTTTTAATTGGGTTGGGACTACAGAAAGTCCATTTGCTTTATGTGAGAGCAGAAACAAACATTTAGAAAGATTTGTGGAATTTTTTCTGTTAGAAATGTATTATATCGTTAAGCCAATGTATTCTTTTTCCTGGGACATTTTCTCTGGATGATTTGTCCTCTTCAGAACTCTTATTTGTCCAGTTGTCTTCAGATTCTTTAGTTGAATACTTTTATCCTCCTGGAATGACAAAAACAAACCCCTGCCCCAACCCTAACTTTGGAGAGTTTCCCTTTTGGGCAGATTATGTCTGGTAAAATGAAAAACATTTGTTAGTTTTATAAGTTAATTTAGATTGAATGGCCATGTGGTTTGATGAACTACCACCTCTCCTAATCAAGATGTCTCTCCTGTTCAAATATAACCTTGGTGGTATCCATAGTTTTTCTTCTTCTGTGGAAACAAAAACAAAACCTCTTCCCCAACATAACATATATATTAGTTTCCATTCTGAGTTTAACGTATCTTTAAAGTATACAGGCTGATTTAATTCAGCATATTCTTTTCTGCTATCCAGTGTCTCTCCACAGCTATAATTTCTTTCTCATTAGCATTTTAAAATTTAAACTTAATAAAGCATTGTGCAATCAATCGCTAGGGGTCTTTATTACCCTTTCTGTCTATTAACCATATATTTTAGAATTCTATTAGACTTTTCTATAACTACTTGTCCTGTAGGATTGTGTGGTATACCTGTTAAAATGATTTGTATTATAATAAGCAAAAAATTGTTTCATTTTACTAGAGACATATGCTGGAACATTGTCAGTCTTAATTTGTACAGGTATCCCTATGATGTCTATAACTTCTAATAAATGTTTAATTATAGAATCAGCCTTTTCAGAACTCAAAGCAGTTGCTCATTGAAATCCTGAATAAGTATTTATAGTATTGTATACATTCTTTAATTTTCCAAACTCTGCAAAATAAAACATATCCATTTGCCAAATTTTATTGCTTTGAGTACCCTTTGAGTTACTTGCAGGTATTGAGGCTTGGTTATACAAAGAACAAGTAGAACATCTCCTTATAATTTCCTTAGCTTGTTGCCAAGCAATAAAGAACTCTTTCTTCAAACCTTCGCTATTAATATGGCATTTCTTATAAAATTCTGAGGCGTCTAGCACTTTTCCTATTAATATTTGATCATCTTATCATTTCTATGTGCTAGAGAGCCTGGTAAGCCCATATGGAACCTGATATGTGTTACATATTAGGGATGATTCCCATTCCTGATTATTTCATGTAACTGAAAAAAATAATAAAGTTAATTCTGAATCATCTGAAATAAGTTCAGTAGTTCCAATATGTAAAAACAACTCTTTCTGCATATTGAGAGTCAGTAACTATATTAAGAGGTTCTGGAAAATCTAATAGTACTGTCAAAATAGCATATTACTCTAATTTTTAACTAAATTATAAGAGCTTTGCTCCACTTTGCTTATTTTTCCTGACTTATAACCTGCCTTTTCTGATTTATTTGCATCAGCATAAAATGTAGAGGCTCCAGAAGTTGGTATTCCCCATAAAATGTAAGGAAAGATCTAATTAGTTCTATTTATAAACTGAAGTCTCTTACTTTGTGGATATTGTCAATGTTTTGTCAATTTTCTATTCCTAGTGAGGCAATTTTAGCATTAGTAAATTTCTGCTGAGTCTATTCATGGTCATTGACAAAGTCCCAAATTTCTGTTCAGACTCAATCAGAAACCTTTTTTACATAGGTCTTTAATTTTTTACTCTGTGCTAAAAATATCCATTCTAAGATTTTATCTTCTCTCTGCATAAGAATTCCTAAGGGAGAATTCATGAAAGGTAAACATAATCAGAATGCACTCAAGCTCCAAATCTAAGTGACCCACATATACATTTTGTAATTTTTTTCCTACAAAAAAAAATTCTCTTTTCACCTCAGCTGATAATTTTCTCTAACTGTTTAAGACTTTATCATCTTGCAATCTCTGAAATAAATTTCTTGGCTTTTGAGTTGTCAATCCGATTGTGGACCATGGTCAATTAATACATTAATGTTGAAAATAATTAAGAGTTCATAGTTGATCTCTCTTGACTTACACTTTCTGTGGTTGAATTTTTTGTGAGCCTGTCTTATATCCTAGGTAATTAATAGAATCTTCTCCTTGTATTTTTAAGGAGCAACTTGTAATCCCCAATAAAACAAAATTTTCTTTACTTCTTAAAACATTTTTTTCTGTTATCTGAATTAGCTAGTAATATATCATCCGTATAATTGTAAATTATAGACTGGGAAACTATTTATGAATTATTTCTAATGGCCATTGGACAGAATATTGGCACAAAATAGAGCTGTTTAAAACCCCTTGTGGAAAAACTTTTCACTGATACCTTTTAACAGGCTAAGAATCACTACAAGTAGGCATTATGAAGACAAATTTTTCTCTATTCTGTTTTTGTAAAGGTATAGCAAAAAAAATAGTTTTTTAAATCAATAACTATCATAGACAATTCTTTAGGTAATAAAGAAGCAAGAGAAGTCCAGGCTGTAAAGAGACTATTGGCTGAATCACCCTATTTTTGGATCTTAAATTTGTTAACATTCTCCATTTTTCTGATTTCTTTTTAATGACAAATATAGAAACATTCCGAGGACTGGTTGATTCTTTAATATGTTGAGCATCGGATTGTTCTACTCCCTGCAATATTCCTGATGTTACAGGCCAGTGATCCACCCAAACAGGTTTGTTAGTTAACCATTTTAGAGGTTAACTGCTGCACCCTGTTTATGTACAACCTGAACAGTCTGTGAATATTCTTGATAATAACTTTTACTATTTCTCTTAGAAGCATTCTTTATTCTATGGTTTGTTTCTGAGACTGGATGAGGGTTAATCTATGTTTTCCATTGCTACAACCAACCACATGCCCATACATTCATTGTTGTGTTGCCCACATATAGTCTTAATTTTCCTATCTGTTTTTCTGGCCCTGTGCATTCAACCCATTTTGCACTTTATTTTACCTAAAATAAAGTTTCAGTCCTGTGAAAACATTTGCCACTGAAGAAGCCAATATGGGAGAGGCAGTGGTGGTGAACACCTTTGATCCCAGCACTCGGGAGGCAGAGGCAGGCAGAGCTCCATGAGTTTGAGGCCAGGCTCGTCTAGAGAGAGTTCCAGGACAGCCAAGGGCTAGAAAGATAAACCCTGTCTCAAAAAAAGGGGGTGGGGGGGAAGGAGAGAGGGATGGAGGGAGGGGAGAGGGAGGAAGGAAAGAAAGAGGAGGAGAAGAAGAAGAAAAGAAGAAGAAGAAGCAGCCTATCAGGATGCCAAAATTTTGGTGAAATTATTTTTACATATGCATCTATGTCTATCAAATCTTCAATTTCAATGCAACTTACTTGCAGTTTTAGCTTTGGCCTCTGATAATTTATAGAAGTTTTGCCAAAATACCTTGTTTCCAGTATCACTTGTTCTTTTTGTTGTGTCCCTGAAGTTGTTCTGTCTTTAGTTATATCCAGAGAGATGTGGTTTATAACAACAGGTATTAACTCTTTTAATTGTTCTATGGGTCAATTTCTCTGATGCTAACAGGGAATGATTGAGCCAAATTTGATACTGGAGCCTCTGGGAGGCCCCTTGGGGCATTTTATGATGGCAAAGGGCTACCTCATCTGCCCCTTGTCCAATACTGGTCTTTGCCATACCTTCTGTATACTCTAGAAGGTTGGGGTCCTCTATTTACATTATCTCTTGAAAAAACATTGTTTCTAAGAACATCTTGCCTACAATCCCTTTTCAAATTATCTTGTTTACCACAATTAAAACATCTTGTTTACCACAACTAAAACATATGACATTTTAACTTTTCTTAACATTTCTAGAAATTACTTCTTCTATCAAAGCAGCATGGTAAGTGTAAGATCTACTATCAGCCATATTTCTAATCTATTTGTCTATTGGTGCTGATATTGCCTTTAAAAATCTAGTCACCCTTTTGTATTCTGACATTTTCAAACGCCAAAGATTCAATTAATGCTTGTCTAACTTCTGGATCTGGTATCATTTTATTTACAACTAAAGTCAATCATTGTAAAAAAAAAAAAAAATCAGTAAAGGCTTCTTTTGGAACTTGTATAATTTTAGTAAAGTACTCAGTCATCTTTTTTGATTCTTAAATCCTATCCCAAGAATTCAAAGCTGCTGTACCACATAGCATGAGGTGTGATTATCAAATCTAAGCTGTATTTGCAAATTATCATTCTGGCCCTCACAGGGAAACTGGTCTTGGGAAATTTCCATACCTCTAGCCCTACCTTGTTGTTCTATGACACTAGCCTCCCCTTTCTACCATATTTTCCATTATAACTGAAAACTAGCTTCCAATATCACTATAGCTAAATATTTCCAATTTTGTGGGGGATAATTCTTTTCCAAGCTGACCATGAATTTAACATCTTCTTCACATAGGTTGAATGCATACCATATGAAATGATTACTTCTTTAAATCTCTTCAAATCTAAAACTTCTACAGGATTTCAGTCAACTTCTGCATAGTCTTGAGCACACCTGTTATCTGTTGGTCATTCTTGCATGGTAACTGGATACACTAAAATTGTATTTTTTTAATAACCTATATTATATATTTTAATAACCTATATCATAATGCAATGGTGATAGGTTCTGCTATAAATTTTTCTGTCTGTGTCTGAATATTTTTCTTATTTTCATCAGTAAGTCTTTCCAAGGCTTAGATCTCATCAATAATTTGTATCTTATCAGTCAGTTTTTCACAGTTATGAAACCATTTTTAAGGATAAAATATAAATTACCAAACTGATGATTAAAATTAGTATTATTAATAATCCTAGCTAAGTAGTTTATCTCCTCATTTATTTTTTTCCATTTGCAAGCCATCCATAGTAGCACTAAACAGAGTCTTAACACCCTGCTTTATAATATTCCTGATTTTTTACCATGGAAAAGTTTTTTTTCCTTTTTTTTAAAACCTAACTTCCCCCTTAAGAATTCTCTGGTGTCTCACCAGATGTGCTGATGCTAAGAGTGTAGGTAGAGCTATGCAGGGGTAATCAGCTGCAGTGATGATATTCAACTGCACCAGCAGGGAGGAAGGGAGGAAGGGAACAGCAGAGTGTCCTGGGCCAGAGCACCACTGTAGCTGTGCATGCACCATGCAGAAAAGGAAAATGAGTCATTTTAAGAGCTAATGTAGGAAACCGGGTAATAAAAACCCAGCATGGCCAGAATGCATGGGGGAGGGGTGGGCAAGCTGCCTTGAGTGATGGAGGCTGCACATCACTTTGTCATGATCTAAGGTCGTATGTTGGATAACAGATATTGCAACTTCTTATTATTAGAAAATAAGACTTCGGAGTTAAATATTAGGGAAGAAACTGGAAAATTTAAAGAGCATTGCTCATTTCTCTACCTTCCCCTATTGAAAAGGCCACACACTCCTTAGGCCTGTTCTTTTTCCTCCTGTGTATCCCTCTAGCTTCCTCTGAGTCCTCTAGAAAACTCTATCAGACAGCTTAGTGTGACTCTACCCTCTGAACCAAAGTCCAACTCCATTGGCAGTCTCAGGGTGGCCACACAAATTTCCCACAACAGTAAATTAGGTTAATTAATGTGGGAAGAGCTACACTAAAAGTGGAAACACCATTCCTTAGGCTTGGGTCCTAGACTGTACAAAAAGGATGAAATAGACTAAGCTCAACTATTCATCATCTGCTTCCTGATTATAAATGTAATGTGACCACCTTCTTCAAGCTCTTGCTGCCTTGACTTCTCTGGATGATGAGCTGTACCCTGAAACTGTGATCAAAAATAAAAACTCTATCCTTCAAGTTGATTTGAGGGGGTGGATGGGTATGTTATCATAGGAATGGAAAAAAAGAAACTACGATACTAATGTTTCCGTGGTAATTTGAATGTAATTGCCCTCATAAGTTCATAAGGAATGTCACTATTAGGAGGTGTGGCCTTGTTGGAGAAAGTATGCCACTGTGCAGGTGGGTTTTGAGGTCTTATATATGCTCAAGTAACTTCCTATTGCCTGCAAACCATGATGTAGGACACTGGGCTACTTCTCCAGCACCATGTCTGCCTGCAGACCACAGTGTCATACCATGATGATAATGGACTACACCTCTAAACTGTAAGCCACACAAAACTAAATGTTTTCCCATTATAAGAGTTACTGTGGTCATATTATCTTTCCACAGCAGTAGAGGCCCTAACTGAGACAGCTTGATAAGATATAGTTATTTCTCCTGTTTGAAAATTTCTATGGTTTTAGGTACATGCTATGTAATGAAAACCAACTCAAATCTAAAACAACTAATTTTGAAATAAAAGAAAAAAAAACCCAAAACTGTTAACCTCCTCTATCATAAAGGAATTTAATACAAATAATTTACCTCTGGATAATTGGCCAGTTATCTGAGCTTTCCAAACTCATGGCTACTTGGTCACCACCGGTGACAACCCAAACACTCAGCATGTCAGTCTTAGTTGCTAAGTAAAAGTGAGTGTTGTTATTCCAAGCCTCCCCTCCAACCTACTCTTCCATCTTCCAAATCCCTGGCTATCAGAGTCTGACTTAGTCTGTTTGTTGTATTACAATACAATGTGCTGGTTTAGGTGCCTTTTAAACAAGAGGAATGTATTTGTCATGGCTCTTGAACCTAGAAGATTCATGATCACATGCAAGCATGCCAGGTGCCCCTTTGGGTCATAAAAACACTTACTTGTCATTGGGTCCTTCATGGTAAAAAGGACAAGCCAGTTCTCTGGGGTCCCTTTTATAAGGGAAATGATCCTATTTATGAGGAATCAGTCCTAATGATTTAACAAGTTCTAAAAGGCACCACCTTAACCTTGGGGTTTAGGATTTCATGATACAAACAAAAAGAAATGCAGGCACAGACATCCAGACTGCAAGTCGAGGTATTTTCTTTAAAACAGAATAAAAGTTATTTGTTGAAAGACACAGACTTCTTTCCAAAATCCTAGCAAACCAACCTGCCTCCAGTCTTACAGGACTCCTGCTGAGTTCCAAAGATTCTAGAAGATCTTTAAAACTATGGAGCCTTTGCCCCTAGGGAATCTTTCTTCCAGCCCAGCACTAATCAAGCCTCATGGTTTTCAATAGCCCAGTAAACATGTCAAATAGACTCTAATTTTATTCCCAGTGATTTACCAAGACAGGCATTGAGATAAGTAGTGTAGTGTATGTGGATATTAATTGTTTGTTCCCTTAAGACTGTCTAATTACATAAGAAAAATTAAAAGCAGCTTAATTTGGAGATGTCAGAGTTTAAGAGATGTGGTTTATGAGAACCACCATGATGGTTAGTGATGGAGGCTAAAATAACTGATGAGTGCCAGATCTGAGTAAAAGAGGTAACAGGGATCTGGTCTCAGAATATCACCAGTAGATTGCTTATTTAATTGGAAAGAGAGAGAAATATCTACGAATGATTAAGCTGACAGACACTAGCTAATAAATAAATAGAACCAAGAATGAGACAAACTAACATTTGACTCATGGGTGAGAAAGATAATTACTTAGAATTTTTGCCAAAAATGCTTTTCCTGGATCCAATCATAATTAGATAAATATAAATAACTGGAAAGGCATAAACCATGCATTATGTAAGATCACTCATCTGGATTATTAAAAACTTTCTTTGTTTAAAAAGAAAAAAAAACTTTTTCTTTTAAATTAAATTAGAGCATGGGGCTGGAGATATAGCTCAGCATTTAAGAGCACTGGCTGCTCTCCCAAAGAATCTGGGTTCGATTTCCAGTACCCACATGGCAGCTCACAACTGCTTGTATCTCCAGTTCCAGGAGATCTGGCCCTTCATACAGACACATATGCAGGTAAAGCGCCAATGCACATAAAGTAAAAACAAATCATTTTAAAATGTGATTAAAGTACAGCAAATACAGAGGTGTATAAACCAGAATAGAGCTGCATGATAGAGGATTGTCCCAGTATTTGTGGGACCCTCCAATCTGACCCCAGCACAGAAATGTGGTAAAGGAAGAGAAGTGGAGGAGAAACGACCATAGATTTTTAAAGCCATACACTCCTATATCTATCTAGACAGGTAGATTTTACAATTCAGTTTATCAACTTTCCAGGCAAAATGTGTCAACTGGCACAACGGTGGCATGACTATTATGGGGCTGACCAACCGTGTTACAAATGGATTTGAAGTGAGACCTGTTCCACAGTAGAGAATTCATGCATGGTTCTGTAAATCTAGTCTAAGTCCATGCCTAAGAAGACCATGGACTCTAGAGGGACTTATTATTGTTTTGTTTAAGTGGTCATGTTGTCAACTGCCTTTTTTTAAAAAAATACTATTTATATACATAAATTCATAATTCTCTCAACCTTAGTTCCAGGATCTTCTTTTTGAAATAGATAGCAGTTAGCATAGATTGACAACTGGCCAAAATGCTGAGAATTCAAGTGTCTGTGAGTTCTCGTTCATGAATGGAACATCTATATCAAATTCCCACTTTCATCCTCAAGGCTTAGGGAACATAGAAGAGCAATCAGAAAAAAAAAAAAAAAAAGTAATTGCTGGAGGATGAGTTGAATACTATGAGATTCTGTCTTATAAACATTGCAGGTCATTACACTCATTAGTTCATATCATCTGGGGTTATCTGCACAAGATCAAGCCATTGAAAATTGCAGCACGGGCAAGGAAGGACCTCACGGGGCCCCTAGTGAGGGCCGTTAGCAGTTGGTGCTGAAGGAGAGTGAGCCACTTTTCTCTGGGGCGTGGCCTCGTGGCCTCTGGTAAGTTCATGCTCCGGGCATAGAAGTGTACTGATTAGACGCGCTGGGTGATTAAAAAAGAAAAAATGGGACATGACACTAGGAGGAGGAATATTGGAGGTAGTCTGGGGAAAGCCGGAGGAGGGAAGTGGGGGGAACATGACCAAGGTCATGACAGTTGTCAGCAGTAATACAGCAACTGAGAAAGGTGGGTCTCTCAAATCTGGAGGTGCACAGTGATGTAACTGCAGGGGGAAGAAAAATTATGAACAGTCTTTCAGTGTGATAGCATGTGTTCTAAAGAAAAGAGGGATAAAGCGAGAGACAGAAACCGGAGCTGGGATAAGAGAAGAAGAGAAGGTCAGAGAAGGAGACACACATGCACACGTGTTTTATTATAGTCACATACATGTAAAATGGATAAATTTCAAATTATCAACAGCGATAATTCTTGAAGGACATTTGGGGATGGTTTTGTGTGTTAAATTTTTTTTTTAGGCAGAGATTTGCTGTGTGACCCAAGCTGACCTTCAACTCAGAGTGATCCTCCTGCTTCATCTTAGGTGCAGGGTTAAATTATATACCACTATGTCCAGGTTTGGAGTATAATTAAGGGGATGGGATGAAATTCATACCTTTTAATGTTTGTAGTGGGATTATGTTATTACATTGTAAATAATTGTCCCACCCACTAGTTTAATAAAAATGCTCATTGGCCTAAGGCAGACAGGAAGTATGGCCGGGGCTATCAGACTAGGAAAATTCTGGGACGAACAAGGCAGAGATGCCAGAAAGATGCCAGAGAAGGCAGCAGATGCAGAGGACACCTATGCTGCTCTGAGAAAAGGTACCGAGCCACATGGCTGAACAGGATAAGAGTCATGGGTTAGTTTAAGGGTAAAGAGTCAGCAAGTTATATGCCTTAGGCCAATCAGCATAAATTAATGTAAGCACCTATGTGTCTCTGTGAGGCTGTGGGTGTGCAGGTCTGCAGGTCTGTGGATCTGTGGGTCAGAACCTCAAGGCTAGACCAGAAAGTCCAGGTCAGAAACATAATGCTACATATGTTGTTTCCTTATAAACTACATTTTATTTCCTGTTGTTATGATTAATAATAATAATAATGATGATGATAAAAGCAACTTAAGGGGATATTCGACTTGCAATTCCAGGAAAGATCAAGTCCATCAAAGGGGAAGTCAAGGCAAGAACTTGAAGCAGCTGGTCGCATTCCTAGTAAAGAGCAGAAGAAATGAATGTGTGCCTACTTGCAAACGCACCATTCTGCCTCTCCTCTTTCATGAAATGGCATTGCCCACATCCAGTGTCTTCCCACTTCAATTAGCCCAGTTAAGAAACTCTCACAGGCATGTGCACAGGCCACCCTAATCTACAAAATCCTTCCTTGAGAGTTCCTTTCTTCCCAGGAACTCTAGTGTGGCAAGCTGACAAACTAACCGCCAAGCCCCACCCCTCGTCAGCTTGACACTCAGACATATAACTTTAAATTATAATCTTCCACTCCTTGTCCCCAGAGCCACATCTTTATTTTATAATATAAAACACACTTTAACTTTAAAAGTACCTTTGGTTTTTTTAAATTCTAACACTTTAAAAGTCTTGGGCAGACAGTGATAGTACACACCTTTATTTCCAGCACTGGGGAAGCAGAGGCAGGCAGATTTCTGAGTCTGAGGCCAGCCTGGTCTACAGAGTGAGTTCCTGGAGAGCTAGGGTCACACAAAGAAACCCTGTCTCAAAAAAACAAACAAACAAACAAAAATCAAACAAAAAAGGCCCAAAGTATCTTAATCATAAACTCTATAAAATAAAGAAAAACTATATAATTCCGAAAAATAATGACACAGAGTAAACATTCTTACTCTAAAATAGGGAAAACGGGGGCCAAAACAATCACACCAAAGAAAACCAGACTCTAGCAATTCTGTGTCCAGCATTTGGGCTGATAAGGTAATCAATCACTCTCCAGAGAGCTTGGGTAGCCCCACCTCCCCAGCTTTACCATCTGTGTCACACACAACCTCTCTTTCAGGGTTAGCCCTGCTCCATTTCACACCTGAAGCTCTCCCTGGTGGATATCCCATAGCTGTGGAATCTCCAGTATCACGGAGCTTCCACTGCCACGTCACAGCTTCATGAGTTGTCCTCTCAAGCCCTTGACACACAACACCTAGTGTCAGCTGATCTCTATGACCCACTTAGTCTGGAATCTTTTATGTCCTCAAAAATCAGTGCCATGTGAACAATGCTTTGCTACCAGTTGGAAGGGTGGTCCAGCTCTACCAGACAGCAGCTGTGTCAGCTCTGTGCTGACTCTGAGGAAACACACCCCTCTCCTCTCGATGGAGTACCTGAAGCTCCTCTACACCAATAATCTCTGTCAATTCCAGCTGCATCTTCAGCAAGAATGCCTTCTCATCCAAGATTTCCTATGCCAAACAAATCAGTCCATTATCTTCAAATTCAAGTTCACTGAGGATTTTGTACAAGCAGAATAAATACACTTTATCAAAGCATTACATAAACAGCTCTTTGCTCAGTTCCTGGTAGAGGTCCATGTTTCCCTCTGAAATCTAATAAACTAGGCCCATCCTCCACGAATTTTTCTCAGCATTTTTGTCTTTCAAGTTTACACCAGACCGGCCCATTAAACTGTTTCCAGAATCCCAGTGTTTTCCTAACTTAAAGTTCCAAACCCTTTCACATTCCAGTCACAAAACAGTTCCAATGGTTTAAAAGCCACAAGGTTTAAAGCCATGGGTTTATCATAACAAAGGCTCTACTTCTCGGTGCCAATTCCTGTCATAGTCTCTGTTTTAGTTATTTTTCTATTGCCATGACTGAGCACCACAACCAAGGCAACTAACTTAGAGAAGAAAGAGTTTATTGGGACTTACAATGGGCTTACATAGACTCAGAGGGTGTAAGTCCATGACTATCACAGTGGGAAGCATGGCACTGGAGTAATGAGAGCTGACATCCTTATCTGCAGAGAGAGAGAGAGAATGCTACCTGGGAATGTATGAGCTTCTGTAACCTCAAAACCCACTCTCAGGGACACACCTTCTCCAAGAAGGCCACACCTCCTAATCCTTCCCAGACAGTTCCACCATTGGGGACCAAGTATTCAAATGTATGAGCCTCTGGGAACCATTTTCTTTCAAACCACCACAGTTTCCTGTTGTTGTGACTCTAACAAAGGCAATTTAAGGGCTGAAATGGTCTGTTATAACTCAGAGTTCTAAAATATAGTCCATTTTTGAGGGGAAGTCACAATGGTAGGAACTTGAGACAGCCAGTCACATCATATTCATAATCAGGAACCAAGAGAAAATAGTATTTGCATGCTTATACTCAGCTCACCCCCTTCTCTCCCATAAAGTTCAGGATCCCTTGCCCAAGGATCTTCCCATCCACAGTGGGAAGTTCCTCCTACCTCAACCAATGCAATCAAAATAATCCCCACAGACTAGCCCACAAAGGCAAGCTTTTTCCAGGTTATTCCATGTTGTATCAATCTGACAATTAAAATTAAACATCATATAGCCTATATAAATTTTCCAGATTAGACTTCTGTAATTTGAATTATTTTAAGAAAAAAGATAATAAAGCAAAGGATTATTTACAGAAAAAGGCTTTTCCCACGGAAGAAAAAGGCTGCCAGTATCATTTGGAGGAAATTTAGAGAAAGTACAACCTAGTTTGAGAAGTAATGCTCTTGTATATTGTAAAGATTTGTTATTGTAATTGGTTAAGTAAAACACTGATTGGGCTGCAGGAAGTAGGGGCGGAACAGCCAGACTAGGAGATTGCTGGGAAGAGGAAAGGCAGAGGAACCAGCCAGACACAGAGGAAGCAGGATGAGAACGCTGCAGTGAGAACAGGTACTGAGCCATGTGGTTAAACATGGATGAGATGTAAGAGCAAGACAAGCCTGAACTACTGGCTTAGCAATTACTATAAAATTAAGCCTGAGTCAATTACTTGGGACGTGGCTTCGAGACCAGCCAGACAGGACAGAGAAACTCCAACTACACTAGTTCAGAGGTCAGCAAACTGCAGATAGTAGGTCCAAAGCAGGCTACCCCTATTTTTGTGAAGATATACATGAACACCGTGTATGATAAATGTAAGATAAATGGCAGAGCTCTGTAGTGTGATAGAGTCCATATAGCCTACAAAGCTAACCATCAGTATTACCTGTCCCATTATGAGAGAAATTTAGCCATCTTGCTTTAGATGCCTGTTTAGCTCTCAGAGGAGTTAAACAATGTACCCCCAAAAGTCCAATTTTGAGAGGTAGAGAAAATGTCAATTGTAATTTTGCTTTGTGAGTCCTAAAAGTTTAAGTCTGCAATTGCCATGTCATTAAGAAAGCCTTTGTTGCTCTGTCAGGTGTTGGCTCCAAGATGACCAAAAAAAGAAGAAACAACTGTGGGTCCGTTGGTCCATCAGTCATGCTAAAAAGGGCTGTGGCCATGTGCAGCCAATTTGCTGCATGAACTGCACCCAGCGCATGCTCAAGGACATGGCCATTAAGAAGTTCCTCATCCTGAATATTGTAGAGGCCACTGCTGTCGAGGACATCTCTGAAGCAAGTGTCTTCAATGCTTATGTGCTTCTCAAACTCTATGTCAAGCTTCATTACTGTGTGAGTTGTGCTATTCACAGCAAGGTAGTCAGGAATAGGTCTCATGAAGCCGAGAAGGACCAAACACCCCCACCAGGATTTAGACCTGCTGGTACTTCACCACAACCTCCACCAAGGCCCAGGTAAAGAGGTGGCTACATAAAGACAAGGGATAGATAGTCCATAGATAAAGGGGGAAATGAAGGATAATTATGACCAAAATACATTGTATACTTTTATGAAATTACCAAAGAATAAATTTAAAATATTGTATAAAGAGAGGTTCCTATGCCCAAAGGAAACCCAATATTAGCAAGATCAGGGGATGCCATAAGGTGTGTGTGGGGGGAGTTCCTGTCTCCACTCATCACGAATTATTGGTAAATTACAGGTTGATTAGCAATTTCTTGATCCCTCCCCAAAATCACTAGACCCTATGGCATTTCTAAAGGGAAAGTCCTCCACTGGTCAGGCAGAGGAATAAAAGGAAGGATTAGATAATTTTTGCTTAAGAATGTCAAAATACAAAGAATGTAAAACCTTTCCCCGTTAGGGGAAAAAGGCATGTATGTCTCGTGATCTTTTTTTCTTTATTAGGCTTTGTCACAAATCAAAACTATCTCCATAGGATACATAGATCTTTCCAGTCTCCCCAAGAAACAGTAAAATTGTCATTACTCATTAATCTTTTGTTGCAAAGGATTTGTTTGAGGGGAGGGGAGAGTGGTAACAAAGTTTCTGCTTCGAGGTGGGTGTAGGGTCAAGAACAGAGATTACTCACAGTGCCCAGCTACATCTGAATTACAAGAATAGCCTATTGTATTCAGCAGCCCTGGAGTTCTTATCTCTGACGAACTGAAACAGAAAAAAAAAAAAAAAAATGTGCAACCTTGAAATACAGAGGCCCATTCACTTTTGTAGGTGAAACCAAAAAAAAAAAAAAAAAAAAAAACCTGTACTGTTTTAGAAGTAAATGAATTCCCATTTGACCAGTGGATACCAAAGGAAGACAACAGCCCATTGAAAAGAAAATTCATCCTTTGTACAAATAACCAAACTTGAATACCAAAACTAGTTCAGAACTCACACACCCATTTAAAATGACTCTGCATTTGGTACAATGTGTCTCATTCCCTCCATTGAAAGGTCTAATTGTCCTTGAGATAGCTTGTGTCTCTGATTCTGCAGCCCTGTGTTTTACATGGGCTCCACACTTCCCTCTCCACACAGATACACCAGGATTAGCTTGACCTTCAAGAAGAAAACATAAAAGTTAAGACAATCAAATTCTTCACTTAGAATCTTATAAGAATCCCACTTGGAGATTCCTGCTTTAATCATCTCCAGGTCCCTGCTTTCCCGGAAGCCCCTTTGCTGCAGCTTTCCCTCTGAGTAATGTTGTGTTTATACCAACTCAATTACTGATTTGAACTCCGGGAAAGTGAAATGTGCAGATGTGCCTTCCCCCTTAGAGACTACCCCCAAAATAAATACAGACATATACTTTTCCTCTCTAGATCTGTATTCCATGGTCTTTGCTTCTGTTTACACTCCTCAGCCCCTGTTTCTGGGATTTGTCTGGGCCAGGCCAGTCTTTGCCAGCATTTACTTCCTGGTTTCAGTAGTCAGCTTGTCACCCTTACCTGAGACAGGTGGGTCATTATGAATTCTTAGGCTGCTGAGAGAGTGAAATTGGAAACTTGGCAGAGTACATACACAGCAGCTGAAAAGACTTTATACACACAAAACAAGGACAGTCCACCGGACCAGGCTAACCTTTGTTAACATCTTGGCAGATGACTTATAACCTTTCATACATACGGAGGGAGAGTGAAGTGATTCCAAGGCCAGGAAGGTTGACAGTAAACATAAATATTCATACCCAGTACACTTTTGGAGACTATAATGTGACAGCAAATAGGGTCACTGAAGAAAAGGAATATGATGTCAGAATATAGGTTGATGGCCAGCCCTTCACAACTAGCTCATAGATCTGTCCATAGAGTATCCTCTGTCCCCTCTAAATGGCCTATAGATCTCTCTATGCCAGGGCTCCACCCCAGACCAGAGAATCTAAAGATAGGTGTTTCTTCAAATAAACAAGTCTCCCTCCAGGCAGCTATTGGTTTTTACACAATAATTTCTCAAGAGTTAGAAAGCTAGAGAGGGGCCAGTCTCTTTCCTTTCCTTCTGAGAGTGTCCATTTCTTCTTTCTCTTTTTTCAGTGTGTATGAGTGTTTTCCTTTCATGTAGTGCTCATGATGATGCCTGCAGAGACCAGCATGGCGACTCTCCAGGAACTGTCTCTACAGTTGTGGACTACCATGTGGGTACTGGGAACTGAATTTGTGATGTCCTGAGAGAGGAACAGGTGTTCTTAATTGCTGAGCTAGCTCTTCAGCCCCAAGTTACTTGTTCCTATTGGCCCTTCTAAGTCATCATATCTTTCCCTCAGGAAGCCAAGAACCTAAGAAGCAGAGTAAGGCAAGTGTGAGAAGTTGACATTCTGCTCACTAGTCCAGAAGTGGGTGGAAACGGTGAGGTGGAATCCAGTTAGAGAACACACCAACACCTGGGCAGCCAAAACAAAGTGGTGACATTAAAAATGGTAGAGACACCTCCTGTGCTAAGGCTTGGGGACACGGTGGAAGAGGGGGTTAAACATCTCCAAATGACTCAGGAACCCAGGTGCATCATCCAAGTCCCTTCATCCTCCCCCCACCCCAAATAAAAACAGCTGGAATGAGATCTGATGCTACTTATCAGATGGAGAAACTGATGATGCAAAATGGACTCTGTGTGTGCCATTGGGGAGGTTACTAAGCAGAAAGGATTCTGGATCAAGATGAGATGCATACACCAAATGTTTGCTGAGGTGATAGTGGGAAAAATAAGAAGTAAGGGAAAGATACAACAGTGCAAACGAGAAAAGCATAAGACCTCAGCCCTGCCCTAAATCTTCTCTCTCTCTCCCTCCCTCCCTCCCTCCCTCCCCCCAGCCCCACCCGGCTTTTCTACTAACATGAGAACTTTGAGTTGAAGATAATGAAAGTGTTAACAGAAATGCCTGGAACCACCAGATGCCCCATGAGATATGCGTGTGCACCCGGCCACAGCCTGCTCATCAGAGTGCTGTGAGCAGCCACATGTTTTATATAAATAACTTAGACAGATGACACATGGACCCAAGAATGTCTCTGTAAGATGTCATGGGTTCTGAGTATTGGTGTAGACAAGTACATCATGTGCTTTATAAATACATTGTACTTTTGTGTCATTTCCTGGCTTCCTATAAAATATTCATCACACATTCTCTAATTCCCTCATCCTGAGCTCTTTGTACACTTAGCTTCTGTACCTATTCTCTAGGAAATTTCATTGGTGGGCTGTCTGGTTGAGACTGCATCTCATGCAATATAGAATTATCTTGAACTCTTGACTCCCCTACCTTTGCAAAGCATGTGCCTCTATGCCTGAATAGGGGAGTTATTCTTACGTAATGCAAAGTCTCTGACAGAAATGCTTTTATCTTGATTCTTAAGACACAGAAAGCAAAGAGCTACCACATTTTAGGAACACTTGGCATGACTCAGATGCCAGTGACCAGATAGAAAGATATGGAGCTATGCCAAGCAATTCATTGAAAGAAAGAAGACATTGCATATGCCAGGGCAGAGACTCGGGAGCAAGCACTTTGAGAAAAGAGGGTGCCACAGAGAAGCGTATTCAAAGCCCATCATAATGACAAATCTTGGCTGTATCCTCAGTGTGTCCCAGCAGGTGACACCAGCAAGACAGACAGCCCACTTGGGGTCCTCTGAAGTGGTGAAATGTACTGGGTTAAAGATAGATGAAAACAAATGAAGCACCGAGCAGGGAAGATAGGAGAAGAAGAACTCGGGATATGTGTTCATTTAGGATTCAACAGAAGGCTTGGAGTCATTTTGACAAGCTGGACCCCATTCCTCCAGAGGACATGGGCAGTGGGTAGCTAATACTAGGTTCTGTGTCATTGGAATCTTCTGCTAAAGTACAGAGCAGGAGTCTCTCAAGGAGACTCACATTCAAGATTCTGTGGCCCAAGATAGGATGTTGTGTGTCCACATACTGTAAACTGGCATGTGAGAAGCAAACACCAAAGTTAGAAGCTCTTGATTTTGTCCAAACTGTGCCACAGACCAGCACTGACCAGACATGATGTCAGAATAATGATGTCACCACCTTGACCTCTGGTGTCCCCTCCAAAATATAGAAATCATAAGTTTTCTTGGCAGACTTCAGAGGTTGATGTGAAGATAAAACAAGGCAACATTCTTATAAACTATTTCCAAACAGACAGATTCTGTTATTGTTCTTATCAGCGGTGTGCTGTACTGCTCAGTTCACTTTGTGTTGTTAGAACAAAATACCAAAAACTGGACAAGTCATAAAGAAGTGAGATTTTCTTAGCTCACAAGTGGAGAAGCATTCAAAATCAGGTAGCTGCCCCTACTGAGGACCTCAGGTTGGCTCAGAACACTGCAGCTGGGGTCATATGGAGGGGACATTTGCAAGAATCACAAGTGAGTGTGAAAAAGAAAGAAGAGAGGGGGGAGGGAGGGAGGGGAGGGAGGGAGGGGAGGGAGGGAGGGAGGGAGGGAGGGAGGGAGGGAGTCAAACAGCAAGAACACCAACCAGTTCATCTCTCTCTGCTCTCTGTAAGGTTCTCTGGGGAACAGTGCCCTTCTGAGTGGATGACAATGGAGAAATGGCCCCTGCGAAGTTGAAACACAGGAGGCAGAAATGTTTGGTTTTATAGAAGAGAATGAAATCTCAGCACTGAAATCACTATAATAAATAACCAAGGGCTATACTGTAATCTATAGTAGCAATAAGCCATCTCCTTTAAACAGTGTTAAGGAGATTAATTTAGCCTTTGTGAAAACCTGGATAGTTTCCACAGAGTAGGCTGCTATAAAGATCAAGACCAACCCTCCTACATTTCTAGATTCTTGTCTTCCCGTGAGATCTTTCTTTCACAGGCCGCCCACCATATTGTCCTGTAGCCAAGGGAACCTCCCCCCCAACACCAGAGACTGAACTGATAGAGCTTCACATAAGTAGGCCTCTTTTCTTCGTCAAGTGCCTAGTCTCAGGCATTCTGTTACAGCAACAGAAGATGGGCTGATGCACAGACAGTGAAAAGGCTTACATCACTTGTGTTTTACCTGATTTGCTGTAACTCCTACTCCCAGAGACCCTGAGCTGCTTCAGATGTTGACTCAGTTCTCAAGAAGAAAAAGTACAGGGCTAAAAATGAAAACGTGGACAGAAGCAAAGCCTGGCTGTCATAAATTGTAGTGCAAGTTAAAGGGAACATTGAACATTGGATTGAATAGCACGGTTGAACTTGAACCTCTCCCAGACAAAACTTCTGTATTCACCGAGCTGTACCTAGAGTCTACCTGCTTCATCACCAATACATGTCAAAATGAACCAGGCAAACACGTCAGTCAGTAACCCAGGAACTATCTCCTGGCCTTATTTACAGGTTTAGGGTAACCTTTCTCAACAGTCATCACCCGTTCCAGGAAATCTGACTTGTCACTACCTCAACACTCTACCAGATGTAGGATTTTATCAATCAGGCTATTTTTTCAATGAAACAAGACAGTTTCCTTAGCAAAGGCCTTTCCTTGAAATAGTAAATCCCCATAAAGGCCATGGAGACTATGAAGACCAGCAAACAAACAAACAAAACCAGGAAGCAAATCCTTCCAGTCAGGGAACCAAGCACAGAGCAGAAGGCCTCACAAGTCCTCCAGGCCCAGCATTCTCTGCCTCAGCTTCAATGCAGTATTTACCCCAGGGCGAACATCTCATTCTTGACTCCTGTGCTACACTAATCTCAGATTACAGGTCCCAGGGTGCTTATGACCTTGGGAACATAATAAAACTGAGCTAACAGTTTGTTACTTCAGGGGGGATTTCCAAATGATAATACATCAAATATGTGTGTTGGCCTTGCTTCCAAGGTCAAACTGAAGAAAATCCAAAGTACAGCTGGTCTGCCCTTCCAAACAGGGGCAGTATCTTAAAACTGTCTTACCTTGGGTGTGGTCTTCCCCGGGGTCTCAGTGAGAACAAAGGTCTCTTTTTTCCTTTGCTCTCTGACCAAGTAAGATTAGAACATTAACTAAATCTTCACTTGCAATTCTGCTGAATAACAGCTGATTTTTTTCCTATTTATTATCTTTTAGGCTCACAAAACAGAAGGTTCACTGTGACATGCACATAATGTATTTTGAGCATTTCCACCCTCTCTATTGTCATTTTATAGCTCTCTCCCTCTCTGTTTTCACTTCCACAGCCCTAATAACACCTTTCTTTTACTTCCCCAACTCAGATCCCACATATGGGGGGAAACATGTGATCTGGATCTTCGTGAGCCTGGCATATTGCACTTAGGATAACACGTCCATATAGTAGTTCTATACATCTTCCTGATAATGAGGAAATGTTCTTCTTTATGGCAAGATAGGATCTCCAAAGAGCGCCTTTTCTCCACACTACCGGATGAAGTCAGCTTCCTTTGTCCCTGAATTCAGATTGTTCTTGTGACTAGAGCTAGCAAGTGATTTTACAGAATATCCTGTTTGTTGTCAGTTCCATTCCTCAAAGTAGAATTTTAGTATAAATATACCCCAAATAGTCCATGAGACCACTTATACACAAACTTACTTACTGTCAATATTAAATCCAAATATAACTTATTCATCATGTGTTTTATCTGGTTTTATCCACTTGAAGTTACAATAGCGTGTCAGTTGCAAGATTGTCACAGAGTGCATAAAGCCCTAGTTTCAGTCCTCAGCAGTATATGTGGTCAATGTCCATCTTACCCTGAGACCACCATGCTGTGAAGAAGTCTAACAAGTCAGTCTAACAAGAAGTCTAGGTAACAAGACAACCTTACCATCAGCTGTATGCAGCTACATGAATGACTACCAGGCTTCCCCATGTAGAACAGAACAACCTAAGTCCTGTGTGAATTCTCAGTCCACAGAAGTGTGAGAAACAATTAGTATAGTCTTTAAATGAAATGTAGGGATATTTCTTATGTGGCAAGAGACCACCAAAATATCTTGTAAGTGCCTATCTTGAGTTTAGACAATCAACTTCATGAGGTCCTCTGTGGCGTCTCCATGGAGCATGGCTATTGTGATCTGGTCACCTTGTCCAGTGTCATTGGTTTCTCTTCTCCTTAAGGAGGCACTATAGCTTTGCAGTTGAGAGCATGGGGTGTGGACACAGCTAGACATAGATGAGGGCTGCTCTGTTGCATACAGCTGTGCAAGCTTGGCCTCCTTATCTGAAAATAAATGTCAATATTACTTATCTACTAGGGAAGCTTATGGGGATTAGAGCTTTAATGTCAACAAGTACTTTTAACAGTGAACTTTTCACATGACTTTACTTAGTACTCAGAGTACACTGGGGAATTTTCCAATTTGTATAATTATATTATTTTATCCAGTAGATAAAAGTTTCTGTGAAGCTGTGATAGCAAAGACAGATAGTCTCAAAGAACCAGTGTTTTCCATAGGGAAAGATTTGCAAGCCTTCAGTCCCAAGTTCTAACATATTTTTCCTCCACAACCCCACAGTCACTGAATGATCACATGTACCTGATTGCAGACCAGGCCTACTCCACCATCACATCCCCAGGATATTCCATTATGTTCCCCAAACTCATATTTCTCTGTCAAAGTGCTGGGACAGGGAGGAAAATGTAGTTATGTAAAAAAAATTACATGGAACAGAAATTCTGTTGGTTATGAAATCAGACAGTCTCAGAATCTAAATCTGGTTTTAGATTAACATATATACTTAGTATAATTTGTAAACAGAAAAATGGTAGAAAGATTAAACCCTTTTATGACTAAAACTTATATGATACTGGAGTGATAGGACCCTGGTTATTCTTTCAGAATACTTGGGTTCAATTCCCAGCACCCACATGCCAGCTTACAACCTTCCATACAGGGGATCAGACATCCACTTCTGGCACCAGGCAGGCATGCATGCGGTACACAGACATTCAGACATACATAGAGTCAAAAATACCCATACACATCAATTTTTATTTTTTTATATTTCTCTCTCTCTCCGTGTGTGGTGTGTGTGTGTGTGTGTGTGTGTGTGTGTGTGTGTGTGTGTGTGTGTGTGTGTGTGTGTTGTAACAAGGTTTCTCTGTGTAACCCAGGCTGTCCAGGAACTTGCTCTATAGACCAGGCTGTTCTTGAACTTAGAGATCCAACTACCTCTGCCTCCCAGGTGCTGGAATTATAAAGGTATGTACCACCACTGGGACCAAAAAAAGTTTTAATTAAAAAGCAAAACAAAACAAAAAACCATTCTGTGGGATATAGCATGATTCATACCAGATGCTCATTCTATACCAGTCTCCCCACTTCCCAGATGTCAGCCACTCAGGGACCAAAAAAAAGACACCTGGCTGTTAAAGGAAAATATCAGCATAGTGAATAGGTGAATAGGCTGGCTACAAAATAAGGAGAATCATTGCCAGCTATTACCTCAGGCAAGGGGCTAATATCCAGCATACATAAACTGCAAAATTCCTAAATTGTTTTCCAATCAATAAATGGGCCCATGAATGAACAAGAGCTCTCGAAAAAAGGAATAATAATGGGGAGAGTGGGGGCTGGAAAGATAGCTCAGAGGTTAAGGCCTCTTCCAGAGATCCTGAGTTCAATTCCCAGAAACCACATGGTGGCTCACAATCATCTGTAAGGAGGTCTGTGCCCTCTTCCCGCTTGCAGGGATACATGCAGACAGAACATAATAAATAATAATGGGTAGGGCATACCTGAGATAGTATCCAACATCCTTTGCCATTAGGAAATACTGTTTTAAGATTCCATCCCATCCCTGTCAGAATGAACATCAGGAAAATAAATAGCATTAAATGCTGACCAGAACATGGGGGAAGGAAAGCCTTATTAGCTCCTGATGTAACTGCAAAATTTGTATAGCCACCATGAAAATTAGTATGGTTATTTTTCAAAAAACTGAAATTAGAACTACCACATGACCCAGATATGCTGTTCCTGGCTATATAGCTAAAAGACTCTTAAGTCCTACCAAAAAGATATTTGTGCATCCCTGTGTATTGCTGTACTGTTCCCACTAGCTAGGAAATAGAGTCAGCATAGCTGCACATCAACAGATGGATGTATATGGAAAATAAAATAGGCGGAATTTTGTTCAGCCATAAAAAAAATAAAACCAGGGCTGGAAAGAGGTAAAAAGCCTTGTTATCAAGGCTGATGGTCTGAGTTCCATCTCTGGGTTTCACAGGTTAAAAATAAAACCAGTTCTTCTAACTTCCACAAGATGTTTCAAACACATACAGACACACACAAATGAAAGAGAGAGAGAGAATGTATGGGAAATGTATGGACAAAGAAATTATCTTGTACGAAGAATCTCAGATCCAGAAATATAAATTTCACATCTTTCTTCTTATGTGATCCCAATATTTTAGTATGTCTGTCTGTTTGTCAATTGGTCAGTCAGTATGTCTGCGTGACTATCTGTAAAAGCCATGAAACTAGAGAGTACCATAAGAAGGTGGGGGGGGGTGTCTTAAGGAAGTTAAGGGCTGGGGATAGAGTTGAGTTGGTGAAATGCCTGCCTCACATGCACAAATCCCTGAGTCTGACCATCAGCACTGCATAAATCAGGTTGGCCATTGCCTATAATCCTAGCACTTGGGAACTGAAGCAAGGACATCCGAAGTTCAAGGTCATCCTAAAGTATATGTGTGTTTGAGGGCAGGCTGGACTATATGAAACACTGTACTGACGGAAGAGGAGGAGGCAGCTGCTAACAGGAAACAAAGAACACGGAAGAGACATGAGAGAAAGGGAAGGGTTACCAGATATCAAGTACACATGAGGATCCCATGGTAGAACTCATTCCTCTGTCTATTAGCTTAAAAATAAAAAAAAAAATTAAAATGTGTCAGCTACTGGTATGACATAGTTCTATTGAGTTCATCTGCACTTTCATCTTCCTGTGTCCCAGACATCATTAGTCACAACTCCTGTGACCTCCTGTCCTCTCTCCATAATACAACTTGTCTCTGTTAACATGAGCAAGCCACCTTTGTCCTGTTTACTCATCCATGTTATCCAGCCACTTCCTTGATGTCACACAGCCATGACCCCGTGACAAAGAACCTTCCAACCATGCCATACTCCATCTTAGCATCATTTCCCTCTTCTGTGGCACTAGGGCGTTCATGTACGCTCTCAGCTGAGCTCTTGAGGAGCTAGACAGACTGGGGTCTGCATCAGAGAACAGAAAGGACATGTTTTCATGCCCCAGGAAGCAAGGTCACTGCCTTAAACCAAGAAGAGTCAAGAGTCAAATACCCAGGAAGAAAAAGACTGCTCTAAAATCTAGATAAGACTCAGGACTGGAGAGATGTCTCAAAACTTGAGAGAATCTACTGTTCTTGCAGGGGACCATGGCTCAGCAACCAACATCCACCGGGCAGCTCACAACCTCAGTAACTTTAATTTCATGGAATCTGATCTCTCTCTCTCTGACCTCCTCAGGATCCTGTGTACACATGGGTATATACATCCATACACTCAGGCACACACATATACACATAAAATTTAATAAAAATTTTGAATTAGCCTCGTGACTAAAGTTAGGATCAAGCATAAGATAAAGAACAAGAGGCAGTGCCTGGAAGCAGCAAAAACATCAAATTATTTCCTCTAAAGACTTTAGCTCCAAACTGGTTCATGGGGGAGACAAAGGATGGAGATATTTGCAGGCTCCTCTATGCTCTTAGAAAGTTAGTTTAGTGATTTGCTTCTTCTGGTGATCATTTTCACATGCTAGTACCTCGCACGGGCCAGGGAGCCATATCTGTACTGTTCCAAGTAAGAGATAGTGCTTCATTTCTGATACTGAAGTGTACATACTTTTGCCCAGCACCTGCTCCCTCACCATAGTCTGTCTCTTTATGAGTTCTCATGTATTCACCAGAGTGATTGTCACCGAGGAAGGTGCTGAATTGTTCCTTTAGGGTTACATTCCTTCAGGATCTGCCCATCACTGTTATTTGGAGGCGTGTCTCATTTCCCAACTAACCTATAGGCAGGAATCAAACCTTAGGCCTCACCCAGTGAGAATTTTCCATTAAAGATTCAGGAATGTTTATTACACATAGTTCACCACTTCCTTGGATTGCAGACTCAAGGTAGGAGGAGCAGATAAAAAAAATATACCAACTGTGTTCCTTCTACAAGACTCAGGACTTGTAGGACATGGCTGCTCCCTGAAGAAGGAGCCTTCCCAATAATAATTACTGGCTAATGTTTACTGGATAGGTTATATGCTGAGCATCCTGTAAAGCCTATTGTGTATAGATGAGGAAATGAGAAACTAGCTTGTCTAAGGTCTGACAGGGTTCATAACTGATAGAGCCAGATTTTCAGCTTGTGTCAGGAAGGTTTTATAGAGAATTATGTAACAAGTTTAGTTTTAGAACTGTCTCCAAAAACATCCAAAGAGCTAGTTTTCCCTGTGGTTCAGATTTCTGTTAACACCATAAAGCCTTAACTCCCTCTGGGGATTTTCCAGTTTCTGCAGAGCATCTGATGGGCAACTTGGAACAAGAAAAAGGAAACAGGAGAGAGAAATCTGAAAAAGTCAGAAAATGAAAGGGATCCTGGGACCTCTGGCTTGTCCCAACTCTCTTGCCAACAAAAAAAAAGTTCCAGTTCCCAGAACCACTCACCTCATCCTTACCATCTTCCTGGACTCCTCATGTTAGCTCGGGGTGGGGAGGCTTCTTGTTTGTTTGTTTGTGGATTTTTGTGAGGGGGGGGGGTCTAGAGAGTGGGCTTCTTTATTTGTTTTGTTTTTTGAGATTAGGTTTCATGTAGCCCAAATGACCTCAAACTCAGTATGTGGCAGATGATGACTTTGGCCTTCTTACCCTCCTGTTTTATATCTCCAGTGCTAGGATCACAAGCATGGGATACCACAGTGCAGAGAATCAAATCCAAGGTTTTCTGCATGCTAAGCAAACACTCTGAGCTACATCTCTTGCACTAACATGGAATTTTATTTTGTGAAAAGCAACAAATAATACAGTGTTTCTTCTTCCAAGATAAATAAAGTCAGGCTTCAAGATATGCAACTGTAATCCCAACCCTCAGGAAGCTGTCGCCAGAGGATCTGGAATTTGAAGCCAGCCTAGGATACATAGCAGGATCTTCCTGAGCATGGGAAAGCCTTGCCCATCCAGCTCTAATCAAGAGGGGAGGGGAAAGACCCTGTCTAAAAAGAAAAGATGTATCAGGCAAGCAGTGGTTAGTGACTGAATAAAAAATTCAGGGCAAGGAAATGTGAAGGACTTCTTCCTCAAAGAAGTCTCTCCCCCAAAAATCACAAAAGGATTTGTTATCTTAAAACTTCAACTTTTCCTTGTGCAAAACGAGGCTACTTATGAAATAAAATGATAAAAATAAAGATACTGTGTGTCAGGTTCTTTGTGACATTCATCCTTAACAAGAACCCTTAACTGTACCAACGCCCCTGCCTACAGAGGGAGTAAACCCCTTCTCCACAGGCTATTATTATCATTCTGCTTCTCTTTTTAATTATCAGAGAAATAACAGCGACCCAAACAGGAAGCTGAGGAGTAAGTTTGGTGTCAGATGCCTAAAGTACCATTGTTCTAGAAGCAGAGACAAGAAGATCCTGTTCAAGGCCTACCCAGTACCCGAACTGCATAGTTAGTCTGAGGCCAGCCTGGGTTATACGGTATATTAGCTACTTTTTTCACAGCTGTGATCAAATGTCCACCAAAAGCAACTTAAATGAGGGTGGATTTCTTTTGGTTCACAGTTCAAGGAAATACAGCTAACAGTGGGGAAACCGAGGCAGCCAGCAAAGCAGCTAGGGCCAGGAAGCAGACACACTCTACTTGCTTCCTGCTTTACTCGGTTCAGGACCCAAGCCATGGGGTAGTGTCCACACATTTAGGGTGGGTCTTCCCACATCACTTAACTCAATCTAGAAATAGGCATACATACCAGAGTTTTGTCTTCTAGTTGATCCTATGTCCTGTCAAGTTAACAGTGTTAACCCCCACACATAGCAAGACCCTGTTTTAAGAAACACACAGATCACCCCAGCCAGGGAAGCAGGTAGGCTAACTTCAGATCTTCACCTCTCCCTCAATTTCTCGGAATCCAGTCCTCCAGTCCCAACCTTAGCTCTGCAGCAGACCATCTGCTGTGACTCTCACTCTCTGCCCAATTCCCAGGGGACTAAGGAGATCCTAGTAGTGCACTCTACCTTCCCGTCCTGTGTAGGGCAGGACCCCGGGGTCCCTGCTCTAGCCCATCCCCATTCCTAAGTATCAGAGTTCCTTATACCTAGAAACACATTTTACTTGGAACCCCCAGTAGCTACATCTACAAGATCCCAGGATTATTTCCTACCAAGCAACAACAAACTGCCAGCACACTCTCCTAAGAATCAGAGAGGACAAGAGAAATCAGGAACAAAACATCCACACAACAAAGACAAGACCAGAGATCAGCGCCTACAGAATTACAATCTTCCCAAATCCAGACGCCTAGACTCCATCTTTAAAAGACCATCTATAGCAGCCAGGATAACAAATCTCTCACAGAACTCAGTAACCCTACCACAACAGACTCTGGATATCACAACAAAGCTGAAACACACACACATACACACACACACAAAGACCTTAAAATAGCCCTTATAATTTAGCTGAGGTCCTTAAAAAAGAAAAGAATAGATTCCTTAAAGAAATGAACACTCAGCAGAGGAAATGAACAAAACAGTTCAAGACCAGAAATTGAAAATATAATTAGAAAAAAAAAAAAAAGAACAAGCTGAGGGAAATCTGAAAATGGAAAGTGTAGGAACAAATAGGAGCTCCAGACGCAACTGCCACCAACTGAACAAGAGACGGAAGAAAGAACATCAGGCCATCAAGACAAGACAGAAGAAATGGATACCTCCGTCAAAGAAAATATTAAGTCTAAAAAAAATTCCTCACACACACACACACACACACACACACACACACACACACACACACACAAAAATCCAGGAAATCTGGGACACTGTGAAAAGACCAAATCTAAAAATAATAGGAAGAGAAGAAGGAGGGGACCAGAAAATAGCTTGAAAACAGTCATAAAGAAACTTCCCTAACCTAAAGATGGAGTCGTCTATCAAGGGACAAGAAGCAAACCGACACCAAATAGACTGGATCAGAAAAAAAAGTCCCCACAGAAGACCTTGCAGGGGAAGTGGGAAGGAATTGAGAGGAACAGAGGGGGACTGTAGTCAAGGTACACAAGGGTGGGAGGGAGAGCAGGAGTTTAATAACATGATTTGCAATTGAAATTCTCTACTGCACGAAATTAAAAAAAAAAAAATTCCTTCTCTGAAAAAAAGTGCTAACATCAATGCTCCTCAAGTTATTTCACAAAGAAACAAAAGGAGCTTTGCACAGTTTATGAGGCCATAGATGCCCTGATACCCAAGCCACAGAAAAACTCAACATATAAAAAGAATTATAGACCAATTTCTCTCATGAACATAAATGCAAAAATTCTCCATGAAACACATGCAAGCTGAATCCAAGAACACATCAAAAAGATCATCCACCATGATCAAGTAGGTTTTATCTCAAAGACACAGGGATGACTCAAAATATGTAAACTGGCTGATGTAATCCACCACATAAACACATTGAAAGACAGAAACACATGATCATTTCATTGGATATAGAAAAGACCTTTGACAAAATTCAACATTCCTTCATGATTAAAGTCCTGGAGAAATATAAGGGACATATCTAAATATAATAAAGGCAGTTTACAACAAGCTCAAAGCCAACATCAATTTAAGTGGAGAGAAACTCAAAGTAATTCCACTAAAATCATGAACAAAATAAAGCTGTTCACACTTTCCATATCTGTTCAATATAGTACTTGAAGTCCTAGGATTTTCAACCTCTTCCATCCACTTCCTGGAACTTAAGTGCTGACTAGCACTCAGGAAGAATGCAGGGTCATCAGAGGCAAGGGCACTTTCACATCCCCTAGCTGCTTCTTGGGTCATATGGCTGTGCATTTGTCCCAGCAATCAGACAAAATGCCTAGTCATCCTAGAGCCTTACATCTATGGCATGCACAGTGTGGCGCTCCATCCATATGCATGTATATTGCAACTACAGGCCCCATTGCTAAAGACAGCACCTACACAACACATTGAACATGGAGATGTTGACCTGATGCCCACATAGTCTTCAACCTTAAATTATTTTTGATGTGTGAAGTTACTCTGCACACTAACCAAAGCAAAATGTAAACATCAAGCCAGTAACAAATCCTCTGATCTACAACGGTGTCCAGCTTGCAATATATTCTAGGGCAATTTTGTAGAAGTAACCAACCAATATCTGATTTGACTTATGGCCCACTCCATGTGTTGGAACTCATAACCAGCACTGCTTACATTACCAAGAACCAGAGACTAGATAGCCCAAGGATGTAGGAGAAAACCAAATACTACTGTTCTAGGAACAGAATATTTATTAGAACATGTACAATATGTAATATACATTGGACATATATTATTATTTAATGTATATTATATATTGTGTATACGTACGTATGAAATTACTCCACTGACATTGTGCTATACGAATTTATCATCCTTTGCTCAAACATCATCAGAGATGCTTCCTCCTGAAGCAGATGAAAACAAGTACACACACACACACACACACACACACACACACATCCTGCCGCCAGCTGAGATTATGCAAATAATGAAAAATCTCAGAACACTCAGCCCTAAAAGGGATGTCTCCACCAAATCCCTCTCCTCAGAGCTCAGGAAGAGGAGACAGAAACAGTATAAAAACCAGAGAGTTTGGAGGACGTCAAGAAAACAATGCCTTCTAAACCAACATGATCAATGCTCATATGAACTTACAGAGACTGGTCTGCACCAGATTCTCCGAGTACATATTATGGCTTCCAGTTTAGTGTTTGTATGGGATTCCTGAGTGTTCAAGTAACTGGGTCTCTCTTTCTTGTACCTTCTCTTGGGCTCTTTTTCTCCTGTTGGTTTGTCTTGTCCAATTCAGATGTTAGTTTTTGTTTTATCTCTTTTAAAAATTATTTTTATTTTTATGTACATTGGTGTTTTGCCTGCATGTATGCCTGTGTGAAGATGCCAGAGTCCCTGGAACAGGACTTACAGACAGTTGCTAGTGGCCATGTGGATGCTGGGAATTGAACCTGGGTCCTCTGGAAGATTAGCCAGTGCTCTTAACCACTGAACCATCTCTCTAGCCCTTTTTGTTTTATCTTATTATTTTGTTATTATCCCTCAGAAATAGTTTGTTTTATAATGAGAGACAAAAATGGATCCAGATGGGAGGGAAGATCTGGAGGAGGACAGGAGGGGGAGACTGTAATAAGGAAGTTTATGTGAGGAAAATCTATTTTTAATAAAAGGAAAAATAAAAAAACACACAGAGAGATAGGCAGACACACAGAGAGAGACAGAAAAAGAAAGAGGCAGAGAGAAGGAGAGCGCGAAATATTCCAGTAACTCTATTATCAATGAATACTTCAAAAAGCTCAAACAAAGCTAAGCTTGTTTAGCCTTCTGAGGAACACCATCTGAGGAGACGAGGTGGCTTAGGGGAGACAAGTACTTGGGATATAAGCTGACAGCCTGAGCCCTGGTTTTCCTCTGAGGTCTGTCCACATGTGCCTTATGACAGGAGTGTGTGCCACCCCCACATACACACAATAACAATAACAACAATAATAATAGCAGTAGTGGTAGTAATAATAATAAATTCTTATTCTGAAAGTTCTTTAAGAATACTACCTTAATAGACTTTTAAGAATCTCAAACGGAGGAAGGCAATGACAAACATCCTGGGATTTGGAGGTCTAGACTTGGGGTCCTATGGTAGATCTTTAAAGGAAACAAGTCAGGGTTATACGAAGTCTGAGATTTAGCACTTGGCACAGGGAAGGAAGGGCCTGCAGGCTAGTCTTGGTAAGTCAGCTGTTTGCTGAGGGAACTGTCTAGATGAGAGCTGTTTGCCCAGAAGAGACACCAGCTCGCTTAGGTACGTAGCTTGCATGGATCCACAAAGCAACCCTGGACCTGCTTCTTGGTTTATGGTCCTCTCGCTTGGCCTGAATTTCCTGCAAATAGTTAGTGAAAGTAGGTTAAGCCCAGTGCTTAAGCCATGTGGATATGGATGGTCTCAGTTCTCACATTCAACTTAATATTTTTTAAATCCACTCGAGGACTCTTTGCTGTTCCCATGGAAACAGAACTTAATTTCCTCCCACCAATGACACTATGCTGGGGCTATCGAACTGTATGTTTTCCCTCCCACCAGTCTAAGGAGACAGCTGGGAGATCATTTTGCCTAGAGAAGCATTCTCTGCCTGTGCAGAGACTCTGTCTACATCCTGGATGGGTAATATGTCATCAACAATCTCTCAAGGGGATCCAGTAGAACCCAGAGACAGTAGATCAATGCTTCGGCAATATGGGTGATTTTAGAATGTTTTTTAATTGAGGAAAACCAATTCTCTGGTCCTACATTTTGCTAATATGTCTCGCCAAGCAGCCTCCCTTCCTTAGGCCTCTAACTGCTGTCAAATCTTTTGAGCTAGATATTCCCCAACAGTCTTGGACAGAAGCTTTTTTGGGGGTTCTTTTTTAATGTTATTTATGTATTCTTTAAGAATTGTATACATGTACACAACATATTTTGATTATATCTACCCCATCAGTCCCCAACTCCTCCTGTGCCATGTGCAACACATCTCCTGCCAACTCCACATTTTAAAAAAATTTTAATAACTCACTGAACAATTAGTGCTTCCTGTATTCTTTGACATGGTATCATTAATATGTACTGTGAATAATAAAAATGTAATCATGATAGAGGATATCCACTTAGTTGGCTGATTACAGAACTACACCCTGATAAAGACAGATGTGCCGACCCCTTTTGTTTGCTTGAAGTTCACTGGGCAGACTTCGAAAGGCACGAAGAATTTGATTCAAAACTTTGTTCTTTGTAGCTTGTCGTCTGTCATTCTGGTTTACAACAAAATGCTCACATAAGAAGCCTTGGTTAATCACTAGAGCCATCCCGGGACACTGAAGGGGACATGTTTCCAGGATGATGCACCAGGTGACCTGTGAGGTTTGGGATGGAGTGGGGATGAAGGCCATAACCCACTTTCCTCTCTGTGCTTAGATTACCGTGGGCTTTCCCCAAATACTCATCAGCAGCCCCACCCCACCCCACTCACACCCACCCCTGGAAACCTGAGCACTGCAGTCCCTCTTCTAGTGAAACTCGCTCCAGGATGAGCAGCTTCCAGACGATTACACAAACAAGTCCTACCTAACTACGTTCTTCTTGTAGATGGTGATTTCCCTAAGGTTGTGAAAACCCAAAGTAGCAGCTAGCCAGACACCCCAAGGAGGAAGCAATGTCTGCTTGAGGAAAGTAGATTCAACACCTATTCCCCAGTGCTCCAAGTGAAAAAAATACCTTATTGTCAACCAGTAAATATGGGTTAAGTAAATGATGGCACCTGTGTGTGTGCGTGTGTATGAGCACACACACTTATGTACACACCATCACCGTCATCACCACTTGCAGCCATTAAATATGATACAGACTAGTAGTCTGAGGAAAATGTCACATTTTTTAAATGACACCAGAAAGTACATGACAGGATCAAGTGATCTGTATGATATGACTATGAAAAAATACAGTCACAATCACACCGAGAGATTTATATAAAACTGAACACTCACTCATCAACTTCCATCTCTGTAGTAGGGACTTCAGATGGCATACTTTTCTTAAGGATTATTTTGGGGTTTGGGTTTTTTTTTTTTTTTTTAAATCCTGCATTAGCATGTGTTGCTTTTATAGATACTAAAGACATTTGGGAAAAGATAAATAATGCTTTTTTTGAGAACAAAAGATTTTCAATAGTGTCTTGTGATTGTGTGTGTGCCTGCGCACTCATGCACAGCACAGTTCCACATCCATATATTCTAGTAACCGAGTCAAAAATATGAGGGAAAACACTGCCTTTTCTGAATATTGTACAAGCATTATCTTGTCATTATTCCCTCAACAATATACCATGACAACTATTTCTATAATAATTACACTGTACTAAGTCTTATAAGCTATGAGAGGATGCGCATAGGTTTTAAATATATAGATAAGTGGGACCTATAGCTCCAAAGACCCAGTGTTGATTATTGATGTGGTTAGTGTTTCCAATCGCTTCCCTGAGACAGCAGAATCGGCTGTCAGGTGAACCTACCCATCTTAATATCACATTCCTTTTCTGTCTCTACACACACCAGAGCCTTCAGCTACTCTTTTCTTGCCAGCATCCCTGAGAGGTTGGGTTTTTGTATAGGCTATTTCTACCCTTCCTTCCTATGGAAACACCGTTCTAGAGAAAGTCTCTTTGATCCTCGCCCTCCCTGAGTTAGATTGCCCAGTGTGGAGCTTATAGCATTAGGTATTAGGCTACCCAATCCAGTCCTGGGTACCAGGTTTCATTCAGAGTCTTAGCTGCAATTTTATAATAAATTTACATTTATGTTAATTCCTTGAGAATTAAAAAAAAAATTAGTATCTGCCTGTATGTGTGCCTGCACACCAGAAGAGGGCACCAGATCACATTATAGATGATGTGTGCCTCTATATGCTTGCTGGGAATTGAACTCAGGACCTCTGGAAAGGCAGCTAGTGCTCTTAACCTCTGAGCCATCTTTCTAGTCCCTAATATTTTAAGAATTTTACATCATATATTTTGAATACACTCACTCCCCTCCCAAATTCTCCTATAATTACCTTCTTCACTTTCTCATCTTGGTAGGGACACCTAGTTTTGAGATTTCTTTCTTTCTTTCTTTCTTTCTTTCTTTCTTTCTTTCTTTCTTTCTTTCTTTCTTCCTTTCTCTCTTTCTTTCTTTCTTCTCTCTTTCTTTTTCTTCTCTCTTTCTTTCTTTCTTATTTCTTCTGCTTCTTTTTCCCCTAGTATGTTACCTAGCCTCTCTTGAAAATAGGGTCTGCCGTGGTATATGGTTGACCTAACAAAGGTCACAACATTAAAGAGAGCTGACTCTTCCTCTCCCATCAGTTATCAAAGGCCAATGACTCCTCAGCTATCGATGGGGTTCCATGCCCACCTCACTGCCTCTGGGGGGATTCTGGCTGGTTGGAGCCTGTGCACATGCTAATTGCATGCTGTCACAATCTCTGAGTTCATATGTGCTACTGCCCATGTTGTGTCTAGAAAAACATGTTTCCACCACCTCTTGCCCTTAATTTTTATTATTATTCATCAGTGTATGTCTTTCCATGATGTAGTGTTTCCTGTGCTTCACAGAAGCTGAACCATTTCCTGAGCCTGTGAATTTGGGCCTCCAAAGTTATTCTATAAGAAATGAAATTTATGGCTAGAAAGGTGATTCCTTTCTGCTCTTACAGAGGACCAAGTTCCATTCTCAGCATGCACGTGGCAACTCACAACCATCCGGAACTCCAGTTCAGGGGACCCAATGTCCTCTTCAGACCTCCAAGGGCATCAGGCATTCACATGGTACACATCCTACATACCGGGAAAACTCTCAAAGATATCAAATAAATAAATCTAAAAATAATTCTGCTGAAATTCACTACATCCTTCCTCAAACCCATTATCTATTAGAGCAGATAACATTTCCACCCGATTTACTCAAACTAGGAATCTGGACTCTTATCTAGATGACTTCACCCTACAAATCTAATTACTGAGCAGACCTGATAAGTCCATCTCCTCCATATTTCCTTCATTTTTTTACTTGTGCTCTGAGGGCAGAGTGTTTAAATCATTGCCTTTCCGGTAGAAATGTGTTAACTAATGTCATTTGTTGCCTAACGTATCACCCTGCCCCTCTCTCCTTTCTCTCAAATTCATTTGCAGTCACTTTAGCCTGGCAGTGTCACTGTCCTGCCTAAAGCTCCAGACTCCGTGGTTATGGCCAGACCTACAGAGGCTGCATGGTTTCTTGTCTGAAGCTGGGTAATATAGATTAAAAGAAAAAAAATGCTCAGATGACCATGGTGGTTCTAGTCTCTCCTCCCGTTTGTTAAAGATCTTTCTATGAGGAAACTTATGGAATCCGTTGAGACCACGATGTACTTAATACATAAATATGAAAAAATAGAAGCTACAGTTTATAGCCTTAAGTTTGTTTGTACCCAAAGAAGTAGCAGCATGTATGAGAGGACCTGAGTTCATCCATAATCCATAGCTCTGCAATACATAAAGAGAACAGAAGCAGTGTGTGTGGGGGGGGTCTTCTGGGAGACTTAGAACTTCCCCATCTTGAGTTGGCCTCCACTTGATAACCTTCCTTTCTTGTGGCTGTCATAGCCCCCACACCATGTGAGAGAGGAGGCAGCACTGATGTCTGACATTACCACTCTTCTGTTCAAACAGTAGCCTGGAAGCCATTCCTGACAACTTTGCCCACAAACCCATTTAATCAGCAAATCCATTGTCTACATAGTTCTTCCGTCTCTCCATGCTTCAGCACTCTAAGAGCAAAAATCTTGTACACTTAGCTTCAACATTTGGTTCAAATGCATTTTCATTGTCCTGGACACCTGGGAACAAGGGGGGGACTGTTATTTTTTTCAACCAAAGATTATTACCGGAGATCCAACATCCTCCAAGTCTATACCATTCCAGGTGTGTACAGTCACCTCATCCCTGACCCTAGAAAACTGTCATCCCATCTCACAGTCATTGAAGAAACGACCAATTAAAGCTAGGCATTAAAGTGGTGCATGTCTTTAATCCCAGCACTGGGAGGGGAAGGCAAAGGCAGTCAAAGCTCTGTGAGTTCTAGGCCAGCCTGGTCTACACAGAAAGTTCCAAGACAGCCAACGTTACACAGAGAAACCCTGTCTGGAAAACTAACAACAAACAAAATGCCAACGCCATTCTTCTCTTGAGGTTTTGAAGGACCCCAACAAATACCCTTTTTCACAAAGAGAAGATGAAGGGAGACAGGGATGTCAATAGAAGCCACATCACTTGGAACAATAATAAAAAAAAAAACAGCAGGTAAGAAGGGCTGTAGAACTGAACACCAGAGGGCAGTGAGACCACTTAGTAGGTAAAGGTACCTGCTGCCAATTCTGAAAACCTATTCAGTCCCAGGACACACACTGTAGGGGAGAACTGACTAACTGTTGTTCTGACCTCTACACACACACCCTGAAAAATTAGTTCTAGCCCTCAAAAATGTGCATGTGCGTGTACCTATGTACAGACACACACACACACACACCACACACACCACACTGAATCACACACACACTCTTTCCTATCTTGAATGGGCTTTCACTTTCATAACTGTGTGTGTGTGTGTGTGTGTGTGTAAAAAAATTAAACTGAACCCCAGAATTAGACAGACTCAATGACCCAATTTTAAGGTCTACATTACAGAGAAACAGAGACTAGCAGAGTCTATACTTCCAGTGATGAAAGTGGCAGAGCAGAACTAACCATAGACAACCTTTATCCTGAATCCATTGGTCACATAAAACAATTTTCCTCCAAGAGAAGAGGGACAGGGATGTCACACTACAGATAACCCTCCACAGGGAGGGAAATGTCATAAATAAACATTCCCCTGGGGATCTCCACAGCCAGAAATTCCACACGCTCTATTTCAAGAGGCCAGAAGCTGTTTATGAGACCCCGAGGTTAGCACACTATTTATGTCTAGCACACTGGGATGTACTGAATAGGCTCTGCCTCACTCAAGCCATATGGAATCCCAAACATTTAACAATCTGTATGCCATGGTGACCAGCTCATCACAGCAGAAGCCTTAACAATCTAAACAAATGCCTGAGCAGTCTGAGCAGATCCTGGCAGCTGTGCTCCAGCAGACTTTGCCTTCTCCTTCATTATCTGAAAACCTAGATGATACGGACACTGGGAGTTGAGGTGCTAGGATAATGATATATTTAAAAAAACAAAACAAAAAAAAAAAAAAAAACAAAAACATAGATTTGGAAGCCCTAATACAGGGACTCTGAGGGTAACCAGTTCAGCTTCTGCTACCTATTTAGAATTTATCTCCAATACTGCCTTGAGAATGAGATACTTTGCTGGACCCCAAGACCCAGTGACACATGCTATCGTTCCTATGTTGCTAACTAAAAAAGCCTTTAGTTCTGCGTCACATAGAGGCTTTCAAATTTGCTGAGCTGCATATTCTCCCAGGTAAGTATCTTAAAAGACAGAGTTGGGGTTTTTTTTGCATTTGTTATTTTTGTCTATTCATAAATATATACATACAATATATAAGCCACCTCACCTACAGAACAGTGTTTCTATCATTTTGTGTTTACTTATTTATTGTATGTCTGTGTGCTTGCACTCACACACACACACACATGCACACGTGCACACACATGCACACGTGCACACACGCACACGCGCACACATGCACACGCACACACGCGCACACACATGCACACGTGCACACACGCACACGCGCACACATGCACACGCGCACACACACACACTCACACACACACACTCACACACACGCACACACACGCACACGTGCACACATGCACACGTGCACACACACACACACTCACACACACACACACACACACACACACGCACACACGCGCGCACACATGCACACGTGCACACACACGCACACACGCACACATACACACACACTCACACACACACACGCACACGCACATGCACACACACGCACACACGCGCACGCACACACACACACTCACACACACACGCACTCACACACACACACTCACACACACACACACTCACACACACTCACACACACACACTCACACACACACACACACTCACACACACACACGTGGGGGGGGGGTTGAGTCCTACTGTGTGCATGTGAAGGTCAGAGGACAATTTACAGGAGCCAGTTCTCTCCTTCTTCCTCTCATGTGGGTCCCAGGGCTTGACCTCAAGTCATCAGGCTTGTTGGCAAGCGTCTTTACCACTGAGCCATATCACTGGTTCCTTATCGTTATTTTTAAATATGTATTTTTAAGAATTTCGTACATTTATCCCATGCCTTTTACTGTTGTACCCATCCCTCTCCGCTCTCCAACCCCTTCCTGTCCCCCACCCCAGGCAATGGCCGCCCAACTTCCTGTCTTATTTATTTTTAGCAATCTGAACCTAACAAGTGGTGAAGAGATAAAGTGGTATCTGCATTACAAACCACCCCCCCCCCCTTTTGCGGGTTAATTGAAATTGTACTGTTTCCCAGGCTATCCTCAACATTCTGGGCTCCCAAGATCCTTCATCTTCATCTTCCCATGTAGCTCCTGGGACTGCTCAGGAGGCCACCATGGAATAGCAGAGTCATACGAATATCCTCACTCCCTATAGCTACTTAATAAAGCACCACAGGCTGTTTATTGTCTTATAGTTCCTGTGGCTGAAAATATGATGTCAATATGCCGGATTGGCTATGCCCAGTCCAATGGTAAGCCCTTCCTGAATTCCTCTAACGTCTGAAAGCTATGTCTGCCTCCATCTTGTTTTACCAAGTCTCCCTACTGACGGGTGTGTCTTTTTTACGAATCTGTGTTTTTACTTGGTGGTTTTCTCTCTAAATCTGTTTATACATCAACCGTGATGGAATAGCCTCCATCTTTTTTGAGTATGATATCATCTTAGCTCAAGTCTGTGGACAGAGACCCTTTTTGCAGATGAGCTCACTTTCGTGGGTGCCTTGAGGACTATAATAGAGCTATTGGGGAGACATAGTTTGCAACAGTGAAAAAAATGACAGCTCTGCTGAGTTTTCTTGCATTCTGATGGCAGGTGTAATCTGATTTCCTGTGTCCCTAGTCTAGGGGACACTCCATGTTGGATTTTTTGCCTTACAGAGATGGAGTTTATAGTTAGCACTTAGTGAAATCCACTTGGGAACTGAATCAACAGATCTGCACGGCCATCAGTTGTGTTACTCACTACTGACCTGAATTTTTACACAAAACTCAGAAATAAGTTAAGGATTTCATTCCCTCTGGAAAAAAAGCCTACCAGCTTTCACTTGCCTGCTCCTTCAGGGAGCTATGTTGGCAGGGTGGGTGAGATCAGCAGATCAGCAGCTCCAAGAGAATTGAGGACAGTTTCAGAGAGTGCAAGAGCCAGGAAAAAAAAAAAAAAAAGTAGATAGGTAGATGAAAATGGAAAAGAATACTACTACCCAAGAATCTTCACGGCAAGACCCCATCCCCCAGGCAATCTATCTCCAGCAGGGATAGGTCTACACCTGCGGCAATGAGCATGTGACTCACAGCTGGGAAAGATGGGTTTTTATTCTCTCTGCTGTGATGCACCCAAGTAGACACAGGAGTGTAGGGGAAGGGCCATGAATCAGTGATGACTCAGGACAAAAGAATGGGGAATAGGTCTCCCACTGTATCAGCAATAGGAGTCTCTCTCCTGACCTCTGACCAGGTGTGGCCAAGGCCTAAGGCCCTTTCTAGGCGTGGGCCAGCATCTCTCAATTGGTATTTAAATTGGTATTTAGAACTGAGCACCTCCGGACTACGGAAGCAGAACGCTGGGCAGCACACAAGGCTCAAGATTCTGGTGGAACACACCCCGCCCCCACCCGCTCAGTTATGGCAATTCAAGATGTCTCTAGCACAGGCCACATATGTTCACTTCTTTTTCCAGTTCCTCCTTTTTGTTTTTAGCAGTCCCGTATCTCAGGCTGGACTCAAGTTTGCTGTGTAGCAGATGACTGTAAACTTCTGACCTGGGTGGGTGCAGGGAATACGGTCTAGTTTCTGTGGTTCTAGAGACCCAGGTTTTCATGCATACCAGGAAAGCGTTTTAGCAATTAAGCTACATTTCCAGATCCTAATGGTTACATTTTTAAAAATCAAAAAAAAAAAAAAAAAAAAGAGCCAAACAGGGTGTCACGTGTTCCTGGAATCTCAGCACTCTAAAGCCGGAAGCAAGGCACTCAGGCCTTCAAGGCAAGCCTACGCTACAGTAGACCTTGTGAAAAGTAGGGTAGAGGGAGAGAGAGGAGAGGGAGCCACCTACATTCAGAATAGGTCTTCTGGAAACATCCAGAGGCATGTTTCTACGGTGGTTCTAAAGCATATCAAGTTGACAGTTGAAGTTAACCATTATAGTATATAATCTATATTTTTAAATTCAGTAATCCACTATTTTTCTTTCTATATAAATGTAAATGTTTGAAATTATAATAATAATTACATCATTCCCCCTCCTTGTCTTTCCTTCACCCCCTTCATTGCAATCCTCTTTGCTCTCTGTAAAATTCGTGGCCTCTTTTTCTTAAATATCAGTACCAAGCCTTTGGCTGCTCTAGTGTACCTTTTTTTTTTTTTTTTTTTTAACAATGTATTACAGTTTAGACTAGACACATTTCCTGTGCTCTGTAGCTTCACGGAGTCAGTAACTAATAAAAATGGACAATATAAGAATGAAAATCTCAGAGTGAAGGTCACTCCTGCCCCTCACCCAACACCAGGGGCTTCTTGTCAGCTTCATCCAGTCTGCCCCTTAACATTCCAGGGTATTGGTTTCAGGACCCACGTGAATAATAAAATATGCATCTAAATCCCTTATATAAGCAGCTTAGTATTTGCATATAACCTACCCACACTCTCCCATGTACATCCTCTCCAGATTAGTAAATGGTGCCTAATGTAAGGCAAATGCTATGTAAAGAGTTATCAACATTCTGCTTCTTAGGGAATAATGACAAGGGAAAGTGTGTCCACCACTCTCAGGACAGAGGCAATTTTTCTTTCCAGTATTTTCCAGTCACAGTTAGTTAAATCTGCAGCTCTAAAAATTCATGGATACAGAAAGCTGACTGTATTTATAACTCAGAGAACAATCCATGTCAAGAGACTTCTGTCCCATTCAAGCAGGGTCCTCTACTAGGCAGACAAACAATGTCACGTCACATGAGGTGATCTGGTCCTTTTCAAGAAGACTTCACACCCCCAGGAATAAAGCTTCTGGCTCTACAACATTGACTCCTGTCTCAGGGAAGTCCTGTGCCTCCATCAGCCCATACACACCCTTCTCCAGCCCCTGAAACTAATCTTAATTGCTTGTTACTACAAGGCTGCAGGTCCACGGAGCCCCATGCACCATAATCAATTCCCTAACCTTTCACCCCAACTAAGGTGCTCAGTTGAGTTGAATAAAATACCTTCCTCCCTCCCCTTCCTTTCTGAGGCAGAGTCGAACACAGGGACTTGGCTTTGATCGCCAGAATCTGTGAACAAAATTAGGGCATTAGGGAGTGTGGTGACATATATTTAATAAAATTAGTCTGGAATATCAGGAAAGTAAACCAGCCATGAAGGTCAGGGAGTGGTAACCCACACCTTTAATCCCAGCTTTGGGAAGGTTGAAAGGGGAAGTTAAGAGAAGTGGGCAGAGGGAGAGAAGGGAGGGTTTCAGCTTTCCCAGAGACTTCCTTGGTGGGCTGAGAGAGAAATTGGAATCTGAGGCCTGGGGAGTGGTGGATAAGAAGTGGTTGTGGTTTGTTTCTCTGTCTCTCTCATATCCCAGCTTTTCCCCAATATCCAGCTCCCGGTTCTCATCATATACCAAAAAGAATTTGGGCAATAAGGGAGCACACTTGTAATCTGAGAGCTGGGTAGGTAGAGATAGGGGCTGCTGGCCAGCCAGCCTAGACTACTAGACAAGTTCAAGGACAATGAGAAACCACCTCCAAAAAAGCTGGACAGTTCCTTAAAAAATAACACCCGACACCCGAGATTGTCCTTTGCCCTCTGCATCCTCATGCATGCCCACATACAAACACAGAGGCACTCTACAGACACATAAAAAACTCGGTCCTTACACCTGATCCACGATGCCTGGCACACAGTAACAGCCCAACATATGTATATGACTTGGTTGGTGGTGGCAAATACAGCCTATATCTGGAGTGGAAGGAAGTCTTTAAAAGGTCTCCGTGTTTGAAGTTGGGGAAGAATGGCCCATTTATCTGCAGCTCTCTGGTGCCCTAACCTTGTGTCTATGAAGAGCTGGATGGACAGGCAGATTTATGGCCCTGGAAGTCAGCTGCAGCTTTCCACCTGCACCCACTGAGTGCAGTCTTTTCCCTGAGCAGCTGTTAAACTGGTCTATGAAGATTCACAAACAGCCCAGTCTCCTTCCTGTTGGAAGCACTGGCTCAGGGTCCACTTAACTGACAGATTGTTGTCAGACTGATGTGCTAGTACAGATGTGATGCTCTAAATGCCTTGCTCCTACCCAGGTATGGCAGTGTGCCTCAGTAGTCCCAGCATTTAGGAGACTGAGGCAGGAGGATCACTGGAATTCAGGAGTTTAAGACCACCCTGTGCAAGAATAGCAAAACTTAGTCTCAAACATGTTAGTTAATTCCTTATCAAGCCTCTGTGCCAAGTCCATCAGTGAGTTCCTATTTGCTTCAGTTTCTAGTCTAAAGAACACAGCCTGGTGTGCAAGATTGCTCAGAACTAAGGTTGATTCTAATCTTGGACTGTAAAGAGGAATTGGAACACAAGGACAGACACACAGGGGATGGTGCAGTAATATGAAGGCAGAATTCTTAGTCATGCATCTTCAAAGAAGACCCACAGATGTCCAGAAAAGGTCAGAGTCCAGAAAGAGGCACGGTACGGTTCCTATTTCAGTCCTCAGAAGAGACCAAGCCTGCAGACCCTTGGCCTCACACCTCCAGCTCCTGCAGTGAGAACAGGAAGTGTCCACTTAGATGCCCAGACAGCAGCTTGACAGGAGCCAAGCCACAGCAAACTAGTCAAGCCCCAGAGTAACACAGCATCATGCTCCTGTGTACTGCAGTAAGTCATTAAGTCTGCCCATGCTCAAGGAAAGAGAATGCAGGTCCATCTCATGAAAGTAGGAGTAGGAGAATTTGTGGCTGTAGTCTGAAATCACCACCAGAGCCAGGAGTTCCCTCGGAAATCTTATGATAAACTCTCATATGTTTAAGATGATTTTAATTTGATTCCTGAGTTTTGCATCCAGCGGTTTTTGTTTAAAATATATTTAAGATGAGCCTGGTGGGACATGCCTATAATCCCAGCATCTAGGAGGTGAAAGTAGGAGGACCAGGTGTTCAAGACCAGCCTCAGCTATACAGTGAGTTCCTGCACAGCCTGGGTTAAATGAAACTCAGTCTCAAAACAAAAAAAACAAACAAACATAACTCTCTCCCTCTCCCCCTCTCTTTCTCTCTCTCTCTCTCTCTCTCTCTCTCTCTCTCTGTGTGTGTGTGTGTGAGAGAGAGAGAGAGAGAGAGAGAGAGAGAGAGAAAGAGAGAGAGAGAGAGAGAGACTGAGACTCTTCCTTCAGGAATGCCTTATAGGGTTGGAAACATATATTTCATTCCACTTGTATAACATTTAGACTTCACTCAGCAGCTTCCCACTATAACCTACTCCAGAAGCTACAGTAGAGGTGAGCTGAGAGAACAGTCGCAAGCTTGCAAGTGTGTGGAATACCAAGGTTTTCTCTGGAGATGATTCATGTTCGACAGATAGTGACGATTTGATTTTTTTATGTCTTCACATAAAACTGTCTTGTAACTTCATCGATTCATGGACTCATGCATTCAGCAAGGAGAACCTGCTACTTTCTGCATGCTGAACAATGTTCTAGAAATAGTGTGGTGAATAAGAAAGCCCCGGCCCATTAATGCTAGTTCTGCCTGTCCCTATCCAGCTCTCCAAGCAGAGTCTCGCTTTCCTGCTAGGCGGCCTCCTTTTCCAGACACTAGATGCCTGTTGTACCAAAGCAAAGAGGTCCTGTCTTTGAGGAGTGACACATTTAGCAGGAAACATATGGTCAGAGACACAGTTGTCTGGAGCTTAATTTTAACATTCTGAGAATCCTTCCTCCCCTTTCATGCTGCAGGAGATCTGGGCCAAGGACTGTGAGTGGGTGAAAAGGGAGAAATAGAAAACTAAAAATGACATGGGGGAGCAAGAGTACATTCTCACTTGAGAAAAACCTGTGAAGATGGGGCGGGGGTAACGTGGGCAGATGCAAATAGGATGTAAATTGCTGTAAATCGCATCCACACCAGCTCAGATTATTCCAGCTCTTTTAGTTCGCATACTTGTGTTGGGTCATTGGGAACATCTCATGGAGTTGAGAAATTAGTCATGCTACCCTCTTACCCCATTTGATCATGGGTGAGACACTTCCCTGCTGTGGATCCTTGTATTTCTTTTTACAGAGCAAAACTGGAGGCAGTCTTGGAGGTTTTTTTCTAGGTTTCACATACATTTTTGGTACAGACAGCAATGGTTTCCTTTGCCATCAGTATTTTCAAGAAATTAACCTCAGAAATAGAATGCTCTTAGAAAATCCAAATCAGAGTGATGGCATGGAATAAAGGGGGATACAAGGAAAATAAAATTATAGACAACTGTTATCCATAGTGAATTATGGGAGTAGAAAGACAGACAGATCCCTGTTACAACAAGATTTTGGGGATGCCCCCAATCTCCTGTGTCTCCTTCCCTCCTACATGGTGTTACATACATACCGGGCTATTCAGTTTTTAGTTTTTCCATCTGAATTCTTTTCTGCCTAGTAAAGTGGCCATTGCCACAACCATCCAGAAAGGAATCTCTGTTTGTTTTTATCTTAATTTAGTGGTAGTGGCCATTGTTTATGATAGGGTCTCATTATACAGCCCAGGCTGACCTCAAAGTCAGAACCCTCCTGCCTTATCCTCCCAAATTCTGGGATTATGTGAGTCACTATGCCCGGATCCACTATGCCTTTTGGGGGTGACTTTTATTTTCCTTTCCAAGCCCATGAAAGCTTAATTAAATCAAATTGAATTGGAATTCCCCCAAACTTGGGTTTCAGGCTTTTTCACGTGAGTCTGTATTTTAGGTCATCTTGTATTCTATTCTGCACAAGCTCCAGACATTTGGGCGTTCTTCCTGCCTCAGAGTCTAAACCATCCTTTTGTGCCCACGGTAGAAGTCTTTGTTCTTGGGCCCTCCCTGAGACACCTTTGGGCAATTTTCAGTTTGCCTTTTGGATCCTTCTATTTCTCCCAAATTATTCAATCAGTAAATATATTTTGAGAACCGCTGAGCTCCCTACTATATATATGCTTGGAAATATATCAAAAACAGACCATGAAAACACTCTGGTCCGTCCTTCAAGGTGTCTACAGTTTGATTGATCACTAGCATGACCAACAACAGAATCCTAGTAGGAGCCCAAGGAGTCAAGTTCATTTTAATAGTTACAGGTTTCTTTTAGCATGCATTAAAAATACAGCTCCTGTGCTGAGTTCATGCTTCATAAAGTGGAACTAGATTTATTTTCTCTTTAAATCAGTTCTTTCTGTTTGGTTTTTAAGGCAAGGTCCCTCTACAGAGCCCTGGCTGGCCTTGAACTCACAGAGATATACCTACCTCTGCCAGGATTAAAAGCATGTGCCTTAGCAAAAATCATGGCAAACTTTTGAAAATTATTGCACTAGGCTATACTTTGTGTATTGTTGGGCAGTATTTCCAAAAACCTACCCAACCCCTAACTTTATAACTGCCATTTGATTGTTTTCAAAGTGTGCTCATAACCAAGAATTAAGCGGCATACCTCAGATTTAGAAGAAAGATATAATCCTTTCAGTTGGGATAGGCTAGAGGAGGGGAAATTTTAACTAAATATTTAATCTGGGAATAATAAACTGCGATTGTAAAAGGAAAAAGAAAATAAAGCATTATGGGTTGAGGAACAAAAACCGAAACCAGAGTTCTTTCAAGCAAGAGTCTGGCGGGAGCAGAGGGACAGTCCGTGTCGAGCCGTGGACAGTGGGAGACAATGAGAAGTTTGTGCAAGCTGTCGGACTGGAGGCCATTTATGACTGAGGGCATATGAATGGAGTCATCAGCCCTCAAAGTCTCGTACTTCCCACACTCAGCACCATCTGCAAAAAGGTCAGTGGTCAGCCACCCGGAAGAGGGATGGGGTAGATGTGGAGACTTCGTGAGAAAGGTTGAGGTGACAGACTGACTGCAAGCATCATGGAGGAGAGATGGGCCTGAGACAGGATCGTTAAGAGGCGGAAACCTGTAGGCAAAATCACTTGTTACTTGACATCTGTGACGTTGTAACATTCAGTACTGCCTTTCCTTGAGGTTCCTCTCCGTCCTTTGGCTGCTCTGAATCCTGCAGGATACAGAATGTTCCAGAAAATAGCTAGAGCTATTTTCCAGGTGTCACAGGCTGCTCAAATCTTCCCTGAAGATACTGGTCCTTAGCAACCCAACAGAATGTACTATTCCAACCAACTACGCTCTTTGTCTTTGTATCAAAGAACAAAGCTGTATCCTGCAAGTTTGGCAAATTTGAGTTGCAGTCCTCAGTCTACGATGTTACCCACTCGGATCTTACTAGATTCCCAGCACTACACTAATAAACATAATCTAAGTGCTATATGACTCAACCAACATTTCTTATAAAGATTTTCAACCCAACTTTACAGATTCTAGGAGTCACAGACATTATAGAATCTATTCAAAGCTCCATCACTGTCATCAATAACTTACATAAATGTTTTAATGTATAGACCACTAGTTAAGTACTCCTTTATGTGTATGTGTAAGAGACTTTCCAGAAAGGGTTAGTGGAGGGGAGAAGACCTACCCTACGTGTGTGTGGCAACATACCATGGGATGACAACTTTGACAGAATAAAAAGGCAAAAAATAGAAAGCAGATCGAGCAGAGCTTCTAAGCCTGCACTTTTTTCTTCCATGGTGGCCCACATCGCCTCAAACCACAAGTCCAAAGTAAGTCCTTCCTCCAAGTGTTTGATCAGAGCAACAAGAAAAGTAACAACCAGCAATAGCAGAAGTTTGCACCAGGTGTGCCGAAGACACGGCTCACTGGGTAAGAGTACTTGCTGATCTAGCAGAGAACCAGGGTTCAGTTCCCGGTATCTACATGATGTTCACAACTGTTGAGAGCTAGATGGATGCAAGGCTTCCTCAGAGGTCCTGATGAACAGACAAAGGGAGTTAGCTCTGTGTCCTTGTCCAGGGACAGACATGGGGAAGGCAGAGTCTGTTCCTCACCCCATTACTCACCCTTGAAAACTCATCATTTGTGACCCATCCCCACAGTTAGCATCTGTAACTCCAGTGTCAATGGACCCAACATCCTCTCCTGGCCTCCACAAGCACCAGGAGCTCACACAGTGCACAAACACACATACAGGCAAAACACTTACACACATAAAATAAAAATAAATACAACTTTTTATATTATAAAATATACTTATTTTTGTTTCATGTGCATTCATGTTTTGCCTGTATGTATGTCTATAAGTGTTAGATCCCCTGAAACTGTGGTTACAGGCAGTTACAAGCTGTCATGTGGGTGTTTGGATTATTCTCTGAAAGAGTAGCCAGTTCTCTTAACCACTGAGCCATCTCTCCAGCCCCCCAAAATAAACATTTAAAAAAGAAGAAGAAGAAAGAAAATGAGGGAGAGCAGAAGGAGCTTACAGCTGGTTTAAGTGACTTACAAGATCACGTTAGTGGAGACAAGAGGATCTCAGGTGAACACAAGAGCGCAAGTTTAATAGTTGCTTATTTTTAACATACATTAAAAATACAGCTGTTTGCCTGGGCGTTGGTGACACATGCCTTTAATCCCAACACTCAGAAGGTAGAAGTGGGTGCATCTTTGAGTTTGAAGGCAACTTGGTCTAAAAAAAAATACAGCTGATTAAATCCATGCATTTTAGAGACTATTTCTTAGCGTAGGGGTAGATTTTGTTGTTGTCTCATTGGTTTTTAAAATGGTATCTTTCTATGTAAAGTCCTGTTTGTCCTGGAGCTCATTATATTGACTAGACTGGCCTTAAATTCATAGAGATTCTTCTGCCTCTGCTTCCAGAGTACTGGGATTAAAGGTGAGCAATTCCACGAGCTGACCCAAGGCTCATATTTTATTCTGCTTTTAAAAGTTTGTTTATTTTATTTGCTTCGTGTTTTACCTGCATGTATGTCTGTATGAGGGTATCAAATCTTGGAGTTGCAGACAGTTATGAGCTGCCACGTGGATGCTGGGAATTGAACCTGGGCCCCTGGATTTGCAGTCAGTATGCTCTTAACCTCTGAACCGTCTCTTCAGCCCCTGAGGCTAGATTTATAAGTAAGTCTTTTTTTTTTTTTTAATACTGAGTAAATATTTGTGATAGTTTGAAAGTAACTGGCCCCATAATCTTGTAAGGAGTGGCACTATTGGGATGTGTGGCCTGTTAAAGCAGGTGTGGCCTCGTTGAAGGAGGTGTGTCACTGTGTGGTAGGCTTTGAGGTCTCTTTTGCTGAGCTTTGCTCAGAGTCCAAGTCCACTTCCTGTTGACTTCTGATTAAAACAAAGCCAGCACCAGCACCATTTCTGTCTGAATGCCACCATGCTCCTTGCCACGATGATAATAGACTGAACCTTTGAAACTGTGAATAAGCCACCCAAATTTTCCTTATAAGAGTTGCCGTGGCCATAGTCTCTCTTCACAGCAATAGACATTCAATATGACATATTGTGTGTAACTTTCTGAAAACATAACCAACTTTCAGAAAGCAAGCTAGACTGTGCTTTCAGATTATTCAGTTTTATAATCTCTCTAGTCCCTAACCTTGTCCTTGTCACTGAGCCTACAACTTCCCTATAAACTCCAGGGTAAATAAAGCCACACTGAGATGCAAATAATGAGGCTCAACTAAACTCACATACTAGGAAAGTGACTCCAAACACTAGTAGAATAGGACAGGTATAGATGAATGTTACTTTCCCACCTGCCAGTTCCCAAATAACTGACACAGACTTAATATTAATTTCAAATGTTTGGTCAATAGCTCAGGCTTGTGACTAGCTAACTCTTCCATTTAAATTAACCCGTATTTCTTATCTATGCTTTCTCACTCAGCTGTACTTTTTTCTAATTTTGACATGCCCATCTTGCTTCTCTCTGCATCTGCATGAGACCCTTGACTCCATCCTTCATCTCAGCATCCTTAGTTTGGCTGTCCTGCTTATACTTCCTGCCTGGCTGCTGGCCAGTCAGCATTTTATCAAACCAATTTGAGTGACAAATCTTTATAGTGTACAAACATTTTATTTCACAACATTTCTTCCCTTTTTTGCCCTAGCCAGTGGAGTCTGGAACAAGAGCCCAAACCCTGGAACAAGAAGAGAGTTAGCGGGAGGGGTGAGAGGCATGGAAGAATGACAGCAGGACAGAATTCTGATTGAGCTGTAATTTTTATTTTTCTCAGGGAGGTTTATAAAGCAAGTGAGGCTGGAAGTTGGCTGTGTAGGGGAAAATGGGGAAGAGGGGTTACTAAGCAACCTTATCTATGGAATGTCCTGTTTCAGGAAGGTTGTCACAAACTCTGGCCATAACTGCTTGCAGGTGTTCTTATCTGACAGGGAAATAGGGCTGCATTCCTAGAGAGTTAAGGGTCAAGCGTGCAGAGGGTCTTACTTGGTGGGAAGATTGCACTTACTCACTCCTGTAGGCTCTGTGAACTTAGCTTCTAGACTAGGTGAAAAGTGAAAATGACCATAGCCAACACAGGCCTTAGCTCCTGGCACTTTTTTGTCTAAGTAGAAAGAAAGGTTTTAACTTGAACATAGTAAAAATTATATACAACAAAAACAGTTATTAAGTAAGAATTACAGCTATAATATCCAGTCCATTGATTTGGCAAATTTAGGGAAATACTGTATTATTTATCCTATCTTGGTGAGTCTAAAATTTTGTGCCTATTTCGTTTTTTATCCTAAATGTGTAAAACTTTAAATCTAAAAACAGGGACATCTGGCTGCCTGGACAGCCACTCTAGGTTCTTCTATAATGTTGGGGCATCCAACTCTGACTGACATTTCTGAGAAGCAAGGGATTTTGAAGGACTGTCCTACTTTGTCTTGACAACATTTGGCAATTGTTTTCTTTATCATCCTGCTGGTCCAGTTTTCTTTCAGCAATTGAGACAAGGGCAGTTTCTTTGCCCAAATGGCTAACTTTTGACATAAAGAAAGAAAACTCAATATGGAGGTTCCTTGATGCCAATCATCTTTTCTGAAGTAGACTCGTACTGTCTGGAGTAGATGTGTCTCATTATCATGAAAAGTGTTAGGTTATCAAACATCTTAAATGTCACACTCTGTAGGACTTTGAAATATTTGAAGACCATATATATATCTATCTAAATACATCTGTTTATGACCTTGAAAACTTACCTAACATGACTATAATTTTGACTACTATAGATGAATATTAATCTGTATTTCTTAACTATACATTACATTTTAATTGAGCTGCATGAACATAATACTCCAAACAAAAATCCACTAGCAATCTTTGGAAGAACCTTGAGGAAATCAGGATAGGAGAAAATTGTTAGGTCTTGACTAGAGTATTCTCCGAGGCTGCATCATCTCAGTCAGCACCCTTGAAGCTGTTCTGGATGTTGGATTACTTGGGCCACCCATTTTCATTGCTGTCTGGTCCCCTTGCTTTGAAAATACATAAACTTTTGAAGATAACATGCTTATCTGCATTTATACAAGTACAACGTATGCATTGTACACAAGTCAGCCAGAGATGATTTTTTTGTTATGTATTTGGAAAGGTAGATTATACATCATAGGTTTTGTAGTTCTTCTGGGTTTATTTCTTTACACTTGTAGCCATGATTTCAGGGTTTCAGGAGAAGGAAGAAGAAGAGAAAGAAACAAAGAATCAAATCCCAGGCTTCCTGTTCTTTCTCTTCCCTTCTCAGGAAGTCCACACCCTTTACCTAACTCCCTTCTCTTGTCACTGGGCCTTTCCTGGGATCTTGTAGCATTCATTCAAGGATCATGGATTAAGCAACTCCCTCCAGCTCCACCACTCACTGTGTCCACAGTCTAACTTGCCATAAGATGGAAGTTAATATATATCAAGTGGGGTTCACTACACTAATGCATTCTTTCGGGTTTTTCAGAAGCTGCAGAAACTGAGGCTCAGAGAGGCTGTGTAACCTTACAAAGATCCATGACTTTTGGATCTTTGACTGATGCATCTTAAAAAAAAATTCTTTGTTTTATTTTTGTGACAGGGTCTCATGTAATCCAGACTGGTCAGCAACTCACCAGGTAGCCAAGAATGATCTTGAATTTCTGATCCTCTTGCCTCCACCTCTCAGGTGCTGGGATTACAGGTGTATTTGACATACATAGTTTATGTGGTACTGTGCACCAAACCTAAAGCTTTGTGTGTTTTAGGGAGGCACTGAACTATGTTGCCAGCCCCCCAAAGAGTCTGCTGCCTGTTGGTGTCTAGTAAGGTGATCAGCTCCCACTTCAAAGTCTTACCCTTTTCTTCTCCACTTTCACAGACGCTCAACCTTCCATTTCCAGCCCCCATGCTTCCTGGTTCTGAACCTTCCCAAATCACTCCAAGCCTCAATCACTCCTCATCTACAGGTTTCCACTGCAGAGCTGCTATCATTCCATCCCACTAATGGTTTTCATGGGAACATGCTTATCTACCCGCAGATGCCATGTACCCACAACTGTGTCTTATGCTATTTTGGAGGGCAGTTGTTTAAATACTTGAGAGACAACTGCCATTGTTCAAATTCTTTTGAATATCAGTAGTTGTTCAACAGCTCTCTGTGTGTTTAATATAGTACTTAAAACAGTCTCTTTAGAAGTTGTACTACGAAAAGGAAGCGTAAAATACAGTGGTGGGGGAAAAACGGACTTAGAAATATTGACAAATAATCCTTGTTAAATAATTCTGAGGTGTATCTGAATGAATAGATGTTAACTGCCAGATCACAGCAGCGAATTCCAGTGGGTAAGGGAAGTCTGGCTAGAAGGGCAGAGGGTCTGGCAGGATTTGTGGAGAAAACTTGTGGGTACTTTTTGTGGCTGACTCTCAGAGTCTATCTGTATGGCCATTAGCCAAGAATATCATAACTGAGAAGTCTTTATAGGGGTGTACCTGAAGGAATCCAGTGGCTATCTGAGAATGGGAGATACATCGTTACTAATAGGCTTTCTATATCATGATAGTAGGTTTCTCCAGTGATGCAGTAAGCCAGATCAAGCCAAACTGAAAAAGTAAAGAACAGGTTTGTTTGAGCAAAGCAACTCTCAAATGAGTTCTGCAGTCCCAGAGATTGAGGAGGGGTAAGTCAGGAGTCCAGCAGGGAGCATCTGTACCCGGTAGGCAAAGGGTGATGTGATGTGTCTGCCATAAACTGGGTTTGTGCCCAACTATGGTCAGAAGCTGAGCACTTTAGGTGGGGGCTTGGGCTGCTGGCAACTTCAGGGGAAGAGCTGTTGTAGCCATCAAGAACACAGAACTGGGCCTTTTTTCTTTGTTGAGTTTGGAGAGAGAGAAGTGGGGCTTCTTAGGCCATGCGGGAACAAGCTGGAGGTTCCAACTGAACAATTACATAACTCTATAAGGATTATTATTTAAGGAAGTGCAATGAATTGAGAGTGCTTACCACAACAGAGACTCCTACATGCCCCAATATTCATTTATGTTAACAAAGTTTCTCAGAACTTACTATTCCTTACTGTTTGTTGTCTATTTTTTTTTTTTTTTGAGACAGGATCCTATGTATTCCAAGCTGTCCTGGAACTCAGTATATAGCCACTATGACTTTGAACTTCTCAGTCCCGTACTTATACTTTATAGGTGTTAAGATTACAAGTATATGCCACCATACCCATCTAGAAAGTACTACTTCATATATGAAATATTCATAATATACTACTGCTATGAGTGGCCAAGTATGTGCAGGAAGCTGGTCAGAATGCTCTAAAATTGTCTATTCCATTCAAGTATAGAATATCTTTTTTGTTTGTTTTTCCAGATAGGGTTTTTCTGAGTAGCCTCAGCTGTCCTGGAAACTGGCCTCAAACTCATAGAGATCCGCCTGCCTCTCTCTCCCCAGTGCTGGAATTAAAGACATACACCACCATCACCCAGCTTGGAATATTTTTTTTCTAAACAAGTTATTTTTCTGTGTTCCTGGCACACACTTCTATAAAGGTCCATACTCAAGCAGGAAGCTAGAGGACTAGGTAGTCACTGGAAGACCAGATCAAAGATCCTTCATTTTAGACCTTTACTTGATAGGTGGGGGATCAGAGATATAGTAAGAAAATTGACCAAGATAACAGAGCAACTAGATCCAGAACTGAAACTAAAAACAGCCCGTCTGTTATCACAGGGCTCTTCCTGTCCCTCCTATACCAATTAGGACAGCTGGGGGAAGGTCTTCTCCCTTGGTCAGCTTTCACCTTGTCTTCAAACATAAAGGAATTATCAAGTTAGTGCAGTTCTCCCGTGACTAAATCCCAGGACAGAGCCTCAGCCATCCAAGAGGAAGGTGTGACAGTTCAGAAGGCAGTGGAAAGTATGAGAAGCAAGGAGAAGGAAGACATCTGGACATTTCTAGTACTTTCATGAGTTAGCATCAGGCAAGCCCTGAAGTTCATTTTGAGGGGAGCCTAAGCAGCAGCGGGCGTCTAAGGAGTCTGGGGCAGCAGGTCTATGGATCTGGACTTCTGGCCGCCTGGGACCAGAGACCTCATTGTAACAACCAAGTCAACTGTGCATGGAGGCATAAGCCTTTAACCCTAGCACCAGGAAGGCTGCAAGGATCACAAGATGAAGGCCATTCTGAGCAACATAGTGAGTTCCAGACCAGCTCACGACACATAGTAAGACCATGTCTTTTTATTTGTTTGTGGTTTTGTCCTGCTTTTGGGGACAGAGTCTCATGCCCTCAGGCTAAGATGTAGATTTTTGTGCACACTAAGCGAGCATTTTAATAGCTAAGCTGCATATATATCTAGCCTTGAGATCATGAGTCTATATAAAGATACAGATCCTGGTCTACTTGGCTCCGCTCCAGCATTGGTTTTCACTAGATTCACATAAAAGAAATCTAGTACTTCTTAGGTGTTCGCCCTCACTGTACCTTCCACAGTAGTGAACACACTCGGAAAATACCATCTGATCAGCAGCTAAGATCACATGCCGCTATTACAGAAGACACAGAATCAGTTCCCAGCACCCACGTTAGACAGCACATAACTGTCTGCAACTTCATTTCCAGAAACATCTGGTAGCCTCCTTTGGCCTCCTCAAGCACTGTAGGTACATGGTGCACATTAAACAAGTAGACACACACTACACATAAATTTTATGATAAATAATTTTAAAATGATACCCATGTGGCTATCAGTTGTCACCTCTGCAGATGACACCTGGAGAAATAGCTCTTATGGTGGCAAAAACACCCCAATTACCAAGTTCATCTGGCTGGGATTCCCCAGTTACCCAGCTCTCCAGGAGCTTCTCTTTGGGACCTGTCTGCTCACTTATGCCATACGGCAGTGGGCAATTTAGGAATGATGACACTCATCCTCACTGACTCCGCAGCCCACGTATTTTTTTCTGTGTCCTCTGTTTTCCTGATATTTGTTACTCTTCTGTGGTGACATCCAAGTTCTTGGTGGACCTCTTGACTTTATACAAGTCCATCTCTTTTGAGGCCTGTGTAGTCTATCTAACCATCTTTGTGGTGTATGTGACTGCTGAGAGCTTCCTATGGCATCCGTGGCCCATAAGCGTTTCACAGCCATCTGTCAACCCCTTTGATATGATTCTGTCATGACTAAAATGACCTCTCTCCAGCTGGTGACTGCTTCCTATGCATTTGGTGGGGACAACTCTGCTATTCAGACTAGGAATGTCTTTGCCTTGCATTTCTGTGGACTAAACCAGGTAACACTATGTCTGTGATATCCTCTTCTCCATGTGGCGTGTGTGAACACAGCCATAACAGAGGTAGTCTTTTATATCTTTATATCTTTTCTGCCTGCCACAGTCATCCACACTTTCTACAGCTGAGGCTTGGTGGCCATGGGGAGGATGTGTGTAGCTGCTGGTCTAGTGGAGACTCATTCCACATGTGCCTCACTTCCTAGCCATTGCCATTTTCTACAGCACTGTGATTTCCATCTATGTTCGACCCCATGGATCTAGCGGTGGTAAAAAATGGCCGATTAAACCTGGGCCGTGGTATCAAATGCCTTTAATGCCGGTGGATCTTGTGAGTTTGAGGCTAGCCTGGTCTACAGAGTGAGTTCCAAGATGGCCGGGGCTTGGACTACACAGAGAAACCCTGTTGTGGAAAATAAAAAGGCCAATTAATGTCTGTCTTCTCCACTATAATAATACCAATGTTTAATTCCTTCTTATAACCTCCACGACAAAGGGGTAAAAGACTCCTGCAGAGGAAACGAGGGATCAGCATCTTCCCATGCTGAGACCTGTGAAGTCTTCTGTTGGAATGAGGAGGCTATAGCACCTTCCAAATCACGTTGTGGGTTGGTCTAACAGGTTCTGAAGAAAATAGAAGTAAGGAGGGTAATAAACACCGTATATTTAATGCATAAATCATGCTCTTGTCTAGTGTCACACTGAATCCTTGCCACCATATAATTAGTAGTCATTGTAATAATAATTACATTTTGCAAATAAAGGATACATGACTGAAAATAAGTTAATTAGTTAAATTAATTAAGAGGGTATGTATTTGGGCTGGCAAGATGGCTTAGGAAGGTCAGGCACTTGCTGCTAAACATAGGTTTAAGTGGGTCCCACGCAGGTGAAGAAGAGAACCAATTATGAAAAGTTGTCTTTTGCTCATCCATGTGCCACACCCACCACACAACTCATAAAGAGAAACAATATAAGAACAAGAGGGTATGTGCTCAGTATCATGGATTCCACAGCAAAACTAGGGGCATTTCAGTAGTACCGCAACTATGCTGAATTGTGTGTTCTTACTGTTTTATCTTGTCTTGTCACCCCAGCTTGAGATTTCCCAGAACCCCTTCAAGTCTTTACCACCTTTCCATCATACCTCGCAAGGAGCCTCAGACCATTTGCCACCATAAAGAAAAGTGGGAGGGATGGTCAGCCCACTTCTTCCCTCCGCAAAAAGAAAGACCAGTGGAATAAAGGTATTTTTTTTCTTTTACATCTTGTTGTGTCTGTATTTTGTTGATGTCTTATTAGAACCCAGGGATCATCAAGCTGCAGAAAGGTATTCCTGGATTCTTCCTGCTGGTTCCCACCAAAACTGGCTTTGCCACAAATTGGTGCAGTCAGATAAACAACTTCTCTTGTTTGGACTAAGCAGTAAGTCGCAAGGAACATTCTTCGAATGGTGAGAAATTGATATAAATGAGTAATGTAAAGCAGTTGGAGACCCTGGGGTCCAAGCCACATCATCCCCAGATTCCTGAATTGCTGGATTTTTTTTCCTAGAGAACTAAAGGAGTCCAACCAGGGTTCAGCTCAGTGGCAGAGCTTGCCTAGAGTTCATGAAGCTCTCAGCTCAACTTCTAACACCACAACAAATAAATAAACTTCAGCACCAAAAGGCTTTATCTTGCATTTATGTTTTCTAGCGAGATGTCAGTGCATGTCTCATCATTTGCCAAGGGTGTGGGATGTGGAATGTAGGAGTGTGTAAATGGAGCTTGGACAGTGACAGTAGAATATAAGAAACTGTACTTTGGAAGATGACTCAAAGCCTTTTTTAAATATTTGGTATCAGCCTTTTTATATATATAATGTGTAAGCATTAGTGTTTTAAGAATCATACAAATGAGGTTGAACTCAAAGATCTAGCAGTGAGGTGAACACTGGATAAAAGGCATGCTTTGGCTGGACCTATGGCACACACCTTTAATCCCAGAAATCTGGAGGCAGAGGCAGGAGGACCTCTGTGAGTTTGAGGCCAGCTTGATCTACAAAGTAAGTTTCAGGACAGCCAAAGCTATGCAGTGAGATCTTGTCTCAAAAAAAAAAAAAAGAAAAAAAGAAAACAATAACAAAGACAGGTTCCCAAATCAGTGTAAAGTCTAACTTGAACTCAGGAAGCTACAACCTGCAATTTCCTTGGCCCTATGGGCCTGTCCTACTACAGGTCACCACTCCCTGACCTTAATGGCCTGGCTGTGGGTAATTCTGTGCTCTGATGTTCCAGACAAATTTTATTAAATATACAACCACAGAGGGCCAGTGAGATAACTCAGTGGGTAAAGGCAATTGCTACCAAACCTCATTACCAAAATGAAAGCCCAAGATCTATGTGGTAGAAGAAGAACTAACTCCCAAAAGTTGTCCTCTGACCTACATGTACACACACACACACACACACACACACACAGGGTGGGGGGAGCAGATCTCTGTGAGTTCCAGGCCAGCCTGGTCTACAGAGCAAGTTCCAAGATGGCCAGGGCTACGCAGAAACACTGTCTTTAAAAAGCAAATAAATAAAATACCGATTCATTCATATTTCTATGTAATTGAGGTAGACAATTTTTTAAGTGTAAATTTCAAAATAAATTTACTTAATATCTGTTCAGGTCCACGAGGGTCTCAGCTAGTAGCAAATCCAGTTGCCTGAGTTGATCAAGCTCTGTTGAGTAGGTTTTAGATTCCATACTCAAGTTGTACATTGCCACCACAAGCCGTCAAAGTAATTCTGAGACCAGTTAGGTGCTTGGGTTGGCAGAAGCTGAAGGGTTGTTACTTTGAATTCTAAAATTAAATGGCGCACAGCATCCTGGTACTCACTAGGAATAAGTTTATCAGACCCTTGCAATGTTTAACCAAAGGAGGATGCATATAGGAACAAGTACACTTATAAAAAAGAAACAAAACAATCTATACAATGGTATTTTGGAAATGTATTAGTTAGAAATGGAAAGGTTCAGAAACTGAATGTGCATATGACTGATATGGCTCTATTTGTCAAAAATGTTTAATTTATATTTTACCATTCCATGCCTTTATATACAATTGTATTATTTTACATAGTCTAGGGAGAAATCTCAGTGTGAGCTCAATCCTCAGAACCCATATTCTTAAATGTCAGGCACACACTTGTAATCCTAGCACTGGGGAAGTGGCAACAGAAGGTCCCCTGAGGCTCCTCGGTCAGCCAGCCTAAACTACCTACCTGCAACTCTAACTCAAAGGAAGAAGAGGCTGGGCAATGGTGATCTATATTTTGGAACAACATGAATGTATCCCTGCTAACTGAATTCTATATAAATAAAAGAGCACTCTGGCTACTTGAAAGTTAGGCTGTAAGGCCATCATGCCTGGCTCACCTTCCTTCGCCAACTTCCTTACATCCTCTGCTGGGACCAGTCCACCACTGGGGATAGCTCTTGGCAAAACAGCACCTAAAGTTGTTCTCTGGCCTCCATGTGCACATACACACCTGCACATATACCCCCCAATGTATATTTCAATTGTTAAACGTGTTTTTCAGCAAACAAATCCTACATGTCTTTCATTAGCTGTGAAAAGGTATATGGATAAAGAATTCAATTTGCTACAAGTTGAGAACCTCTTGGATCTGAAGTTGCTACTATTACAATGAAACAGACATTGAACAAATATTTTATGGGCATCTAATCTAAGCCATGATAAATTATTATTCCTCTGGAATGACTCATAGGCCGGCACCATCCCCAGCATCCCTTACCTTTTACCCACAGCAAGAAATGAATGCTTGTGAATTCACCCATTTCTCATAGTTACGCTACAGCCAGATGGATAAGACACATTAAAATAAGTGCACTTTCAAAGACCCCAGTTCTTTGACCATTTTTGTGGGCATATTTGGGGATGGGAGCTCTTCTTCCGAGTGGCTGTGATTCTCAATATATCCTTTAAAAATACATAATGCTAGCTGGTTCCAGTGACACACAACTGCAATCCCAGCATTCAGGAAGCTGAGGCAAAGGATTAAGAATGTGAGACCAATCTCGGTAACATGGTAAGAACCAATATTGAACAAACAAAACACACAATGGTTCTAAGAAAATGTTTTCTATAGTAAAATGCCTGGTATTTTAACTTTGTGCTTAAGTGTTTTGGTATGCTAAGATGGAAGGAGGGGAGTCTGTCCAGAGAACTGAGAGAAACCGAGACACAAGATGGAGAATAAGCTGTAGATGAAACTCAGCTATGGCGTGTTCTCCTACCAAGGATGAGACCCTAGGTTTGATCTCTAACACCACACAAAAAAGCATGAGGCTTCAACAAACATAGTATAAAGGTTTAGTTTGAATTTAAATTTGAGTGCTACATAGTATATTCTGCATATGTGAATACTTAAGCTACTAAGAACATATTTTAAATATTGACAACATTTATTTTCTGATATAACCTTACAACTAGAATTATCTGCTTATTCAATTTATTTAAAATATTTGTTAGAAAAAAATTTCATTTTAACATTGTACAGAAATATCTCCTAATACCAATTATATACACGATGAAGTAAAACATTCTGAAACATTAAGGAAACTTAAATGTTGAGTGAATATCTTTATTGGTCAAAGAAGTCTAAACAAGTTAAATCATTATCAATACTGGTGGTCCTCTTTCTTCAAAGCTTTAACTTCAACAAGCCAGGTGTGGCGGTGCACTCCTTTAACCTTGACATTCAGGAAGCAGAGGCAGGCTGATATCTATGAGACCAGCCTGGTCTACAAAGTGAGTTCCAGGACAGCCAGGGCTATACAGAGAAACTCTGTTTTGAAAAAACAAAACAAAACAAAAACAAAAAAAACCAAGCAAACAAAAAGCATTAACTAATGCAACCTCTCAGCTCATTTAAGTTAATCTAAGGCCCCCAGTTCACCTGTACAAGAAGCATTAACTTTTGTCTTCATGTATTAAAATTTTGTTATGTTTGTGTGTAGCTATTTATGTGTATGCCATGTGTGCAGGTGCCCATGGGCGTCATAAGAAGGCATCAGATTCCTTGAAGCAGGACTTCCAGGAGGGCGGCAGTTGTGTGAGAACTGAGCTCTGGTCTGGAAGAACAGCAAGTGCTCTTAACCACTGACCCATCTCTCTGGCCTTCAGTTTTTGTTTTTAATACCTGAAAGTTCTCTTTTTGAGCTCATCATCCAGCAGGCAACCAAACCTCATTTAAGTTAATAACTACCTCTCAACACAATCTATACACCTCTTCTTGGGGATTGCAGAGTGCCAAGGAATAAGGACAGAACACACAGGGATCCTGGATACCTGGTTGTCTGCCTCTGATGTTGTCTATCACAACATCTTTCTTCCCATCCGGTCCAGAGTGGACAAATTATGAAAATTATAGTCAGCACCACATCGAGTCAGGTTAGTAGTATACAATGTAATCTCCGTGTTTGGGAGGTGGAGATAGAAAGAAAGATCAAGAATTCAAAGTCATTCACAGCTATATCAAGTTCAAGGCCAGTCAAGGCTACAATCATAAACAAAAGGAACCAAACAAAAAGTCTCCTCACTCCAAACAAAACCTCTGTGGGCTCTCAACTACTACTCCTTGTTCCTACACAGAGAGCTTGGATGTGTCCATTCACTCCACTCACTCTGGCTCTGAGGGGCTTTCTTAGGCTGTTTCTAGATGACCCTACCACACAGCCATTTCTTGTCCTTAACCTGTACTCACTCCTCAAGGATTCCCTGGAAATTTGCCAGAAGTTCAGTTCAGTTCTTTGACTTTCCTTGCTTTCCAAGCTTAAAGAAGTTTTCATTAAGGCTTTGAGAAAAAGGCAGGCACAGGGGAGCTGGCTCTGAAAGATCATATATTCTTAGATGCCTGTGGTTAAGCCATGACTTTCTGCCCTGGGTTATTGATAGTTCTAGCATTTGAAGTTCAAAAGCTCTTAATAACAAAGGTCTTATCTCTGCCTTTAGTTTCCAAAACATGTTTGAAACCCCAAAGGCCAGGGATTGACTTTTTGATATCTGCACTATGTTACAACTGTATCCTAAGGCCTGTTCCAAGACACTTGCTCCATCGTTACACCTTACTTCTTTAACATCTTGTACATGTGCTTCAGGTTTGGTTGTTTTCCCTCTCAAATTGAAAACAGTTGCTAGACTCACTTCAATTCAAAAAGGATCAAATTTAATGTTTTGGCATAGTAAATATCTCAGTTGTAAATCATTAGCATCAGCACTTCATTTTTACATTTCCACTAACTTTTATAAATAAGGGCAAATATGTTATAAAATGCCAAGTAATTGCAAAACGTTGCCATATTTAGTGGCAAAGCTGCTCGAAAAAAGCTATGAGCTAGCTGGCAGGTGGCACATCATAAGGTAACGTTATATAGCTGTTTGTTTACTGAAATGGGAAAGAAAAATATTCAATACAGATGTTTAGAAGTGTTTGATGCAAGCATGGTGCATGCTGCATGCCTGTAGATCCAGCACTCAGATGAAGGGAGGAGGATGGGAATGTTCAAGGATATCCCAGCTTTGTGTAAAGCCACCTCAAAGTCAACATGGACTGCATAAGACCCTGTCTTAAGGGAGGGAGGTGAAGGGAAAGGATGGGAGTGTTCAAGGATATCCCAGCTATGTGTAAAGCCATCTCAAAGTCTGCATAAGACCCTGTCTTAAGGGAGGGAGGTGAAGGGAGAGGATGAGAGTGTTCAAAGATATCCTCAGCTACGTGCAAAGTTGGCATGAACTACATAAGACTATGTCTGGTGTGTATCTGAAAGTGCCAGTTATGGAGATGTCAGTGATTATATATATTTTGATTTGTTAATTTTGTTCACCTCTCACTCATCCTAAAATTCCTTAAATATAATGTAATAACTTTTTAAAATTTATATGTGTATAAGTGTTTGCCTGCATGTATGTATGTGTACCACATGCATGCAGTGTCTACAGAGGCCAGAAGAGGGCTTCAGATCTCCTGGAACTGGCCTCAAACTAAGAGAGGTCTGGGTGTTTCTGCCTCTTGAGTGCCGGGATTAAAGGGGTGTTGTTGGTTTTGTGCGTGAGATCAGACACACACTACCAGATGCCACACTAGTGTTGTCTCCCTGAATAAGTGCCATTCTGGCCCTTTATGGCCCATCCTCCCCAAAGGACTAAAACCTTATGTTAATAGGGGGAAAAAGGAAAAACATGCTTTCCTGTGATACAAATCTCCTTATTGCTATCGCTGCCACCTGCTGAGTGCTAGTCTTTTGGGATCCTCCAAGACCTTGGGTGTGCCCAGATGAGGGGGCAGGGTGTGAGAGAGTTAAGAAGGTAGTAGAAAGCTGGGACACAGGAGGAGAGGAAAGGAGAGACACAAGGAGAAGCATGGAGTAGAGCCTAGAGTCAGTGTGAGTGGAATGGGCAGAAGGAATCCAACAGGCGGGAAGCAAGAGGGGAAAAAGCTAGGGGAGATGCATGGCAGGAGAGAAGCATGGCAAGGGGAGAAATAGGTCTAAGACATAAGATGTACTGAATAAAGCTCGGGTCTCTCATTGTGATCCTAAATGATGGAACCTAAATGATTCCTGAGTGCAGATTATTTAACCTCGACGCCCCTCGCCTGGACAAGACTCGAACCACCCAAGAAACCGGACGCGGTACACTAGGGTTTATTCAGGGGAGTTGACGAGCAGGTACAAGGGAATAGAAATAGAAAAGAAAGGAGTCAAAGTACCTTTATTTGAAATGAAATAACTTATATATAAATGACCCTAAAAACTCTACCAGGAAACTTCTACAGCTAATAAACACAGTAGCAAGATGCAAGATTAACACACAAAAATTAGTACTCTTCCTATATTCAAATGACAAGTAGACAGGAAAAAATACCTTTCACAATAGCCTCAAAAAAAAAAAAATTGAGATAACTCTAACCAAGAAAGTTTAAGACTTGTATGATAAAACTTTAAGAATTTGAAGAGGGTATCAGAAGATGGAAAGATTTTTCTATCTTGTGGATCAGTGGACTAATATTGTAAAAACAGTCATCTTATTTAAAAAAAATCTATAGATTCAACGCAATCCCATCAATTCTTCACAGAAATTGGAAGAGACTATTTTCAGCTTTATATGAAACACACACACACACAAACTCAGGATAGCTTTAAAAAAATCCTGAATAACAACAACAAAAAACTGCTGGAGGTATTACCATCCTAGATTTCAAGTTGTACTACAGAGTCATGATAATAATAATAATAATAATAATAATAATAATAATAATAATAATAAAAACTAGCATGGCAATGGCATAAAAACAGGCACAGTGATAAACAGAATAGAAATGGAGGTCCATACATAAGTGCATACACCTATGGACACTTGATTTTTTGACAAAGAAGCCAAAAATACACACTGGAAAAAATAGCATCTTTAATAACTGGTTCTGATCAAATTGGATGTCTGCACGCAGAAAAATGCAAACAGATTCATATTTATTACTCTGTGTAAAACTCAAATCCAAATGGAAAAAAAGAACTCAGCATTAAGACCAGATACACTAAACCTGATAAGAGAAAATGGGGGATAGTCTTGAACTCATTGGCACAGAAAAAGACTTTCTGAACAAGATACCAATAATACTTACTGGCATTAAGAAAAGCAATGTGATGTGGGAATGCCTTTCTGTATGCTGTGAATAGCAATCTTTAAATAAAGGAGCTGTTTTGGCCCATGACAGGCACCACAGAAGAAGTAGGAGGAAGAATCAGAGTAGGTAGGAAGCAGGACAGAGTCAGAAGCCCGAAGGAGCAACATGTAAGGAGCACAGGTGAGCCACGGGCCACGTGGCAGACAGATTAATAGAAATGGGTTGAGTTAAGATGTAAGAGCTAGCTAGCAATGTGCCTGAGACATAGACCAAATAGCATGAAGTTAATAGAAGCGTCTGAGTCATTTTGGGGGCCTGAGCAGCGGCTAAGGGGTCTGGGACGGCAGGTCTGTTGGTCTGGACCTCTGGCCGCCCGGGACCAAGAAACTTTATTGCTACAACAATCAATAAATTGGACCTCACTAAGCTCAAAAGCTTCTGCATGACACAGGGCACTATGACTCAGGAAAAGCACCAGACTATAGAATGGGAAAGATCTTCATCAATTAGATGGAGAGCTAATCTACAACATAAAAATCTAAAAACAAAAACATCAGGGAAATAACTCAGTTTAAAATGGGGTACAGAACTAAGCGGAGAGCTATCAGAAGATAAAAATGGGGTACAGAACTAAGCGGAGAGCTATCAGAAGATAAAACATGAATGGCCTAGAAGTCAAAACACTACAGTGAGATTTCTTTACAAAAACAAAAACCAAAAAACAAAAACAAACAAAAAGAGAACAAAACACTTTTTTTTGGCCTGCATGTATGTCTGTGACAGCATCAGATCCCTTGGAACTGGAATTACAGACAGTTGTGAGCTACCATGTAGGTGCTGGCATTTGAAATAGGTCCTCTGAAAAGAGCAGCCTGTAGCTATAAAAAGAACCTTTTAACTGATGTACCATCTCTCCAGCCCTCTACTTTAATATTTTGTTTTATACCACTAAAAATCCAAATCGAATCCAAGAACACATCAAAAAGAAAAAAATTCATTCACCATGATCAAGTAGGCTTCATCTCAGAGATGCAGGGATGGTTCAACATTAAAAAAACAAACAAAAAAAAAACCTATCAATATAATCCACTATATAAACAAACCGAAAGAAAAGAGCCACATGATCATCTCATTAGATGCTGAAAAGCCTTTGACAAAATCCAACACCACTTCATTATAAAGGTCTTGGAGTGATCAGTAATACAAGGAACACACCTAAACAGAAAAAGGCAGTATACAGCAAGACCACAGCCAACATCAAACTAAATGGAGAACACTCAAAGCAATCCCACTAAAATCAGGAACAAGACAAAGCTGTCCTCTCTCTCCTTATCTAGTCAATATAGTTCTTCAAGTTTTAGCTAAAGCAATAAGAGAACAAAGGGAGTTTAAGGAGAAGAGAATTGGAAAGGAGGAAGTCAAACTTTCCTTATTTGCAGATGATAGGAGAGTATACACGAGTGACTCAAAAATCATACCAGGGAACTCCTACAGCTGACAAACATGTTCAGCAAAGTGACAGAGTACAAGAGTAACTAAAAAAAAAAAAAAAAAAAAAACTTGAAAAAGAAATAAGGGAAATATCATCACACTTTACAATCTTTATGGCTACAAATAACATATCTTGCAACTCTGACCAAACAAGTAAAAGACCTGTATGACAAGAACTTTAAGTTGTTAAGAAAGAAATTGAAAAAGATAATCAGAAAATGGAAAGATCTTCCATGCTCTTGGATGGGTAAGATCAACACGGTAAAAAATGGCAATTTTACCAAAAGCAATCTACAGATTCAATGCAATCCCTATCAAAATCCCAACACAATTCTTCACAGACAATACTCAAATTTATACGGAAAAACAAAAACCCAGGATTGCCAAAACACTCCATACAATAAAGGAACCTCTGATGCATGACCATTCCCAACTTCAAGCTCTACTATAGTGCTATAGTAATAAAAACATGTTGGTATTAGTATAAAAACAGACACATGGATCAATGGAATTAAACTGAAGACCCTGACATTAATCCATACACCTATGAACACTTGATTTTTGACAAAGAGGCAAAAAAATATACAATGGAAAAAACAAAAGCATCTTCAACAAATGGTGCTGGCATAATTGGATGGTGACATGTAAATGAATGCAAATAGATCCAAACCTATCACCCTGCACAAAACTCAAATCCAAGTACATCAAAGACCTCAACACAAATCCAGGTACACTGAACCTGATGGAAGAGAAAGTGGAAAATAGCCTTGTATGCATTGGCACAGGAGACCACTTCCAAAATGTAACATCAGTAGCACAGACACTGAGAGCAACAATCAGTAAGTGGGATCTTCTGAAACCGAGAAGTTTCTGTAAGGCAAAGGACACAGTCAATAAGACAAAAATGACAGCCTACAGAATGGGAAAAGATCTTCACCAACCCTACATCTGACCAAGGATTGATCTTTACTATATATATTTATATATAAACTCAGGAAACTAGACATCAAAATGCCAAATAATCCAATTTTAAAAATGGAGTACAGATCTGAACAGAGAATCCCTAACAGAAAAATCTCAAATGGCCAAAAGACACTTAAAGAAGTGCTCAACAGAGAGGGAGAACAACCAAATAGATATCTTGACAAAGGAAACTATTTGGGGATTAGGGAGAAACCTGATGCTAAGGAAACTCACAAGAATCCACATGGATGACCCCAGCTAAGGCTCCAAGCAGTTGTGGAGAGGATGCCTGAATTGGCCTTCCCCTGTAATCAAATTGATGAACACCCTAATTGTTATCACAGAAGCTTCATTCAGCAACTGTTGGAAGCAGAGGTAGAGATCACAGCTAAGCCCTGGGTCGAGCTCCTAGTCCAGCTGAAGAGAGGGAGGAGGGATTATATGAGCAAAGGGGTCAATATCATGATGGAGAAACCCACAGAGACAGCTGATCCAAACTACTGGGAGCTCACTGACTCTGGACTGACAGCTGGGGAACCTGCATGGGACTGAAGTAGGCCCTCTGAATGTGGATGACAGTTGTGTGGCTTGAGCAGTTTGTGTGGCCTCGGGCAGTGGGACCAGAATTTATCCCTAGTGCATGAACTGGCTTTTTGAAACCCAGTCCCTATAGAGGGATTACTTGCTCAGCCTTGGTACAGGGGGGAGGGGCTTGGCCCTGCCTCAACCTTATATCCTAGACTTTGTTGACTTTTAGAAGGCTTATCCTCTTTGAAGAGAGGATGGTGGGGTGGCATAGAGGGTGAGTAGGAGGAAGGGAAGGGGATCCATAGTTGGTATGTTAAGAAACAAACAAACCTTTTAAATAATAAAGATTAAATAAACACTTACACACACACACACACACACACACACACACACACACACACACACACACACAAAGAATTGTGAAAATAAAACAAATGACAGCACATGTTGGTGAAGATGTGGGGTAAGGTGAATACTCATCCATTGTTGAGGAACTGCAACCTGTGTAGCCACCATGGAAATTACTGTGGCTTGTCCCCAAAAAGCTGGAAATAGAACTACCTAAAGATCCAGCTGTAATCACTTTGGGGCATATACCCAAAAGACTCTAACCCTTCTACAGAGGTATTTGCTCAACCATGTTCATTGCTGTCCTCTATGGAAACAGCCTAGATGTCCATCAGCTGATGAATGGGTACTGAAAAAGTGGTATACTTACTCAATGGAATATTATCAGCTGTTAAAAAATGAAATCATTCCAAATCTTTAATCCCAGCACTCAGAAGGCAGAGGCAGTCGGTTCTCTGTGAGTTGGGGGCCAGTCTATTGTGAAATATTACTTTAAGATGGGTTACATTCATTTAGGCTGTGGAATATTTAATGATGCAAAGATGTGTTGGGTTTTTTGTTTGTTTGTTTTTTTTTGTTTTTTTTTTTTTTTTGACTCAGTAAAGCTGTGTCATTTTGCCTGTCTAAAAGACCTGATTGGTCTAATAAAAAGCTGAACAGCCAATATCTAGGTGGGAGACAGGGATAGGCAAGGTTGCAAAGCAGAAAGAATAAATAGGAGAGGAGAGAAGGAAGAGCAAGGAATGAGAAAAAGAGGAGAGGAGGAGTCCATGGCCAGTCACCCAGCCACCCAGCCACACAGCCACACAGCCACCCAGCCACACAGCCACCCAGCCACACAGCCACACAGCCACCCAGCCACCCAGCCACCCAGCCACACAGCCACCCAGCCACACAGCCACCCAGCCACACAGCCACACAGCCACATAGCCACATAGCCACCCAGCCACCCAGCCACACAGCCACATAGCCACCCACCCAGCCACACAGCCACCCAGCCACACAGCCACACAGCCACATAGCCACCCACCCAGCCACACAGCCACCCAGCCACCCAGCCACACAGCCACCCAGCCACCCAGCCACCCAGCCACCCAGCCACACAGCCACCCAGCCACACAGCCACCCAGCCACACAGCCACCCAGTCAGCCACGGAGCAAGAAGGAAAGAGAGAGAGAGACAGAATAGCCAAAGGTAAAAGCTTAGAGGCCTTTAGATGGGACAAGCTAAGGCTGGGCATTCATAAGTAAGAATGAGTTTCTTGGAAGCTAGGTGGAGGGCATACAAAGAGAAAAGAGTAAAATATATATATATATATATATATATATAAAGTAAAAATAAAAAAAACTCTACACCAACCTGGTCTACAGAACAAGTTCCAAGACAGTCAGAGCTACACAGAGAAACTCTGTCTCAAAAAACAAACAAACAAAAAAGGGGAGTAGGGTGGGGCTAGAGAGATGGCTCAACAGTTAAGAGCACTCACTGGCTCTTCCAGAGGATCTGGGTTTGGTTCCCAGCACCCACAAGGCAGTTTACAACTATCTGTAACTCTAGTTCCAAGGGATGTGAAGCCCTAACTCAAGACACTCGTGCAGGTGAGACAGACACCAATACACATAAAATAAAAATAAATCTTAAAAAATAAATACATTTTTTAAAATATGAAACAAGATGGAAACAGATAGCCCAGCATTTGACCAAACGCCTGGAGTTCAGTTGAAGAGAGGGAGGAACAACTAGACAAGCAAGGGAGGGCCAAGTGTATAATGGAGACAACCACAGGGAGAGCTGATCTGAGCTAATGGGAGCTCACTGACTGCACAAATTGATAAAGATGTCCTACGGCTGAAGATTTACATATCTCATTGAACATAGAAGTCAAGCTGGTGCTTAAATAGAGCACCTTTGCTAACTAGCATTCGTGGTACTGGAAAGTACTTTACACACTACCAGAGGAGAAAGATAACTACTAAACCCACTACAAACCCTGCAACATACAACAGTGATCTGCCTACAAGACGTGCTGGTGTCATAATGGCATAAACATTGTGGGAGTAACCAAGCGCTCTCTGGTTAGATTTGAGGTCCATTCCACTAGATGGAACCCATGTCTGATACTGCTTGGGTGACCAAAAACCTAAGACTGGATAGGCCATAGTCCTAGGGGAAAACCAATTAGTATTTATTTGCTAAAGGAATATAACAATAAAATTATTCCTAATCACATTCTGTTGTACCCACAGATGAGTGCCTTACTCAGCCATCAGAGAAGCATCTTCTTGGCAGTAGACAGGAACAAATGCAGTGACCCATAACTAGACAATGTGCACAGTGGGAGACTTTAGAGTACTGAGTCTTAAATGGATGTCATTATCAAACCTTTCCTGTAAGGGAATTATATGGAAGAGGAGGTAGAAAGAGTCTAAAAGTCAGAGAGGATGGATGACTCCCAGACACGTAAGATTGATGTACATATGAACTCAAAGAGACTGCATTCCCCAGGACCTGCACAGGTTCAAACCAGATGGAGATCCATCCCTGAAAGAAGAAAGTAGATATGGGCTCCCACCCTAACAAAGAAATTATCTGCAATGGATTGCAAGGAAAAATTTATTTCCTCCAATGGAGTCTCACTGAGAATATTAACCACACTTTAGCAAGGCTCCAGGCCCAGGAATAATTGGCCAACACCAAGCAAATTCAAAGGTATTTTTGTAGACGTTTTGTGTCATATCACATCATTTGCTCATTTTTCTGTTTTACTGGTCTTTTGCTTATATATTTTGGTTTCCAGTTTTGTATCTTTGTGAGTTTTGTGTGCTTCTCCTTTTCATTGTTTTGTTTTTTAAAGAGAGGAGTGTAGTATTGGTTGGGTGGGGTGGTGAGAAGGTTCTGGGAAGGGTTGGGGGGGGGGAAGGGAAAAGATAAGTCTTAACAGTGATGGGACTAGAGAAGAGATAACAGTAACCAAAGAAGTCAAGGACAAGGGAGTAAATCTCAGAGAATTTAGAACATGATGACAAGTTGATTTTGGGTGCAGAGTCTAAAATCCTGTTATAATCACACAAACCTGAATGGTCTCTAAGAGAATGTGGCTCAGGATAGCATTGTACTGCCAGTATAAACAAATCAGATTTCCTATTCAGAGGAAAGGCTTGCTACTCACCTTCCATCCTCCTAATGCCTTGCTTATGAGCCCATATCTACTTTCTTCTATCAGGGATTGGTCTCCATCTGGTTTGAACCCCTTTTGAGCATTTCTTATATGTAGTTCAACATCTAAACATTGTTAAAATAAACTTCTCCACTAATGCACACTTTCTGGTAAATATTTTAAAAGCTCTGATATTCCTCTCTTAAGACAATAACCCATAAAACAAAGATTTAGATAGAAATGAGTTTATTGCAGCATATTTATATTATTATACATAGTTATAATACTTAAGTATTTAACAACTGAACAAAAATTAAATAATGGTATAATCATGCAGCCATGAAAATAACTGGTTTTGAAGAATTAATTTAGAAACATTGTCTAAAGCAGCTGGACAGGAAAAGCAGGTAACTGTATCACCTGTATTGCATGAGCTTTATTACTTGAAAATGAGTAAAAAACCAGAATGTTAACAGTGGTTGCTTCTGGATGGAGAGACCCAAGATTATAAGTACTTATCCTGTGCTAAGGAGAAAACAAAACGAAACCCACACACCCGTTGATACTCTATAAACTCCCTTCAATTACATTTTTCAAGGTACACAGCCAGAAAAACTGCTAGAAGAATGTTACCCAGTACAACTTTCTCTGCTGTTATCTGTTTTGAATCTCAAAAGAACAAGTGTTACCTTTTTAAATTTTGGCAAACTTTGCAAAGCTTGTTTTGTCTGAAACCAGGTCCCCTGTGGCCTAGTTTGATGTCAAACTCATTATGTACCCAAGGATGACTAGTAATCCTCCTGCCTCCACTTCCCAAGTGCTGGAATATGCCACCATACCCAGCTTCCGCAGAATCTTTTATTGTAACCAGATCACTGGCTCTCACACAAAAATAATACAACCGAGTCAAAGTGCAGAAGGACAAGACACCCAGCTGGGATGGGAGGAAGATGAGTACACGGTCTATGAAACAGAGGACTGTGGAGCGATCCAGGACAGGGCTTAGCTGTCCTGGACCAAAACTGTGCGTAGATGCAGAACCACTGTCAGACTCTAAGGCTTCCTCAAGAAGACACTACAAACCCTGGCCTTAGAGGAAACGGTGTTCTCTTTAGATCTTAGATCGTCTGAACTCCTGCAGCTGGGGTTAAGTAGCTGGGAGGGGAAGACAAAATAGACCATGAAGACCAACAGAGGCTTTAATGAAGAATTTGGCACTTTGGTATACTTGAGAATTATCATTTAAATTGCTGCTTTTACCACCAGAAATTCTGCTTTAACCAGTTTGGAATAAGATTGAGAATACAGCTTCCCCTCACCCCAACTCTATACCAGAGAAGTTACAGGAGGTAGTAGCAGGTAGATATGATCAAAGCATATTGTATAGATTATAAATTCTTAAAGAATAAATAAAAAATATATTTAAAAGAGAATACTGTATTTTAGCCAAGCAACCCCATAAGCTCCCAGGTTTTCCTGATGCATAAAGCATAATTTTAAACTTTCAAAATTGTAGGCAAAATACTGTATGTCTGCATTTTTCTAGAGAAGTACCCTAACTACCATCAAACGGACTCTCCAGGAGTTCCATAACTTGAGAACACTAAGAATTGTCTTAATGAGCTCAGGAGTTCAGAACTGAGGGACTCTTACTCCCTCAAGGACCTAGGGGAAGAATGAGGGAAAATGAAAACATGCACACAATTCTGGGCAGAGTGCAGTAGAAGCAAGCCTAGGACAGCTTATTCTCACTAGACATGAGCAGGTTGCCCCGTGAGTGTATATTCATGTTTTTAAAAAAGTACAGGGATCAAGAGACTTTGGTGTTAGGTGATTAGTAAATTCATGACTTTTCCAAAATGGAAAGATTTCAAGTTTGAAGAGAGATTCCAACTGCTGGAATCTTGTAGTCTAGAATTTAAGCAACTATACGGTACAGTAGGTTGGGGAGAAGAAAGGAGGTGTAGTGGTAAATGTTAGGAAACAGTCAGAGGACAACTTTCCTAAAGGTATAGTGCTATTAAGAAGGCTTGGTGCGGATGAGAGGCAGCCATGGCTGAAAGAGGAGCAACTATGGTAGAAGAAGTTGCAGTGAGCCTACCCACCAGACACAGAGCAGAGATATCCAGACACTGAGGCACAGAAAAGGGGGCTGTGAGTTCAAGTGCTCTGTCAAGAGCAGGAGGGAGCTGGGGTCCATCTCATTCAACAGCTGCTCGGAGCTTTGGTGTTTTGAGGCATGAGCTCATTTCTATACCTCCCTCTGTCCTTCTTAGAAAGAAATTACTATATACAAATTTACCTTCTGGGCCAAACCTTAATTATCTAAATTCTCCCTTAAAATAAACGTCTCATTTATTTGTAATACAGTGATAGCCTTGTGACCAATTTTCCTACTTTGTCTATTCTCTACTACAATTTCCAGCAGTATATAGCTCAAGTTAACAGCCTTTAAAATATCCAAACAACCTATCAATGGCCATAAACAATTTTTTTAGGTCATCTACAGTCATTATAATATTATAATTGAAATATTGCCAACAAACCAGGTTTAACAAAACTTAGAAGCAGGCCTGTTCTTGTTAAAAATGTGACAAGGAGTCTCCTTGGTTCTATCTCTCTGCCATTCTTATGGCTGTTCCAGAATTCCTTACTCCCAGACCCTCAGTCCCACTGAAATCTGAAACCTACACTCTGCCTGCACTTGGCAGGAAAAAAAAAAACATATAACCCCAAACCCACCTCTGCTGCTGCTGCCCGTTTTGACCCTGTTTCTTGATGTTTGTATGGCGATACTAGTAGTCATATTCACATGTTATTATTTCAGGGAATCTCAAATCCACATAAAAAGCAAATAAAATACTATCTATTAAAAAAAAACAAAAACTTGCACATATGTATAACAGCTTTAATGAGTAAATTTCCATGCACTGCTCCACCACAGTACTTACAAACATTCCCCATCATGGCTTTTCATCTATGAACATTCCAATTCATTGCTGGAATTTCAAAGATGCAATTAGACAGGTGTGGTGGTACACATATCTAATCTCAACACTTGACAGACAAAAACAGGAGGTTCTTGAGTTCAGAAGGAGCCTGGGATATATCAAAAAACTCTTGATAGTGGCATCTGCCTATAATCCCAATGCTTCTACTGCACTTATAGACAAGAGCACCAAAAGTTCAAAGTCATCCTCAGGTACAGAGCAAGATCAAGGCCAGTCTGGGTTTTGCTTTTGAAGTTTTGTAATCCTGTATCTCAAAACCAATAAAATAGGGGCTGGAGAAGTGGCTTAGTGGTTAAGAGCACTGTCTGCTGTTCCAGAAGAGCCAGGTTCAATTCCCAACACTCACATGGCAGCTTACAATTCTCTGAAACTCCAGCTCTAGGAGATCTGACATCCTCACACAGATATACATGCAAGGAAAAGGCTAATGCACATAATAAACTATTTTAAAAGTTGTAAAAAATTAATATTGATCCTGTCTCAAAAGGCAGAAAATACAAGATAAAGGGGGAGAATTATAATCCATAAACTCACAGTTAAAGGATAATGACTATCCCTTTGTAACAAGAATTTTTTATTTAAATGTATAATTATCTCATAAAGTGTCCTTTTTTGAGGGGAGGGCATGGTTGAAAAATGGCTTCTTCTAGCCTAAGATGGCCTGAGGATACCTTCGAATTCCTAACTTCCCTCCCCTTTTCTCTCAAGTGCTGGGTTTATAGACATTCATAGAAACTGCAATCTTGAAATCTTTAGGTCTTCCTACATTCTTTTCTTATTGAAATTAATTTATCTAAAAAAAAATGGGTTTAAACATAGTTTAGCTTTCCTTTATCTTATCTGTGGCTAAATAGTTAGATCTAGAGGTTTGATCAGACTCAGGAGAGAGCTTTACTTTGCTGTGCTTGGGCATTAAACAAAAGACCCCACATATGAGGCAAGAACTCCACCACTGAGTCACATCCTCAGATTTTTTAGACTTCATGGGTCTCATTTTCTGATATAGACCATTGATGTTCAATGACCAAAAAGATCCATGTATCAGGGATTCAAAAAAAAAAAAAAAAAAAAAAAGCATTCTTTTTGACTACTTCATTAATTAGATAAAATGTTTTTACAAAAAGAAATTCCTCTTGCCTACTTGGTGCCTAGTGCACTATATTCTTTTTACATTTCTGTAGTTTTGCAAAGTATTCCATCTGACTTCAAATCTTCAAGAAGCAGAATCCTACCTATTCTTTAGTAATCCTAGTACATCTCAAGGACATCTTGCTGCTCTTAAAAGGTTATCATTATAATAGTGCTTACCTCACTGACTCATTAATTCACAACCTCCATCACAGGATTGGAATTCAGAAATAGGAATCTTAAGGCCAAGCATCTGAATCAAGTGGTTATGGAACAAACATGTGCAGGAAAATGAAGTATAAAAGAAGGTGGAGTTTCACTCAAGAGATCTTTTCCTTTTCTTCTTTTATAGACAGGGCTCACCATGTAGACCTTGCTGGACCCAGACTCACAAAGATCTGCCAGCCATTGCCTCCTAAGTGCTGGGAATAAAGGCCTGTGTCACCTCTCCCAGCTCAAGGTAATTTTTCTTAAGCAGCTCTGTTATAAAGCAGTTTACAAAGCAAATGGGAATGAAGAAATCATTGCTGGAATGTAAGTTACCAGAATAAAGGACATTGAAGGAAGAAAAAGTAGGTTCGGAACTGGGTTACCAAAGTATGCAATTGGGGGCACTAACTGTGCCCAGCAAAAAGCGCATGAGGACTGAGAACCACACAAAAGTTATGATGGGAACCACGATGGGCCAGAGTCCTTCCTAAAGGTTCCATCCATCAGACATATGGTAGGTGTAGATAGAAGCTATCTAGCAATTAGGTAGGATTCAATGCAATTGCAAATCCTCCTGTCTCTACTCATGCAGTACCAGAGATGTTAAGGCTGAGAAACTCTTATTTTTCAATGAAATAAGAGCTCACAACAATTAAATCCCATTTCAGGGCTAGAAAGATGGCTCAGCAGTTAAAAGTACTTGACACTTGCAGAGAACCTGAGTTCAATTCCCAGCATACATGTGGCAGTTTAGAAGGTCTCTGACTGGGGCTGGAGAAATGATCAGGGGTTAAAAGCACTGATTGCCCTCCTCTGGCTTCTATATACACAGATATACATATAAACAAAACACACATAAAAATAAATATTTAAAATAAAAATTTTCCTTTGGTATATTTTGAAGGAAGGAAGAATGTTTAACATCTCTGGCTGGGGCATAAAACAGAAGGTTTTATGGAGAGGGAAAAAAAAAGGCTAAGAAGCTGGATGCAAGGAGAGGTGAGAAAAAATGCCGACAAGCAGCTCATCCACCCAGGAGCATGGGTTCCAGACCTAGAAGAACTGTCTCCTAAGGATGAAGCCTGTACAGTTTCCCAGTGGCCATGAGAAGGTGCTTCAGAGGCAGGAGGATAGCAGCTTAAGTAAAAAATATTAAATAGACTAATGGAAAAATAGTCAGTTATTAGTAACAAAAGTAGGAACATATGCAATAGCATATTTTATAAGAAAAATCAACTATGGAACATGTAGAATATGTGAAGCCACTGCTAAAAGCAGGTCTATGTTGTGGGAACAGAGAGAAAGCAAACAGCAAATGGGCAGTGGGAATGGCACAAAAGAAAAATTTAACTCTACCATCTGCTCTGTTAACTTTTGCTTTAAAAATAGTTATGTGAACTCTTACAAGCAAGAAATTGTGTGTCCGACCTGGGGATTAAACTCAGGGGACTACGCATGAGAGGCATTTGCTCTATCACAAAACTACATTAGTTCCTAAGCCAAAAGTCTGCAAAACAATAATCGATATAAGTAGTGTGGAGTTGGGATATGCCCGGTCTGAAGATGCATGCCTTCCTGCAGGAGGCCAAGATTCAAATGGTGATGGGCCCTGACTGCAGAGGGTGCCCATACATTGCCTCTGTCATCACTGCTGGTTAGTAGGTACTGCCATGTTTGGAACAGGCTCCACCTTGTGTGGAGTGTTGCAGAGGAGAGCTACATTGTAAGGGCATAAATATAGCCTGTATTGGTCTTATTTGACTCCTGTAAGTTTGAATTGTGGCAATAAATGTGCTGGGATTCAGAGGAAGCACAGGTCACAGTAAAGGATCTGTGAAGTCCCACACTGGCCTTCCAAGGAGAGAAAGCGGAAGGGAAATGAAAAGGAAAGGATAAGTCTGTACCTCAGAAGATGGCTATCCCTATTTTGGTCTTTCAGAATTCTAAACCCCAGTTCATATCCAAAGGAAAAAGAGTTAGTTAAACAAAGATTGAAATCATTCCCTCTGAGATTCTAGACCAGAGACCAAGATCAATACAGTCAAACAAGATTGTAGGGAAAAGCATTGTATTCAAACAAATCATCTTCATGAAGCTTTCAGGATCTCACCCACTTAAATAAAACATATGACCAGAGTTTAAATCTAAACTCCCTGCTTTTAGAGAACTCATATAGTACTACAGCTTAAAGTACAGCCCAAAGGCACCCGGAAAGTCTCTATTTAGATCGCTGCCTCACCTGAGCTCCACACATATCCAATTACTCATTGTATACTCCTACCTCAGTGTCTCAGTCATGCACACCAGAAGGTGCCAGATCTCATTCTAGATGGTTGTAAGCCACCACGTGGGCGGATCTCTCCAGGCCCCCAACCATTTTTTTAACAGTTGGTTGGTTACAAGCTCTTGCTGGAAAGCCTCTCTGGTCTCAACCTCCCAAGGGCTGGGATTAGATATGTACACACTAAGCTACAAATTCTACTTCAATTGTTAATGCACAGGAGAATGGATCACAGACAATATCAGTAACTCACACTAGAGTTTATTAAACAGGACAGATGGTGATTCAGGTCTGTGGAAAAACATGCAGGAAAAGAGAACGTGCAAGGCAGGATTTGGCTTATAAAGGCACGTGCCACATGTGGAGTTTAGACAATCATGCCCACTCATGCATATGGATGAAAGGAGTGTGTATGCATGTCTGGCCACCAGGGTGAGTGCTCTGTTCACACTGCCTCAGGAATCCTAACATCTAAACCTTTTCTGGTCACCTTGTACTCAACACCATTTCAGTTCATGGTGAATACCAGCCAGCAACCAAAATATCATCCTTAACTCCACCTTTTAAACATCTCAAGGAATGGTAGTTTAAAAAACAAAAGGATCTATTTAGTAGGAGGCATAGTGGTTCCTAGAATCTGTTAGATGGAGGAAAGACCAAAAATGGTACTAAGATGTAGCTCTGTTGACACAGCACTTGCCTAGCATGCAGGAAGCCCTCTTACCCAATTCCCAACATGAGAGTGAACATTTATAATCCATTACTCAGGGGGTGAAGGCTCCACTTTCATTACATGGTGAGGCCAAAGGATAGCTGGGTCGGTCACCTGAGACTCAAGGAAAACGTGACCTCAGGCAAGTTAACTATTTTAAATTGTTTCTTTATCTCTAAGATATGGATAATCATCAAGTTGTAGTAAATATTCAGCAGGAATAAAGCCTATACCACAAAGCCTAGCCTTAGGATTATTTTGTATTATATGTTCATATCATTGCCTTCTATATACAGAAGATTTAAAACAGTGTCTTACACAAAAAGAACTAGCAAGGTGGATGGGTGTAGGCCTGTAAAACCAGTTACTGGGCAGGACTCAGTGGAAGGGTCACAGTTGCAAGGCCAGCCTGCAACTTGGTGACACTCCATCTCAAAAGGGAAAAATGGGCTGTGGATGCAACTGACGGTAGAGAGGTTGAATAGATCACTTGAAGCCTCAAATATAAGTCCAGAGGGAGGGAGGGAGGAGGGAATAGTAGCTATGACTACCATTATTGCACACACCTTGAATTAGCAATCCTTTTATAATATGTCCTCATGGTCTAAGCTAGCATTACCTCTTGTCTCAAGTTATTCAGCGTCCTGTAGTTGGTTACACAACTTTCCCATATTACACTATTTATTTTCTGTTAACAGTGACTTCGCTTTTCTTGAAGTTCTCTAAAGAGAACCTGTGCTCATGATAACCTTTATAACAAGAGTAAAGTTCTAGCATACAACAGTGTACTCAACAGATATATGTAGCTTTTTATGTGACTTCATGCTCTTTTCATAGCTCTCAGAGGCTCTGCATTTGCTTCACCTCCCAAGGATTCAGACACCTAGAAAAACCTTAGTATCTGAAAAAAAAGAAAAAAGAAAGAAAGGAAAGAAGGAAGAAAGAAAAAGTCTTTTGTCATTCTGTTCAAAAAGCCTATTACCAAAAGGACTACTAAATTTAATAGATATTTCCTGGCCTTGCCACAAAGTAATCTCTAAACCTTAACTTTAATTTCCACACAGATCACTTCTAATAAATATTTAGAACAGGACCTGGATGAAGTACAACTATCTATCAAATAATGTTATCCTAATCCAAGAGCTGAGCACATACACTACTTGCTATTTCAGGTTGTCCGTGAAATCATCCTTTGAGTAGTTGGACATATTTAGCAAAATAATCATCTAATTAATATAAACAAATATATGTGCAAGTACAGATACATATAAATGCAAAAGAACTATCTAGTATTAGGTATAATAATAAAGTCATATGCCAGGTACGGTGGCTCATACCTGAAATCACAGCAGTAAAGAAGCTGAGGTAGGAAGATTATTGTGAGTTCAAGACCAGACTGGGCTATAGAGAGGCTATCTCAAATAGTAATAACGGTAATAATAGCATACTTGGTATGTGCCGATTACAGTTTAAGTGCAATTACATTCATAATCTCATTTTATTTTCATCAGACATACTATTCAGCTATATGATGAGAGGCATAAATGATTAAAAAATCTGCCAAAGAGGGTTGGGAATGTGGTTGCTTAGTAAGTGTGGCTGCTTAGCATATGCAAGGCTCTAGGTTCAATCTCCAGCACTGAGTAACAGAAACAGAGAAACATACCAGAGATTGCACAGCTATGGCTGTGAGAATTTGCACTCAGGAAGCCAGGCACTAGACCTGAGCTTGGTGCTGGGTAGTTTTATATACATTATCATTCTGAATAATTTCTTAAATCCATGAACCAGATCTCAGACATTAGTCTCAATAAAGCCAAAACAAAGAGGATTAAACAATTAGCATTTGAATAAGACATTAGATAGCACATCTTGAGCAACTAAAGTCCCGAGAAAGACCTTGGAACCTAGGATTAGTAGTGTGAAATGAACTGGAACAGCACAATACTCCTCAGTGGCTCTCCTACCTTAAAGTCAGGAGTCTCTGAAATAAAGTACATCTCTCTGCTGAGGGGAAGTGCTGGCTATGAAAGTGAAGAAAAGAATTAAAGCTCCATCCTGTCAAAGGTAGCCTACAGTTTCCCTAACTTTGGATATGAGAGGCTAGACTTCTGTGCTGTCAGCAATTTAGAAAATGAGGCAGCAAGACTTGAACTGTTCTGTCCCACCCTTGTCTTCTAAGTTTACATGACCAACTCACATGGCATTTATTGAAACCTTTTTGGAAACTTTTGCATTTCCTACGGCTACACTTACTCTCCATCCACCACTGCTCTTCTCTGCACACATCTGCTCACCTGTTGCATGGTAACCCCAGCACTGGGATGGCATACATCCTTCCTCTACTGCTGCAGCCCTTAAACTCATTCCATCAGAAGTAGCAGTTTTAAGTACATCTCTGTCCTTTTGCTTTTCTTTAGAAGTTATATGCTATTTCTATTCTTTTAATAGAGCTAATATGAACACTTAGTTTCAAAAGTTTTGATCAGTATCTACTTTTCTCCCCAACACAAGAATCTGAGAATTACTCTAATCACACTTCAACATACACATCATTGTCCACTGCTCTTATTTCATTCTGTCCAGCTCCTAATTACCACCTTTATGTAAAGCTTACATTTACATCTTTTACTACGGCTTTGAACAGTATGCCTTCTTGAAGCTGCATTCCACTGGAATCTACCAACCCTAATCCATGTCTCATTATAATCCATGCTAGTCCCAACAAACATCTGAAGGATTTAAGGATTGGCTTATCTTCTATCCCCATTTTCAATCACTGCTCTTTGCTACTATACCTAGTTTTTGAACATCTGGCTAAAGTCTATGAGAGTAGTTTATGAACCCTTAGAGGAAATACACTGACTTCTGGAAACCATCTGGAGTTATGGCCAATGAAGTACCACCTGAAGTCTGTATTTAGTCATTTGTGAGTCACACAGGTAGCCTAAATTTGGACTGCAAGACTTCCCAGCTATTATCAAGATAAGGACAAGTTCTTTGTTGTCTCACTCAATGGGTTATTTGTTGTTATGCAGGCACTTTGTGGGGCCAGTCTTCCCTTTCCACATTTATATGGGTTCCAGGCATTGAATTGGGGTTACAAGGTTTGCACGACAAACCATTTGGCCATGAGAATTTATTCATCTTTGTGCTAAGGGTATTCAGCTTTATGTGGAATCCTTCCTTTACACTTTCCCACATTCCTTAGAAACTTAAAGCATGCTGTGCTTGGCAACAACTATGAGTAAAGTTGGTTTTATCAGATACTTGCAAGGCTCCCAGGCTTGGCTTTGTTTGGAAGATGAACTTTCTTTTGTGCCTCTTCAGCAGTGTTAACACAGTTATCTATGTTTTTTGTTTTTGTTTTTTTTAATACACGGCTAGAAGTTGTAGCTCAGTGTTAGAGTGTTTGCCTAACATGTGAAGCCCTGAATTCAATCCCAACAAGACAAGAGTGAGAGTATTTTTTAAATAAATGTTTATCTAGCATACTTCCCTCTGTTCAAAGGATTCTCAGGGAATCTAATCCGCCATATTTCCAAATGCAAAAGTCTGAAAAGTAAAAAAGGACTAACATCAGTCCTAAAAGGATTAAGATGAAAAGGTCAAAAGGATGGCAGAGATGGGTGAAGAGCATCAATGAAACAAAACAAAAAGATGTGCATAGGAAGCGACCAGAACACGATCAGCATTTGCACTATGTGTCCATTAGCACTAGAGATATCAGGGTATGGCAGCAAGACAGTCTTGGTGTTCTCAAAAGTGCAAGTGACTGTCCTTTGCTGCAACAAAACCAGAAATGCAGACAAGTGCAGTAACTCTCAAGTACTAGGAAAAACACCAGTTGTCACATGCTTACAAAAAATGCTTGAAATTCCTACAATCACAGCAGGAAGGGTGAAGCTCTCAATGAAACTCACTTGTGGCTCTGGCTCCTTGGCCCTGGTCACTGTACACTACACAAAATAAACACTCAAGGGTCACAATGCGAACAGATCTGAGTAGCTGTTCTCAATGGCAATTGTCTACCCTGCTTCTCCAGCTTTCTTTCATTTCACAGCTGCCAATAATCCTGGGTGGAACAGCTGAAGAACTGCTTTAAGAGAGAATCAGATAGCAGCAGAGTAAAAAACTCTGTTCTATGAAAAGAAATTTGCTTCAGGCAGTGTCTTATTTCTTTCATGGTTATGTTTTCTTGAACTAGGCCCTCTCTCTGGAATGACTCACTCAAACCTGATCAAGATCTGGCTTCTTGAAGTACCCTTCTGTAGACAGAAGTAGTTCCTTAATTCATAATCCAGGACATTCCTTCTGTCTTGCTCTCCACAGGCTGGGAATTACCTAGATGATTTGCAGGTTAGAGAAGTACTAGAACTTCGGCCTCTCTACTTGCTTTGAAACAAAAAAAAATTTTTTAATCTTCCTGTGGTTATCACCACCACAGTATCTATACTCACTCTTATTGCCAAGAGAGTTGTGTGTCATTCCAGGTTCCACATGGAAAATGAGCAAGTGTCCTAAACCAGGGTTTCAAGGCAGACAACCACATACATCACATAATCTACATCACTTTACAAGGTTCAGATTCCCCAAAACCAATCTACGAATCAATTTCCAAAACATGGGAATTTGTTGTGGTGTTGGTATAGTACTCATGGTCCTGTGTCTGTATGCAGGTACTCTAGCTCAGAGCTATTTAGGTCCAGCCCTCAGAAGCCTAGGAGAGTGTGGAAAAGGTTATCCTGTTTATGTTCTGAAATAAGAATCTGGCAATATAGCTCAAGGTGGCCTCAAAGTTGTAGGAAGCCTGACTCAGCTTCCCAAACCCTAGAATTAGAGGCCATGTTTTACCACAGACAGTTTTGGAATCTACATTTTCAACCAACATGCCAGGTATGCTTCTTATGTACTTTCTTGGGTCCACAAAAAACTATATCTATTGATTCTATAATGCTAAAAAAAAAAAAAAAAAAAAAAAAAAAAAAAAAAAAAAAAAAAAAAAAGTACTAAGGGGGATGGAAGGATAGTTTAACACTTTGAGTGCAGAGGACCCAAGTTCTATTCCAAACACTCACAGCTAGCAGCTCACAACTGCCTGTAACTCTAGCTCTGAGGGGATCCAGGGAAACACACACAAGTGGCATACAGATACACATACACACATAAATAAGGGGAAAAACTTTTTAAAAAGTGCAAAGTTAAGAGCACTGGCTGTTCTTCCAGAGCACCCAAGTTGTGACAGCTCACAACCATCTATGAAAACTCCAGTTCCAGAGGATCCAACACCCTCTTATGGTCTCTATGGACACTGCACATGTAATGTAAGACATTCATGTAGGCAAAACACTTATGCACATAAAGTAAAAATAAATGAAAATCAACAAAAAACAAAAAACCGTTAAGAAGAGTCACAAAGGAACAAATCTCCAAAGCTTCTAATGTTAGTATGAGCAGGAAGTATGAGGAGGCCTCAAAAGCACTGTCAAGTCTATCAGAAAGTCAGGTGTCATGGCACAAGTACCTGGCAAAGGCTGGAGAGAGGTCAGCCACAAACTCAAGATCAAACTGATCTACGTACTGAGTTCCAAGTCAGCCAGGGCTTTGTCTTTAAAAACCAAACAAACCAGAAGAAACTTTATATATAGGGCTTTTATCCACCAGCCACTTCTATATTTATTTCAGTTATAGGCATGAATAACTGATTGGCTGATAGCCTTGCTATGAAACCTAGTCTGGTGTCTGAAGCAAGAGCACTGGGATTAGCAGTATGCACCGCCAGGACTCACAGTCTAGATCATTGAAAAGCGTGTGTGTAGCTGAACCTGGTGATATGCACCTATATTCCCAGCATTGAGGAGACAAGCAGGAGGATCCTAAGCTTAAGGCCAGCCTGTAGTAGTGCTTCTATCTACTGTAATACCAATGGAAAGGGTCTTCTACATGAACAGAAATGAAACCTTACTGCAGAGCAAATTCTATGTTTCTGACTTTGTATTTTATCCTTCGGATCTAAGACTACAGGCATAAGTGCAAATCAAGCCTTAATATACACAGCTACTGTGCTGGGGTTGCCCGTTTTTATAAGCTGGAAAAAGTTCTCATACTTAAATCTAATATATATAGTGTGGTGATCCTGGACAGCCAAATAATTTTAACTGAATATGTGAGTATACAGTAAGAATTTTACACAAACTCTCTTGAGGTTTTTAAATTACATGACAGCACATTAAGGGCCCTGGAAGTGTCTTCTCATTAGTCTTAATCTTTGGCATCTACAGTATAAAGATAACCTTCAGTAATCTGATTTCTGTTAATCATATACAATTTGATATCCTATCAAGCAGCCTGACCCACTCCACATGACCTGAGATGTATCACCATGGCCTGTGATCAGTGCTCATGTGCAGAGGACTTTGAACTCCTTCACATTTACTAAGGTGGCAGTTGGGATTGCTAGCTTCTAACCCTCTAGATTCGATGTGTGATGTTCAAAAGTCATGTATTCAGAGGCCTTTGCTTAGTGTTGACTTTGTCAAATAATGTGAGAGAGCCCCAGAGAACAAGGCGGCCATCGGTCTGCACTCTGCAGTTTCAGGTTCTATCTCTATGAGCACTATTCTCCTGCTCCACACTTTAGCCACGGATTAACTTTAAGACTAGGGTAGGGTATTCCAAAGAACGTTCCTTGCTAAGAACCGGGAGCAAAACAAAAAGTAAAGCCATGGCGAGAGCCTCCTGGCAGCTCTGGAAGGAAGAGCACTCACACCAAAATAACCAGGATGGAGAGGAGGGAAGAAGCACAGCTTTAAGTGAAGAAATGACACAGACCTCCCACATACACACTTTAAAAACTTTATTTATATAAAAAACTCATTTGTTTTTAAAAGCATTAACAAGAGAGAAAGAAAAGAAGAAAAGATACAGAGCAGAAGACATGCCCCTTAGTAGTGTTCGGTGGGAAGGTAGGATTTTTGGTTTGCTGAAATTGAATGTTTAGTGTTTTTATAAATGAAAGAGGAAAAGCAAAACAAAGAATAAACAAACAAAAAGTTAAAGGTTCCCCAAAGCCCATGGCTATTCTATTACCCACACCCCACCGAAAAAAAGAGCACCAGGAAGAGAGGAAAACCAAGAATGGAGTCAGGTCTGGGTGGGGGAAGCTCCCTGTGCAGTTTACTCTGAGGGTCACAGGGAGAGAGGCTCTTTTTTGCCAGAAAAGGTGGACGGGGGTAAGAAGAAATGGGAGGAAAGCAAAAGGTTTAAAAAAAAGAAAGAAAGAAATCGTAATGCATAGGAAAGGGGTTGGTGGGTTGTGCACTTTTCTCCAACCCCACAGCCTCAATATATTAAAGAACAGGACAAGAGGGATAAAGAATTCCAGTTGCATTGAATAGAGCATTTAGATAAAAGAACAAAGGCAAATAACGAAAAAGTTAGAAAAAAAATCCCACACAGTAGCTGATTCTCTAGGATAACCTGTAACATTCCCTGCAATTGGAGAAGGTATAAGAGAGGCAGGAGTGCGGAGAAAGCCTTGATTCCCTAGAACCTTCAGAGGTGATGGGAGCTGGGAACAACTAAGGAGCAGTCACAGCAGTCCCTCCCACCTGCCTCACTCTGAGACGGGATTCGCCAATCCCAATGGACACTGCTGAGCAGAAGCCTGCTGTGCTAAATCACAGGTTATGACAGTTCCCAGTGGGAACTTGAGGTTCCTTAGGTCACATGCCTTTCCTTCAGCTACTGAGGGTCAACAGTGGGTAAGGAAATAACAAAATCTAACTTGCAAAATCATGAGAAATGAGACGGCAGAGGCAAAGAAAGGCACGTGGAAGAGAGGGAGGAGGTGCACCCCAGGCCAAAGGCACAAAGAAGAGGCAAAGCCAGGGCAACTCCTACCTTAGAAGGGCAAAGGGGGCAGGAGTTATGTACAAGTCTTGTAGTTGGCCAACAAATCCAGGGAGGGGAAGAAGGAGGGACAAGCCTATAAAGGAAGAAGAGAAACGGGGTGGGAAGATGGGGAAAAGCCAGCTCTGAAGCTTCCTGCCAGTTTCAGACTAACTGCTTCATGTCCATTCCTTCTATTCCTCCTAGAGGCTCATCTTCTCCCCAGCAGACAATCTGTTTCTTCTCAACCAAGAAGTGTTCCATGGCATTCTCTTTTTTACACAGCCTCTTGCAAACAGGCCAAGTTAGTGGATTTATCACAGGGTAAGAAAGGAGGAGTGAAGACAGCCTTGGTCAGGGCAGCACTCCAAGGTTGGCCTGAAGCTGACAGAAGAGATGGAGTCTGTAGGTCCTTTGTGGTCCCTGCCTCGGACAGGACGAACATGAGTTCTCAATCCCTGTTTGAGGAGTACCTCACTTATTCAAGGCCCCTTGCCAGGTGGAATGTGCTAATGTTTCCAGCCTTCTTGGCTTCAAAAATAGCCACTGGATGAGGGAAGAACTCATACTTCCCATTATCCAAAACAAAATTAAAGTTCCCTTCCCACCAGAATGATAGTCTTGATTAAAAGTCATTAGTTTGTCAGAATGCTGAATACTGCATATACAGTGTGCAATTTTCAGATCTTCCCACAGCTTCCAGTGAAGAGTTCCACTCTCTCCCCCCCTCCACACAGGCAAAGAGTCCAGGGAGGGCTGGCAAAAAGAGCTAATTTGCAGCAGTTTCTCAAGATATGCAAGTAACTGAGTCAGGTTTCTTGGGAAAACTGGAGGTAGGGGATGGGAGACCAGGATAATTAAACTTCAATGAAAGATGCTGGGATTTGATGGAATGAAGGCAGCCACTCTGGGCTATAAGGGTAGGAGGCAGCCTGGCAGTTGGCACAATAGTCCAGCGAAGAAAGGAAAAAATCATCAGTCCATTTCACCACCAAAAATAAAAGTAATATATTATAAGCCCAGATGCAGCAGGTAGAGTGGTGCTAAATCTTCTGCTGTGGGGAAAAGAGAGAAAGCTGTTAATAGGGTTGAGAATGGGAAGACCTGGAGGAAAACAGGTAGTTGAGCAAATCTGGGGGAGGAAAGCACCACGTAACAGAGAAGCAGGCCACCCTCTCCATGTAGCCTTTGAAGAGGTCAGGCTCACAGAAGCAGAAATCCTTGGCCCCAGATGGCTCAGACAAGTTTCTCAGGCCTGATCAGATCAGCATGATTGGCAGAGAGTGGGCACACAGAGGTCTCCTTCCTGAGGACCATTTTAGGGGTGACTGGAGGACATACCATGGGGGAGTAAGACACTTGGTCTCCCTCATCATCCAAAACCAACACATCCAACTCTTCCTCCAAAGATTCCTGACCCTCGTCCTGCTGTGAACACATGCAATTTGTTAGTAAGAGAGCTAAGGTAAGAACTTCTAACTGTGTGCCAGTTAGGAAAATCCCAAAGGTTCTAAACAAACACTGTTAAAAGTAAAAGGCTAAAATACCCTCAAGCTAAGTGAAAGAATAGGGTGATGTATCAAAGAGCAAATTAGTTAATGTTAGTCACATCAGTAACACTTGTGAAGACTTTCTCCAAAACAATCAGTGAAGAACATCCCAAGAAACTGCAAGATGCATCAAACCTCTACTTTTTCCTGAAAACACCTACCAAAGAAAGATACTGTCTTTCTTTTTTCTTCCCCTATTTCATATACCATACAGTTTCAAAATATTATCAGCCTCATATACACAGCAGTATATTTACCATCAAGGGTGCTCCCTTCAATGGCTCCATATCACCCAGATCCCCAGATCGATCCAGTGTTCTGTTGTGGTCTCCTCTTTCATTCAGTGTAGAATAGTTGTTATCTAAGGAGGGGAAAAGTACACAGAAACATTATATTCCCCTAGTATACAACATATATAAATTATGCATCTTGATAAAGAAGTGAGCTGCTTCACATGCTCTAAAGTGCTAAAGACTGTTGCTTTTTAATACTTAAACATAACTTGAATATAAAAGGGAAGATAATGGATGTGAAATACCCAGTACTAAGGAGATACTCCGATGGTAGAGTGGTTGGCCATCTAAATTGGTGACTCAAGCTCCACCACAGTAAAGACAAAAGAGTAACAATGAACAATAAGTGTATCCTATGATGGGTAATACTAAAGAAATCGGGCCTGTGTATAGACAGCCCTGAAATTAGAAGAAGACAGAGAAATAAGCTACAACTGGAAAGAACTGACAAAGCAAAACATAGCTTGAGTTCAGCTTTTGGGAATGAAAAGGAGTTAGAAGAGCAAAAGGGGAAGGGCATTCCAGCAGAAGGCTGAACAGGCCCAAGGTTTCTAAATAATGCACAATGTGTTGGGTGTCCTGATATAAACCTACAGTTGCAGAACTTGGGGGGTGAAGGAGGATTTACACACAGATGTTCAAGGTCATCCTCAGCTATCTAGTAAATTCAATTTCAGTCTGAGATATGAGAGACCACTAATATAACAGACAAAAAAGAAAGTAGGATGCTGAGATAGTATAGCAGTTAGGCAGGAGGCCCAAAAATTCAAGGTCATCCTCAGCTATATTGTAAGTCCATAGCTAACCTGGGCTATGAGAATCTGCCTCAAAAAAAAAAAAAAAAAAGAGAGAGAGAGAGAGAGAGAGAGAAAGGAAGGAAGGAAGAAAAGAAGGAGGAAGGGAGGGAGGGGAGGGCGGGGGAGGGAGGGAGGAAGGAAGAAGGACAGAGAGAGGTTAGGGCAGATTATACAGACACATAGAGACATCAAGGGCTAGAGGGATAGCTCAGCAGCTAAGCACTCTCTCTGCTTTTGTAGAGGATCTAGGCTCGACTCCTATCACTCACATGGTAGTTCACAACCATCCCTAACTCCAGTTCTAGAGGATCTTACCTGTGAAGGCATGAAAGCACCACACATGGTAAACAAACATACCAATAAAACACTCAGATGCAGAAAATAAGCCAGACTGTTGTATGAGGTTTCTGGCCCAAACTTTTGGGCCTCGCCTCATGGTTTGGATCCACAGACCAGCAGTCCCATAGTCCCACAGAGACACAGATGCTTACATTAATTTTATGCTGATGGGCCTAAGGCCCAGGCATATAACTTGCTGGCTTTTTACCCTTAAGTTAACCCATGGTTCTTATCCTGTTCAGCCATGGGGCTCGGTACCTTTTCTCAGAGCACCATAGTTGTCTTCTGCACCTGCTGGCTTCTCTGTAGCATTTCTGCTCTGTTCTTCCTGTTCTCAGAGTTTTCTTAGTCTGGTAGCCCTGCCCATACTTCCTGTCTGCCTTTGGCCAATCAATGTTTTTATTAAACCAGTGGGTGGGGCAATTATTTACAATGGAACAACATAATCCCCCTACACCAGGCATGGAAGCACATGCTTTTAATTCCAGCACAGGGGAGGCAGAAGCAGGCAGATCCTTGTAAGTTCAAAGTCAGCCTGATATACAAAGTAAGTTTTAGGACAGCCAGGAATACACAAGCATCTTGTCTCCAAAAAAAATAAATAAATAAAAATTTTTTAATTTTTTTTAAAAATTTTAAGAGTTTCAAGAAAAATAAGGTCATCCTATCTGCAGCAACATGAAATGTAGAAGAGAGCAGATTAATCAAATTTTATTATATTTCCAGATATCCTTTCAAAGGGAGATTATCAATCACGATGCTTCAGGGATGGTGTTTGGGGGTAAAAAGCTACAGGAAAAAGGCTAGGCACAGTGGAGCATATCTATAATCCCAGCACTTGGGAGGTAGAGGCAGAAGGACCAGGTTCAAGATCAGCCTCAACTGCAGTGGATTCAAGGCCGGCCTACGTGATTTGAAACCCTGTCTCAAAAAATAAAGTAAAAGAGAAAAGGAGAAAGCACCTACTCACCCAGTTAAACCCTATTCTGCAACATTAGACAGGAATTCATTACCTACCTAATGATTTTGTGTTTGACCCCATATTGCTCATTGGAATTTCTTCCCGGTCAGGTTTCTTATCTATATGGAATTAGAAAGTTATCCAAATCAAAATCCAATATACCAAAATCTATATAGACATTTCTCTCTGGCATGCCATCCTTCCCTGTCTTTATTCAAATAAAGTTTTACTCAGCACATACTATGTGCCAAACAAAGACCAATGACAACCCAGTCACAGGAAAGCCCTCACAGAACTTTGATCCCGGAAACATTTCAGAGGTCAGAAGACAGCTAGCTCAGTGAATAAAAGTTCTTGGTTCTAAGCCTAAATTTCACATGTGAAACCAACTTGTGGAAGGAACTGACTCCCACAAGTTGTCCTCTGACCTCCACATATGTACCTACACACTCAAACAAAAAAACAAATAAATCAAAGCACTTCAGCAATCTGAGCTGTTACATCTCAAAGCCCCTTTAGTCTTCTTAAGACTTATGAGGGTCTAAGCTAGAGATGTGGCTCAAAATAGCTAAGGTATTAGCAACCAGATCTAAGACCTTAGATTCACACACAGGAAATAAAATAAAATGTCAAGTACTTTTAGATGTGGAATAAGGACTTTTCACTATATTCAGAAATGTAAACATCTATTCCACTTAGAAATAAATTGATTTCCTCAATTTAAATGCATTAGCAAGCCTGACAGCCTGCATTTGAGCCCCAGAAGCTGTGCAAAACTGCAAGAATCAACTCCACAAAGTTATCGTCTGAGCTCCACTTGAAAGTCCCAGTGTATGTGTACCCACAACACATATCATATACACAATAATAAATTTTAAAGACCAAAAAGACAAAAACCAGGGCAGGGAGCACTGTTTACCATTCTTGTGTACTTCTTTTAACTCTGATTAATAAGCATACTCCTCTAATTTTGGCACTTAGAAAGCAGAGGCAGGGATCCCTAAAAGTTATAGGCCAGCCTGGTCTACGTAAGTTTCAGGTAACCTTGGGGTCCACGACAAGACCCTGCCTCAAGAAAAATCACAAAACACAGATGGGTTAGCTCGTCTTGCCCTCAAATCGAACATTTACTCATGCAAGATTTTGAAATGTCATGGGACTGGTCTCCCTGAAAGATAATAGTTTACAGATGAACAGATTTTAGTATGCATGTGTTTTTAAAACACATTAATATCACCACTTACATCATCATAAAAGCTGTTTTTAATTTGCTACTTCTATTGTTAGAACCTTCTAAATTTCTCTATTATTGCACTGTGTGTCCGTCCATACTATAACATGAATATGGTGGTCAGAGGACAAGTTTCAAGGGTAAGTTCTCTCTGCGGGATGGAACACAGCAAGTGAGTTTACGTGCTTAGCTCTTCATGTCCCTAGAAAAAGCCTTTTAAGTATTGGGAAGTTACCAGTCTCAATAACATGGGTATAATTTTCTTTTGTTTGTCTATTTTTTTGAGAAAGGTCTTATTCTACATCTCAGGTGGGCCAAGAACTCCACGCAGGCTTCAAACACTGGGCACTCTCCCTGCCTTTTCCTTCCAAGTGCTAGAGTGAGTCATCACACTCAGCCAAAATTTATACCGACTACTCAGGTAGCAAATACTGTCAGTTTTTGTTGTTGGTTTTTTGTTTTGTTTTGTTTATTTGAGACAAAATTTCTCTGTGTAATCCTGAGCTCTAACTGCAGACCACGCTGGCCTCAAACTCATAAAAGATCTGCCTGCCTCTCAAGGGCTGGGACCACCACCGCCCTGCTTTTGCCCCAGTTTTTTTGAAAAGGCTTCCACAATTGTTTTGGAGAAAATGCTTGCCAAATAACCATGTCTCAGCTGTTTCATAAAATAAAACAGTACTCTATTTTAAAAAATAAACAGCTAATGTAATAAGTAATACTTATTGTCGGCCTCAACAGCCACAGTGGCTCCCTCCATAGCACAAGTACTCATGTCCTCATTAGCACTACACATCTAAAAGATGTGCACTTAGGGGTCTCAATGTTTATAGCTCCACCAAGGACGCTCCTGAGTGAAGATGGCTTTTAATAGAGTATACGGCAATGAAAATAACTTGTTTATATCAGCGTTGCTACCCTCATTCATGCTGAGCAACCAGCAGCAAGCATCACTGTGTTTATATGCCATCCAAAAGCCTTGGGGCCCTCAAACCACACTCCAAAGCCATGGGTCAAATCCAAATCCAAAATCATTAAGATATGAAAGGTTAAAAATACATACTTTCAGTGAAAGAGAAAAACATGTACAATACAAAATACATACTTCATCTACGGAAACGTGGTTTAAAAGCTCTAATTCAGTTAGGAATATAGAACACTTGCCTAGAAAGCCCTGGTTCAATCCTCAGTACCACAAAAACATGAAAATGCACGCACGCACACAACTATAATCTAAAATAATGGTGCTTTTCTCTAGGCACTAGAGACAATAGACTTTCTGGTTGTTGGTAATTTTAGTTTTCAACTGGAAAAGCACTAATAACTAACCAAGCATATTAATCAACAGAACACAGGAACTAAAAAGAGGAAGAAATTAAACAGAAAAACTACGCTTCACTCTCTAAGCCCACAGGCAAATAATAGAGGAGCCACACTGAAGCTGATTTTGGTTTGTTTCTTTTGAGACAGAGTTTCATGTAGCCAAGGTTGGCCCTGACATACTACTGATCCTCCTTCCTCCACCTCTGAGTCCTGGACTGGGATCACAGGTGTGCATCACCACACCCTTCCCTTACACATTAGCAGGGCAAAGCACTGCACTACTCCCCTCCTCAGGGTCGAGCTCATCTAGAAATCATACATAACCCGCTTCTTAGGTAATAAATAAGACATTAAATAATGGTGGGAGCACTAAAAAGAGAAGGGTGCACCTCTTGGTTACTATACCTGATTTTTGGTTGCGGTCAATGAGAGGGAGAGTGCTATCATCATATGAATGGCTGCTCTGGCTTCTAGATGCATTGTTTAGATTCACCTGGAGGCAAACACAAAACCCAATGTCATAGAAACCTGAATATCTCCACTTCTTTCTGTTCCCTCCTCCTAACCATGCACCTCCTGCTAAGAACACTGATTTCCTTCTCCATGATCACCTGCCCTAGCCCTCACACATTCTTCCTTAATGGGCTTAAATCTCTAGCTTCCCATTGACAAATATAACTCTTCAGAAAAAGAATCTGAGTCTAGGCAGTGGTACATATCTATAATGCTAGTACCTGGAGGACAGAATCAGAGAATGATAGGCATATGGAAGGGTCAGAGTAGATGGGGAAGGGGTCACATAGCCATATATCATTACTATTCACCACCATCAGCATCTACTGCATGCTCAACATTGAGAGAGTAGAAGTACATAAGCAAAAATAAACTATGTGTACCAATGTATTACGATGTAGTGTGGAAAATAAAGTCTTCACTCTCTGAAAGACTTGGATTTAGTATGACAGTGAAATTGCAGAAACAAAAGACAGAGGCAGTAGCCAAGGCCAAAGAGAAGAAAAGCCAAAGCTTTGGTCAAGAGTATTGCACCTGGAAGTCTGATTTCTTCCATCCTTCTTTTTCCAGTGGCTTCCGAAGCTCCTTATAGCCCCATATCGTCTGCAAGACAAGAGCTGCTGCCCGGACTTCTTTTTCTGAGCGATTCCTAGAAAGAAAAGTAACATCATACAAAGTTTGTCTGTAAGTAAGACCAGGGAATCTTGTTCCCAACCTCACTAATGCACGACCCTTTAATACAGTTCCTTATGTTATGGTGACACCCCTACCCCTACCCCACGCAAACATAAAATTGTTTTTCTTGTTACTTCATAACTGTAATTTTGCTTCTGTAAGTGGATGTGTTTTCTGATGGTCTTAGACAACCCCCATGAAGGTTCATTTGACAACCTCAAAAGGATTGAGAACCACTGCTCTAAGAGTCCAAGAGTATAAAAATGTAGAAAGCAGTGAAATCAAATGTTCACCCAGTTGCATATTCTGAGATAGACTAATTGGATGTAAGAGCCCATTACCAATGGAGAGACCAAAATTAAGAACGAAACTCTTCACATGTCCCATGGTAATCTAAGGGGAAGTAAACTCAGAACAGAAAAGGACAGCTCCTTTCTGAAAACTCTTCTCTCATACTCAAATTCCTCCAGCTCTAAGCATAAGCTCACCCTGATTTGTTGATCAACACCAGCTTCTCAATACCCTGGGTCTCTCGAAGCTTTTTGGCAGCTTCTAAGTTCTCAGCAATAACTTCATTGATGGTGTTCAAAATAGAGACCACAGTGTCTTCAGAGAAATTCCAGGAGGAGTTCTGCTGACCTCCTGGCAGATTCTTTACCAAGTTAGGAATGGCATGTTTGCCTATAGCAGTAAGACAAAAGTAACACATGAGGAGAGAAAAGGCAGTCAGGGCAGAGGTAGCCTTACAACACACTCTAATCAGGTCAAGTCTGAGTTCTAGCCATTCAAATCAGTTTCACTATTACCTAAGATTATATCAAAGGGGCAAAGAATACGAGATAGCCAGGAATGCACCAGACTTCCCTTCCTCCCTTCTTAAGTGCACTCAATATGATGCTGGATATCAAAATTCACTGCCTGGTCTCTTCCTACACACTAATGAAAATAGTATGTTCAGTACTATTCTATAATAATTCAATGGGGCAAAGTCTTCTTTACAAAACAACAACAACTTGGGCTCTGCCACTAACTAGCTTTATTAATTCTTGGCAAATGAAAATACAGAAAAATTCTTAACAATGCCTAGAGAGCAAAATCAGATATTCAACAAGTAATAGTGGCTATAATGTTTTTGAAGAATCATCACTTCCTATTTTTTTAAGAGCCACTAACCCACTGGGCAGTGGTGGTGCACACCTTTAATCCCAGCACTTGGGAGGCAGAAGCAGGTGATCTCAGTGAGTTCTGGTCTACAAAGCTAGTTGCAGGGCAGGACTGTTACACAGAGAAACCCTGAACCCTGTCTCAAAAAACGAAAAAAAAAGAAAGAAAGAAAAGAAAGAAAGAACCACTAAACCTTGAAGCTGCACCAACAACAGACATATAAACTCAGGAAAGTTATAGGATCCTTCTCTTCTTCAGTGACATCAACAAATGACTAAACATTAGCTGGAATCCAGAAATTGTGCTAGGCACTGGTTCAAATCCTTACCAATTAATTCTTTGTTCCGAGCATCCACAGCCAGGTTTCTCAGTGCTCCAGATGCAGCTTTCACTACTCGTTCATGTTCGCTCGTCAGGAGGTCAGCTATGGCAGAAAGAGCCTTCTCTTGACGCAGAGCAGATCGGATGTATCGACCATACTAGGAGGCACATGGGAAGTGGTGAGAAGATTACAAATGGTAACAAGCGACTAAGTTCCCTATCTGCAAATCCATTTCCTCAGAGTACTCACTGTCCAGCGCCCAGCACACAAGTTCTGGATAGCTCCAGCTGAGGCTTCTAGGATGGCAGGTGTCTTGCTCTCCTTAAGGAGTGAAATGTATATTCGCACCACTTCTGGCTGAAATAAGAGTTCATAGCCTGTACAAAAACAGCAAGATAGAAGACCTAATCAATACCTACCCTTCTGCCTGTCATTAGGCTTCTTCAACTCAAGGGCAAACTTGGTCTTGATTCTACATCTCTTTCTTCTTAGTTTTTTGTTCTGTCTTTTGAGACAGAATCCTGTAATGTCACACAGGCTGGCCTCAAACTCATAATCTTCCTGTCTTAGCCTCTTGAGTGCTAGGACCACAAGCATGTACCACTACGCCCAGCTGATCCCATGCTTTAAGGATAACTCATCTAGCCTGAAGTAGAGCACACATTTTTAATCTCAGCACTTGAGCGGCTGAGGCAGGTGGATCTCTGTGACTCTGAAGCCAGCCTAGTCTATATGGAAAGTTCCAGGACAGCCAGGGCTATATAGTATGCCCCTATCTCAATAAACAAAACAAAACAAACAAACAAAAAACCTCCAAAGTAGCAACAACTAGTCCATGGTAAAAACAGAACAGAGATCAATCCTATCATATTCAATTCCTCTCTCCTTCCTCCTAGACTTGTACCCCATAGCTAACTAAAGTCTTGTTTTCACCATGAGCAATCAGGCTTAATAATTCAACCTCTCAAACAAATTATGTCTAATTTAACTCAGTAACTCTCCCCACCATGAATATGACTAAATGAAAGAGACAGCCTAAGACTTAACATCATTTAATTAACATCTCTTATATTTATGGAAAGCTGGCAAATTTATATTCAATATTACAGTAGGGGTCCAAAAATCTAAGCTGTGATAAAGAGCTGTCTTCAAACAGCAAATTCAAGATCCAAACACTGAAGTGGCCACTTAGTCAGATAAGTCTCTGTCTTTTCATCTTTGAGGCATTCTCTCTCTCTATCCCAACCTGGCTTTGAACTCGCAGCAATCGTCCTTAGATGCCCAAGTACTAAGTTTGTAAGCATGTACCATTACACCCAGCATAGCTTCTGACTTGAGACTAAATACTGTAAATGTTCCCAATACTTTCAACATCACTTCAAATCCAACCTGTCAGAGAGAATTGTTAATTTAGTGCATAAAATCTGCTACCATGTGCAAAACCATCTGTGAGATCTCTGCAGCCTGAGAAAAGGATGACTTACCCCGAGCAGGACTAGCTCTTTTAGGGAAATCCACTGTATCATTTGCTGGATCCTCTGTGGGCTTTTTCCCTATAAAAATTTACAGAATTTGGTCAAGAACTTTTAAAAAAGGAAATATTTCACCTCAATTTTTTGTCCTTCAGTCAGAATCTTCAGATCAAAGATGCGACATCAAAAGAAGGGAAGCCTACACATACCTGTCTGAACGGGGTGATACAGAAACAAGGACAAAGGCAGGCAGTAGACTGGGTACAAAAAGGATAACCACTCTTGCTGCTAGTAAGCACAACCCGGAAGAGCTAATGCTTTTCCTTAACTAAATTTTCCTACATGCATCCACGGGGAAGGATTAGACAAGGAAATATCAGGGAAGGTAAAAAACAAAACATGCAAATTAGAAGCAGACAAGCGCCTTAAAAGACTGCACTCACCTCTGGAGAACCACTCATCTTCCAGCACGTCACCAAGGTGGAAAGCGAGGAGAGAGATGAAGGAAGAAAACGCAGAAGAAAGATGTCAACAGGATCACGGGCAAGTACACAAGAAAGCAGAGGAGGAGGAGGAAGAGGGAGGAAGGCGCAGATTAGTTGAGTTCTTGTCCTCACTGCCCCATAAGCTAATACACTACAACCATCACCATCATCACCACCACCACCACCACCACAATCAAGGCACACAGAACAAGGGAACAGCAGCAGAGCAAAAGGACAAGTCTCCACTAGGCAGACTTTCAGACTATTTGTAAGTACCCATTGCCTATAAAGCTAAGTGGTTTTCCTGTCTCATAAAACTCACCTTTGCCCTTCTTGGCCCCAAAGCAACTGGCTGCATGTGGCCCAGTATTGTTAGCCACACTGGGAAGTGCCTCTTGGTAACGTTCTGCCTGTGGGATTTCACGATGAACTTGATATGATAAGTTCCGAAGGAGGCAAACACAGTTCTCCACAAGCTTAAGGACACAAAACAAATGGTTCAATTGGAAAAGAGAATGCCTATGATAATTTCCAAAAAAATTCTTTTCTCCTAAAATGTATAACTCAATCCATGTTCTCTCAGGTGCCCTCTCAATGCCCCAGGCCCCTCAAAATCCTTCTGATCTTCAGGCTAACAGAAGGTCTAATTGCAGGCATATAATGACTTCTGCAACATTTAGGTCACTTGTTTTCCCTACTTACAAAAATGTACAATCTAGAAGGCTACTAAGCAGCTTTAATATATATGGAGAAGGAGGAGAAGGGTAAAGATAACTATCGTGAGGCTGGAGAGATGGCTTAGTCATTAACAGACATGACCTTGAATGTACTTGTAAACCCAGCACTATAGGAACCGAGACAGGACTGCTGGAGTGTATTTGCTGACAGACAGCCTAGGCAAAGAACACAACCTCAAGGTGAGGCCTCGTCTTGAAAGAGTGAGGTGGAAAGTGCCTGAGTGACAAAGGAAGACACCGATGTTCTCCTCCTGGCGCCCCCTCTTGTGTACATAAGTATTCTGATAGGCTGACATGACAGTTCTGAACGGTCCCCTCGTGCACACTAGCTTACCTTGCTGTCTGAGTCCTTCTGCCCGACTTCTGCTTGAACAATATGAATGAGAGCATCAACTAAGCCATCACACTCCCGAAGTTTCCTGCGCGCTTCACTCCTCTCTGAGCTGACATTTCTAAAGGAAAACACAAAGCTCTGAAGATAACCGACTCAAGTCCCTAGTTCTCCTTTTGATACCTTCCCCACCTGCATCTTAAAGCTTCCTTAAAACCTTTCTATTCAATACAAAACATAGCTAATATCTATTAAAAGCGAGGCATTGCAGTGAGTCTGGAACGGGCAGTCAATCCCCAGCACCACATGACAGTTGTAGCCCCAGAGGACCTGACATCCTCTTCAGGCCCCCGTAGGCACCAGACATACAAATGGTACACAATAAATATGCAGACAAAACACCCATACACATTAAATTAAAAACATTTTTAATGTATATCACAATTCAAAATGGTGCAATCCTAGCACCTGGGAGGTAGCAGCCGGAAGATAGAGATTTTGAGGCCATATCATACTATTACAAAGCAAAACCATATCAACCACCTCCATCACCACCACAAGTATGTGCGTGCATGCATGTGTGCTTGGGCACATGCATACATGTGCTCATGTGTACTCACGTGTGAATGAACATCAGGGGTAGGAATAGAACTAAGTGGTAAAGAGCTTACCCAAGCATATAAAAGGCAATGGGTCCAATACCCAGAACCATAAAATAGGGGCTTTTGGGAAGGGCACACCAACATCAGTAAGTCCAGATGGAAGAGTTATTTATTATAGAGAAGTACAAGTATAAGGAATGTCAAGGTGCCTAATTTGAAACACTGATAACGGAGACAAGACTAAAACACACGAGTCCGGAACCAGGTGAGAGCCTTGTATGTGGGAGGCTCTAAACCACTTAGTTATTTACCTAACTAATTAGATGAACAAAGTCAAGGAGGAATAAAAGTGATGAGGAAGGGAGTAGGTAAATACGGTGCACAAGAAAGCAGCAAAGGCAGGTAGGCTGAGGCCAAACACACCTCAGAGTAGAAGCTGGAAGTAGATTAGAAGCTTGCCTAGCAATGCCCTGAATTTGGTCCTCAGCATAACAAAACAATAAAAAAATAAAAGGAGCAAACAAAAACAAACGAACAAAAAACCCTCAACTTCTAATCAAAAAGAAATTATATCACTCCTCAAAAAGTCAATATTAGGATGCATGTGTGCAGCTGGTAATGAAGACTGAACCCAGGCAAGCACTTTATCACTAAGCTTGCACTTTACCTGCTGCCAGAAAGGGTAAAGACCCCTTTTGAGACAGGGTCTTACAAAGTAAGTACTTAGCTAGCCTTAGACTCACTCTAGTGTAGGCAGGCTACTGACTCAACGTCAGATAGGTTTATAGGCCTAAACTAGCAACCCCAGCAAAAATTCAATCTTTATAATTTCAAAAACAAAAATCTTTCACTTACCTGAGACAGCCAGCTGTGTTGGTGAGCACTGACTCCCATTCAATATGCCTTGGCTTACAGTCTTCACTAGGTTCTCTCTCCCAACCAGAATGTGGAATGATCACTTCATCTGTCAAGGCATGCAGTGCATGGTCCACAATCTCCATTTTGATTGAATCATGGGATGAGAGATTCCACAGGGTTCCTGGCAGGGAGAAACCATCAGAGAGTTCTCCAGCACCCAAGACACTGTGTCTAAAGAGTATCAGAAAGAAACCTATTCTATTCCTTCTTAGTTGTCCTCAATGATGACAGATATGTCCATTACAGAGTCTGTGACTCCACAATATTAGACAGGCTTTTTCCTGCTTATGACCCATGATAAGATATATTTTATTCTGTAGTTCAATACAGACACACAGCCACGAAATAAAGCTTTCCAAACAGTATTTACTATAATCTACCCTCAACAGTCTATAGTAGTTTCTCTACCTCAGCAACACTCACTTTGGTCCACATAATTCTTTGTTGTGGGAAGTTGTCCTGTCTATTGTTGGATGCTTACCAGCTAACCAGTATCCTTAGCCTTTATTCATTAGATGCCAAGGACTCTCTGCCTCACCCCAAGTTATGGTAGTCAAATCCAGTCCAACAATGGAGATGTCCTCTGAGAGCCAAAATATCATGCCTAACAAGAGTCAGTATTATTTATTTTCCTTTCTTCCTCCTAAAAAGGTGATTTTGGTCCATAAAACTTTGTTCAGTAATGGATCACCATGCACAATCTGGAAAATTTTTATTCTAAATAAAGGACCACAAGCTCAAATTTCTAAATGGAACAGATAAGTTGAGTCAAGACAGGCACACATTTAAAGCAAACTATAAGGTTATGAATAAATGGCAACTGACATTCAGCTTCTGTGTTTGGAAGACAAGTTCCTCTACTACTATAGTTGGTCAAAAATAACACAATGTGCCAGACATGGTGCCACACGCCTTTAATCCCAGAACACAGAAGGCAGAGGCTAATGGATCTCTGTGGGTTGTATACAGCTTGGTCTACATAGTAAGCTCCAGGACAGCGAGGGCTATGTAGAGAAAGACCTTGTCTCAAAAAACCAAGAGAAGAGGGTTGGAAAGATAACTCATCAGTTAGAAGATTTGCTATTTTTCCAGAGGACCGAGTTCAATCCCAGCACCCACATGGTGGCTAACTGTAACTCCAGCTCCAGATTACCTTGACACCCTCATCTAGACACATCTGCAGGCAAAACACCAATGCACATGAATACAAAATTAAAGAGAGAGAACACACATGCATGCGTCATTCAATCAAATTTATGAAGCAGATTTGACTCAAAGGCCACTACTTCATAACCTATAATCAAAAGGCCAGGCATAGCAGCGCATGCCTTTTATATCAGCACTTGGGAGACAGAGACAGGCAGATAGATTTCTGAGTTCAAGACCAGTCTGCTTAACATAGTGAGCTGTAGGTCAGCCAGAGTTATATAGTAAGACACTGTCTCAAAATTAATTAATTAATTAATTAATTAAAAGATAATGAACTGGAAACCTCTAGATCCCTGCCTCTTATGAAGTGACAGTGACTCCCAATCTAGCACTCACCAGTAATGACTTCGGTCAGGTCCATATCACGAGCTTTCCGGAGCAATCGAACCAGGGCAGGAACACCATCACAATTTTTTATGGCAATCTTGTTATCTTGGTCACGTCCAAAAGAGATATTCTTGAGAGCTCCACAGGCTCCAAGGTGCACTTCCTTTTTGGGATGGTCTAACAATCCTACCAATACTGGGATACCCTTGAGCTTCCGAACATCAGTCTTCACCTTGTCATTTCGATAGCATAGGTGCTGCAGGTATGCTGCTGCATTGGACTTAACAGCATCCAAGCGGAAGCCCAGCATCGCAATCACTTCTGGAAGCTCAGGCTGTCTCCAGTTTGAAGGTGGAGGCATTCCCTTTCGAAGACTATCCAGGCTTGCTAAACTTCCCCGCTCATGCTGAGCCAAAGGAGCCCAATAGTACTGATCTGGTGGCACCTCCTCACCAATCATGTCTTCATAGCTCCTGTAGTTTTCAAAGAACCAAGAAGTTAAATCAGGATTCTTGGACATTCCTGTTATCTTTTTTTTGGAGGGGGGGAGGCAATTAACCCCAGGTACAGGATACACAGAAATCACATATCCCCTTTGTATGGTCGATTTTAATAATTTTGTATATGAATGTTAATTTTCACAATGGCCCTCCCACCTTTTTTTTTTTTTTTTTTGAAACGGTCTCTCACCAAATCGGAAGCTTGCTGATAAGCTAGACCAGGCATCCTTTGGTCCCTGCCTCCCCAATGCTGGGATCACAAGTGTGAGCTACCACAGAGCTCAGCCTTTTATGTTGGCACTGCAGCTCAAACTTCAGTCTCCATACTTGTGAAAACATTTTACTGACTGAACCAAAGTAACTTGTATTTAGACTAAATAAAAACCTCTCTTTTTTTTCCTGTGAAGTTTGCTGACTGAGAAAGACAAGTACTTGAAAATGTTAATCACAGAACAACAAATCCTGATTCCTTAGTATTTACTTGAAAGACATCTGTCAGCTAATAACTTCTCTGTAAAGAATGAAATAAATCCTTAGACTTAAGCAAGGCTTATGAGCCCAGGACTGGGAAGACAGAGACAGGATCACAAGTCTGATGCAGGCTAGGTTTACATAGTAAGTTCCAAGCAATCTAGGGCTATAAACCAAGATTCTATCCCAATACATTCTCTCCCTACCCCTATCTTCAAAACAAGCGAACAAAAAAAATCCCTGAGTATAGTTCTTAAATTCTAGCTGAACAGGAAACAAGGCATTTGCACACAGAAAACAGCCAGTAGAACAAGACCATTAAGCACATTTCATATTTAAGGTTTTCTTTGCCCTATTTTAGAAATTACAAAAGAGGAAGTAATCAATAAAAATGATGACTTCTTGCTACAATGTTGTGGATTTGGCTTTAATACTAATGAGTTATAAGCTTGAACATTAATTGTCGCAGTTCATCCCAAGGTCTCATAATGCTATCCAGACAAGTATGTTCCAAGAATGAGTTCCATTCTCTAACTTGTAAATACTTCTTTCTACCAAAATGGCATTTACACACTAACATTGGGTCAGAGGTGAAAAGCAACTTCTCCAGTCCCAGTACTACCAACAACCACTAGAGGGTGAGCCTACCATCCTATTATTTATTCATAACTACCAGGAAGGAAGAGTCCCATTATCTGTGAGCTCATCTCACCCTGTGGGGAGAAGAGACTCTCCAAATAACACTGTTGTTTGTCCCATAAAACCACTCCTACTATCATCAAACACCGAAAATTAGCCTGATCAGAAGGCCTACATGGGGCAAATCATTTAGTTAAAAAAATAAATAATTCTTAAAAATCACTTTAAAATTTAAGATGTCATTGACACAAAATAAAGTAAGTTGTTCTGAAAGTAGACTACTAAACATTAAATGGAAAGAAAGTTTTCCTTTTAACACAAGAGAAAGCACATGTAAGAAAAACCCCAAGGATACGCCAAACTGTTCTTCATGAGAGAATGGCGTTTCAGGCTATGTGTATTGAGCAGATTTACTTTTCTTTCTTAAGATAAGAAACTACAAAAATAATTGCCATTACCATATTTTTTTAAGCACTCAAGGAAATCTATCTTTATACTTCTTTCATAGGCAATAGATCAAGATTCTTTCCTTTGGGGCTGGAGAGATGGCTCAGTGGTTAAGAGCATTGACTGTTCTTCCAAAGGACCCAGGATCAGTTCCCAGCACCACATAGCAGTTCACAACTGTCTGTGGCTCCAGTTCCAGGGAATCTGGCATCCTCACACAGACATGCATTGGTGTAGGCAAACCACCAATGCATATAAAACATAAATAATTCATTCCTTTTACAAATAACAAACTTCCCAAATGATCAAATAACTTGCTTAAGCTATATAGATAATGGGGAAAGGGGGGAACAAGAACCAGAGAGTTTTCAAACTCAGTGATTTTCCCACTAATCACTGCCTCACTGTGTAAGTTTGACCTTGCAACTGTTCTTGTAGGCCTGAAACAGGAAGCAGAAAATGTTCCTGCTAGTCAAGCAAGTTTCCAAGCCCAATGCCAGCCACCCTGGAACAAACCCAAGAACCAAGGCCCAAACTCTCTCTATGTGAACTGGCACTTCAAGGGACAATAGGGTCATCCACACCCATCTGTGTCTAATCTGTCTTTGCTAAGGGAGAAGTCAGAGCAAGCCGACTTGCACTCCAGCCCCACTCCCTGGGCAGACTGTTCCAATGATAGCTGCTATCTACCTCTGGCTAGCTTACACCAGCTGAGATCTAGTGCCCCATCAGAAATAAAAGGTGAGTCACATGGGAGTTGAATTTGCTAGCCATGCCATCTGAAGTGTTAGTGACTCAGGCTTAGATAATAGGGCCTCAACTCCTGTCCCCAGACTATCTCAGTTTATGGTTAGCTAACACTACCTACTATATTCAGTAGGTTTCCAAGACCTTTGCTTTGAAAGGCCATGAATTTACATATAGAAATTGAGCAACAGGTACCAGGGCACCCTTACTATCAAGATACTATAAATCTTACCTTATTTTTTGGCTTGGAAAATATACTTTGATTTATTCTAAACTTAGGTTTTCAGCCCGAGACCAAACATGTTTTTTGTACACACCCAGAACTAGAAATTTTTTAAATAATATTTTATAAATACAAAAACTAAATAAAAGACATGACAAAGGTACTAATGCATAGCACACAAAACCTAAAATGGGTCCTTTAGAAAAGGTCTGCCAGCCAGCTATGTTGGCACATGCCTTTAATCCCAGCACTCAGAAGGCAGAGGTAGGGCTATCCAGAGGAATATAGTGATACACTGCCTCAAAAACAACAAAAATAAAGAGAAGGAAGGATAAAATGGAGGGAGAGTGGGAAGGAGGGAAAGACTCTTCTTTCTTGGCAATTACTGCTTATCCAATGATGGATCCCTCATGTCACCAAAGATCACTCCAAGGAATAAGTACCCTCAGAATAGACAGCTGCTTAGTGACCTTTGGGAGTATTACTAATGTACCATTAGGGCTTCTGTTAGGTCAAAAACGATTGTTTTATAAACCCCGGGACTAGAACTACTGCAAGGAAAGTTCTTAAACACAATCTTAAAATTATGTTCTAATACCAAAACTATCTTACAATGTTCTCAGAAACAGAATGCCAGTCAACATTCTCGGGCTCTTTGTGGTATTCCTTTCTCTGTCACCAAAAGGAGACTGATCTTGGGCGGAATTATGGCATAGCAACCAAGTCTCTTCTTTAGGACATAGATGGGTAACCATCACTAATCACTTTTTGGGTTTAGAAATGTCCACAGGATAGTCCAAACCAGCCTTGACTTAACTGTAATCATCCTTCCTCAGCCTCCTCAAAATGGAATTATAAGCCTAAATCACACCTGGTCACAAATCACTTCCTCACAACTATGGTGACACACACTTGTAATCACAAATCTTGGAAGGTGGAGGAAGAAGAGTTCAAAGTCACCCTCTACTACACAGCCAGACTGGTGGACAGCCTGCGCCACTAAAACCTTATCTCAAAAAGCAGTAGCAAACAAATAAAAACATGACTTAGTATAACTAACATATGACCTGATAACAAGAAAGAGAAAGACAGCAAATCAACATTCAATGAGCCTTCCATGAAGAAAACAATGAGAAAAAAAAGCAATGTCTACAGTGTCATTGAACCCTACAAGCTTAGAAGATAATGCTACCCTTTTCCCACCTAGGAAAAGAACCTTTCTTCCCCTATGCCTGCCCACCTGAGGCGTCGGCGAGGGTCCGAAGGTGTTCCTGTCCGACGGGCTGTACCATAATCAGACATCATGCCATAATCTAGGTCATCATAGCCCATGCTGCGCTGGTCATCCTCTAGCCCATAAGGCTCTGGATGAAAGCGATGCAGATCCACACTGCTCCCACCTACTCGAACCTGGGGCTGTGGACCATAGACATCTTGTCTACTGGGTGCCCGGTAGCCTTCCATGCTGGGTCTATACCGCTCCTCAATTCGGGTCACCCGGGACAGGCTGCCATAGTTGTCACTACCCCCTGGATAACCATCTTCATAATGTCGACCATATCCATCTGGAGGATAGTGGAAGTTCCTAGGAAGAGTTGCAGTGCCTGCCTGTCCCACATAGGGACCAGGGCCCCCATTGCCATTCTTTCTAAAATCACGGCCCAAGGTCTGGATATAGCTGTTGGAGACTGATGAGGCATCCACAGGCAGTCCATCTGGTCCCATGGGGACTGGCTGTACTGTCCGGGTTGTCACTGTCTTCACAACTTTCTTGACCTTCAGTTACGGAATGAGAAAAAGGAAACTAGTTATTGAAGAAAATAAAGAATCTAAGTTTAAATTCACACTACTCTAAGAAAAGAAAAAACCCTACCTTCTAGGTCTTTACCTAGAAATGTCTCGTGTGTCATTGATACCTTTTCCATCCCACAGAAGCCCCTAATCAGTAACAGCCTCTTGGGGAAGCTATTAAGAGCGGTCAGACTCCGTTCTCTTCCCCCTTCCATTACATTTTCCTTCATTTCTTTTACCTTTTCTGTTTGCCCAGTGATCACTTTCTTTCTGGCCTGCACCCACCTACCTGGTTAACCACTCTAAGACATGCAAATTTCAGCTTACTGTGGTCTCTGTACGCCTAGTGGTCCCATCATCTGAGGTCTCCACAGAAACAACGGACATGGCTCCTTCAGGGTCCTCCTCTGTGTAGGTCTCCACAATCTGCCCTGGCTCCTGCATCCTGGGGATAGTACTATACAGAAGGTGATTGTGATCCTATAAGAGAAAAGAGTGACAATCCATCCTAATAAGAGATATCAGTGCTTCTAGAGACACAAAGTTTTCATGCATCTCCCACTGACCTCAGGGTTTTCAGAGAGTGGCTGTCATCTTTTAAATGTGTAAAAAGGCAGGGCATGGTATTGAACATTTTAATCCCAGCACTCAGGAGGCAAAGACAGTCAATCATATTTGTGAGGAAACGTCCAGTCTAATTTATATAGCAAATTCCAAGCCAGCCAGGACTATGTAGTTAGATACTAAGTCAGTAAACAAATAACTTCTGTAAAAGGACAGTAAATATAATTTCCCAGAAATAACAAGAAATAACATAACTAAAACCATACTGACATGCCAGTGGCAGAAATAGCAGTTTTAACTTCCCATCCTGGTAACCTACTTGAATATGAACTCTGTTAACTGTTACATCTACATCTGAGTAGCAATTCAAAAGAATAGCTTACCCAATAAAGATATTTTAAGATTTCAAAAAATAATAAAGATAATCAGAAGGGGTTTTTTTTTTTGGGGGGGGGGGGGAGTTAGTGCCAGGATCACACCTGGTACATGCTAGGCTAGCACTCTACCTAAGCACTGCACAGTCCAGAACCTCTTCTTACTTTTACTTTGTACTTAGGTACAAAGTCCCAGGAATTTCCCAGACAGGCCTTCAACTTTTGATCCTCTTGCTTCAGCCTTCCAAGAGACTGGAATTAGACTTGTGCCACCAAGCCCAGCAAGAGTTATCTTCCAAATGGTTTTATGTTATCCATCAAATACTCCCCAGTCAGATTTTAGGTAAGGTTTTCTATAATGTAGAACTATGACCCCCCAAACAACTGCAGTACCTGAGGGTCAATGAGACAGGCCTACAATGATAAAAGCCAATGTTTTTTTTTTTTCTTTAAACCAACAAAACTATATATAATTTAGAACAGCACCTATTTTCTTTGCTAAATTAAAGAACTAGATAATGAGTATTTATGATAAGCACTCTAGCACACCAATATGATCATAAAGTCTGGGAAAGGGAAAAGATATGAATGAAGCCATCCAGAGCTTGAATCAAAACAATTACCTGGGGTCCGTTGAGTTTCAAATCTGAAAATTTCTGTCTCTCAAGGTCAGCATCGCCCATAAAACGGCCGTTCTGAAACATAGCCCACAAAACAATTCATTTTCTGGCTTTCCTTTGTCCTTTCAAACACAAACATCTTCCTTTCCAAAGTGGGGAGGTTTTCAAGAAGGTATTTGTGTCCTAAAATCCCTGTGTCATTATTAATAAAAGACCCATAACACTCCTTAATCTTAAGTTACCACTTCTTCAATATTGGAGAAAGGCCTAAAATTAAATTCTGGCAGACTGGGACTCTGAAACATAAGAATGTTAAATTCCATGAGCACTCAGGGTCTGAGGTCAGAGTTTTAAGGATGTATCCCTAATGAGCAGTGCTTAGCACATGAGAAGCATTCAACAACCATTTGCTGAATAAATAGCACAGAACCCCCCCCCCCCCCAAAAAAACAAACATAACCTTTTTGGAAAGCCCTAAAAATATAAGGAAATTGGGAAAAGCTGCATTGACGAGGGGGTTCCCCCAAAAGCCTCCTTTATTGTTCTAGGACTCTTCATGTTCTGCTACCATGGGAAACTCCCATTCCAGAAAGCCTTTTAAAGAAAGGAAAGTTAATTTTCCATTTCCAAATACGAAAGTACTCTATAGTCTCTTTCAAGAAAAACCTTAATATCTTTATCAAGTTATAGCTACAGAACACATTCTAAACTGTTCTTAAAATGCTCTACCTTAAGCAGCAAGACGTAACCTAATGACAGAATACAGATAAAAAGCATATTTCTTACTCCTTTCCCAAGAGAATACAGTAAAACCCAACAACCTTGGGAGATTCTTCCTCCACCCATTTCTCTTTACCTAGAGTATAATGCTACAGGGGAGGAAGTTACCATTGCTTTCAGGAAGAAGGAAGGGTGTGATCTCATTGCTGAGCAGAGGTTAAAAATAAAGAACAAGAGAAAGCACTAAATCCTGGGATCCCTCACCACTATAAATTTGAACAGCCCCATTTTCCTTCAGCCCATCATTCCTAACTCTCTACTCACGTTCCTGTAAATTTCCCTGAACACTGAAAACATAGTTTCTTTTAAAATCCTGATTTTTTTCCCCCCAACTCTAAGGATTAAACAAGCAACTGGGCATGACTGTCGTCCTACGGCTAGGGAGGCAGAGGCAAGAGGATCACAAGTTTGAGGTCAACCCGAGCTACATGCCAAAATCTTGTCCACAAAATTCAAAAGTCAGAAAATGTTGCTTAGTGGCGGAGTATCTGCCTTGCACGCACAACCCTGGGATCCATCCCCACCACCTCACATATTAAAATAAATAGTCTAGGATATAGCTCTGTGGCAGAGCACTTGTCTAGCATGTTCAGGGCTCTAGACACAATCCCTATCACTACTAAACAAATAAACAAATAAATGATGTGCAATCAATTAAAAGAGCTAGGCATAATTCCACTCAGAGACCCCTTTAGAAGCAGTTTACTACACACACACACACACACACACACACACACACACACAAAACAAAACCTCAAACAATTATTCTCGTTTCTAACACCAGCCCTCCCAAAGTCCATCAGTGTCAGCCAAACCAGAGACCACCACTCTGTGGTTATCTGGGTTAAATAATGGCATACTACCCCCTCTTCAACTCCAACCAATAAAGATCAACAGTGACTTCTCCTTCCAAAACATGATTTACACACCCAACAAAAAGCACACAAAAACAATACGGAACAGGATATACAATTTACCAACACTATAACCCTTTCTGAGAACAAACTGTTCCATAGAGGAGACTGACCTGGAGGAGCTAGGCGCTCAAGCTGCCTAACTTCCCCAACCACCAAGTAGACTTTCTTTCCTAATTTTGGAAGAAAACAGAAGTGACTTGAGTGTAGCCTCAAACTGCATTACCATAACTAGAAAACCCACTCCAGCAAAACAGCAAGCCTCACCGGTTTCTAAAGTCCACCCAACTCACATCAGTAACAAATTCCTTATCTCTTAATCAGTGTTTATCAAATCCCTGGAACAGTTCTTCTTAAAATACACACACAGGGCAGGCCAGGGTCAGGAGCATCTCATTAAGGATCCATGGGCCTCTCTTAGTCCTACCTGCAGGTCTGATGGAGAAAGGGTTACCTGATGCCGGCGGGTGAGGGTGCCGTTGGCCATAAGTGTGTTGGCATCTTGTGGTGAGACCCGGACGCGTTCCAGTTGCGCCGAGACATGGCGCCGTTCTTCCTCCAGCGCCCGGGTCAGCTTCTCAAACTGGGCCTCTTGTTCCTTCACAGAGGCCAAGATGCTGGCGGTCGACTCCACCTCTGAGTCGTCCATGGAGGTAAGGGGAGGAGCCGCCGCGGGGCAGGATAAAAAGTAAGGTGGACCACAGAGGAAGTAGAAAGGAGGAGTAGGCCCCCTCACTTCACACTAGGGAGGGGGCGGTAAGAGAGAAGAGAAAAGATCACAGGTCAGAAGATAGATGAATTGTTAATCCCCAGTGCCAAAGATGCCCTCTGTGGTTTTACTGCAGTGCAGAAAGCAAGCCACCACCAACCAAGCTTGGGAGCCCATCACCAATGTATTCTCAAACAGAATCCTTGCCTACTACCCTCTCCTATATAATACTGTGAACACCTATTGCAAGAAAAGGTGGCAGCTCGACCAAAGTCTCTCCACTGTCGGCAGGACAGGAGACTATGGCATGGGATTAAAATTAGATTCTTTTTCCCTGGCAAACTTTGCAAGCATCAGTTTAATCAAAGTTTTAACTCCCTGGTACGGGTAAGCGCTTACAGTCCTGCAGGGACATGCTCCTAGAGATAATGGGACAGAAGATTGTATTTAACCTCTTCCAAATCTGAACACTACAAATGCAGTGAAATAATGAACTCTACTAAATTAAAATGCCAGTTTAAAATGGAAATATGCCAGGCGGTGGTGGTGCACACTCAGCACCGGGAAGGCAGAGACAGGAGGATCTCTGTGAGTTCAAGGAGAGCCTGGTCTACATATTGAGTTCCAAGATGGCTAAGGCAGAGAAGGGGGGGAGGGGGAGATGGAGGAATGGGAGGGGATAAAAAGAAGAAACGGGAGGAGGGAGCTTTCCAAAGTTGAAAGACGAAGACCTCCACCATGTTTCATACATTTAGAAAGAGGTCTTTCTATCTTCCAAAATTACACTACATTATAGAGGGCAAAATATGTTAACTGAAACAATACAGTGACAAAAACCACAAATCACTGTATTAAAAAAAGCTTTGCCTCTAGTCCTGCCTGTGGTGCATCCTGAAATCCTTCTTTTCAGAAGGCAGATCACAACCTCAAGGCCTGACTGGGCTGCAGAAATTTATGACCAGCTTGGGTAGCAAAATCTTGTCTCCAAAAGTTTTGTGGCCAGGTGTGACTCATTGCTTTAATCCCATTCCCTGGCAGAAGTACACGATCCCTATGGATTTGAAGCCAGTTCCTGAACAGCCAGGGCTGCATAGAGATCCTGTCTCAATAATAATAATATATTGCTGAATAGCAAGCTAAGAGGAATCTTCTCCCTCCCATGTTCCCTATCCCCTCACCAATCCCCTAAGGAAAAGAAAACACCTAAAATAATTTTTAGTTCTTAACAAACATATATTCCATACACACCTGTTAAGGGTCGTAATTGATTGGTTTAGCACAGAGAACAGCCCAGTCTAGATTCACATAAATCATGGAAGCATCCCAGCCACCTCAGCAAGCAGCAAGCAGGGGAAGAGAGCTGCAGAAATATGGAGGGAAAGTGAGGATGGGAGAAAAAGAAACTATCCCAATGCATAGAAACAAGAGGGCTAAGGGGAGTTATTAGAAATGACAGGAGTTGTTTAAGTTAATTTGGAACTGCTTAAAGTAACAGATACCCTTTGCTGTCTTCAGATATCTGGGCCTTGGATGTAGGATTAATTAAAGCACCAATTGTTCTGCCACCTAGAATGACTCTACTTTTAATTCCATGCAGAACCAGACCAAGTTATAATGTAGATAAAGCCCCACATATCCTCTGTTCCAGGCAACTAATTTGGGGGTGAAATTTGTTGTTGGAATGCCCTTCCCCCTTCTTCCCACCCTAAAGGCAGAAACCTCAAAGCCCAGTCCCAGCATGCCCACAAAGGCATTGAGAAACCAATGCAGTAGTCATGGTGGGAAAGACGTGTGGAGACTAGCCTAGGCCGGGCCTTCTTAGGCTCTCTTTCCCACGCTCCCCAGAGCCCCACCAGAGCTTGGGCCTGTTTGCCTTAGAAAGTATCCAGCATTCAGCAAGCAAGCAAGAGTACCCAAAGGAAACTGATAAGCAGGTACCCGGTAAACTGAATTAATTCGGTCACTAAACAGAGAACATGCCGAATTGTCCCTAAATCCCTCCTACCTAGCCCTGGGCTCCCACAATCACTTATCAAGTACTGTTTTCATCCAGCCCAATGGCACTTTCTCATACTCCTACCCCACATTCCAACAGGCCACTCCAAGATCTTTCTTTAGCAATTCCCCCTCCCCTTTTTTTTTGCTTTTGTTTGTGACAGTCTCCCAGGCTGGCTTCAACTTCACCATAAAGCTGAAGGCAGCTCTCAATTCCTGATCTTCCTGTGTCTGCTTCCCAAATACTAGAGTATAAGAATTTATCACCATTTCTGGTTGGTTTTAATTGCTCCCTTTTCAGCCCTATTCATTTTAAACACTTATCTTCGTCTACTATGTACAGTGACCTATGACCCTTCCACATCAAGAGAAGCCAGCTCAAGAGAGACTCTTCCAGTTACTGCACTGCAGTTACCACTGTGGCAGCCTCCACCCTGTAATCTTCTTGCTAATAAAAGCCAAGGCGACCACTAGTACGGGGCACACAGAAACAACACTCCCTGCAGCAGACTCTGTTTGTCACCATGCCATAAATGGTCACTTTTGCCCCTACAATTTAATTCAATACATACAGGGAGTTGGATGGAAAGTTAAGGAACATTGAGGGATCTAGGTCACAAATCAGGGTCTTGAGAAATACCAATTTCTCCAGCATCCTGGCTTTAAAGCTGACCAAATGACTCTAGGAGGAAAGTACAATTCAGTAGAAAAGGAGATCACATTCCCGGGTCTTTATACATGGGTACATTTTCTGTTTAAAAGAGAGAAGTAGTGGCTGTGAGGCTGGTCCCACCCACCTTACTATGTAAGGACCATCCTAAAACAGAGCTGCTGTGAAGATTGAGATAACGTGTGTTCTACATGAGGTATTAAGTTGTTTCAAGAGTTAGTTTCAATCTTCCAGTTACATTACTTCATGACAATGTCTCAGCCCAAAACTATTTTGTGAAGTAGTAGATGAAATTAGTCAGATCAAGAACACAACTGGATTCTATGGAGTAGATGAGCTGGTTTCTTTCTTTACTCCAGCTTTATAGAGCAGGAGGTCCCACCTAATCCAGCATTTCTGGGACATAGTTTTCCTAATACCTGATGGTCCTGGGGTCCCTGGAGCAATACAAATCTATTACACTCATTCTTATTTCTTTCTCAGGGCCTTACAAGCTTGTTACCTCAAATGAAAAGAACATGAAAAAAAAATTGGCAATGACTAAATGGCTTACATTTATTGCCCTGGCAATTACAGAAACCATAAGGAAGTTATGTTTTATTGCAAATGTGAAAACAGACTCATAGATAAAAAAAAAAAAAATTAACCAACTTCCTAGAGTTCATAACAAATTCAGAATTTAAACATTGGTCTAGAATATTTTGAAAGCCTACATTCTCTTCCATACATGCGGCCCCAAATACAAGTCCAAGCAGGGCACACTGGCAAATGCCTGTATTCTCAGCACTTACAAGTTTCAACAAAAGAACCACAGGTTCAAGCCCACCCCGAGACTACATGACAAGACCCATCCTCAAAAAGGAAAAAAGAAAGGAATGAATGAATGGTCGGCCCAAGGCCCTTTGAGAACTTTCTTTCTAACTTATAGGAAAAGGGGAGGGAGGGAAAGAGAAAAGGAAAGAACGTATGGGAAACTGTGAATAGGACAAGCAACAGCAGAAAGGCTCATAACTCGATGAATCTCCTCTCCCCACCACAGACCAGAGTTTGCAAACCTCTGACTGACTCTAGCTGCCATCAAGAAAAGTCCTCCAAAGTCTTTCCAAGTTCACCAATTAATGTTGTCAAACAGAGACTTTCACAAAAAAAGGAAGGTGTTTAACCTTGTTATTCTTCTAAGATTATGTTTTATGAGAATAGCTGTGTTGGACAGACAGAACCCCCTGCTATATTGGAAAGACCTTCCAGGACTAGAGCTTACTATACTACATCAAGCAATGCCAATGATAAAAAGTCTCTTTTGTCAGAATTTCAAGTTAAATTAAATCAAATCAAACGTCCAGAGGACAAAAGAACTGGACAGTGTCAACCAAATAGCAGAGCAATAAAACCAGTGACCAATAGCACAGTCCCTTGAGATGATTTGTTCTACTGTAGACTTGGGGATTGTTATGCACCATGCCTGCTGAGTTGGATTCCTGGAACCACATGGCAGAAAGAGAAACCTTGCTCCTACAGTTGTCCTTTGACCTCCTCACAGGAGTTACAGTACTCATTGTAATGATTCACAGCACATACCAGCCACGTGGTAAACTCAACATGGCGCAGGGTGAAATAAGAATTTCTTCCATGTAGTCCCTACATAGTAAACCAAATATCACACCCCTAAGCATGGCTACGTAAATCTGTGCCCACCCACTCTCTTAAAAAGAGCCACCAAGTGAAACTCTCTCCTCCTCCTTTGTCTCTTTCCTCTCTCTCAACAACTCCCCTGAATAAACTCTGGGTGGCATCTGGTAGTGTATGCGTCTATCTCTCACACTCATGTTTCCAGATATATACACAGACAAATAAAAAAGTGTAATTAAAAATATTTTATAGGAATATAATTTGAGCATCTATAGCCTCAGCACTAGGAGGCTGAGGCAGGAGAATTGCTGGCACCAATCATCATGGTCACTATCATCAACAAAAAACATGGACTTTTAAATCTTGTCTGCATTCAAGTCCCAGATCCCACTTTAACACTAAACCTCAGTTTTCTTCTCTATAAGATGAAAAGATAAAACACATAGGATAGTTATGAGAACTAGATAAAACAATCCATGAAGTGCTTAGCGAAAGTCTAAACATATGGGAACACAAGGAATCAGTATGTCAGTGTGAAAAACCACATGCCTTCCTTGCTCCCATCACTCCACTGGAATTCTTTACTTTCTTAATGGCAAAGATTTAATGAAATCTCTGACTTCATAAGATCTAGGATCTAATCACTGGTTCTGGAAAAACAAACAAACAAACAAACTAGGAAACCTAAGAAAAGTAATAACCCTGTTTAAGTTTCAATTTCCATTATTGTCCAGAGCTTTGTTTAATGATATGCCCACCTATCACACACAAACACTTCCATGAAGCCAGGCAGATGCATCCATACATGGTCAGACCTGGAAGAAACCCCAGTTTTCCCTGAGCTGCAGAGCTCTCTAAGCTTCGATCTTCAGGCTAAGGGGAAGGAATTACAATCTTCTGTAACCAGTCACAAAGTCTCCTCCTTTCTTCCTGTTGCTACATTATAAATCAAAGCTAATGCCACAAAAGTAAATTAAAGCAAACTCCATTTCCATGTCTTTTGGGGCTATAAAATGATTTTTTTTTTAAAGCACCAAGCCTCTTACTGAACACCAATTAGTAACATAGAGCAAGCACCTGTAACACTTCAGCAGTGTATGACATAGCTTTCAGACATAAAGTATGTGTCCAAAACTCAATATTTAATGTTCCTAGTCAAGCGCGCGCGCACGAGCACACACACACACACACACACACACCAACACACCACATGGGGGGGGGGTGATATTTACCATTCTCTTGTAATTCTCAAAAAAACATAATCCATGAAAAGTTTTTCTAAACCCCCATATTAGGAAGAATTCTTGAACCACAGCCCAAAGTTGCAGCTCCCAACTCATGAGAGTTTCTACCTTCTGAAATTCAGTCAGACTAATTATAGTATTTCTCACTTCTCTGTTAATCATATCCATATTAACCCCAAGTCCCTGGATGGTCTATGCCTATAATCTTAAATACCTGAATTGAGTGAGACCTAAGGATCACAATTTAAGGCATAATTGGACTATATATAAGGGAGTTCAAGGTCAGGAAAACCATCTCTCAATAAATAGAAAAGATCTAAAGACAGAAGAGCAATGTGTGCCTGATGCTTAAGCCAGTTCGGGTTCAGCCTGGGCAACTAGAACGACAATAATAATATTAATAATAATAAATAATCTAAAGGGTTTATGATAATCAGAGCCACGAGGGTCTCTGGGTCAGGGGCATCTGAAAAGCACAAATACTTAGGCCATAGGATGGATGGTATGATACAGACCAGGCTTAGCAATCCCCCCTTTTCTAGGCTTCCTACTGATGGGATTATAGGTATGCATTGCAGCTAAAAATGTAATGTTTGTTTTTGTTTTCATTTTGCTAGTTTGAGACAGGGTCTGTACTCTGCAGTCCAGGCTGGCCTATAACTCTATATAGTCCAAACTGTCTTCAAACTCTCGAATCCATCCTACCTCAGCTTTCAGAATGTTAAAAATGAAAATGTTGGCCACCATACACGATAGACATTTAGTCCCTACTGCAAATCTGTAATTTCAATTTGTATATGGCAACTGGAGAATACAGCAAGGGTAGGTACAAAGCTGTCTTGGATGCAGAAAGGTCTGGGTTCCATCTCTAGTGCCACAAAAAACAAAGAAAGGAAGGAAGGAAGAAGGGAGGGAGGGAGGAAGGAAGAAAGAAAGGAGGAAGGAAGAAGGAAGGAAGGAAGGAAGGAAGGAAGGAAGGAAGGAAGGAAGGAAGGAGAGAGAGAGAGAGAGAGAAAAGAAAATACCAGGTGCACAAGTGAGACAATCACTGGAGCCTAGGAGTCTGAGGACGCCATATACTCAAAGACATCTCAAAAGGAAGGAAAAAAACACTTCTAACATCATGTCCTCCTAAGTTCAGAAACTATGTAAGACACTGTTCTTGGTTTGTTCCCCTCCTAAGTATCCTAGGAACCCTAAACCCTAGCACATTAACACTGACTAAAACTAGGCTGGCTTTGAAGCAAAGGAAAGGTGTGACTCTCCTACGGAGGAGCCCAGGACTAAAAGGGCACGGAAAGAAACAAAACCTGCTTCTCTCTGTACTTGTATGACACATACCCAGAACTGGTCTAACAAGTCCTTCTGATCTCTCAGGCCAGGCCAACTTTCTCTCCTTTCCTCCCCCACTGGCCAGGTGCCTCTCTCCAAGGCCCTCCACTGAGACATGAAGTCAGCTACTCACCTAGATCCCTCTGCAACTCCAGCAGAGAAACCTTGCCTAACCTTATAAGGGAAAAGCAGGGTTTAGGGAGAAGCAGATAAGGAAACAAAGATAAAAGGGAGTGGTGGGGGAGGTGTGAGGCTAGAGGAAGGGGAGAGGCCAAATGCCTTTCTCTTTCCTGAAAAAGGAGGGAGGAGAAAATGGAAGGCCCCAACGGGAAGTGAGAAAAATCTAGTAGAATTCTATGATTCTGTTTAACTCCTCATTAAAGGGGAAATACTAAAATTAGCTGTGACACCTTATACCCCCAGGCAAATTTTTTTTTTAATATTCAGAGAAAAGCTTAATGGGTTTAAGAGAGGTCACCCAACTGCTGGAGCTCACATTCCTTGTTTTAAAGAGTCAACCCTTTTACTTCCTATTGATAGCATTTCCCCCATTTCTCTTGCTCATCATTTGAAAATAACTTGGAAAAGGTGGAAGCACATAACTGAGTCATATTTACAAAGTCCCTACTTCCTCAAAGCCCTAAAAAGGACAAGACAACAGACAACCCTTCTGCCACATTTAGGGAACATTTGCTTTATGGACAAGAGTATATAGAGAAAAGAAAGCTATAAAGAAAGCAATGAGAGGAAGCCAAAAGTCTATCTGAACCACATTAAGCAGTAACAAGATGAAATGTTTTTCCTATCTGAATGAAAGATAAAATAGAAACAAAGAGTAAAGTGGACTGCAACCACCCCTAAAAATTATCAGTAGGTTCTTCTCAATACCTTCCAAAGCAGCATCAGCCTGCCTGTTAGACGGGGTCTAGCTAGAATCTCTGTGGACACAGTGTTGCCCAGGTTCTTTGTCTCTCAGTAGGATGTACACTAATCGTCCCTTTTTATGGCTGATGTAAACTAATTATCACAAGTAGCATTGCTAGGAAGTAGTAGAAACATCCTATTCACATCTATATTACTTCTCCTTAATACAGAAGTATATGACAGTTCCATGCTTCAATGACTGAGCCATTCTAAGTCCACAGGAGTTAAAACATGGCATTTTTGTTGTTATTTTTAAGCAGGATATGATAGTGCATACACACCTGTAACCTAAATACTGAGTAGGCTAAAGCAAGAGAATTTCAAGGCTAGCCTGATATATATCTGATATATATAGTGAGCCCCTAGCTACACACACTCACCATGTTTGAGGAAAGAGGGTGGGGAGTACACATGGGCAAGGGGACGTGAACCCATCCAGAGAGACCTTTGGGCTTTACCTTCACTTTAAAGGGCAAAACATTCCTCAATTCTGGGAACAAGTGACCTGCATTCTACTTCAGACTAAGTTTCATTAAAAAAAAAAAAAAAAAAAAAAAAAAAAAAAAAAAAAAAAAAAGCTTCTCCTTGTAGCTCTGGCTGTTAGGAACTCACTGTGGAGAGTACTACTTCAATCCCAGGAAGCTACCACCCATCCCCAGTTATGGGTTAACACTGGACATCTGAAATAAGAAGGTGCTGAAATCAACTGTGTGTAGCTGGAAACTGAAATCAAATGGGCAGGGTACTCCTGTGTGTAGCAAGATGCCAAACAGAAGGAAGGGTTCCAGCTTTACCAGTTTCTCTGTCCCTTTCAGATCCAACAAGGATTCTGCAACATACATACATAGTGTATCAACATTATCTAACATCTATGTATTTCTAGATCTATAAAAAAGCACACACAAAACTCAGTAAGCTCCTCAATGCTAAGAGATCAAGACCATTTATATAACTCAAGTGCTAAAATGTAAAAGGACACAGTCAGATCTCCTACCCTCTAATCCCTCAGAGTAGCTAGATGCTCTGAGGCCCATTAGACACACAAAGGCTGCTCTCTTCTCAGGAGGGCTCTGTAGCAGAGCTGCTCTCCCGGGACAAAGAGATTTCACAGGAGAACCACAAAGACATCACCCTCTCTGTCCCCCACTCCCAGCTTTCTCACTTCCTGTCACAGTAGCACCAGACCACAGTCTCCCAGAAACAAACAAATACAAAGTGCTGGATTCTGGGCTGCAGGCCAACCACATTCCAGGGCATCCTGTCTACCAATCACCAGCTAGAGCTCCTACTTTACCCTGCTCAGTTCCTTATCATGGTCAGGAAAACAACCCTTCTCTCAGCTTCAAGCCAACACTACATAGGACAAAGCCCAGGCCTTTAAGAATCAGCAGAAAGATACTATGTACAAAGACCTAAGTAAGAGGGTGGCAGTGGTGGTGAAGGATTTTAAAAACTGTACTTGGCAAGTTTTCTCACTTTGGAGACACTGAAATGGGGATTTTTAAAGCTAAAGCTGCTATTCCAGTCTGCAGAACTATAGGTGACACATCCCCAAGAAAGCACCATCAATGACAAGTTTATTCTATGTGCACTGGTGTTTTGCTTGCATGTCTGTCTGTGTGAGAGTGACAGATCTTGGAGTTATAGACAGTTGTGAGCTGCCATGTCGGTGCTGAGAATTAGACCCAGGTCCTCTTAACTGCTGAGCCATCACTCCAGTCCCCAACTCTGTCACATTCTCCATCACCCATTTCCATTGCTTTTAAAACTTTTGACCTGACCGGCCCTCCGTGTGAAATTAATCCCAGCCCACAGAGAACAAACAAAGGCAGCAGACTCCACCCTACAGAAAGGCAGTTTATCAAGTTCTAAGGGCAAAGTTCCTGACTTCCCAAGAACAAGAGGAGGGCCACTAAGAATTGCACTGTGTAGCCCAGGCAGCAGACAGTTGGAGGCAGCAACCTCAGCTTTTTCTAGAGCCTAGTCAGAAAAGAAAGCACTGGCTGACTCCAAGAATAGGCTAAAGTATATATTTTTCTATTACCTTATACAGCCCATTGGAAGTTAGCCCTAACCCCAGAAGCAAAACTTTAGACAGAGGTCAAGCTCCATCAATCAGAGATTCCTGAGATCCAAAGAAATAGCACCCTTTGCCCAAGGTTCCATTCACTGTGCATAAACAGACGAGCTCAGCAGAGTTCTAACCAGAGAAACATTCCAAGCCAAGAACTAGTAAATGCCATCTTTCTCATCTTTCCTCTCCTTCCTCCTCCTAATCTGCTGGAGACACTATCGCTGAATCCTGAATCTCTGGCTAAAGGTTGATCTCTGCAGCACAAGAGGTGAAAGACACTAGATTGAAAGCAGCATAACTGGGAGGAATTTAGTCCTCATCTGGACCTGGCACAACCAGATGGCGAGGTAGGGCAAGAATATACACCACAATGAGCTATTCAAGGATAGAAACCAGTATTTAGCCAGGACCTAACCATTACAGATCATGTTACTGAAGCACACAAAGGTTTCCGATATTTTACCTAGCCCCAAATTTAAGTCTTTTTTCAAGAATTTTGAAATTGTAATTACAAATGTCAGTATTCTTAATGTTCCTTTGCTCATGGACTAAACCAAATAAATGAGAGTGGATTGTAAACTACAAGATGGACATGCAAGATGAATTTTTTAAAAAATGCTTCTAAGGAAGTTTTCTAAATAAAACAACAAAAAACTTGTTCTAAAACAACATAACCAAAGACAGAACTCAACATGCCCTATTCATGCGACTGCTGCTCTGAAAAGGTGTCTGGCAGGTCTGCATCAAACTAAACAGTGTTGACTCAGAATTGTCATCACCCTGGAGTTCAAAATTAGCCTGGACTACATAATGAGACTTCATCTCAAAAAAAAGAAAAAAAAAAAAAAAAAAGCCATCCTAGCATTTGGGAGGCAGAGGGAGTGGGGAAAAGAATGTGTCGCTACATTCCAAATAGTCAAAATCCCACAGTGTTAAAAGTGCCCGAGAAACCAACGCCACTCCACTACCCGGTTACAGTTTCTGGGTACTCCTTACTTCAGAACAATCTTTTAAGAATTATTAAGAGGATCTGATGAAGGCACCAGCTGTTTCCAGCTTTCCCTCCCCCTCCTCCTCAAAGGCCAGTTCAAACTCACATCAAACAGTTAATACAATTGGCGGTCAGAAGGAAGAAGAAGCCTGGACTAAAATAGCAGGAAGAGTGCCAACTGGCCCCACTTGGAATGCTCGCTTGGCTCAACTTAAAAATAAGAAGCTTTTGTCATCCATTCTGTCTGTCCAGTTAAATCCTCTCTACAATCTACCTCTCATTGTCAGATGAGTCTCTTCCCCACAAATCTCAGAGCATACTGAGGGAGTGGACATAAATAAGGATGAATGTAAAATAATGTCTGAAGGATGGGAAGGTTTCCTGGACTGCAAAAACAGCCTTAGTACAGGCTTCTCCTTTTGCCCCACCCCCCCAAAAAAGAAGTACAGTGGCAAAGGAGAACACACAACTAACTGCACATAAACACGATGATAACTATTTCGTAAGGCCTTGGTAACCAGGTGAGGTCAATAACAAAGACTGAATGTAGCTCAGAACACTTGCCTAGTATGTATGAGGTGCTAAATCAATCCGCAACATTGAAGAAAAAAAAAAAAAGACTTATAAGGCCAGCTCCTCCCCCACCCCATATTCCAAGTTGGCCAGAGTTGGCCAGAAAGGAAGTTAAGGAAGCCAGCATTTCCCTTTCAGACAGGAAGTAAATTAGCCCTTCCTGTGAGTTTTAAACAAATTGTACAGCTACTAACATCCTCTCTTGAATTTGTTCCACAATTTTAAAACTCCAAGGAGGAAATGGTGCTGTGGTCCAAGTTTCCCTTAACAGGCAACTTGAATTCTCCATACCATGCTACATATTGGTATAACCTTCAAATTGGCATTGACATGTTACACCAAAACAATATTGGGTAACACTACAGTAGATAAATTCAAATTAAGCAGCCATCACCCTATTCCACTACCACAATCATTTAGTTGTCTACTCATGCCAATTAAATACCCACCCACCGGAATCTTCAACCCTTGAGGGATCATGATCATTTGGAAATTCATATTTTCAAGAAGGCCACATAGTGATTCTCACAGCCTATAGGAAACCATGTGGCCTGTTCCTAACACTCTAACCACCGTATTTTCCTGACAAAAGGGGCAATAGCTAGAAGACACATTCGGGTCTGTTTTACTGCCCACTAGAGAGCTTGTGCCATTGCCCAGTCTGGATTAGAAACTCTGTGAAAGCATGAACTTAAGTATAGAATGGCTGGAACAGCATAAGATCAAAGCCTTTGGTTGATTTGTTGTTGTTTTAGACAAAGTTTCGATAAATAGCCCAGTTTGCTGTTTGCTGGTTTCAAACTCATAGTGATACTCCTGCCTCAATCTCCTGATTGCTGAGATTACAGACATATGTCTCCAAACTCAGTTTTAAATACTATTTTTTTAAAAAACTCATAACCTAGAAAGAAGAACTACTTTGCTCCTGAGCTGCTCAGTGGAGTACATGCCTATTTGTAGATGGAACATTTTAACTGTTCTAATATCCTAAAAGGAAAGAAGGCTTCTACCAAATTCTCAAAGACTAGTTCCATATTCTACTGCAAAAGAGGCCAAGTCCTGAATCTTCTTTCAAACATTCATGACACCTAGATATGTCTAGACTATTTGATAATGATGAGAAATAACCAGAAATTCAGACATCAATCACTAATTGCTGACATTTTCCCAAGCAAATCACTTTAACTTCTGGTTTGAAATCAAATGAGTAGCAAAATACCCTTAAAGAGTTATGGAGAAATGTATTTCTATAGAAAACATATGTGAATGAAGACTTAGTTTTTAAAAAGTGAGCAGCATTACATGATACAGTCATGACAATTACAAACATCTTCACCATCTACACACATGCTGGAGAAATAACCATCAACCAGTTACTTAAAGCAACTTGAAAATCTGCAGAAATCTGTGACTACCTGGAGTATTTCCCACATAAATGATAAGGTTAGAAGAAGGGAATGGGAATGGGGGGGGGGTCCTTAGTCAACCCTCAAAGATGGTATTAAGTTAACAGGATGACAACCAGATAGTTATAAATAGAGAGAAGGAGTAACCAGGTTAGGACTAAGCCTCTAACAAAAAAGAAAGGGGGAGCTGGGTTTAGTAGCTCATACAGAATAATTCCAGTCTGGGGAGGCTCAAGTAGGAAAATTGCTTCAAGTTCAAGACTAACCTGGACTACGCTGGAAGCTCAAACACCCACATACACACAGAGATTGGGGGGGTGGGTTAACTGAATGACAGATTAAAAGAAAAATACATATGGGTGATTCAAGACATAGGGTCTTTGGTGATCAGGCATTATCATCTGACTTTCCTATATGGGTTGTCAAAAGAACACCAAATCACCAATAGTTGGTTATTCTTCTTCAGCTCCATCAAAATCACAAGGCAAAGAAGTTCAGAACATACTGTGATAATCCCTAAAAAATTAAACTTACATACCTGGAAAGCAAAAATAGAGCCCTATGGTTACTTAACAAGAATGAATCAACTCTAATATGCAAGGTAGAAATATGGATATGGTAGCTTAGAAAGTGACTGACTGTGATCACCAGTGTTAGGAGGGGGGTTCCAGAAACCATCAAACCTCAATACTAAAAGGAGGAACTTCTAACCAAGCATGGTAGCCCATGCCTTTAATCCCAGCAAAGGCAGAGAGACCTGTTAGTTTCAGGCCAACCTGGTCTACACAGTGATTTCCACAACTGTGTAGAAGATTCTTATCTCAAAAAGAGCAGGAATATTTAGTCAAATAATCAAAAGAAGCTAGTGGGTAAGCAAAGTCTAATCACCTAAAGAAAACCAACATATGTAGACAAAAGGAAACTGTACCAGATCGGTGCTACAATTTCTCTTTTTCCTAGACAACTTAGTAAGTAAGAAAAAAATTGATCTTTACAAACACATATAAACTTATTTTAACTAACTAAACTAGTATTATGTCTCCAAGACAAGACCTATACAAAACCTGCTATTATGAAAATCACTCTCACAGAGCTTCTGCGCTGAGATAGAGAGGCTGGGACAGCTGCGGCCTCAAGATAGTAGGGACACACAAAATACTAGTCACAATTGTTGTCTTTCTAGGATCGAAAGACAATTTTTTCTTTGTACTATGAAGTGCTAATAAACAGGATCTTGTACCAGTACTCTATCCTTTAGTACACATCAGCCCCAGACAGGTTTCTGTTGATACCTACCCCCGCCTCCCATCACCACCTCTCCTGACCAGGGGTAACAACCTGCCTAGAGGTCTGCCCTTTCTATTCTTCTCATCTATATGACCACTTACTTTGTTTTCTCCAAATATACCTTACATATATGCCCTCCCTGACCACTCTCAGCATTTGAGAAGGAGAGGCAAAAGGATCAGGAGTTCATAGGTCAGCCTGGGCTTCATGAAACCCTGGTCTAAAATAAATATAGATAAATAAATGGACGGACGGACGGAGAGTGGATAGGTGGGTGGCAGCAATACACACACACAAATTTTCCCTCCTTGGCACCATTTAGCCTCCATCCTATGTGCTATGCTTTTTTCAACAGAATTACACAGTTCTTTTTTAAGATTTATTTATTTATTATACATAAAGTGTTCTGCCTACCTGTACACTTGCACACCAGAAGGCACCAAATCTCACTACAGATGGTTGTGAACCACTATGTGGTTGCTGGAAATTGAACTCAGGACCTCCTGAAGAGCAGCCAGTGCTCTTAACCCTAAGCCAGCTCTCCAGCCTGCAGAACTACATGCTGTAATAAATGTGTGTATATACTCATTATTTATTACGTGCATGGCATGTCGCAGATTGTTGTGTGCTAGGGATGTTCTACTACAGAGCTACCTCCTCAGCCCTTGTTTTTTCATTATTGTTTTTTTCTATTTTATTTTGGTCTTTTCTGACTGGCTTTTGGGAGTCTTGATATCAAGCCCAGCGAGTTCCCATCTCCTATCCTCCTGCATCAGCTTCAAGTGCCAAGACTGCTGGTATACCATGATACCTTTCTTCTTCTAAGTAAAGATGTTCCGCATGTTCAAGAAATACAAGCAGTTAAACTTTAGGAAAATAAGTCAACTTCATTTGTTTTTATTTTAGTACTTTCTGTTTAGTTGCATTTTTGTTCCCCATGGTAACTCAAACTCACTACTTACCCAAGAATAACTTAGTTCCTGCCGCCCCATTTCTCAAGTGTTACTATTAGTAGCATGCACCACTATGATTAGCTCTTTTTTATTATTTTACATTCATTTTGCATATGCACACATGAGGCACACATGTAGCAAACACCTCATCCACTGAGGCATCTAACCAGTCCTATTTATCTATATTTTTTTGGCAAGGTCCACTATGTAGCTGGCCTTAAATTCCAGATCTTCCTGCTCAGCTTCCCCCAAATCCTGGGATTATAGGCATGTGCCATACCAGGATGTTCTTTCCAGCTGTGATCCTTAGATCTATCTATGATTTGCGGGCTCCTATACAGCACAGCCACCCCTACTCCTTTGGCCGACCTTCAGCAGAGTAGACACTCAAGTGCCCAATTGTGTCCTAGTTTACAAAGCCAGCAGCGGAGAGAACACAGAAAGGTTACAGAGTTTCCCTATTCCAACAAAGAAGCAGGAAAGAAATCAGATTGGCATCAATTTCCCTTTTAAAATAGGCTCCTCTATTTTAAAAGTGGATTAAATAATACACCAGCTACTCTATTCAATGAGATTGACTTCACTTGCACTGAAAGGGAACTGCAGGTGCTTTGATAAAGGTACTGAAAAGTTGACCTACTTTCTGTGACAATGTCTATGTCCTCAAACATCAGAATAAATTTTGGTCTCTTAAAATATAAGCTTCTTCAAACAAGTATCTTTTCATTCTACAGTAATATATGTGCTTCTCTATTCCAATATAGAACATTGGTCACACATATAAACACATATAACTAATGTCATTTATTCTGGGGAAAGTAAACTTAATTTTTTTTTTACTCTTGGGTGGGCTCTAATAAGTAATTAATTAGAATAGGTAGATGAGATCTAAGAAAAAAAAAAAAAGATAAAAACTAACTAAGAGCCTGGCAGTGGTGTTGCATGCCTTTAGTCCCAGAATTCAGGAGGCAGAAGCAGGCGGATCTCTGTGAGTTTGAGGCCATCCTGGTCTACAAAGTGAGTTAAAGGACAGCCAGGGCTACAAAGAGAAACCATGTCTCAAAAAACAAAACAAACAAACAAAAAAAACCTGAAAATTTAAGGGCTGGGAACTTGGAAGGCAAAGGCAGATAGATCTCTGGGTTCAAGGCCAGCCTGGTCTACAGAGTTCCAGGGTAGACAGGGCTAACCTGGGAATGGGGTTGGGGTGGCACTAGTTAAATTACTAGATGAACATTCGTGTCAGACTAACTTAAGTAAACTGGAAGCAGTATCCTACACTTGTCTAATTAAGAACAAAAACCAACTAAGCAAAAAAACTTGAGAAGACTATTAACTTAAGGAAGACAGTAGAGAAACAGGAAAGCAAAAAGAGAGGAAGAATCAGGAGAAATCGTAAATAGAAGCTAAAAATGTAGGAATCTGGGTAATCAGCCATCACAGAAGGCTCAAGAGTACCAAATAAATACTATTCAGAAGCCTAGCTGCACCGAGTTATATAGCATGAAGAAACTACATAGCAAGACCCTGTCTCTGAAAGATGAGAGGTGGAATGGGGGGAAGGAAAATTCTAGGCTGGAGGAAACTTACAACCTTCCTTTCAGACAGGGCTTAATCTAAGACACACATACACACCAAATCCAGCTAGGTTTTTCCTCATATGAAAGCAGACTTTTCTTAGAACCACACTTTTCACAGGAAGCACTCATGAATTCAAAATGTCTATGTTACAGTTTTCAAATGTCCTTAAATACGGGCTACAAACGGAAACCAAAAAGAGGGAGCTCATTTCAACAAAAAGGATAGCAAAGCCCCACCTTCATTTCTGTACAAGCATTTATAACTCCGCATTAGCTTACAAACTCCTGGATGGACAAGCTTGAATCTGGCTCAAAATGGCATGTGGAAAAAAAAACAAAACCAAAACCAAAAGACAGGTTTGTGGTGGTACATACCTGCACCAAGCAACTGGGAAAGCAGAGGCTCTCCACAAGTTTGAGGGCAGCCTGGTCTACATAGCAAATGGCAAGTCAGCCATGACTACACAGTGAAAGCCAGACTCAAAACAAAAATCTACTTCAAGCTGATTCTAAAATATCCAAGCAGAACCCTTCTCGCCCACTCTAATCAAAGCACATTCACCCAGACTTCTGTTTCTGCTAGACACAAAGATAGTTTTCCCTAGAGTCTTTTATGAAGATATTCAGACAGTGCTACCTGTTTGTTTCTCCATCAACACCTGCCCTTACAAAGAGTTACCACTGTTTTTGACAATCCCCCAAACTCCCCAAAGTTGTTGCCTACTACAAAAGAAAATGTCCCCCACCCCCTAGACAGAATTTTTCTGTGTAGCCCTGGCTGTCCTGGAACTCACTATGTAGACCAGGGTGACCTTAAACTCACAGAGATCCACCTGCCTGCCTCTGCCACCTGAGTGCTGGGATTAAGGTGTGGGCTACCATTGGATAACCCAAAATAAACCAAAATAAAATGTTTCTTAAAGTTAATGGAAGACAGACATAGATGCTTGAACAGGTCTGTGATTCTATCACTTAGGAGGTTACGGCAGATTCTGAGTATCTTAGCAACCTGGGCTACACAGTAAAACTTGATCTCAACAAACCATTAGTAAGATATTTTGTCTCATAGATAAATGAAGACAAATGATGTTTCAGTTAATTCAGTGATCTGTGGTAAACACACATGAGGTATTATTATGAGCTGTATACTATTCTATGAATTTTAAGTAACAAATGTAATGACAATCCCATATAAAAAGGTTAGGAGTTAAGACATTTTGTTTGTTTCTGCATTTGAAGAGATCCAACCTAGGGCCTAGAGAATGCTGGGCTAACACTCTACCACTGAGATATGTCACCACAGAAATGGTCAAAATGATCCTGTCCTAGAAGACCAGGACAAAGTGTGACTAAGCAATTTGTCCTATGGTATATCCCATGATTAGAACCCAACAGTTTAGCTTCAGCATCTTTCTTCTCTACATGACTTTCTTTTCAGAGTTTTTCTTTTGTTTTTTAACCATCAATGAAATAACTATTGTGCTATGCTACTTTATGCTCAGTGTTATAAACACTGAGAAGCTCTCAGTAGGAAACTACTTTTTTGGTTGAGTATATTAATAAAAAAAATGTGATAGCTAAATATCTGAAGCAAAACAGAAGCATCTGGGGCTAGGTGGATAAGGATAAAGAGTTAATGTGATTTTGAAAATATTAATGTTTAAAATAAGAACTTTTAAACACTGCTTTCCCTATCATATAATGAGATCTGTCAAAACATTAACCAAATTACCTATCACTGATCATCACAAAACACTTGGAGAAAAACTTTAAGACTAGATGTAGCAAGATATGGGGGTGGTAGTACTTGTCTTTAATCCCAATACTAAGGCAGGCAAAAGAGGATCTCTCTGATTGGAGACCAGCCTGGTCTATATAGCAAGTTTCAAGACAGCCAGGGTTCCAAACCAGAGAGACCCTATAAAAAGAGGGAGGGAGGAAGGGAGGGAGGGAGGGAGGGAGGGAGGAAGGAAGGAAGGAAGGAAGGAAAGAGGGAGGGAGGGAGGGAGGGAGGGAGGGAGGGAGGGAGGGAGGGAGGGAGGGAGGGAGGGAGGAAGGAAGGAAGGAAGGAAGGAAGGAAGGAAGGAAGGAAGGAAGGAAGGAAGGAAGGAAGGAAGGAAAAAAGACTAGGGATGTAGCTCAATTGATGAGTGCTTGCAAGAAGCTCTAGGCAAGCTCAAAGCCAGCCTGGGACCTGTCCAAAAAAAAAAAAAAGAGTAATCAAAAATAACTACACAACTAAATACAAATCATCCCCTTTTTAATTCTACACAGGACAGTGTTCTCCTCCTATCTATGCTATACTGAAAACCCCGGAGGTCATTCACGTAACTAGTATTTATTTATTTTTATTTTATGTGTATAGGTGTTTTTGCCTACATGTATGTATGTATGTATGTATGTATGTATGTATGTATGTATGTATGTATACTATGTATGCCTGGAGCCCACAGAGGCCAAAAGGTCTCATATTCCTCAGTGCTCTTAACTGTTGAGCCTTCTCTTCAGCCACCAAAGACTTTATTTTTGCTTTTATAAACACTTATTTTAGTTCCCTTTTCTGAGCAAATACAAAGGAATATTGTGGTTTTTCCATATCCTGATTACCTATGGCTCATTCCTTACATAAGTTTCTTCTTACTACAACCCTATGTTGTACAGAAATGCTAATTTATATTCTTTACTTTTATATCTATGTGGGTTTATGTTACAACTGTGCAGGTGTTCACAGAAGCCAGAAGAGACAATCACATCTGGTGGAACTAGCGTTGTTGTGAGCTGCTTGACTTGGGTGCTGGGAATCAAACTCAAGTCTTTGGAAGAACAACAAATGTTCTTATCTACTGAGCCATAAATTTCCATTCTTATGTTAAGAGATACAATTCCATGGCTGAAAGGGTGATTAATAATGGTAATCGGGATAATAATAATAATGGCTGCCAAGCGTGATAGCTCACATTCTGGTCACAACACAAAATGACACTGAGGTGGGAGACTTCCATTGTGTGTTATCCTGGGCTAGCCCCGTACACTCACAGACTCAATCTACAACACAAAAAAAAAACCCACATGATTATCAGGCTGGGTGTGGCAGCCTACTCCTATAATTCCTGCACTGGAGGCAGAGACAGAAAGAGCAGGAGTTAAAGATCAGCCAAGCTACAGGACACCCTGTCTCAAAATGAGACTGGGGGGTGGAGGGATGATACCAAACACATGTTCTCTGAAGCACTCCTGTCTAAAACTATCATCCAGAGCTCTTCCTGTCTTTGTTAGCAGTGGTATATAAGCCAATGATCCAAGCAGGACTGAAAATGGTCTTCCTCCCTGCTGCCTGCATTTTCCCTGGAAAATGAATAGGTTGCAAGTTTTCACTGGCTGAAGGCAATAGCTGCCTAAGCTATGAAATGTACCTCACTTCTTACACTGTTCTTTAGACTGAGTGCCAAGAAAAGCTACCACTATTTCCAGAAACTTTGTTTAGAAGCTAGCTGTGATGACACATGCCTATAGTACCATTATTCAGAAGAGGCAGGAGAGTCACAAGGGATCACAAATACAAGGTGACCTTCAACTACACTCATAGGGTTTGGGCCAACCTCAGCCAAATGAGACCTACTCCCCCCCAAAAAAAGGTTAGGGTTGGTAAATATCTCAGTGGATAAAGGCAGGTGCCAAGTGTAAGGACTTGAGTTCAACCCTGGAATCCACAAAAAGAAAAATAGACTCTTCCCATCCCCAAATTGTTCTGATTTCCACGCACCTGCCTTAACAGGAATAGGTGCCTTCCCCTCCCTGCTCACAAAATGAAATAAATATCAACCAAAAATATAAATAAATAAATGAACAAATAAATAAAAGTTCTTAACTACAGGCTACAGAGAAAGTGCCAAAATTACATGGGAATGTAATTAATTTGTGTTGTGCTGCTTCCTGTCTCAACTTCAGCTTTCTCAGTCCCCACTAATTCCATCAGTACTTTAATTAAATAAAACTTACTGAGCACTTCAGTTTGTAGCAGACACCTAGGTAATAAAGGGATAGAGATAAGACAGCACCTACTCACAAGCAGCTCAGTCTAGAATGAAAGACATAACTTTTAATACAGTATGATATATTTATTAGACACATAATAATACATTGGTTAGAACTACCTCCTGCCTCACTAGAAGGTGGTATCATTAATCCAAAGAGCTGAAAATTCTCTGGAAGGGGAAATTTCACTAATAAGCAAATGAAGGTTGAGGCAATTCCCATAAGTTAAAAATGAATAAAGCAGAGGGCGACGTGGTGCACACCTTTAGTCCCAGCACTTGAGAGGCAGAGACAGGCAGGTCTCTAGTCCAAGGCCCTAGACTACACAGAGAATTCAAGGACAACCAGGGCTGTGTAGAGAAACCCTGTCTTGAAATAATGAATAAAGCAAGACTGGTGATGAGCTCAGTGGCAGAGCACTTGCCTAGCCTGTGTGAGACCCTGAGTTCAAGCCCCAGCACCGCAGAAGAAAAGGAAAGAGAACAGTGGAACAACAGTGGCATGCATATAACATGAACCCTCCTCTTAGGGATAAATGATAATATAAATATCCATGTCAGCATCTGGTCTCTAAAACACTCCTGCCTGTAGCAAGGCTTCATTTATTTCAGTTCCACTTTTTACGTCCATTCTCTCTGGGTAATGGCAGTGTATCCCTGGTTAAATCCATTGACTTTGTAGACAATCAAACCAGGATTAATCCATTTAGATAGTGACATGTTCAGCAAATCTCAGCTTCTGTCCCAAATTCTTTTTTTTAAAAAATGGTTATGAGAAATTAGGCACTTTATGCAAAATGCTTAGCACACGATAAAGTAAAACAATAAGGAGGGTGGAGGACAGAAGAGCCTAGAAGGTACAGAGGGTCATCACCTACCATAATAGAAAATAAAAAGTAGTGCGACTGATAGAGACCTAAGCTGAATTTATTTGCCTGCACCCTGTCTTGTTTGTTGGTCCCTAAGAAGCAACTATTTGATAAACCTAAGGCTGTGATGTAATTACAGGAAGCTTTCCTTTTTAAAAAAGATCTTCAAGAGTCCCAATTTTAGACCAGGACAGAACACGTTCTGACCCCTCTGGCTCTCCATACGGGAATCCTAAGAAAGGCACTTGAACTCTAACCAGCCACGAGACCCTCCCACACACACAAACACACACACCTGAAACAGACCATTACCTTACTCACATAACAAAGAAACTAAGCAAATTATATAAAAAGCAAACAAGGAAAGAAAATCTGTACAATTCACACTCATTTGTCATCATTTTCACCCCAAAATCAAAATAAAAGACACAGAAAATACTAATAATAGCAAAATAAAAGATTACTTATCTGTACCCTTTCCTATAATTCCTGAAAGCACCATCGGAGGTGAAGTAAAAGACAATAATCTTCCATCTTATCACTTCAAAAGGCTCCATACTACATAGCAGGCCAAACAATGCCTTAGTTTGTAGAAATAGTCTAGGGCCCTAATGCTGTTCAACACTGCTACACAAAGGCCAGTTTCAAAGCCGGACCCGGATCACACCACCAGTCATCCAGAACCTATTTTCAAACTGCCTTTGTATTCCTCCTTCAGACGCTCATCCCTCCCCCTAAAGGTTGAGCGAGAAACCGACTCTGGCAGCAACAGATCAACCCTCCAAACACCCACCCAGAACCTCCCCAGAAAAGCATTTCTAAGGGAAATTGAAAATGAGAACTATAACCCAACTGACTGTACATGTTGTCTTTTTTCTTTCTTTTCAACTACTTTTAAGTCTGAGGTCTAGACATCAAATCCTGTGAAAAGGAAAAGAACAAAAGTTGTTTCCTCCAGAAGCCACAACAACACAAGGACAAAATCATCTTGCAAGGAATGTCTTCACTGTAGAAAAAAATTCAAGGAAGTGTTCTAGTCTAAAAGAATGAGGGCAGGGGCTATGAAATCAGAAGATTAAAGATTTATATCAATTTAAAGGCAGCTTACATATTAAAACCCATCTTGCTACAATTAGAGCAATATCTATTCCAGCCCTAATTTCCATACTGATTCTCATTTTAGAAGAGTACCCTACTATATATGAGTTGACTACATAATTATCCGGAATCAATACATTTGCAAGAATGTATGTACAAAAAACAAAACCAAACAATTCTTAAGGCCAATTATAAAACATAAAGCAGAGGCATAGGCCTTCCTCTCTAACAGTGTTCTAACTTGTAAGTGAACCAAGCAAACTAACAAAGACAGCTCTAAAAAGCATCTTTCCAGTGGCTTAAAAATAAAATTCCCTTTGTGCTTTTCTCAAATGGGTTTTGCAAACTCAAGTTTTCATTAAGTGGTTTCTCTTCTGATCATTCACGACCTGCGGCCCTTTCAGAAACCAAAAAAACTGAGAAGACTATCAGGTGCTCTGCCACTTTACTCCGGTCAAAGGAAGTCCTTCCCCTTAAAGCACCAACATTATCATATCTGCAGGTTGAACTCTCAACACCTTCACAAATCTCTGCCATCAAAAGTATTTTTAGGATTAAAAGAAAAGAGTGGTGGCAATTCAATGAACATAGATCCATTTGTTTTCCAAGGCAAAGCAAAGAGGCTCCTTCTGAGAGGGAGGCTCCCTACCACCCACCACACCTGGACAAGTAAGGGATCCACCCAGGAACAGCAGAGCTGAAACCCATCTGCGCAGTTCCAACTCTCAGGAGGAAAAAAAAAAAAAAATACTATGTAAGTTATAAGGCTCCCGAAACTTCCAACTACCACAGCCCCAAAGGTGAGGGGCTGAAAGTTTTGAGACACAGTAAGAGCCATCTGTAAAACTAGCTCCCGACCGGGACAAATTCCTTTCCCAACCCACACACAACATGCCAAAAAACAACTTTTTGAGTTCTGAAAACAGATGTTAGCTTAACCCAAGAACAATAAAATAAAATGAAATAAAATAAAAGCACACACAAAAAATGTGATTTGCACAACATCTACCCTGGTTCTAAACCAGCTTCCGGTATTAGGTCTAGCACGTTTACCTTTTCCTTAGTATAAATAAAATACCAAAATAGTCCAAAGTATTAAAGTAGAGAAAAAATAACTGATTAACATTCACCATCAGCATTAACAAGCTCTTGCCTTTTTAAAATTCCCTTCAGTAACCATTAAGACAAAAATTCCACTTGGGTTTTCCTTCCCCAACTAGTTATATATACATATTTTTATAAAAGAAAAAAAGTGGTTAAAAAAAAAAAAAGCACACACCTCAAACGTCGACTTCTAAAACCAATCCTTTAAGAAACAAACCAAAGCTTCACCAATGTGCTGAGAAAGGCAAATCCACCGAGGTTCGCCACCTCTTCCTCGTTTCCAGGATCTTTCCTGCTTCTTTCTCTCTCCTTCCAAGTCTGTCTCTCTCTCTCTCTCTCTCTCTCTCCCTCCCTCCCTTCCTCCTGCTCTCTCGCTCGCTCTCGCTCGCTTTCTCTCTCCTTCTCTCTCGATTCTCCCCTCAGATCCAACACCTAAAATGGAAGTTGCACCCAGCCAAAGGAAAGAGAGCCTGGGTGGTGACAAAACTGATCTGGCAGCCCTACCCTAGCTTTCCTAAGTGATGTCAGCCCCTGCGAGCTTCCAATAGGAGCCAGGCATAAATCAGGGAGCTGACCTTATCCAATAGAAAACTTTATTATAGGAAATTAAAAAAAAAAAAAAAGAAGAGAAAGACGAGGAAGTTTTATATATATATTACATATATTTATTTATTTATATTTAAAGTGGAGACTATACAATCTCCGAGGAATTACTGCAGAGCTGGCGGGGTGGGGGAGGTGCTAAATAACAAAGCCTTTTAGATCGGCACGCCTAAGCCTCGGTCTAAGCCTTAGTTCTCTTTGACGAGGGTCTTGCTCCTTTTCCCTACCTTATCGGGGTGAGAAAACAGAAAAGAGCTTACTTTATTTGCCTGCCGCTGTTTGGTTTGTTACTTTTTTCCCCTAAGCATTTTCCCAATGAAAGCCAGGAAAGAAGGAGAGAAATCCCAGAAACAGGGACTGTGTGTTGATTGGGATGGCAGGAAATATCTGAGGCAAACTCTTAATTTCATTGTCTTGATTTAATTGCATTAGATCTAATGAGGAAAAATAAATGCTTAGGCTTGTTAGTAGCTTGTTAGTCTCTCTGCTCTAAACTAAAAGAAAGCAGAATCCACAGAGCTGTTGAGGAAAACCACTGTCTTTCAATCAAAATAATGTGGGTTCGTCTGGGACAATAGGCAGAATCCACTAAACAAAGACTTTAGAATAGATAAGAATATCATTAAAATAATTAAGAGAATTCTATTTCTTTATGAACTCAAAATTAGCAGCTTTTTTATTTGACCTGAGTAAAGTATTATGGGGACTTCCCTCTGAATTCATTTAAGATTTAGGAGGGGAGAAGTTGTTTGTATTGGGTTTTTTTTTTTTTTTTCTGGGGAGGAGATTGGGTTTTGTTTGAGATAGGGTCTCATTGGACCTCTGGCTGGCCTCAAACTCAAAATTCCCCTGCCTCTGCCTTCTCAGTGATGGGAATGCTGGCATATTACCACCTGGTAAGACTGGTATCAGTTATTCACTAGTTATTAAACAAAGATGATGAGTTAGAAGGATTTTATATTTTAATTAAATTTGTGTGTATCTGTGTTTGCATACATGTGTAGGCACACATGTACCACAGCACTCACGTTCAGGTCAGAGAACAATTTGCAGGAATCAGTTCTTTCCTTCCTCTCCGTGGGTCCAGGGACTCAAATTTAGGTGATAAGGCTTGACATCAAGTGCTTTTATCTACTATCTCTTGCTAGCCCTATTTCTTATTTATTTTTATTTTATTTTATTTTTTGAGTCAGGGTCTCACTATGTAGCCATGGCTTTCCAGGAATTCTTGATATGTACAGCAGGCTGGCCTTGTACTCACAGAGATGCCCCTGTTTCTGCCTCCTGAGTGCTGAAATAACAGGTGTGTGTTCCTACTGGCTGCTGCAAAATGAATCTTCGTAAAGCTTTCCTAATCTATAATGGTGATACAGTGTCTAAGAAGAGAAACTGCATCAAACTGCCGGCTTCCAGCTACTCCTATACAAGCACACTAGCTCAGTGTTTGCACCACTATGTGACTTTGGCCAAATTATATAATTTTTGGACCTGCTCCTTAACTATAAAGTAGAAATAACTATCTCTCACTGGTGAGATGGCTCAGTGAATAACAGCTCACTTGCTGCTCAAATATGATAACCTGAATTCAGATGCCGGCACCTATGTAAAAAGCTAGACATGGTCATGTGAATGCCTATGGGTAAAAGGACAAAGCCAAGAGGATCAAGAGAGTTTGCTGGTCACCAGGCAGCTCCAGGCTCAAAGACATAAGTCGGAGAGTAATAGAGTAGAACACTGGATATCCTTCTCTAGCCTTTGCATGAGCACATATCACACTAATAACACAGACAAATCTGTTGTAGAATAAAAAATGCACATAAAAGTCATTTATTTTTTTTAGCCAAACCTGCTATATTGTTTCTACTGGTCTAAAACTCACTATATAGCCCAAAGGTGGCCTTGAAAATCAAGTAATCCTACTTCTTTGGCCTACAAAGTAGCAGGATTACAGACATGGGCCATACTGTTCAAGAACAACCTGGTCTACATGTCGGGTTCCAGTATAGCCAGAGCTGCACAGAGAAACCTTGTATCAAAAATGAATAATAATTTTTAAAAAAGAATTGCTATGATCAGTGTATATCCTGTCCCCCAAAAGTTTTCAGTAGCTCACCACTGCCCAGTAATAGCAACAATGGAGGGAGCATCTGCTAGGTGAAATACACTTTGACTCATTTATTACCTCCATCTCTAGCACCACTGTGGAAAGAATATCATTTCACACATGAGAAAATAGAATTCACCAAGGAACCACATTAGCAGATTTATTCTCTCTATATATGACAGAAACACCCATTAACCATAATCAGACCTTTCTTTTCCTATATAGCCTTAAATTCCTGCTCATTCTATCAGGCTGATATATTCATTATCTAACCCCTTGTATTTAGACTACCTTCTTGAAGACCCTCATAGTTAGTCTATTGTGCCCAAAGACCAAACAGGCATTATAAAATTTGCTTGATCTAGTTTTTAGCCAAAGTGGAATGGGAAAAATACATTATCAAGAAGATAATAATAAGAATTATCTCATTATCTAAGAATCTTTCTCTGATTACTCAGGTTGTCTTCTATATCTGACTTCATCCCTGCCAAGTTGCTAGAGGCAGACGTCAATACTAGGGAGGCAGAAGCAGGAGACTAGGCTGGAACTTATCAAGTCCAGCTAGGGCAATATAGTCAAACACTATCTCAAAACCAAAAAGGAAAAATAAGAATAAGTTGATGAATTGAAGTATATTTTAGTCATACATGGCTGTTCTTTATTTCTGTTTCTCTTTAGTTTCTACGCATCAAACATATACAATGCTCAATAACCTACAGAAGTTTACCTTCCTTGCCCATCACCAAAATTCAAGATACCATAAAATGATAGGTTAGGGAAGCTAGGAGAAAGGAAAAAAGTTATCTAAAAAGAAATAGGATCTGGGCCTTGTGGCTCACGCTTTTAATTACAACACTCAGAAGACAAAGGCCGGCAGATATCTATGAGTTCCTGTCTAGTCTGAACAAAAAAAAAAAAAAAAAAAAGAGAGAAGCTGGGTATTGTGGCGAAAACCTATAACCAAACCTCCTGGGGAAGCTGAGGCAAGAGGCTGCAGATATGAAGTAGGCCTTGGAAACATTATGAGATCCTCTTTTGTTTTTTAAAAAGTAAAAAGAGAACTTCATTTGGGGCTGAGATTTAAATTGTTCAATACGTTAAAGTACATTCTCAGGATGTACAAAGAAGGCCTGGGTTTCAATACTTAGCAACAAAAGAAATAAATAGTGAAATCAGCAGATAGGGTACAGGACAGAGTGCTGTGCATTATAACAAATCTAGTTTTTTCATTCATTTTTAAGTTTATTCCGTTTATTTATTTATGAATGGTGTGCCAGCAAAGGTCAGAGAGCAAGTTTCCAGTCTGTTCTCTCTTTCCACCATGTGGGTCCTTGGGATAAAGCTCAGACCAGCATCCTTACCTGCCAAAGCATCTCATAGGGCAAATTTACTATTTATTATTATTATTTTAGGTTTCTAAGGAGGTCTTGTACTGCCTATGAAGCAATGGATGACCTTGAACTTTGATCCTTTTGCCTCCACCTCCCAAGCATTTCACCCAGTGTTTAGGGGCCCTAGGATCAAACTCAGGCCTTCACATATGCTAACTAAGCACTCTGAGGTAAAGCTTTAGTCTCTTCAGCCCTTTCTTTTCCCTCCTGCTTCCTCTTTCTCTCTCCTCCTTCTCCTTCTTTTTTGAGACAGCTCAAGCTGTCCTCTATCTCTGTTCTCCTGAAATTAGAAGTGTATGCCACCAGACCCAGTCTTGGTTCTAGTTCTAAAACAGACCAAAACTATAAATGACATGACGAAATGGGGGGGAAAATCATCTTTCAAAACACTGCCTATCTGTATAAGGGAAAAAAAAAACCAAATTATTTTTGTTTCTACCCTCTAGTGGCTATGCACCCCAAGTTAGTTATTTTTGAAGCCCTGGGTAGGATGGTCAGGTCATGTATCCTTTACAAATTTTACTACAAGCCAGGTATGGTGGTCAACTCCTTTAATCCCAGCACTAGGGAGGCAGAGGCAGTGAATCTCTATGAGTTTGAAGCAAACCTGGTCAAAGTATCCTGTTCCAGGACAGTCAGGGCTGTTATTCAGAGAAACCCTGTCTCAAGAGAGCGAAAGAGAGAGAAATTTTACTACCAAAAAAAATGGCACTTGATTAAAAAAACAAAAGCCAAGCCAACCAAGACACCCTATTTATTAAAATTAATTTAACATTGATAAAAATATATCAATAAGGGATAAAACATTTTTAGATGCCATAAACAAGTATTGTTCTTGCTTGTGGCTTTCCCCCACTTCTTGTCTTTGCTGCTGCTGACAATATTTGGACTCTGCCTTGCAGCTAAGTTGTATGTCTTTTCACAAACTGCTTCCTCTTCCAAACCTGACAACTGCAACCAAGTGTCCCACTTCTTGTTTCTTTCTTCATCCTCGAAGCCAACTTAAACTGAGGGAAATGTGACCCACTTGGAAATGTATTCAACTACTTTAAATCCTTTTGTCTTTTTTCTTCTGATTTTCAAGACTGGGTTTCTCTGTGTAACAGTCCTGGCTGTCCAGGAACTCTCTGTAAACCCAGTTGGCCTTAAACTCACAGAACTCCATTTGTCTCTGACTCCTGGGTGCTGGTATTAAAAGCATGCACCACCCCATCTGGTTCAAATCCTCCTCTTAAAAATAGGAAGAGGGGGGATAAAATGGGCTGGAGAGATGACTCAGAGATGCTCTTCCAGAGGTCCCGAGTTTAATTCCCAGCAACCACAAGGTGGCTCACAACCATCTATAATAGGATCTTATGTATATATACAGAATACTCTTACATAAAATATATATAAATAACATTTAAAAAGAAAAACAGGGAAGAAAAAAGTTCTAGGAATAGAACCCAGGGCCTTCTACCGTCTACCAAAGCATTCTACCATTAAGTTACACATGAACCCCAAGATCCTTTGGGAAAATGTTGTTAAATCTCACTAAAGACACATTTTAATATACTGTCTTACTCACCCATATACGTTTTGTTTCTGCGGGTTCTTCTTTTTCTATATCCTCCTGACTATTCCATTTCCTTTATCATACTTTGTAATCAGTACCTTGTAATTTGACCATTTTTAACCAAAACATGACATCATCAGGTATCTACAAGCTAGATCAAGCTAGATCTTCGGTCTTAATGCACACTGGTAAAGAAGTGCTGTACTGATTTATAGCATGGATTGATATTCTCTCTTTTTTTGTGGTGGGTTTTTGTTGTTGTTTGTTTGAGGTGTCTCCATAGCTTGTCTGAAACTCATTATGCAGACCAGGCTGACGTGGGGCTCTCAGAGATCGACTGCCTCTGCCTTCTGAGAACTGGGACTAAAGGCATGTGCCACCAATCCTGGCCTTACTCTCTGTAATTTCCTTCCTTCCTTCCTTCTTTCTTTCTTTTTTTGTTTAAATCTTGATATCATTTTTTCCCCAGCTATTTCTAGTCAGAAAGTGAGCTAAGTAAATGGTCTGTAGAAAGCTACAAGAACTACCCTGAGGTTTCCCACAATTTCCTCGGGTCACCGCTTCTGAGTTCGGGGTTGGAATAAAATCCACGGGGTTTGGTGGGGTGTCAGAAACCAGAGCCGTGATCTGTCTAGTCTTAGAAAAAAATCTATATGATTGGCAGTGATGCAAGCAGAAACAGGTAATATATATATAATATTATATATATATATAACATATATATATACTTCCCTCCACAAATGAAGCCTAGACTGATGGAGGTAGGGCCAAGGTTATTTGCCGCCTTTCAAGGAGAACAAAGAAATGTACCGCAACCTCACCGCCCTATTTAAACAGGGAGTCTTGGCCCCGTCCTCGGTGTGTTCCGGGACAAGAGAGATTCCAGAAGAATCCCTCCGTGCGGGCCCAACCCCCTACCTCTCGCAGCCCAGCCATCTTCCCTGAGCCTCAACTCCCTCGATACTTCGCCTCCCGCCAAAGTGCTCCTCCTCCTCTGATTGGCTCTCCCGCAGCGGCCGTCCAATGGCGATGACGTACGTAGGTAGCGCCCGTGGAAGGAAGTCGTCGGAGCCTTCGACGCCCGGAGCGCGAGGATGGCAGCGCGCGGTGTGTAGCCCCGGCCGCGTGGCCTCAGACCCTCATCGTCATCACTGCCCAGTGCATGTGGGTGCCGGAGACCCGGGGAGGCCCGCGGGCTCCAGGGAGAAGCTGCAAAACACGTGTGGGTAAACCCAGCTGTGTCCGTGAGGGTCAGCCCTGATTTCGGGCCTCCACTAGCTCCATGCTCCATTCCCAGAAACCCTCGCGCCGAAGTTCCCGCCGAAGAGGAGTTGGGCCCCGGGGCCCAAAGTGTGTGGGCGACCTGCTTTGCAGGACCTTGTGTGACGCCGTTTTCTCCACTAGCCCTTCCTTCTATGTTTCTGGATTAGGAGGGGAATTGCTGAGGCGGTTGGCCCACCTGTGCTGCTTTGCGCAACCTTTTGGCTAGAGACTGGACATTAGGAGGAAACAAAGCAACTGGACAAGAGGACCAGAGGAAACAGGACAACAGGAGCAAATTTATTGCAAAACGATTCCAGGTTGGGGGACAAGGCTAGGCACTGATATTTTGAAAATCTTCCCGGCACCCTTGCAACCTAGTTCATCCACATTTCCTATGGCTGGGATGAGAATTAGTTGTCCTGCCCACCCTGCCCGCCTGCCCTGGTATAAGGCCTCACACTTGCCAAGTAGAGTTCTACCCCAGAGCTATACCATCAGTCCTTTTAAAATTCTACTTTGAGAACGGAGTTTACTAAATTGCCCATACTGGTCTGAAACATAATACTCCTGCTTTGGCCTCCTGAATAATAACTAGGTTACAGACGTGGGATTACCAAACCCAGCTGATGTTTCTCTTTCTTAATTTACCGACTCTTTTCTTTCCTTACAGTTTTGACGGGAACTATTTGGACTCCTCAGTGCTACCTGACAGAAAACTCCCTTACTTTACCAGAAAAAGAACACACCGTGAGTAGGGATGGGGAAGAGGTCACACACACAAAACCAAGAAACAAGTCAGAATATTCATTTAATTTTGGTGGGGAAGGGTCAATTGCTTAACCCTCCTTGCTCTATGGTTAGCCAGGCAGTTATCCAGGCTCACAAAGTCTATAATGCAAACTGAGATCTTTTTGGTTCAACTTGGTTGTGCACCATCTGCTGGTTAGTGTGATAAGTGAGCTTAAAGAAAGGTTCATAAGGCTTCCCAGAGTCAGTTTTATAGCCAGCAGTATTGTTTTTGAAAGTGTGAAATTGAAAGTATGCTGAGACATGGTACACAGGCAGAATGTGAATAGTTATTAAAGGAGTTATGTCTCAGTGCTAATATGAATGAGAAAGATTTAAGTGTAACAGTAGCTGATACTGGGGAAGAGAATTATTTTGTAGTAGGCACACATTGTACTAAACAATTTTACCTGTATTGAGTCAGAGTCTTCCTGTACAGCCCAGGCTGGCCTTCTACCTTTTTCTCTCAGTTGTTGGAATAACAGACACATACCACCATGCCCACATTTTGTCTTGTTCTATTTTGTTGTTTCAGTCAGGGACTCGTATAGCCCAGGCTGGCCTTGAATGTCATTGATCATACTACCTCTGCCTCCCAAGAACTGGAATTACAAACATGTTCCAACGTGTCTGGCTTGTTTACGGTTTTTTTTTAAAGCCCTACAAGGTAAGTACTGTTATTTCCATTCCACGCATAAGAAAAATAAGTCTCTGAGAAGTGAGGTCACCCAATGATAGAGCTAGGCTAGTTAAGAACAGAGCCAAGTTTCAAATGTAGGCTTATCTCAGAGCTTCTACATGTAACCACTGTCATAATAGTCTTTCTTAAGATTATCCTCAGCATAATTTTTCAGCTGATGTTTCTTCAATTCACTGTCTATCACTTTTTAAGTTTCTCTGCCATTTCAAAGACAAAAAATAAATCATGTATAATCACACCTCTGGAATATATTATTTCACCCACAGGAATCTGAATCGTGAAAACCTAGAAGGTTTATTATCCAACTACAACATGTGCTCTCCTGCCAGTTCCAAAATCCTGTACAGGAATCCCCGGTTCCTCCGAGTAGCTTTTCTGCAGCTTCATCACCAGCAGCAGAGCGGTGTGTTTTGTGATGCCCTTCTGCAGGCAGAGGGTAAGAAAATAAACTGTAGACCACTGTAGACCACTGTAGACCAAGGTAAAATGAACGCAAGACAGATGAACAGTAGTCCAGAAGAAGGTCCTGACATATAAACATTGTAAACTCTTTGGTGAAAAGTTTTTTGTTTCCAGGAAAATTACTTTTGGAAGGAGGTGGGACATTGTTTTTTTTGTTGTTGTTGTTGAGGTAAGGTCTCACTGTGTAGCCCTCCAGAACTTGCTATATAGACCAGGGCTGGGATTGAAAGCTTTCTTTTACCACCACACCTGCCTGAGGATGAGTCTAGTTTTTGTTTCTTGAGATAGGGACTCATTTAGCTTAGACATTCCTCAAACTCTAGCTGAACTTTTAATTTTCCTGCCTCCTAAATTTACTACCATCCTAATTTTATGCAGAGCCGAGGACTAATCATGTGGGTTTTGTGCATGCTAGGCAAGCATTCTGTTAAATGAGCTATATCCCCCACTGTTCTCAGGAGTAAAATTGTTTGGGGTAGGAGCACTGACTGCTCCTCCAGAAGACACTGGTTCAATTCCCAGAATTCACATTTTAGCTCACCACTGTCTATAACTCACGCATGTGGTGCACAGATGATATGCAGGTAAAGCATGCAAAATGGTAAGAAAAACTTTAAAAAGAGTTAAACTACTACTTTGTTTTTCCTCCTAAACGTAAACTAGAATGGGGCTAGAGAGAGAACACCTTGGTAAAGAACTTTTGTTGCTTTCATACCAACACCCACATGTGGCTTACAACCATCTAAAACTCTGGTTCCAGGGGGTCCAGTGCCCTCTTAGCAACAGGCATATATGTAGTAGGTATATATACATACCTGTGGACAAAATACTCACACATAGATCTAGATTTAAAAAGTAAAACTAAGAAGTTAAAGGATCACAAATTCAAGGACAGTCCAGGCTGCAGAATGAGGTGTACTCATGCATGCTACTCCTGTGTATACTTAGGCTCTGTCACATACATATACACATTTATTTATTTTGTGAGCTGGGAGGTGTGCTATAGCACACAGGTGAAGGTCAGAAAACTGACTCTCAGGAGTTGGTTTTCTGTTTTCATCATGTGGGTTTCAGGGATGGAACTTAGGTCTGTGGGCTTGGTTGGCTGCTAGCACCGTTTAGTGCCAAGCCATCTTGCATGCCCAGACCTTGTCTCAAAAACAAAACAACAACAAACAACTGTGATCAGACTTTCTGTCCCACCAGAAACTTCCAAAATACTCAATACGCAGCAGCTGATTCCCAAATAATTGACTTGGAGGCCTAATATTATAGTAACTGCGGGGCTCAAGCATATTACGATCAAGCTCTTACACTTAAATTAACCCATAATTCTTATGTATGTTTAGTCACTTGGCTTGGTACCTTTTCTCAGTAAGTAAAGCATTCTCATCTTGCTTCCTCTGCGCCTGGCTGGCTTCAGCCTCTCTGCCCTTCCCCTTCCCAGAATTCTCTTTTTCTGGTCACACTGTCTCTACTTCTTACCTAGCTATGGCCAATCAGCATTTAATACAAGTAAAAAATCTTTAGTGTACAGGAGCATTATCCCACACGTAACCTGTGGTACTGGTACATATCTTTAATCCCAATACTCAGGAGACAGGCAAACAAAAATCTGGGTGGCAGCCCAGGCCTTTAATCTCAGCACTCAGGAGGCAGTCAGATGGATCTCTGTGTGAGTTTGAGGCAGGCTTGGTCTACAGAGTGGGATCAAGGACAGCCAGGACTACACAGAAACCCTGTCTTGAAAAACCAAAAGGAAAAGAAAACAAAAACAGGCTGGAGATATGGCTCAGAGGTTAACAGCACTGGCTGTTGTTCCAGAGGACCTGAATTCTATTCCCAGCAACCACACAGGCTCACAACCATCTACAATGAAATCTGGAGCCCTCTTCTGCATACATGCAGACATAACACTTTATACATAATAAGCTTATACTGGCCTTGATGTCTTTGAACTCCTGAGGCTTCTGCCTTCCAATACTGAGGTTGCAGGCATGCATCACCAAATCTGGCTTAGACAGGTTTTTAAAGCCCTAAGCCCATATGTTAGCTGATACTTGTTTGTTTTAATCTTCAAATTAGTGATTTTTGCTATTAAGGCTAAAAACAGACTAACAGAAAAAAAAAAGCATGATGAGTGTGTATTTTTTTTTTCCAGGTGAGGCTGTCCCAGCTCACTGCTGCATCCTGTCCGCCTGTAGTCCCTTCTTTACAGAACGCCTGGAACGGGAAAAGCCAGTTCAGGGTCGGAAGGTGGTACTGGAGCTGGGAGGCCTAAAGATCAGGACACTTAGGAAGCTGGTGGATTTCCTATATACTTCAGAGATGGAAGTATCTCAGGAAGAAGCACAAGATGTGCTTTCTGCTGCCCGTCAGCTCCGAGTGTCTGAGCTGGAAACCCTTCAGCTGGAGGGTGGCAAGTTAGTAAAGGCCCCCCAGGGCAGAAGACTAAACAGAGAGTGCTTACAACCAGCAAGTGTTGCCCCAGCCTCTGCAAGAGTGGTGGCACCCAGCCGTCGCCCTCGAACTCCACTGCCTGTCACCCAGACTCCTAGTCCTCTCGGGGTGGTGAGGTTGAAGTCCTTAGGGGAAGAAGAGGGACCTCACAAAAAGAGCAACTTACCTAACATAGAGAGCTTGTCAGACACCCTTCTACTCAAGAAGAAAGCTAGGGTTTGCTTGACTCAAGAAAGAAGCTCATCTCCATCAAGACAGAGAGAAGGGCCTAAGGAGAACAAGAGTGAGCCTGCTCTAGGTCCTACAGCACTTTCCCCTCCCAGTTTGTACCCTTCTGCGGATGAGCAGCTACTGCCCAGAAAGATCAGGCTGAGTCGATCAAAGCCATCATCCCATGTCTGTACATCTAAGTCTTCCAGCGTTTTAAGTGGTCCTAGTTCAGTGCCCACAGCCCCTGGCCGACGTCTTTGGAGGCAGAGAAGCCTAAGTAAAGCAGCTCAAGGTGTGGAAAAGCAGAAGCCAGGGGAAGTCATTCCTCTACAGAGCACTCCAGACCCACCCGATAGAAAGACAGGTGGTAGTAAGAAGCAGAGCCCTGAATCCAGAGCACCCACTTCCAACTCTGTGGAGGAGGGACAGGTCGGGAGAGTAAAACTTAGGAAGATTGTCAATGGTACCTGCTGGGAGGTGGTACAGGAGCCTCCCCTCAGAAACATTCAAGATAGTCCCCAGATCCTAGAACCTTCAGATGTAGAAGAGCCTTCAGGAACTTTGATGCCCTCAGTTAATGAGCAAGAAATACCTGCTAGATTACAACTATGTCCGGACTCCCCAGAGCCTAGGCTACAAAATATTTTGCTCTCTGCCAGCCATTCCCAGGACCACCCTGTGGTGAAGTCAGAGTTTAGGACCAGTCCAATGCTGATAGGGAAGGAACCTGTGTTGAATATCGACTGTAGAGACCCCTACACATTTGACACAACCCTGTTAGGCCAGCCCTGTGAAGCTGAGCAGTATCGAATCACAAGTGCTGCAGCCACCAGTGAGCTGGAAGAGATTTTAGATTTCATGCTATGTGGCTCAGATGTTGAGCCACCAGTAGGATCTTTGGAGAGTCCTGGGCCCGAAGGCTGCCGAACCCCAAGTTATCACCTGTCTGAAACAGGCAAGAATTGGATTGAAGGGGAAGAATGGTGTTTGCCAGACATGGAACTCTGGCCCAGAGACCTTACTGGACTGGAAAGGGAACCTGCTGGTGAGCATAAAGAGCCAGCTGAACCCTTTAGTCCCCTGGTCATGCGCTCTGAGAACACAGAATCAATTGAGCCCCTTAGCCCCCTTGTCATGCCCTCTGAGGTGAGTAGAGAGGCACTTGCACTGAGAGGCTCTTGGACGGCAGATCTTGAAATTACCAGCTCCCAGCCACTGGATGGTCAGGGAGAAAAACTTCTCCACCTTGATTCCCCTGACTCTTCCCAAAGGTCTTATAGAGATCTCTCACTTCCATGCTCAAACTGGGCAGAGTCAGGGCTGGAAGTGTCCCTAAACATGGATGAGGTATTGTATCCTGCTCCCAAGGCAGTCAGAGAAGTATCTACTAACTCTGAACTGCTGGACCCATTTCCTGGCAGTTCTGAAGATGAAGAAATTGATGTGGTAGATTGGACAGTGGAGGGTAGGCTGGGGCCCACTAGTGTTCCCTCTGTCTGGCCGGACCCTTCCTCAGAGTCAGAAACAGAGGTAGATATACTAACATAGTGGAGGCAGAGGGCAGGTTAGAGCTCCTAGGAGGGTGACTACTGTTGATCAGCAAAAGGCTTTCTTGGCAGAAAAGCAAGCACGTCTCCTCCTCTCAGCACTGATCTCCCCTCCTCAGGTTTGTGCACTGTGCAGAAGTCAAATAAATAGCAATACCATAGATAGAAAATTATGAACTTGAGCTATTTCTTTGTAATCCATTTTTAGTTAAGATATAGAAACAGTTAAGACTAGGCCTTTCACAGTTCATGAGATATCTGATAGTCGCTGGAAATTGAGGAAAACGTAGAACACAGAATGTTTGGAAAGGAATGAGAGCGGGATCTTAACTGCCCAGGCTGGCACTGAACTTTGACTCCCACCTCAGCCTCCTGTAGCTGGTGTTACAGGTCTGTGCCTCTCAGTCCAGTCTATGGGGCTCACTCACTGCCGGTGTGAGAAGCTTAGCAAAAGCCTCCACAGGGGACTGGAAGATGTTATCTCCATAACCACGTCCAAGTAGATTAAAAGTAGTTGCTTTAAAAAATTTTATTTTGTATAGTTTCTTTGTTACAAAAACCAATCCGGTCTTGTAGGCCAGGTTGGCCATGGATTCCAAATCTTCCTGCCAGCCTCCCAAGTGCTGAGTTGTTGGTTTTGTGAGTGAGATCAGACACACTCTACCAGATGCCACACTAGAGTTTATTCAGGAGAGTTGTCGAATGGGTAGGAGGGAGAGAAGCAGAAGAGAAAGAGACAGACTTTCATGTGGCAGCTCTTTTTAAGAGAACAGGTGAGCACAGATTTGCATAGCCACACCTAGGGGCATGCCCCTACAGTGTGCCATATTGGGTTTACCATGTGGGGGCTGCACCACTCAGCACTATGCTGGATTTATCATGTGGCTGTTATCATAGACCTTACAATTTCCATACAGAAGTTACTTTGCAATATGAAAAATACAAAGACCAACAACCCCACAAGACTGGTTATGCCCATCCTTTAAGACACAATTTAAACTTGACCCTTACTCTAAGATACATTATTTTAACCTTTATTAAACCAATCCAAATACTTTGACAATGCCTTGCTGGGGGCTGCCTCACAACTGAACCATCATTTCTGGTGAGAATCTATGGCTTCAGGTACATAGCTTAAGTTTGGCCATGCACGATCATAAATGTTTCATCTCCAGGGAATGAAAGCTGCAAATAGAGAAGGAAACATCAGAGTAGGCAATCACCAGGACCAAGAGACATGCCACCCCCACCTATGGTTAGCCACACAAACTGACAGAGCTCACTCATGCAAGTGCAGAAAGGCCAATGTATGAAATACGAGGGACATCAAATCCATGTAACCAACAATGGTGGCACAGGGGATGGGTTAGTGTAATGCTACCTTATCACACACAATGCTAGCAAAACCCAGAAAAATACGGGTAAAGTTAAGTAACAGCAAAGATTCTACCAATACAAGGCAGAAAACCCTTAACACAGAAACATGTAAGATTTGCAATAGACCATAGAATTAAAATGGTCACCAGTCACGCAAAACTGAAATAGTAAACAGATGCAAAAAAACCAAAATTGCCAGTGCCTGTAAGGTAGGACTCTCTTGTGCGTGCGTGCATGTGTGTGCGTGTGTGTTTGTGAGGGGGGTGTTTTCAGCAGGATTTAAAAAAAAAATTATTTGGACAGTGTTTCTCAATGTAGCTTTGGAGCCGTTCCAGGAACTCCATAGACCAGGATGGCCCCGAACTCAGAGATCCACCTGCCTTTGCCTCTTTAAAGGCATAGGACACTAGTGCCGGGCTACCAGTAGAAATTATACAGTTTAATCCAAAATCCCTAGTGATTAAATAAGAGGAAACACACACACAAACCGTGTTAGATATGCTGTAATGGTAAAGAGATTTTCGCATTCTGCCCCAGTGTGCATCCGTGTCATACAAACCTCAGCATGGGGACTCCCTGCCCAGCATCCTTATGAAAGGTACTTCTTCAATTCTTTAACCACCTCTTGAGGCTCTGGAAATTTGAGCTTTCGTGGCGGGCCCTTCTTAATACCAGTCCAGAGTTCGGCACCTGGGGAAGGATGGGATAAAACTAAATTCTGGTGGCCGGGTTTCGTTTCTCGCCCCTACCCCCATCGCGGCCTCCACTCACGGCTGTTGTCCGGGCGCAGCAGCGTCACCTCGAAGCTGCCCCTCCGCGGCTTGGATGGGTTCACCTGCACAAGCAGCTCCGGGACCTCCAGCTGCAGAGCCTGGCTCAGGGCAGCAGCATGGCGCCCGTAGACGCGTCAGCTCGTGCTGCGGACACAAGGGATTGCAGACGAGGCCTCGGTCCCAGCAGCCAAGGTCTACGCTTTCCCCGCTCCCTGTGACTCCCCGACCCCTCACCAATGCTCAATGACCACCGCCGGGCCCTCCGCCATCTTCTCGCGCTTGTCCACCGCCTCTTCAGGAGCAGCCTTCCGCTTTCTTCCGATAGGGGCCATGGTACCGACCTCTGGTGGCCCGACAGTGCGGGGATGGCGCACACTGTGGATACGGTGGCAACGCAAACCAGGAGAAACCACAGCCCACAACCGCAGCTGCTACCAAGTCCACACCACGCCGAAAAGGGAAGCGCGGCGGGCGGCGCCACGTGACTTGAAGGCGGGACCTTTAAACTCAACCTCGCGGCCTATCAGAAGCGGAGAACCGGATCAAACCATTTTACCGAACTCTGAAAAGCACTTGGCGCCTATTTGGGCTAGGGGCTTTCTGTACCTAAATCTCCTACCCTGAGATCTGTAGACCAATTCCAAGTAAAGTTTCCAGCACAGGTCCCTACCGTTTGTGCACAGACTACAGAAACGAGCTAACTTGCACAGATCCACATTCTCACGTGGTAAAACAAAAGGTGTGGCCTTTGATGTTGACTTTGAACCCCAGTCCATTTATAATTCAGGTGCAGTAGCTGGAGTTTGGTCAGGTATTTAGGTGAATCAAGAGGATGGTCATTTAGAGGTTACTCTCTCCAAATGATCAAGACTCTCACTCACAAGCTTGAGGTACGTTTGGCGTATAGAGTCTCAGTTCAATATTCAATCTTAGATTAAAGATATAAAAACAAAACACAGTAAGGGGGATGTTTCCTTTGCAGCCGCTCACTTTCTAATAAAAGAGAAACACCAAAGCAATCAAAATAACAACCCCTTTATTAGGGAAAGATGTGTGGACAGTACAAGAAAGAAGCTGTCCAGCCTTGGGGTTTTCTTCTGGCCCCACCAAACAAAAGAACGCTCAAGTTTACACTGCCCTTCCTCTCAGTTCCCACAATGGGGGGGGGGGGGGGAGGTTCATCCAATTTCATTGGGACCAGTGACAGGTAAGGATTAAATAACAACATATACACCTCTTTTGGGTGTTTTGTCTTCCTGTGTTTGTGTACCACATGCATATGGGACCACTGAAGCCAGGAGAAGGTGGTAGAGTCCCTGGGCCTAGAGTTGCAGACAGTTCAGCAACCCTCCCCCATGTGGCTCCTAGGAATCAAAGGGGTCCTCTGGAAGAATAGCCAGTGCTCTGAACCACTGAACCATTTCTCCAATGCCTTAAGCTTAACTATCTTAACGAATACCACAGATCAAGCCAGAAAGGCCTAAGGAAGAAAGAAAGGGTCCTTGAGGAAAATTTCTTAGTGCTTTATATGATGACATCTACTTCTAGAGTTTAGTCTATGTTTTGGAGGCTTGTTAGGAGGAATAATGAAACCCCAGACTGGTGATACTCAAGTGCTGAACAGCAGTTTACACCGGCCCAACCTTGGAGGGTAATCAATGAGATCACTCCCTTAGAGAAATACTTGGCCAGGGCTTCGGCAGCCTTCCGTACAATGCTTCATGGTTCCCTAGATGCTTCTTTAAAAACCAGAAGCAGACACCTTGCCCCAGCCCAGGCACAGCCTCAGGTAAGGATCATGGTCACAACTGGAACCGAGCCTCCAAGGTGCCAGAAATCGACAGAAGCAAGAACAATGCAGGATTCTATTTGTCCTTCTTGTTTTCCCCATCTAGCACAGCAGGGGGACTAGGGGCCACAGGCTTCTCCTCTGACACACTGTCTCCACCCTTTGACAGCTTCTTGGCTCGTTGGTATAGCTCATTCAAATTGAATTCTCGGATCACATTCTCCTATGGAAAAAGAGATGAGCATATCAGATGAGCACTAGGTGGGAAAGTGAAGCTCAGAGCAGGGAATATTTAACTAAGCACAGTCTAGAAACCAGAGGAATCAGAGGGCAGAAATCTGCCTTAGATATGTGTCTATTAGAGGACAATTTTTGTGCCAAGAATTGTACTGACGTGCAACTGTAAAGCAATCCCATGAGCCAGGTAGGTGTTACTGCCACCAATTTACTGATGAGGAACCTAGTTGCCTACAAAATACAGACATCTCACAGACCAGTCTTATTTATGACTTTCCTCAGTATTAGCAGCAAGCATATAATCTGCTGAGTTATTTACTAAGTGACATCCAGTAACTAATCTACACCCTCAAAAACAGTGGACAAGTGCAGAATTCAGAATTAAACTTAGATTAAGTATAAAGGCCATTCACTGTTGTATATCCTTCTCCAGACCATTGCCCATTTTTTTCATGTACCTCAGAAAAGGTCCAAGAGACAGCTCGTCCTTTCTTGTCAATCTGTGGCCGCCGAATTATCTCCTTGCCACCTTGGAACAGGATCAGGGTAGGGAGTTGTTTGGTGAGGGGTGACGTGCTCACTTTGTACCTACGGGGCCCAGAGAGGACTTTGTACATGCAGCTGTATACATAACTTATATCACTCTAAGTAATTCTCAGCTCAGACCCTCTGCCCAGGTATCTACATACCGTGTGCTAACATCAGTATAGCGTCCAACATCCACCTTCCCGAAATTTAGCCCTGGACAGTTGTACCTGCAAAAGACATATTATTTAACATACTGAAAAGAAGGGCTGGATCAAGGGAACTGGAAATATAGACACTTAGGTAAAAAAGGAAGAAACAACTTTGGATGTGCAAAATTAGGCCGAAGCAAGGAAGCCCCAGTGCTTTACTCTGCGTACTCACTTGAGGGACAGGTCAGCATAGATGGGTGCAAATGACTGACAGTCATTAGACCAATTGGCAAAGAACTCCACAATCCAAGTGACCTTCTTGTCCCGTTCCAGTTCTTCCTATCACACAAAAGGAAGAGAGAATAGGCTGAAACAGCAGGGTGTCTCAGAAGATTCAGACCTGTGGCTAACTCCTTATCCTGGGCTTCCCCTTCCCCATAATGAACCAGTATCCTGACCATCTTTTCTGGTTTGTTTGTTGGTACCAAAAATTGAATTTAATTCCTCATACATGTGAAACAGGCACTCTGCAAAAAGCAAAATGACCAATTTTTTAAAAATAATATTCAATAATAACTGAATTTTTAAAATTGTATTTATTGTGTAGATATAAGCACATGTGTTACTGGCCACGTATCATCAGTTTTCTCTTTCCAGACTAAAAACTGAGGTTTGACAGCAAGGACCTTTTTACCCACTCAACCTTTTTTGAAAGTTTTTAATTAATATTATTATTATTATTGTGTATGTATATGTGCCACAGTGCATATATGGAGGTCAGAGGACAACTCTGTGGTTCTCTCCTTCTACCTTTCCATGAGTTCCAGGGACCAAGTTTGGTTGTCAGGGTTTGTGTGGCAAACATCTTTACCTGATTAGCCATTTCAGCAGTCTACCTGCTCTTCTTTTGAGACAGAATCTTACTATGTAGCTGGGGCTGCTCTGGATCTCACTACATAGCTTACACTGCCCTTAAACTTGCAGCTATCCATTGGGTTGTTGTGGTGGTATACACCTTTAATGCCAGCATCTGGGAGGTAGAGGCAAGTGGGTCTATGGAGGGAGTTCCAAGACAGTCAAGCCTACACAGAGAAATCTCATATTGAAAAACAAAAATGAGCAAACAAACAAAAAACAGAAAAACAAACATTTTTTTTTTTTTTTTTTTTTGCAGTAACCCTACCCCAGCCTCCCAAGTACCAGGATAACAAATATAATATGCACCACCAACCCCATTAACGATTTCCATCCTGAGCCATCATCTTTATGAATAAAGAGCACAGAACCACAAAAGCAGGAACCAAGAAACAGAAAGTAGTATACTCACATCAATGGTTTTATCACTGAAGTACTTGATGTATTCAGGACCCATGTACAGGGGGGGTTTGCAGGTCATCAGGAACACTGAATACAGAGAAAAGATGTCAGAGATAATATAGGGCCCTTAGATATTCACTTGCAAACCCACTCAGGAATTTCAGACACCAAAGAATACACATGCCTATATAGATCACCAGCATATATTTCTGTTAAAAGACAGTCTAAGTAAATATTTATCACCTCCATATAATTAAAAGTTACAAATAGAATTCATTAGGTGAAAGATAAGGATTGGAATCAAGCCTTTAGGGGCTGGAGCGATGGCTCAGTGGATAAGAGCACTGGCTGCTCTTCCAGAGGACCTGGGTTCAATTCTCAGTACATACATGGCAGCTCATGGCTGTCTGTGGCTCTAGTTCCAGGGAATCTGACACCCTCACACAGACACATATAGAACAAAACATCAATGCACATAAAGTACAAATAAATTTTAAAAAGAAATCAAGCCTTTATCAAAAAACTTTACTATTTCAAATTATTAATTATAGAACTTAACATAATAAAAGCTGTTTTCTCACCTATGCAGAGTATGAGGTACAGTAGACCCATTCGAATATCCAGGCGGAAGAAAAGAATTGCATTGGCCACTTTACTAAACATGAAGATGTTGCCTACATGTTGCTCCACAGTGACTGGAACACAGAGATACCACAGTCAGGGCGGCTTACGGCTCTCACTCCTTGGCCCTCTTCCTGGGGTACTTTGAAATAGGAACAGGAGGGAGAGGATACAGAAGTGCAAGATCAAACTAGCTCCTGGCATGAAATGTGGAACTAGTTTATTAAATAATGTTCCTCCTTCTGAAGGGCACAAGTCTTAACCCCTAGTCAGTGCAAAGCAGATAAGCTTACTGGATCTGCGGTTCTTCATCATCACAATGGCACTGAGGAACATCAGGATTTCCACTTCTCTCTGGAAGATAATCGGTGATAGCAACATGGTGAGACAAATGGGAGAGAGGGCAAAATATGAAATGCAAAACAGGGATCCGGCTTGGGTTGGTAAACAAAGAAATAGTTGGAGCTGGCTAAGGTGTAGTGGGACCAACAAGTCAGAAGAGCTAGATTTGGAGTCACCTTTGGCAACTGAATGATGTCTTTCAAAAATCTCTGACCTGTAAGTTTTCTCTTTTTTCTTTTCCTCCCTCCATCATTGAGACTCGCTCTCAGTATCCTGCCCAGATAATTCTCCTGCCTCAGCATCTAAAGTGCCAGGACTATGGTGGTACACCACCACATCCCACTGGTTTTCTTCCATCTACATTGACTTATGTTGTGTGCACACACATCTGAATGTGCCACAGCACATCTGTGGATGCTAGAGGATGACTTGACTGACTCAGCTCTTTCCTTCTATCTCACTATGTAGTCCAGGCAGGTTTCAAACACAATGCTCCTCCCACCTCAGCCTCTCAAGTGCTGGGTTCTGTTTGTCATTCAGTTTTGAAAAATGATCTTGCTATATAGCTTAGGCTACAACATTTTGTCTTTTTTTTAACTTTGCTTTTTTTCCGAGAATGTTTTGTAGGTTAAGGTGGCACCCAACTCACTCTGCTGGTTTACTTTCAACTTGTGATCTTCTTGCTTCTCAGTTGCATATTACAGATGTGCACTACCATGCTCTGCTTCTTTTGATTACCATCATTAATAGTACTATTACAATTTATTTTCAGTGAGTCTCAACTTTTTATTGTTTAGAATCTTCAGGACTCATAAAGTATGAGTCTTCATGTCATAGTGCACACAAGAGCCCAACATTCTGAATGGTAGCCGCTGGAGAAATGCCCAAAGCCCAAACCTATCTTGGTCTACATAACAAGTTCCAGGCCAATAAGGAGTACAATCACAGCTACACTCTTGCTGACAGCCTGAGGAGGTCCCCTAACCTTTTAGAGCCCACTCATGCCAAACTAGGACTCAAAGTTTCATAGCTGGCCAGTTACTAAGATTTTAGTAGGTATGAGATCATTTTTTAAAAATTGTTTTATTTTATCTGTATTAGTGATTTACCTGAATGTATATAAGTATACTGTGTGTCTAGTATTCAGAGACCAGAAGTCAGTGCTGGAATCGGAATTATGGATAGTTGTGACACACTATGTGGTGGAGGAGCCTCACTCAAGTCGTGAGCCATCTCTCCAGCACCCAAAGTTGAGGTCTTCTTAAAACTATTTCAATATTCACTTTGTTTTTAATCACCTATATGTGTTCAGGTATGTGCAACTGACAGCAGGTGCCTGAACAAGACCCCTAAGGCTGCCATGAGCCTACTGATGTGGGACCTGGGAATCAAATACAGATTATCAGAAGAGTATGTGGTGTTTATTTGGTTTTGATTTTTTGAAATAGGGTCTCTCTGTGTAGCTCTGGCTGTTCTGTAACTCTTTCTGTAGGCCAGGATGGACTCAAATTCACAGAGCTCCATCTGCTTCTGCCTCCCAAATGCTGGGATTAAAAGCATGGGCCACCACACCTGATATGACATTATGTGTTAACCTCAGAGTCATCTTTCTAGTCCTAAGCTATTTTAATATAAGCTTATAAGTATGTACATTAAGTGAGAAAGAAGAGTTCAGAAAGACTCATGAACATGGGCACTTCATTTTCTTTACCATAGGCATCTATACCATATTGGTGGGATTTAAAGTTATCTTCAAAGGGTGGCTAGGAAGCCTAAATGAAGTCATAGGGCAATTCCTGCTCCCACCTTTGGTTTTTGGGACAGGGATTCACTGTGTGTATCCCTGACTATCCTGGTACTTGCTGTGTAGATCAGGCTGGCCTTGAACTCCACCTGCCTCTGTCTCCCAAGACTTGCACCACCACCACCATCAGGCTTCAGAGGGTGACTCTTAGGAGGTATCCAGCAGTGCTACAACTTAAAAGGAAAGGCTGTACAGCACAGGAATGGAGGAAAGTAGGGTATGCGATGTGGTGTCATTTGAGACAGGGTCTCACTATGTAGTCTTGACTGACCAGGAATGTGACTAGGAGGGCCTACATCAATCTCAGTGATCCACCTGCATTTGTCTCCAGAGTGCTGGGATTAAAAATATAGCATCTTTAATGTAAACAAAGTTAATAATCTTGCTTGAGGGTCTCAGAAGTGTCTCAGGAAAGACCTACCCAAGGTTATATAAATACCTTTCAGGCCTTAAGTCTGGGCCACTGCTATTTTAACATAAATATTTGTACAGGAAAGATTAGGTTTATCTCCACAACCTTTACAGCAAATGCTAATTGTTCTGAAACCATTGTTTCTCAGACGGTAAGGGGCTTCCTCCCCCTCGTGTTTCTGTAATCTTCTCTGTTTTTCTATCCCTCCTGAGGATGATAGTGTGTGCAGTTACAGTGGTCAGGGTAGTCATTTCCACCTAAGTCATTTTGTTGAGTTAGTAACAAATTACTTCCAGAGAATTAGACAGCATTTTCTGAACGCTGTGTGACCTTGGGAAAGTCGCCTGACTACACTGAGACCAATTTGCCAAATAAATAAATCAATAAATTTTTTTAAAAAATGGTATTTCTCCCATTGGCCTGGGTTCCTCACCGGCGCCCCAGGAAGCTTGGCATCACTGTAGAAGACTGTTCGTGGGAAGCAAACCCTGGAATCTGGTTCTCCATCTTAAACAAGAATAGGACTGGTAACAGCCTAGGATCTCCACTCAGGCTATAAGATGGTTAGTTACATCCCGAAATCTACCCCTTACACTTTCATAAGCACCTGCAGAGACAGGGATGGTCAAGGTCGAGAGCTACTGAGGCAGGGGGCGCTCACCCAGTCAAAGTCACACGGGTTACCATCTTCGCGCTGCGTGGGGAGACCGTTGCAAATCGGCGGCAGTTTCCTCACGAGGAGGAAAGCAGCGGAGAGCAGGGCCGACAGAAGGCAATAAGGTCGGGCCAGCCATCGAGAAAGCCGCGGCACTGAGTACACCAGGGCAATCAGAGGCGCGAGGACAGCCATCTTTCCGCCCGTTCTCTCTCCGGCTCTGTCCCGCCCCCCACCAGCGAGGCGTCTATTGGGCCAAAGATCAGCCGCACCGTCTCCGGACCCGGATGTAGATCTCTTACTGGGTATTGTAATAGATGGGAAAATAAGTTAGATAGTCTATTGGTCCATGAGGTTGTCGCTTCTCTACCTGAGTCATTTTATTGGCTATAAGACTGTGAACTACTTTCCGAACAATCCCTTGGAGCGACGGAAGTAGTCTCCGGAAGCTGGTGGGTGGGGCCTAATATATCCAATGACGAGAAGTTATTAGAGGACGAGGGTGGTACTCTGTGAAAGTACTGTCCAATCAAAGCCATTAACTCCACATCCCGGGTAACGCTGGGGCGGTGAGTGTTATGGAGAATTTCTCGGCGCTGTTCGGAGCTCAAGCTGACCCCCCTCCGCCTCCAAGCACCCTAGGCTTCGGGCCTGGAAAGCCGCCCCCGCCGCCTCTGCCTCCTCCGGGAGGTGGTCCAGGGACGGGCCCGCCTCCAACTGCGACCTCGGCCCCCGCGGGCGCGGACAAGTCGACTGCTGGAAGCGGCCCCTTCTACCTCATGCGGGAATTGCCCGGTTAGTAATGGGCCCGAAGGCAACCAGTGATTAGGTGACCCTTGTGACTATCAGCCTGCTATACGAAGTGTGAGGTAACGGACTACGCGTGGCCAGTGGGCAATGTTGTGCCCAGAGTCCGGACCCCCAAAACGACGATGCAACACAAAGAGTGTTTATCACTCTACCTGGCGCGGTGGAGTAGGAGGGACCCTGAGGCTAGGGTTTTTTTTTTTTTTTTGGTTTTTTTTTTTTTTTTTTTTTAATTGTAGGTGGGGAGGAGGCTCTAGAAGCTTTAGAGCTGCGGAGTTAAATTCCTGAGATTGGTCCAAGGTCGGGCTAGGGGTACCATTTATGGAATCATTGGCTGCTTTGAATTCTAGGGATGCTTTAACATTTAGTAGTGATGGTTGAGGTTTACCTATATCAGCAGATCAGCAGCCGTTTACCTGGAGACTATCTGTTCTATTGTTAAAAAGTCCCTTTCTCAGGAAGGGGAAATTTGGAATGTCAAGTATTTCCCCTTAGGTTCTGGCTCCTCCGTGGATGATGTTGGCTCTTGGGAGCTTCCTGGAACCACCAGGTACTAGCAAGTGCCTGTCATGGCGGTTCTGTGATCAAGCTGCTCTGGACCCCCCCCCCTCCCCCAGGCAACTCAGAGTCAGACGCTCCTTGGCGATTCATAAACCTAAGAGTTTGATTTCCTGGAGTGGATTTGGAGTGGGTGTGAGTATCTAGGACTAATTCTGCCCAGAAGTTCTGGTATCGGGTTCTCCAACAACCTTTTGTGACTATAAAAACGTGAACCATTGTTTGGAACTTGGAAGATTTAACATTTCTGGAGATGCCAAGATTTTAGGTTAAAGTCTGTCAGGTATATAACAGGTTGCCGTCCTTGTCAGGGACAAGAAAATATTAAAATTGAACCAATACTCTCATTCATACAACTATTTGGAAATTGTAGTTGCATAACTCAGTGGTAGGACTCCTGTCCGCCATGTATGAAGTGGTGTTTTAGAATCTTCGTTGGGTAGGTAGCTTCCTATGGGCATTGAAGAGATACTTCTAGATACAAGAAACTTGGTCAGGAGTCTGTTTTGAGGCAGGGGGAACTTGGAATATCTGAGGGGCAGAAGACAGATTGGACTCTAAAGCAAACAAATCAAATAGTGATGGAAGTTAGGCAAAATAATTTATAAGGCATTGTAGGGCAAATTTTAAATCAAAGCCATTTCAACATAGGTGCAAAATGATCTAATTTATTGATTCTCAAGATATTCAGCAGGAACATGAATGAAAGTGGGATAATTGGAAGTTACCAGTCACTGTTCAGGAACAAGATAATGGTTTGGACCAAATCTTAGCAGTAGAGAAGTGAATGGATACAGGATACATGTTAGAGGCAGAGACTACAGAAATGTAAAGGGAGAGGGGAATTGAGGGTGTCTTGTACAGAGGATATGGTAGTCTGAGAGTAGGAAGTTGTGGAAAGAAAAAGTTTGAAGGACTAAAATTGTTTTGGATATGTTAAATCTTAGGAACTTGTGGTACTGCACACCAGCACTCAGGAGGTGAAGACAGGAGGATCCAGAGTTCAAGCCCAGCCTGGGTGACATGAGATCCAGCTTCCAAAAAAAGCCCTCAGTTTATTCCAGTAACTACTTGAAAACTAGTTTTACATTCACATCAGTGTTCAACTACCTACAATACTTATTGTAGCCCTTTTAGATAGGTATCCTCTGTCTTATCATTGAGAAACTGAAGCATAAAGGTTGACTGTGCTTTAGTGATAGGTGTCTTCCATCGGCTTTCTTGTGGTTTTATTGTTACTGGGTTTTGCTTTGTTTTGAGACAGGTAGCTTGGAATTCACTGTAGACCCAACTGACCTGCTCCAGCCTCTAGGTGTGCGCCACCATGCTCAGCTTCTTCCAACATCTTATCTTTTTCCTTACCTGTTGTAATTGTACCTGTTTCTGTAAATCGCTTGACAAATACTGAATTATGTTGGGTATGTAGAAATGGAAGAGGATGTGTGCGGAGTGGAGATTAATGTGTCTGGTCTTTAGATAGCCTTAAGGCTTGTGCTTCTGTTTGGTCAGTGTCGTTCTTACTATGGTTACTATGCTTCACACAGCCTAAGGAAGATGCTAAGACCTACCTGATCATCTTCAAAAGGACAGCAAGAATAAGACGCCTTCTGGGCAGAGGTTGTGCACGCCTCTAATCCCAGTGCTTGGGAGACAGAGACAGATTGAATTCAGTTCCAGGACTTGAAAATAAGGAAGGACGGAGGGAGGGGAAAGAAAAGGAGAGAGAGAGTTTCTGCATGGAAGAGTAGAGGTTGATTAGGTTCCAAAGCTAAATTGGAATAAAAATCTGAATAAGAAGGCTGGAGATGTAGCTTAGTTAGTATAGTACATGCTTAACAAGCATGAAGTCCTATATTCAATCCCATACTTGACAAACCAGGCATGGTGGTACATACCTAAAATCTCAATACCTGGGAGGTGTAGGCAGGAAGATCAGGAGTCCAAGGTCATTCTTTGATATGTGAGACCTTTCTCAAAAAGTGCCAGGAGAGCTAGAGAGATAGGTTCTGAGTTAAGGCACTTGGTTCCCAGAACTTACATGGGAGCCTCACAATTCCCTGTAATTCCAGCTCCAGGGAACCCAACACCTTCTGCTGGACCTCAACAAGCACTCATTTAATATATGGAATATATTCACACAACATAAATGCATATACAGATAAATAAGGTAAAAGCACTTGGGAGGCAGAGTAGATCTCTCTGAGTTCAAGGCCAGCCAGGTCTATATACTGAGTTAAAGTCATCTGAGACTAGAGAGAAAAAAACTGTCCATACAAAAATTATTTATTTATTTATTTTTAGGTGTTAGGCCCAGGGACTGAAGAATTAGCTCAGTGGTTAAGGGCACTTTTCTTGCAGCAGACTGGGGCTTGATTCTCAGCACTCACTTGGAGGGAGGCTCACCATTTCTTTAGGCATCATTTAAAGTATTAGTCTCAAGCACCATGATTTTTTTGTTGTTGTTGTTTTTTTGTTTTTCAATAAAGGGTTTCTCTGTGTAACCCTGTAATCCTGGAACTCATTTGTCAACCAGGCTTGCCTCAGATTTAGAGATTAGTCTGCCTAAACCTAAGTGCTGAAATTAAAATTTAAAGCATGTGCCATCACCAAGTGGCTTGAGTGACCTGTACCATGGGAAACATGAGTTCCAATAATTGGAATAAAGAGTCCACAGTGAAATGAGCAAGATTTAAAATTTTAAGAAAGAAAAGTAAATGTGCATGGAATTGACATTTCAAGATTTGTTTTCAGGAGTTTATGGCTTTTGAAAGAAGTTTATAAATCATTTTCAGAGAAGTAACAGTTTAAATAAAAGTTACACTCATATTTCTGTATTTTTTTAGTGTTTATATGTATGACTGTTTATCTAACTGTGACCATGTCTGTGCCTGGTGTCCATATCATCAGAAAGGGCATCAGATTGCCTGGAACTGGGGTTACATACAAATGCCTATATATAAACTGTCCCGTAGGTGCTGGGAACAGAATCTGGGTCATCTGCTGAGCCATCTAGCTAGCCTCCTGATACTACTTCCTTAATTTCTCTCTGTGCAGTCGCATGTCACCCATGATGGCCTCAAACTTATGTAGCCAAGGATGAGCATGAACTTGTGATCTTCCTGCCTCTACCTCCTGAATGCTGGGATTGCTGGTATATGTCACTTGGATCATCTTGAACTCCCCCCCCCTTTTTTTTTTTTTTTAGAAATTTTGGAAAGAACCAAGTACCTTCTCAACTGAGTCTTACATAACCATCTGGAAGGAGAAGGAGTCATTTGTAGTGAAGAGAAGGAAACAGTTGGAGTGAGACCTAGACCAGGAAAAAAAAAAAGTTTGCTTATTTCAGAAACATTTTAGTGTATTTCCTAGGCACCAGCTAGTCATGTGAGTAAGACAATATCTCTGCTGCCAAGGGCTCACAGTTCAGATCCCGAACTTTCCCAAGTTAATGATAATAAACAAGCCACTCTGTATGTTGTCATAATTATCAGTGAATTGTCAGTTAAATATTTCCTCTATTTGGTCCATATTTTAGCATGTTTTGATTTTCAAAAAAGTCAGCCACTAAATATGTTGGTAGTGCCTTGTACATTTTTTTTTTTAATGAATGAGCCTTGAAAATAATGAAATGCAAAGCCATTATCCCATTACATAGATAAAAGGAAATAGTGACGGAGAAGACATATAGAATTAGATTCTAGTTGCTCATGTTTTGATTAAGTAGTTCTTTCTAGGTAATACTTGGTATCATGAAGAATAAACTCTGGTCATAGGTAGTCACAGCCACAAAATCTACTGTTTGCCTATAGTGACTAGTCTTTTTTCCTGTTTAAAGAAAATGAAGCTAGGCCTGGTGGCACTCACCTGTGCCTCCAGCACTCAGGATGTTGTGGCAGGAAGTTGCCACACATTTGAGGCCAGCTAGAACTACATAGCAAGACACTGTCTCCATTAATAAATACACAAATAACCAACAGAGGGCAGTTGATAAGACCCTCCATGCCGCTGTGTTATCTTGATCCAGACAGAGATGTTTCTGAGATTTTTGTAAAAAGGTGAAACAATATCTGATACAGTGTCAAGTAAGTTACTTTGGTGCTGTTGTTTTTCCGTCTCTATCTCTGCCCTACTTTGCTCCATTCCTCTAGCCCACAGTACGATATTTTGTTTATTACATATTACTGAGTTGGGGGTGTTTGAGATAGGATCTCACTATCTAGCCCAAGCTGACCTTGAATGCAGTTGTCTTGCCCCAGCCTCCTGCGTGCTGGCATTACAGGGTTACAGGTATACACTACCATACCTATATTATCACAGGTTTATTATCAGTTATCTCAAGTGCTTACCTTAAATGTTTTAAATTTTACAGTTTTTTGGAATATTTGCATAGATTTTACTAGTTATACATCCCAAATCCAGAAATGTGAAGTCTGGAATGCCCCAAACTCTGAAACTTTGAGTGCTGGAATTCTATAATTTTCCTGGTCTGAATAAGAATAGCCCATAGGCCTATATATCTGGATGTTTGGTCACCACAGAGTAGAACCCCTTGAATAGATTAGGATTAGGAGGGAAGGCCTTGTTGGAGGGTGTCACTAGGGGTGGTCTTTGAGGTTTCAAAAGCCCATGCCAGGTGGGTCTAGGCTCACTCTTTCTGCCTACAGATAAGTAGGTAGCTCTCAACTCCTCCAGCACCAGGCTGCCATGGTCCTGCCCACCATAGTAATGAATTAAGCCTCTCAAACTGTAAGCAAGCCCCCAATTAAGTGCTTTCTCACAATTTTAAGGGTTGCTGTGCTCATGTCTCTTTACAGCAGTAGAACAGTAAGTAAGACAGTAGTTCTTTTTTAAATAGATTCCTCATTAGCATTAAAATATTCATGGGGCTGGAGAGTATGGGCTATCCTTATAAAAGACCTAGGTTCAGTTCAAACCATTCTTAACTCCAGTTCTAGATCCAACCCTCTTCTAACCTCTGCAGGCACCAGACACACACATGGCACACATGTATACATGCAGGCAAAATAAACATAAATCTAAAAATTGTTTTTTCCTTCAGTTCCTTCTGGGTTAGTGACAAAAAAATTTATCTGCTTTTGTTGTGACTTTATTATTGCTGTTTTCTAGGCAGTACAGAGCTGACGGGCAGCACCAATTTAATCACACACTACAACCTGGAACAGGCCTATAATAAGTTTTGTGGAAAGAAAGTGAAGGAGAAGCTAAGTAACTTTCTGCCTGACCTGCCAGGAATGATTGATCTTCCTGGCTCCCATGACAACAGCAGCCTCCGCTCCCTCATTGAGAAGCCTCCTATTCTTAGTAGCTCTTTTAATCCCATCACAGGGACCATGCTGTCTGGTTTCCGCCTCCACACTGGCCCGGTGAGTCCCTTCTTGGGGAGGATGAAAAACAAGTGGGGAGGCCTAAAAGGCAGCTAGGTAGTGTTGCACAAAAGAATGAGACTAAGGGATAGATCTCTGAAGAAGCTGGAGATACTAGAGGGAATAAACACCACAGTCAAATCTTACCCAGCTGTTTTATAGCTTCCTCAGCCTCGATTCCCTTGGATTGGTTTGAATCCCGTAATTAAGGTGTGGCCCCACCACACCTGCTTGGGAGCCTGGAATTCCTTCTATAATCTGAAGTGACCTTGACTCAGTTAGGATTAAGGGTGTAGGTCACCACTCCCAGGATACTCCCTGTGCTGGGATTAAAGGTTTGAATCACCACTCTGATTTTCCTAGACTGACTGTGGTTAGAGCTCTGGGACCTCTGGAGCTTTTACTAACCCCCCCACATAGACTGTGGGTAGATTCCCTCTGATATCTCCAAAACTTCTGAAACTTTATTAAATCCCCACAAGGTAGTTTTCTGTGTGAGGTTTTTCTCCCTCTCCTCACCTGGACCTTCCTTTGGTTCCCTCAGTTGCCAGAGCAGTGTCGTCTGATGCATATTCAGCCTCCCAAGAAAAAGAATAAGCATAAGCATAAACAGAGCCGTACCCAGGACCCTGTTCCCCCAGGTAAGAAGCACCTCCATTCAGACCAAAACCCCAGTCCAGGTCTGTGTGGCCTTCACAGTTGAGCTTAGTTCCTCTGGACTCTCAGATTTTCTCAAGAAGAAATTCATGTATTGACATTTCTTGGGCACAGCTCTACCAGCATCTCTAGATCCTTTCTAGACATGCAAAGGAAAATCAGAAAGCAGTTTCCCTGGTATTGTTTTAGCAGATCTTAAGCTCAACAGGTTATGGACTCTTAATGTCTCCTACAGAAACACCATCTGATTCAGATCACAAAAAGAAGAAAAAGAAAAAAGAAGAGGATCCTGAACGGAAAAGGAAGAAGAAAGAGAAGAAGAAGAAGAAGGTAGAGGGCAGTTTTCTGTGTGTATTACCTTATGTAGACGTGTTTCTCCACATGAGCTCAGTGTCCACAGAGATCAGAAGAGGGCTGGAGTCACCCTCTGGTGGTGCTGGGAACTGAGCTCCGGTTTTCTACAACACATGCTCATAACCGGAGCCATTTCTCCAGCCTCTATCTCACCCTTCTTGTATAGAATCCTCGGGTTAGACCTGAGATTGAAAACCCAGGCCAAATATTTTTTTTTTTTTTTTTTTACAGCATGGGCCAAGGCTAATTTTGTTGTTCTTTTAATGTCTTATCACTGAGCCATATCCAGTCTTTTTAAAATTAATACTTTGCTTGTTTATTGATAATTTTTGGGACAGTTTCACTGAGTTACCAAAGCAATCCTTAAACTTGCAATCGGCCAACCTCTGAGGTTACAAGTCCATGCTAACAGGCTCATCTTGTAGTATTTATTTAGGTTTTTTGTTGTTTTGAGACAAGGTCTTGAGATGTAGCCTTGGCTGGCTTCTACCTCTCCAAAGTGCTGGGATGCGCACCATGTCCAGCCAGGTGCGTCTTTTAGTTTCTAATGTTCTTACCCCCTTTTCTCTGTCTCCTCCAGAACCGACATAGTCCAGACCACCCAGGTATGGGAAGCTCTCAGGCCAGCAGCAGCAGCAGCCTCCGCTAACAGGACCCCTGAACTCTGCCAAGGATAGCCTTCCTGTTATATTGAACCTGCTGACAAAAACTGTCTTCCAGGCACTTGGGCACTGCCTTGAGGCACTCAACAGCTAGACAGAAGCCAATCCCTGCTGTGCTTGTGACTAATACTCTTTATTAAAGAAGAGTTAGGCTTTTTCATGGACATCCCTTTTCACAAGAATCTTTTTTTAATTACCCCCCCCGTGCAATTTTATTTCAGGTCTTTTATTAGGTTTTCTTTAGAAAGGCACATTTAACAGACTGGCTAGTATGACTACCTTTTAAGAGGCAAGTGCTGTTGTTCTATATGAGTCAGAGTTTAAGACAAGGCACTGCTAAGATTTAAGAGATTTTGGATCTTGCCATCACATTATTTCCTTAGGCTGGGAAATCAAAATGAGAGCAGAGAACACGGTGGATAACAACCCAGTTTGCTAGTATTTTCCCACAGCAGACACAAACATGTTCAGAGTCAAGTGCCTGGATGATCTTCAGCCTGCCAAGAAAGCTGGCCCAAATAAGGTTTATGCCTGTGTTGACATACAATAGGGAACTATAAAAACACCTTTAATCCCAGCACTTGGGAGGCGGATTGCCTCAAGTTTGAGGCCAGTCTGGTCTACAAAGTGACCAGGACAGGCTCCAAAGCAACACAGAGAAACTCTGTGTTGACAAAAACAAAAAACCAACCACAATCACCAATATATTTTAGCAAAAACAAAACTGGTGTTAGGGTCGTTTTGCTCCCACCTTTTTGCTGGGGACTGACCCAAGCCTTGTGTATGCTAGGCTCATCCCCTACCCCCCATGTACTTTTTAAGTGAACCTCTGGCAAGAAATACAATACTTCTCTTATTCTTCAGGTTTTGTTTTGTTTTTAATGGATTTGGTTGTTTGGAAAAAAGCTTTTGGTTTGTGCTTTTTGATATAGCATCTCACTGTGTGACCCTGACAGGCTATGAAGACCTCAAGAGACCCGCCAATCTCTACCTCCCAAGTTATGGTATCAAATCAAAGGCATGCACCACCATGCCTGGCTTTTTATTTTACTTAAAAACACAAAAAATAACAACAAAAAACTTACATGTGTATTGGTATTTTGCCTGTATGTATGTCTTGTGTGAATATATCAAACAAATCTTGAAGTTGCAGACATTTGTTACCATGTGTGTGCTAGGAATTGAACCTGGGTCTTCTGGAAGAGCAGTCAGTGCTTTTAATCACTGAGCTATCTCTGCAGTCCCTATTTTACTTTCTAAAGAGGAAATTAAGGAATGACACAAGAGCTTTCAATAGACAGGAAGTCTTTGTTATGAAAAGTTAGGTTTCTCTTATCCAGCAGGGCATTTAGTTTGTAAGCCAGAATAAAAACAGACCAGAGAATGAGGCTTCCTTTTGAATCTCCACAAGACCACCTTGCCTTAACCAGATAAAACACAAGTCAGGGGGAGCTGGTTAGATCAGGATTTATTTTATTCCTTGTTGGTTTAAAATGGCTAATCAGAATAAAAAATTAAAGGGTCTCTGTATAGAGGCTGGGGTCTTCCCTGCTTAAAGGTTAGAACCCAGCTACCCCCTCTACCCAGCACCATAGTGAGGTGGGCTAAGGGGTAAACCCCAGGGGACATTCGGAGGGGCCTAGGCCTGCCACTCCTCTCTATCTTGTTTGTTTTTTTGGCATATGATGAAAAATATTGCTTTTTGGATTCTTCTCTTCTGGCCTTGGATTTGAATATAATTTTAACTGTATGTTGTAGGGAACCATTGAAGGGGCTAAGCCCATCACAATCCCTGTCTCCCGAGAATGGGGAGAAGGAGGTTGCCTGATATTTCCATAAACTAGGCCAAGGTCTTTTCCTGATCTCCCACCACCATCATGGACCGGTGACCCCTTTCTTGGGGTAACTAGATGTCAATGAGCCTAGAAAACTCTGCAAGCTCCTTAGTAAAGGACCAAGAACCCCAGATTCACCCAGGTTTCTTTTCTAATCACTTAACACCAGCAGAGGGTGCTATTTCCTTAGTCGATAACTGGGACAAAAGAGGGAACCATGGGGAAAAAGACGACTTTAATGTCTCTTTTCCTGCTGGTCTAAGGAAAGGGAAGAATAAAATCCCCCTCCTTATATATATATATATCTATATATCCCTCCCTTGTTTTCCCATCTCAGGATAGATATATAATTTCTTTGATATTTATAATATATATATATGTACACACACACCTGGTAACGGAGAAGAGGAAAAAAATAGAATCCGTAACAATAATAAAAAAAATTATTTCTGGTTTAAAAATGATCTGGTTCCCTCCAGGGCGAGCAATTGCACAAATGTCCACTGAGTCTGGTCCAGGGATGAAAGAAGGGAAGGTCTTAAAAGATCAAAGGGAGGGGGTTGCCACCCCTGTCTCAGGGCCCCAACTCTCCTCAATCCCATGGCATTTTGTAAAACAAGCCTCATCCTCTTGGAATCGGTGGTTTAAAAATGTCCATGCAAAGTAGGGGAGCCCCTTGAGGGAAGGAAGGTGGCCACCTGAGGCCCTTTGGTGTAGGTGCAGAGGAGTAGGGGAGGGGAGGCGCCACGATTCACACAGAAATCTCATAAGTGGTACCACCCACCCCTGACACCTTTTTGACCCCTCCCCTTGTGGGGCTACTGAGAGGTGGCTGGCCTGGGCCAGGAGAAGCTGAGCCTATACTCTTGGGCTGCCCATTGGATTTGCTGTAGGTGGTCTTGAGCTGTACTTCATCTCTGGGGGAAAAAGAAGAAACAGAAATCAGGAAAAGATGTACAAAGCACAGCATATACAAAAAGGGTCTAATGGGTGGTGGTGAGCTTTTCCACATACTTTCTTAAATCTAAACAATCCAGTCCCTTTTATTTTATTGACATCCTTAATGTAAAACTGATTCTCTTTCTCCCCACTTTATTCCTAACCTCAGTATTCATATACTCACTTTGGCAAATAAAACATTCAGGAAGAGAGCATTAAGGAACATTATCGACCTTCAATCTCTAAAGAGGAGTTATCCATAAAGGTAATCAAACATGAAAGAGTTCTCAGGATCCCCAGGGTCTACCACTAGAAGCAAGTATAACCAAAGACCTGATACCTTCTGCTAATTATGTTGAATGAAGGAGGAAAAGACGGATACTTACTTGGGTGTCAGTAATGGCTGCAATGCCACTTCCTCCGTCTCAGAGACACTAGATGGGGCTTTTTGGCTGCTATAAGATATAGATCGGCCCACGTAGGGGGCAGTTGGGCCTGGTTCAGGGGACCCTAGTCCCCGGCCCCTTAGCCCATCTGGTTTGCCAAAACGGGGGACAGCTGGTCGTCCCAATGGAGTCTTGGTCAAGGGTGATCTCTTTGAATCATCTGAAGAGGAACTAGTACGAGGGGCATGGCCCGAGCCTGGTGTTGACTGAATGCCTGAGTCTCCCAAGCCTGGCTCTTCCTCACGGCCTGCAAGGGGAGGTGACTGTCGTAGCAGCTTCTCTCGTTCCTGGAGGGAGGCCACAATGTGGCGAGACAGATTGTCATAACGGACTGGCGAGGGCTCACGGTGTGGTGGGCCAGTTGGCACCAAACGTGGGTGCCTCTCAGCTTCCCGTTGCTGGGCCAGCCGGGCTGACAGGAAGGGAGAGGTGTAGCCTAAAGGTGGATCTGGCTCAGGCCCTGCCTGTACTGACTCAAAATCAGGGCTGTCTGAAGGAGTGAGTAGGCTGTCATAAGACAGACTTCCATTTCGTGTCTGATTGGCCAGGCTCTTATAGGAGGTGGAAGTGGTACCCTCTGAACGAATAGACTGCAACTGGCCCAACTCAAAGCCCGTGCCCTGGGCTGACTTGAGGCTGGAGGATCGTGAGCCACTGGACAGTGGATCAAAATGAAAGCTTTTTCCAAAAGTGGGAGAACGAAAGCTCTCTGGCTCCAAGCTGGGTTCTGAGCGGTAACTGGGATGGCGGCTACTATCTCCAATTGAGGTTGGCTCCTTCAAGCTGTCTCCACGACTCAACTGTGAAAAAGAGTGAAACAGTCTTAGCACCCTTTTGACAGCTGCCAGGCACCGGAGTCCCCAAAGACTGAAGAACAGAATTATGTGTTGGTTGGCCTTTAACACAGAGCTCTGACCTGGAACACACACTTCATTTGAAGATGCTGACAATGAGGCTTACAGAGACTAAGTAACCTGGCGGATATGGTTTTTAAAGTCAGACTTGACACTAACTAGTATTTTTATCTAGTATCATCGCTCCTTTTTTGATGAAAAACACATCAAGGAAATTCAATTCCATTTATGCTGATAATCAGTAAAATGCCCTTGGTTTCTGTTTTCCCTGCTCCTTTCCTCAAAATGCGGCACAGGTTATAACCCCACTCCCTAAGAGTACGTAGTACCTTGGCGCTGGAAGAATGAGGCATGGCGGCTGATGTACTGCTGCTGCTGTAACCTGGTCGATACTTGTACATGGTTGGTGTAGGGGGACTGTCCTTCCCCAAGAGACTGCTATCTATGGGAAGGAAACCCAGAGAGCAAGTTAATTCTTTTAACTGTCATGGGGTTTCTGAAAGTCTACGGAAAGGACATGGTGGGAAAGAAAGTCTAAGGAACAAGATTTTGCTGAAATGTAAAGGCTCAGTACAGGCCTATAGTCAGCTACTCAGAAAACTGAACCAGGAAGACAAGTGGTGAACAAAGAGACACATGCAGGCCAAATGCTGGTACATACAGTAAAAACTAGAAACAGTAAGGCCAGCTACGATAGTGCCGACAGACCGCTCTACATAGTCCTTGCTTCCTTCATTTTCTCTTCCCTCACACAGGCTTCTCTGTGCAGCCCAGGCTGACCTTGAACTCACAGATCCACCTGTTTCTACTGGGATTAAAGGCAAGCACCACCATGGGGGTGGAGGGAGGGGTATTTTTTTTTAAAGACCAAGGATCTATACTAGTTTCAGAATTTGTGGTGGGCAAATGCACCAAATATACTAAGAAATTCTCTGATTAAGGCAGACTCATGGCAAGTAAAAGCACCTGCCGCACAAGCCTGATAGCCTGAGTTCAAACCCCAGAATCTACAGTGGAAGGAAAGAACCAACTCCTGGGTGGTATCTTTTGATCTATCTAAACACACTGTGTACATATACAATATACAATTGTAAAAAGTAATTCTCTGGAAAGCCCACATCACTACCTATGGCTAACTGGCAGCTCTCCTTTTAGTTATCCAAAAAAACCTATCTGATGGGTGTTGTAAGCCATGAGTCAACTACAGCTTACATGGTACCTTGTCCCAGTCTTCTATCTCTATGATCTCACACATCAAGGCAATCCTTACCCTCATTTGTAGCCAGGCTGAGGTGTGTTCGAAGCCCTGTGTATCGGCTCAGGTCCGGCTTAGGAGGAGGTGGAGGTTCCGCATCAGCAGACTGACTCTCTGTTATCTCTAGGCTTCCCTTAGACTAATAAACGAAAGGGGGGGGGGATCAGATTGGGAAACTGCATTAAATTAAGTTAGCATAAGAAAAGTACTGGAGAGCCAGTTATGTTTCCAAACTAGAGAAAGAGTCAGTTTGGAGATTTAAAAAAAAAAAAAAAAAAAAAGTTGGGCATCTATCATCTAAAAGATGTTATGTCTTACGAAGACACACACACACACACAAATGGACTCAGTGTCTACTGTCAGTACACTTGAAATCTAACAGAGAAAAGATCTGTATTTAAGTGACTTTAACACAATGATATATACTGACTGCAAATTTCTATCTCTTTTCCATGGATGAAATTCCCTGGGTTCACCTAGCTCTACCTCCTGTTCCTCACCTTAGTCCTCCTCAGTTCTCCCTGGATGCCATTATCCATGATCTTCACAGTTATCTGCCCATCTGATACTTCTGGTCGAAGGAAAGGCGGTCTGATTACAATTGTCTTCTCTTTCTTTGGTCTCCCCAAATACCTGGGTAGCAAGAATAAGAAGGCTTTCACTTACTATTCCATTTAAATTTTCTACTTGGACACCAAGTATGAAGGCGACATTCTGCATATGCAATGAACAGTCATGGACTGGGGTATATAGCTTATCGATAAAGAACAAAATGCAGTCATATCAGTCTAGTGCTAAAATGATTTGATTTGGTGAACATCTTCAGCAAGAGTAGGCCTTTATAAGCAGATCATTAGCACTCTGTGCATCCTCAATTCTCAAAGGCAATTAGCCATACCTAACTATCAACCAAATTTAAGAGTTCACCAAAAGATCAGCATGTCTTTTCCTTACAGCACGCACTCACCATTCCTACAAGGCCATTTTCCATCAGACTTCCCTTATTCAGAACAAGCGGAGGAGACAAAAGTTTGATCAGGCATTAACACTGAGGATGTGGGTGTACCTGGGTGCTGGAGAACTGCAGAGGACACGGCTAACATTGTTACAGCAGCCATTGGTGAAGGGATTCACACCTCCTCGGAATTTACCTGTAACCTAGGAGATAATAAGAACTGTGTAAGTCAGACTATGCCAAAAGGCAAATCATTGTGCAGCCATTCTTTCAGGTCCAAAAGTGATACGTGTAATGATTTTAAGTACAGGTATTAGTCAGGTAGTGGTAGTACATATCTTTACTCCTTGCACTCAAGAAGCAGGGGCAAGTGGGTAGGTATCTGTAAGTTCAAGGCCAGCCTTGTTTACAAATCGAGTTCCAGGACTGCCAAGACTGTTATACAGGGAAACTCTATCTCAAAAAACCAAAACAAACAACAAAACTCAACTCAAAAAACAGATTCTAGAGTCAGGGTTCTCAGACAAAATTCCAGGTATACCTTACGGAAACTTTCTGTATATATAAAATGTGATCAACTAACTTTCTGAATATTGACTAAAATAATTCAGATTCCCTTATATAAATTGGAACAGTATTTGCATATAGCCTATGTACATGTTATACACACTAACTCAATTAGTAAGCAATTAAGCATAAAAATAATCTTTAAGCAGTAGTGTGTTTCCTAAAGCCAGTGCCAACTAGTTTCTTTAAATTCACAGACTATTTGTTAAAAGAATGCAAACAAGAACATTTCTTAAGGTTATTTTTCCTCCTTTTTTGGAGATAGGGTCCAAGTAACTTAATCCTACTGCCTCAGCTTCCTAAGTAAGATCACAAGTGTGCAGCACCAGTCCCAGCTTTAATTCTCCCTACTGAGGAGCTAGGCCTACTTCACCCACTTTGCCCACTACTGTTCATTTCTACATCATCTTGTATTTGCTAAGGTTCTGTTTGTAAAAGTGTAAGCTCTTCACTAGTTAAAAGCTTGAGACACGCCTGTCAGTCTCCTGCCAGTTCTCCTAGTACCTGTTCATTGGTTGTGCGTCCCCTAGCCACCAGCACCACATGAAATCCTGTGAGGCCAGCTACAGGGATGAAAAACAAGCCAGCCACACACATCACTGCCATTCTGATTTCAGGTAGTCAAGAAAAATAAAGCAATGTTACCTTGTTTACCCCAGCTTTAATGTGATCACTTCCCCTTTAAACTCAACTTGCTCTCCCAGCCCCATCCCATAAGCCAACAGCTTCCAAGGATACGTGACAGCAGTGCGGACCCCTGAGAGTTCCTCTATGTGATAGAGGACATAAAGGAGGCCAAAGCCAAACACACCCATAATGTGGGCTGTCAGAGAAAGGAGGAAAAGGAAGAAATATCTGTAGTTCCTGCGACCAATACAGTTGTTCACCCATGGGCAGTGATGATCAAATTCCTAGGAGCAAAAAAGAGACAGAATAAAAGTTTTCCTTAAAACATAGCACTAGAGTTGGCCAGACGGTTTAGTAGGTAAAGGCATTTGCCACCAAGTCTGACAACCTGAGTTTAACCCCTGGGACTTACATGATAGATAGAATGAGACAATCAATCCCTGCACGTTGTCCTCTAACACACACACACACACACACACACACACACACACACACACACACACACACACACACACACACACACACACACACACACACACACACACACACACACACACACACGCATTTAAAAAACAAAAAGACAAGCAAACATGAGATCCCTCCCTTCTGTTGAAAAGAGGAACAAAATAACAGAACTTAAGATTTACTTTCAGTGGGCTGAAGAGATGGCAGAGAGTATAAGGGCACTGACTGCTCTTCCAGAGGACCTGAGTTCAATACCCAGCAACCATCTATAATGAGATCTGGTGCCCTCTTCTGGCCTATAGACATACATACATGCAGACAGAACACTGTATAGATAATAATTTTTTTAACATTTACTTTTAGTATTCATATTCACTATTTAGTTACAAAAATTTAAAGTTTTAAAAAACTTAAATTTAAGTTAGCTGAAAGAAAGCCCTTCCAGAGGTTGGCCAAAACCCAAGTTCTCAAATTGATCGGCGCAGTGCTCAAGTCCACAACTCCAGTACTTGGGACACAGGAGGATAGCCACAAGTTTGAAGCCAGCCTGGTCTACACAGCATGTTCTAAGTCAGCCAGGGCTACACGGAAGGCTAGCTGGAAAAGCAGGACGAAACACAAAAAGATGCTTTTTGTAGAAAAGGTTAACACTGAAGTAGCCATGGGATAGAAGGCTCAAACTTCAATCTTGAAGTCAGAAATGCTGTTATTAGAGTAAAAGCTTCCTTGTGTAATAACAGAGTTCATGTTCTGATTCTCATGTGTGCTTCACTCCAAATACATCTGGACCAGGCAGACTAATCTACTCTAGGGGCTGCAGAGATTGAAGAGTGTGTGCCACTCCTGAAGAGGACCTGACATCACTTTATAGCTTTCACGTTAGCTTACAGCTGACTGTAACTCTGGCTCTAGGAGGTCCTGGCCTCTGGCTTCCTCTGTCACTGGCACTTCAAGTACAAATACCCACAAACAAATTAACACACACATAATTTAGAAAGTAAATCTTTGAAAAAAATAATTTATTCTAGAGGGTGCAAAGATGGCCTAGTTAAGAATACTTGCTGCTCCTGCAGGACCTACATTTGGGTCCCAGAACCCACAAATGGCTCACAACCAACCATCAGTGACTCTAGTTATTTATAATTGACTACACTGTGCAAAAATATGTCACTGTGATTGGTTTAAATATGCCTACACTAGTTCCATGGGATCTAATGCCACCTCCTGGCCTCCTCAGGTACACATATACATAAAAAACAAACGTTTTTAAAATCTATTTTTAAAAAGAAGAGAGCTAGAGAGATCTTCCAAAGGACTCAAGCTCAATTTCCCACTTGGAGACTCACAATTATCTATAATAGCATTTCCATAAGATCTGACATCCTCTTCTGGTGCATATAGTCATATATGCAGGCAAAAACACACAGATAAAATAATAAAAATTTTAATTAAAAAAGAAAAATAATCTACTCCACGGTAAGGAAAGGACATCTTAGGATAAACACAGTTTTACAAATTCAGTGTTCCTACCTCCACACAGTTGTCACAGACACTGCAGTGGGAACATCTGGGAGGACGGTAGAAGCGACAGGTGGCACACCATTTCATGCGCACCTGGATGCCCTTGATCTCCACTGTTTTGTAAAGAGGAGCTCGGAAATCATCTTCTTTGTCTTCATCCTCTTCAGCTTGAAAAGAGGGAAAATCAATTTAAAAATAACAATTTCCAGACTATTAAGTACTAGGAATATAAGGAAACTTAAAACATAACTCCTTAAAACTTACTGTGGTTTGTGTGTTTGTGTGTGTAGGGGGGTTGTGTGTGTGTGTGAGGGTGTTGGATCCACTGTTGCTGGAGTTATAGGCAGTTGTGAGCTGTGAGTGCTGGAATCAAACTCAGAGTCTCTGCCAGATACACTCTTAACCACTGAGCAGTCTCTCTAGCCCCCAAACCTAACTTAAGTACCTCAATATGTTATGTTTTATAAATCTACCGCTCACACACTGCATGATTAAGAACAAAAGTTTTTCTCTAATATCAGGAATAGCAAGAATATACATTCTTCTTAATTAAAAACTTTTGCCAGGCAGTGGAGGCTCTTTCTTTAATCCCAGCACTTGGGAGGCAGAGACAGGCAGATCACTGAGTTCAAGGCCAGCCTGATCTACATAATGACCTCCAGGACAGCCAGAGCTACACAAAGAAATCTGTCTAGGAAAAAAAAAAAAAAAGGAAAGAAAGAAAGGGGGAAAGGCTGCCTAAGTGCTGGGGAGGCAGGAAAAATTAGAAACATTTTTTTTCTAAATTTCATCATTACTCTGTGTGTATGTAGGTGTGGTCTCATGTATGTGGAGGTCGAAGAACAACTTTTAGAGGTCAGTTCTCTCTCTACATTGTGGGTTCAAGGGTCTAAACTCAGATTTAATTTTTATTTTACGTACATGAGTATGTATGTATATGCACCATATGCATGCAGTGCCTACAGAGGGCAGAATATAGATGGCATCAGATACTCTGGAAGTAGAGTTACAGACTTGTGAACTACCATATGAGTTGTGGGAATAAAACCTATGTCCTCATTAAGAATGGACCCTGCTCTTACCCACTTACCCATCTCTCCAGTCTAAATAAATAAATCTTAAAAAACAAAAACCAGGGCTGGAGAAAAGGCTCACCAGATAAGAGCACTGATTGCTCTTTCAGAGGACCCAGGTTCAAATCCCAGCACCCATATGGAAGTAACTGTCTGTAATTCCAAAATCTAACACTCTCACCCAACACACCTACAGGCAAACACCAATGCACATAAAAGTGTTTTGTTTTGTCTTTTAAGAACTGAACTTGTAAAATAAATTTAAAAAAAAAACAACAATCTGTTAATGAATGCTGGTAACTTCTCCCTAAGACCTCCTCTATTTTCACAGTGATGCTGGCTGCACGTGAATATTAATTTTCTTGTGAAAATGCATTATTTTTTTAAATTGCTTTTGCCCTTATTCACATGTGTATTAAAACTCAATTAAAAAAAATATTTAGAGCCAGTGAGATAGCACAGCCAGTAAAACAATTGGCTGCCACAAGACTGACTACCTGAATTTGATCCTGGGATTCACAAGGTTTAAGCAAAGAAGCAATTCCATATGTGCAATGTAGAATGTGCACCTGATCCACACACATACAAAATAAATAACATACATATACATACATAAAATTTAGGTAAATAAAAATGCCAAAAAAATTTAAATTTTTTTTTTGAGACAGAATTTCTCTGTATGTAGCATTAATTTCTCTTTGTAGCTCTGGCTGTCCTGGAACTAAGAGATCCACCAGCCTCTGCCTCCGTGAGTGCTAGGATTAAAAGCATGTGCCACTATGCCCTACATATAGTACATTTCTAACTAAAATTTATATTTAAATAAAAATTCTTTTTTAAAGATCATGGCTTCTGCCTTCGAGAAATTCACTATCAAATGGGTAAAGGGAGATTGGAACCTATTAATACAGTGAGATCAACTCTACAGGCACTGTGGTAACAATAAATAAGGAAGTTCAAGAGAAAAGTGGTCCAAAAGTGACATACATATGCTAATTCCCTTGATTTACATACTAAAAATCTATCTTAGGATAATTTACATATCATAATACATAGTAACCTTTCTCTCACAAATAAGTCTCTAGCTCCAAATAGTTCACTCTATTAACTCCATTCCACAGAAATCCCCCCCCACACACACACACAGTTAGTTACTCAAGCCTAATTGCCTCTGCCCCAAGTTTTCAACTATCAGAAACTATCCCATTTTGAAACTTAGGGAATATTATTTTCCCCCTTCTATATAGTGAGCAATTTTCACTTTTATGAGTAGTCAAGAAAATAATGTCGGAAGGAAAACTAAGTGACCTATACAGGCATTATTAAAAATGAAATTCTGGAGCCAGTGGTGCGTGCCTTCAATACTAGCACTTGGGAGACAAAGGCAGGTGGGTCCCTGTTGAATTAAAGGCCAGTTTAGTCTAGAAAGCCCATTCCAGGACAGCTGAAGCTATCCAGAAACTGTCTTAAAAAACCAAAAAATAAGATAAAAAAGAAGGTTTTCACTCAGGCATATGGATTTCTGTGACTTCAAGGCCAGCTGGTCTACAGAGCTAGTTCCAGGACAGCCAAGGCTGTTGTTACACAGAGAAACACTGTCTCGGGCAAAACAAACAAACAAAAAGATGACGTTTTCAGACAGGCATGGTGAAAATACCTTTAATCCCTGAGGCATCTCATTTCCTATTCACCACCACAAGGTATTGGAATTGGGGGGGGGGGGGACACCGACATCTTATTACTTTGGTTGATATATGCTACATATAAATAAGCCTAAATATATACATATATAAAATTATGGCTTCAAGTTTTTTGACATATGGTCTCACTGCACAGCCTTGGCTAACCTAAAAGTACAGAAATCTGCCTGCCTCTACCTCCCAAAAGTTGAGAGTAAAAGTGTGCAACCATGCCTAGCTCATAAGCAAAATCTTCAGGGATATAGCTTTGTGACAGTTATTATCTAACATGTTCAAGTCCCTGGGTTTGAGCTTCAGCAATGTAAGAAAACAAAACAAAACAAAAAAATCTTTAAAGTAAGAAGGATTACGTCAAAATGTAAGAGTTCTCTCTGAGCTGCTTGGTGATAGCACATGCCTTTAATCTCAGGATTTGGAAGGCAGAGGCAAGATGATCTGTGTGATCTGTGAGTTTGAGGCCAGTCTCCTCTATGGAAGGAGTTCAAGTACAACCAGGGCTATACAAAGTTATCACATATGGTCATCACAGCTTCCCGTATAGTAGGCCACTGAACCAACAGTAATAACTCACTAAAATATTGGTTTGGGGACTCAAAGTGCCTCTCTCACAGAAATCTCAGATGATCAGTAACACTGAAACAGGCTTTTGGAGCACAGTGACATTCAGGAAAACTTATCTCACTTGCTATCCCAAGCCCACTTAGAAAAATGATTTACACTTGTGAGAAAAATCAGGAGTCATTAGTAACAATTTGTGTCAGCTCATGGACGTTCTACCTTTTCTCATGATAGTTCTTATTCTGGTCTATTTCCAAAGAAGTACTCCTTCCATGAGACTTCCAGCTTTTCCCATTCTTCAACTGGGGCTTCACATTCTCCACCTCTCTATTTCCTTATGTTTGCTTTTCTCTCAAAATATTACTCCAACTTCAGCCTTCTTTGCTTACTTCTTAAAAGAGGAAGTCTAATACTTGCTGACTGTAATTCAGCTTATCTTTTCCTTATACATATATAAGAATACTACTTAACTATTGTTAACATCAGTTTTTCAGCTGGGTATAGTGGCTCACGCTATATATAATTCCAGCACCTAGGAGGATAATGCAGAATTCAAGGCCAACCTGGGCTAAAGAGTGAGACTGCTTAAAAGTGTTTTTTAAAGAATCAATTCTTAGTAACGAGACGTGAGATTCTGCGTCACTGATGAACTCTTCTTAGCTCTCACTTTACTTCCTCCTCCTCCTGTGCAGTCCCTTTTTCTACACTTGTAATAAAATGGTGCAAGTGACCAGACCTTACTCTGTCTTTCCTAACCTCACTCTACTTTCTCTAGATAATCTTACTGCTGCTGCTCAAACACCACAGCTATACACCCCTAAAACAAGATAGTTAGCTCCCAGTGTTCAATTGCCCACTGGGTAACTGTGGATACCAAGGGTATCTCAAATTCATCATTTAAGTCTGAAAGTGTAGCTGAGTGCTTGTCTAGGGCCTGGAATATACGGCCTATTTAACACTCAGTTTATAAAATTCAGCATCCAATGTATCTCCCAAGTTTTGACCCTTGAAACTACCTTGAAACCATCCTCTCCCGTCTAAAGTACCATGTAGGCCTAGCTTTGCTTAGCTCCTGAGTTCAGACAAGATCAAGCATGTTCAGGGTGGGGTAGCAGCAGATTTTCTTCACTCTTTGCTCTGCCCCATTAAGCTATCATAAATGATTTTGTTGAATATATTTCTGAAAAAGCTATAAATCTTGTCTCAAATTCAAATTTTCATCCATTTTATATTATTGGCTTATATTATTTATATTATATTTTGGCCAAAGCCAAAAGCTGTCTGTACACTCTCAGAAGAATTATTTGTTGTAAATTAAAGACACCTTGGTATCAAAGGAAGAAGCATATTTACCAGAGGCTTCATGTGAAAAATGTCTTACAATTTAGCACTGGGTTTCTTTTCTGGTCTTACCATACACTGTATCCTCCAACCTTGATACTTCACCAACCATGGGCACAATATTCTGTGTACACTTCCTTTCCTGAAACTTCCCTCCTCTCTTCCAGTCTTCTAGTCGGTAAAGTCTTCTCACCCATTCTTAGCAGTACTTCACTAATTTCTCTAGGCAAATAAAACTGCACCCACGTCTATGTTCCCAAGAGAACCTCACTCATCCTTCCAATGGAGTTTGTAACACAATGTTGCAACAGTCTAGTTCACAGTAAATATTACTGTACCCAACATCACTCAACCTACAAGCTCTAAATAAATTTCAGAATAATAAAAATCAAATATTTGACTGAAGAAGCAGACCAAAGTCCCACCTTTAATCAAGACGCTATTTATAATTGATACCTGCTGAGAAAGAAAACTGGGTATCAAGACCAGAAACAGTAGTAGACCAACACAAAACAGACTCCTTTTTTGGGATTTTAATTTTCCTTTTCTTGTTTAGTTGTTGTTTTGAGAGGGAAAGAACACAGAGTTGAGTGGGTAGGAGACAGGAAGATCTTGAGGTTAGAGAAGGGGAAAGAATACCAAACTATAAAACACCCTAAGTAAAAACTTAAATAAAAAAGGTTTGACTCAAAGTGAACCAAATAACTAGATATTGTGTGATACATACTCCTGAAACAGTATCTCAGAATCCTTAGACCCAACAAGCCCCAGATTAACTGTTATCTGCCCAAGTAAGCATTTTTAATGAAGACAAGGGACGTACACGAGAGTACAGAAAGATCTTACCTCGGGGGAAAATTCCTGGGTCCATAAAGGTGGCCATGCTGAAGTTGGCCAGCACAAAGAGAAACATAATCGCATTGTAGATGGGCACTGCAGGTGACACATACAGGCTTAGTCCTGGACACCTGCAGACAATATTAAAGAAAAATGAAGGGCTGCCTGAAACAGTGACACCAGCACAAACTTGTAGAGTACAGGGTTTATAATGCATCCTTCCCTCCTTACAACCAGAAACAAGAACTAGGAATTGACTGGATTAAGAGCACTGGCTGCTCTTCCAGGGGTCCTTAGTTCAATTCCCAGCAGCTATATGGTGGCTCATAATCTTCTATAATGAGATCTGGTTCCCTCCTCTGGCCTGCTGGAATACATGCAGACAGAACACTATATACATAATAAACAAATATTAAAAAAAAAAAAAAAGACCATAAACTACACTCCTGTGTAAGGTTTCTGGATCCATGTCCCACTGACCTGCACAATAGCTCAAAGCATGTGAATACTCTCTACCTCCCCTCCTATCTTCACAGTTAACTTTGAACCATTCTCAGCTACCTTATTAGGTTTCTCCACTGCCAGCTATCTAGAGGCTATAATAATAATGCTGGATGTAGTGGTATGCACGCTCAACTTTATCTCTCAGGAGGCTAAGGCAGGTAGATATGAGTTTGAAGCCAACCTGGTCTACAAATTGAGTCCCAAGACAGCCAGGCCTGTTAAGAGAGAAAAACCCTGTCTTGAAAAACCAAAAGACTAATAATAATACAGACAAGAATGTATGTCAGAACACAAAAACTAAGTCAGGCAAGGCATAGTAGTGCAAACCCGAATGCCAACACTTGGAATGAAGCAAACACTCTAGCAGCACATATACTAAAATTAGATTATTATGGCCTCTATGTAAGAATGGCACACAAATTTGTAAAGCAGTCCTTAAAAACTAAGGACAAAGAACTAAACTTCTGACATCTAAAAATGAAGCAAAGAACAAGAGAAGAAAAATTAGAGAATTTCAGACCAAAGAAATCCCAAATCCTTCAGTGGGAAAAACTGGCCATATACATCCAGTATTCACTGAATTCAAGAGACATGCTTTAGATACTCTTTGACAAGAAAAAAGGAGTGCTCATGGAAACCTGAGTTCAATCTTTCAGAATCTAACTCTTAGCAGAGTAGCTGCCCTTCTCTGCTGATTTCCCAATAGTTCAACCTTCTGCTGTGAACTTATCAGTCTTATCTCCCATTTCACTCAGAGAGAACTTCCTACTTACTACAAGACAGTGGCTAAATACCCTAATCTGCTTTGTGGCCAAGAATTTAATCTCCAGAATCAGGACAGCATCTGTCCTTATCCCTTTTACAGTCAGAAGACAGGAAGAATTTGATGAAGGAAAAGACAGGCGTAGGATATTAAGACAACACTGAAGTCTGGAATACTAACTCTCAACTGTCAAGAAAGGTGACTTTCCCATTCAAACTAAAACACAGCTCTAAGCAGTAACAGAGACAGTTTAGAAGTAGTGGGCTTTCTAATTAGACATAAATATAGAAACCAATAAGATACAATTTTTTAATCTAGTTTTTTAAACTCAGTTATCCATTAAAAAATGTAAATACTATTTATGTGCCAGGCTTTGCAAATAGTAAACATCAATAAATTCATTGAGTCTCTTTATTAGGTTACACAGAATTAGGAACCAATATAATAGAGACAGATTTCAAAGTCGAAACCTTCAGGCAGAGTTCCACAGTGTTATCAGGCAACAAGCCTCTTCCTCTGTCAACTTTGGTTCAGAAAAGATGTTCTCATATCTTGGCATGAGTTGGAGTAGAATTTAAGAAGGAAGAGTTCCTGAAGGGCCTACTGCAAAGCCTACTTCCTACATTTCTTAGGAGGGAAGGAGAGAAACTCAAAACCAGTCATCCAGGTTAGAGCCCCTCCCTAGTACTTAGCTGTCCCTTCAATTTCCGCCTGAGGAAGAAGAGAAAGGGTGACTCACTTTACTCCTACAGCCTGGGAAGATAATTAGAAGGGAGAAATAAAGTTGAACCTTTAGAACACCAGGTGCTTGTAGTTTAAAGTCCTTAGAACTGGCCACCATAGTCCTCATCTCAGAGTCCAACCTAGGTCTGTCTTTTCTCCCCATCCATCCCACCCCCAGTTTGGTTTTTTTTTTTTTTTTTTTTTGAGAGAGAGCCTCTTTGTGTGGCCTGGAATTATGTGCCCTCTCACTAACTTTGGAACTCCTAATATTCCTGCCTATTTCAGTCTCCTGATTGACAGCATTACAGGCCTCCACACCTAGCTTAACTCTTGATCTTTTAGATGCCACCTTTTCTTCAGTTTCATTTCCAAACTAAACAAATCACCTAATTCCTTGTGTATCCTGCCAAACTTCATCTCTCAACCACTATCAGCACATCTCAGTGAAGTATATAATCATGGAACTGAGTCTATCTATTGCCAAATAAAGACTGTTCCCACAGGGGCAGAAAGTCTAAGTGATTCAAATAATTCAACTGCATGAACACTATCTTCTACATTCACGGACTTACTGCTTCTAGCCTTAGAACTCTAGCTGAAGAGACAATACACCTCAACAATCTGTGAGCAAAGCCTGTTTCAAGCACAGCCTATATTCTACTTGTCTTGAGAAAGAGCTTCCCATTGCTATAGCACTTTGCCAGATTCCAAAATGACCACCACAATTGGCCTGTTTGAATCAGTTGCCTTTGATGGAGAGAGATGCAGCTAGAGCTAAGGAGAGAAGTCAGGACTTGTCCTTAACTCTATAAGTAATAATCATAGAGCACAAAAAGTTTAGGGAGCGGCTGCAGCCCAGAAGGCTGACTCACTGATGAGATTCCCAGACATAAACCACCCCAGGTGGAACAGGTTCTTCTGCCCACCCATTCATTACGCCTATTTTCAATGCCAAGTAAAAAGGGAAGTGGGGGTTTCAATATACACGCTACAGAAATCCTGCTACCTAGCATTTCTAACACTTTCTACCAGTTAAAAAAAAAAAGTTAAATTCCTAGAAATGGAAAGTCAATCAAGACTCTAATTCTGTCTCAATTCACAGGAAACTCTTAAGCTTGCTACTTCGGATATATAATCACATGAAAATGAAAGAGAATGTCTGAAAAGATACTAAAATTCTTTGGGGTGGTGGGTATCTGTTCTTTGTCTTTGAGACAGGTTGTTCTTCCTCGGAGACCCACCTGATTCTGCCTCCCAAATGCTGAGATTAAAGACATATGCCATGCTCTGCTACTAGAGTTCCTTCTAAACTAGCATGTCTAACACTGATGACTCACTATATAGAAAACACAAGAAACTATTATCACTGTCAGTTATCACTCCAGCTCCACTCTCATGTTTTAATCCCATCCCCATCGAGGGCAACAGATTCAAGGACACGGAAAGCTGGGGCACTAAACTGCTAAAAATCAGGCCCATGCATTCCACCCAAGTCTAGTATACTTCTTGAGCATTTGTCTATTTCTTGATGAGAAGGTTGGAACCATGTTCCATTTCCTGCTGAGAACTTCATCAAGGAATGCTCTCTTCAAGATTCCATGGGAAAACATTCTGTCCTTGACAGGCTCATAGGTTTCTCTTAAAACACGTGCTTTTTTGTACTTCTGTACCCTGTGATTTCCAGCAGCTAAGCCATGTATGTGCTGTAGGACCTGGGCACTTATTCCCGGATGAGGAAAACCATGTGGGAAGGAAAGGAAGAACCACTGCTCAACTAACCTCCCAGATCACGAGGCTGTTCCCACTCAAATCAGGTGCTAACACCTGCACAGGTATGAAAAGAGAAAAAAAAAAGCCAGAGGCTGCTTAATTCTGTAGGGACCTGAGTTAGAAACTATGCCGTGGTTAGGTCACTTGAAAGATCATCTGGATTTCTAACTTACTTTTTATTCCACCAAAACCAGAAAATTGAGACTGTACTAGAGGACAGTTAGAGATGATCAAGTTAGTGACTCCCAATGGTATTGCCAGGAGTTGTGAGGTCTCTGGCATCCGGGAAGGTAAAGAGTGAAGCGAAGCACAAAGTAGCTGGACTTACTTAAATTGGTTCAACATTTCTACTTTTAGTTTTATGTACTGAGATACAAGATGCCATCCAGAAAAGTTCACACCACTGGAATAAACTGCTCCAGTTCAACTTCTTTGAAGATAGAAAGGAAAAACTAAGATCCAGACACATTAACAAAGTACCAAATTTGTCTCCTGACCACCAAAGCCAGGCATGGTGACACCCATCTTTAATCGGAATACTCAGGAGACAAAGGCAGCAGATCTCTATGAATCTGAAGTCTGCTTGATCTGCACAATGAGTTCCAGACCAACCAGGACTACATAATGAGAATCTCTCTCTCTCTCTCTTTTTTTTTTTTTCTTTAAAAAAAAAAAAAAAAAAAAAGTGAGGCTGGCTGGAGAGATGGCTCAATGGTTAAGAGCACTGGCTGCTCTTCCAGAGGTCCTGAGTTCAATTCCCATCATCCATATGGTGGTTCACAACCATCATGATGAGATCTGGATCTGGTACCCTCTTCTGGCTGCAGATGGACATATAGGCAGATAGAACACTGTATACATAATAAATAAATAAATGAATAAATCTTCAAGGGGAGGCTGTTGTGGTCCACGACTTTAGTTCCAGCACTAGGGAGGCAGAGGAAGGTGAATCTCTGTGAGTTCAAGGGCCAGCCTAGTCTACAGAGTGAGTTCCAGGACAACCAGCACTGTACTCTGTCTGGGAAAACAAACAGCAAAAAAGTATTAAACTACCAAGATGGAACCCAGATGCATCATCTTAGACGTAAACTCTAGTACCTAACCAGGAAAGGGTATGTTTACTTAAGCAGATACTCTCCTACCCAAACAGTAAAGAGAGAAATGAATTAAGACAGGATGCTCACCACTCCTGTCCGGCTTCAGTACTGAACAAATGAAGTCAAAAATAAAGATCAGTTCTAGGTAGGACCTCAACTACTCTTTTCAGACTTCTCAGAGGCAGAACACATCATTATTTCTTTGATGACCAGACCTAACTGGTAATTTCTGTTCATAGCTTTCCCTACTTAACAAAGAAGCATGGAGGGTAAATGGTTCCTAATTAGCTGAAGCCTACATGCCTCCACTAATTATGTCTGCCAGCTGAAAGGACTGTCCCTCCTGCTCCCAAAGTAATTATCACTGGGGACCTAGAACTGATGTAAGAGCCACTTGTAACCTAGTGAAAAGAACAGGATGGTGACCGAATAGTCACAGATCTATGGCCCCACAGAATGTCTCCATTTGAAACCATTAACTCTTTTTCACAGGACACATAGTTGTAAACTGTCTTCCAAAAGGAGCTGAATCTCAAAGGGTGGGAATGCACAAAAAAAAAAAAAAACCATTCTTAAGGACAGTGGTACCTCAGCTCAGATGTGTACTTATAGAGGAGACACTGCAGTCAGATGGAAGAGTTAAGACTTTTAGAGATATCAAGAGCTAGGTAACAAGGATGCAGGAACAGCCCAATGATTAAGGCAACTGTTGTTCTTCTGTAAGACCTAGCTGAATTCCCACCACGCACATGGTATTCATACAACCTTCTGTAACTCCAGTTCCAAGGTATCCAACACCGGTTCTGGCCTCTGAGGGCACCAAAGACAAAGCAAAACACCCCAGCTAGGTGGTAAAGTAAAATCAGCAAAGTGCTATGACTCCAAAGGTGAACAAGTGAAACTTTGGGAAGAAACAGAAGCTCACAAATTTATCTCTGTAGAAATTAATGATGGCGGAATCTCATCAATGATTTAAGGCTCTCTTAAATTTGTATTAGAAACAGGAATTCCAAACAGAGTCAATAACATCCTCTACGTTCTTCCCCAAGCTAAGGATGTAGTTTAGTGTTAAAAATATTCACAATGCACAAGACCCTGGAGTCAATCCCTAGCAACACACACACACCAAAAACCCTCAACTCTTGTTACAGCTGACACAACCCGGAATAGAGAGAGAACCCAACTCGACTGGCACCAAAGAATGCAAAAGTATGTTAAATAGCTTCAACTATCAGTGAGACCGTGCCTGTCAGGACAGTTGTGGGCAAACTGGTATATCAAGACCATCACTTCAGCGTTAAATGTAAGGATAACGCATGTCTGATCTCAACCACAGTTTGAAAGAGAAAAGCACCTACTTCACTGAATACTTCAGCTACTATGAGAGCTTTTCTCCTGAAGGAAAACAGACATCCCTAATACATAGGTACAAAGGTATTAACTTGATCCAGGCACATATCTCTCCTGACCCAGCACAACTGCTACTAAAGCACAAAGACAGGCTAATTGTTTACTCTGCTTACACCAAATCAGCAAAATTCAAACCATGCTCTGACACTGAAGCAGCATATCAAAGGCAGACTGAGTTCATGGGGAAAGGAGAATGAATGAAGACCTTGGGTCCCTCATGATTCCAAGAAATACAACTAGAATGCTAGCTCAATGACCCAACAGTCTAACACTCAGAAGGCTAGTAGTATAGACTATTATACATTGCTAACAGAAAACAAACTTGCTACATGCCCACAGCTACACACTGGGGACCAGAGAGGGGGAAAATCAGTCTCCTCCAATAAAACAAGTGTGAACAATCTAAAATCCTAACTAGGAAGGCTGAGACTCTGGGCTCTAAGAGAGGTATCTTTGAATGCCAACTACTCTTCCCATCAGAAGTAATGAGCGCAAGAATTTCCATTCCTTTCCTTTCTGTAGAAACTAATGCAAATGGCTGTCTGGTATTTTCTTCCTAAATAAAGCCCACTCTTCCCCGGGACCCTTTCCGTCTCCAGGCTTTAGCTCTTACAAGTATAGAGAAAAGCATCGGGATAACACTACAAACCAAAACTATATCTTTAATCAATTCTCTGGTGCTCAGAAAGCTAAAGCAAGAGGATTATGGATTTAAGGCCAGCCTGGGCTACATGGCAAGATCCTGCTTCAAAATCCTCAAATCTCAAAAACAATTCTGGCACAACAAGGAAAAAAATATATCTACAAGCCAGGTGGTGGTGGCACACACCTTTAATCCCAGGTGGATCTCTGTAAATTCGAGACCAGCTTCAATAAAACAAAACAAGTTTAAAAAAGGGTCTATAATCCCAGAACTCAGGAGGCTGAGGGAATCTTAACACAAGTTTGAGTCCAACCTGATTTACTTAGGGAACTCCAGGCAAACAAGAGAGCAACTTAGTGATACTGTGCCTTAAAAAAACAAAAACAAAACCCACAAAGAAACAAAACAAAAAGATTTAAGTCTAATCTAGCTCTCTTTCTCCCCCTTACACTTCTCTAAAGGGGTTTTCCTACTTCCTTCCCAGTTTATGTCACCTGTGATTGAATTAGATAGGCAACTATGAAGCATCTATGGAAGCAGAGTTAAAGGACAGGCATCTATGGGCACTTCCAACTAGGAAACTGAAGAGGAAGTAAGTATTCCCTTTCCATGGTATGACCCTCCCACCCAAAACTGGAAGAAAACTCACGTAAAGGCAAAGAAGAGTGTTGTAGCTCCCACTAGAAATATGGCGGCTGCTGAGACCGGAACATACTTGCTGGGTTTGAATCTCTTTCCAGACTCTGCGGGCATGTTGGAGCTCTGATAAAAGATGTGCCCTGCCGCATAGCCCAGGCCCACACAGCGGCAGAACAGACAAGAAAATGGGATAAGGGAAACAGAGGAAAGAAACTGGGGAAAACAGAAAATGCAAAATTATCACCCTTCCCCCTCCCAAATAAAAATGAAGGTCAAAAGATGTCAAATGAAGAAAAGCACATGGGAGGGGGAAAGGTGATTTCAACTGATTAATAACCACCTCCCCAGAACGAAGGAGGGAAGGAGGCTAAGAAGCACAGCCTGTACAGTTTAAAACTTGAAGACAAACAGGAGGCTGTATGCACGCAAATAGTTGCAGGTGAAAAGCATGGGGAGCCAAGACGATCAAGGTACAGCTCATGGATGGAGGCAGAAAGGAAGAAAAGAACAGATACAAAAGCCCTCCACAACACCACACTTCCACAAACAGCAGCACCTAGGAGGTGTGCACTGGGTTTCTATTTTAATCCAAGAAGGAAGCCAGGGTCCCTTCCAGCTTTAAAGAAAAGCCGATTTAACTGCAGTCTTTGTCTCTTTTCCGAAGTCTTCTTGGTACCACACTCACACCTTGACTTCACCAGGGCTGGTTGTCTGGCAATGGTGATTGAATGTTATTTACTTCTCTCTTGATGGCCAAAGCTGGACAACAGCTGTTACACGGTTGAGTTGTAAATCCTTTTCTTTCAAGGGGGAGGGAAAAAAAAAAAAAAGACAGCAGTATTGTCCGTTTTCAATCTCTTCTTATTATTCCCAAGCCCTTTAAGGGCTCCGTTTCTCAGAAAGCTCATGAAAAACTAAAAGGAAATTCAAAATCCTTGAAGCCATGTTCTTTCCAATAAGCAGAATAAGATGAAGTTGATTTCACCTGATGGCAGTTTAACAGATTACTGCAGATAAAGTTCCAAAGATGTCCCTGTTTCCAGGTTAGTCAATGTCTCTGATCTTTTGTCTTCAATCTTGGGCCTCCTGGATGCAGAGTTCAACTGAGATATGGTGCTTTACCTAGAGAAAACCAAATATCTTTATCAAAGAAATTCTTTCAGCTATTTTTTTTAAGAACCCCAAGGCTAAAGCCCCACAGGCAACTATTAAAAAGTGCCTATTAAAAGGAAGACTGTTTTCCACCTCAAGTCTATTTTTGTGGTAATAAATCTAAATGAAAAGAAAAATACATCCAAAGTCCTTCACCTTTCTAAGGGCTACTCTGATTAGAAGGGAGAGAACCCAGTTTATCTGTCCTAAGGTCATCCAAGGACTAGCTCCTATAAAGCCATCTCTCCTGACAAAAGGGCAGTAGTGGCACACACCAAGAACATACAATCTAAAAACAGCAAGGGCACAGAAGTGCAGGATGATACTAAAACCAGTATTTCTCTTTGAACAGAAAGAATATTTATTCCCACAATGAGGAAAGGAAGCTTAAAAATAGGACAGCAACTATCATTTCCTTTTTTGCGTCTCTTTCTATGCTTATGCCTTTTAGTGACACCACCAAATAAGCAGAAGTTCAATGTTTGGTCTTCTGTAATCATCTATTAAGTGTCCTGGGTAAGAAACAATTTTGCTCCAAAAGGTGAAATATTCTCTATGAAAAACTGAGTCCAACACAGAGGTTGGTCCTTTTCTTCCAAATTCAATAGTTTTATTTCCAACACAGGCCTATTAGAAGGTAAACTAAACTGCTGATAATCCAATATGATTAGAGCAGCAATTATTTCTGTTTATCACAGTAACAAAACAACACAGGCACCTTAATTTTATAGGATGCTTTTCATCTGATGATCTCAAAGCACTTTACTCAAATTATCTGGTGACAGAGTCTCTTATCCTATTTTGTGAAATTGAAGGCTAGAGAATGCCTGAGGCCATTGCACTGAATCACATGGGTAGCCAGGTTCAGAACCCAAGAGTTTAATTGCTGACACAAACCCTATCACACTACACGCCTGCTGATAACTTGGAATCCACAAACCCAGATTTTTGCTTAAGTTAGAATTTTAAGGGAAAGCAGTGTTATTCTCCAAGTAGTATACTATTTGATACCATTAGCAGCTATTAAAAACATGAAAAGATCCAGATACTGAAATACAAATGTATCCTGGAATTTATAACTTTTCTTACCTAAAACATAGTAGGAAATACTTGCTACAGTCACTACTCAGGAATGGGGGTGAACACCTTTAATTTCAGTACTCAGGAGGCAGAAGCAGGTGGACAGCTCTGAGTTCCAAACCACACTGGTATGTATAGCTTCCAGGCCAGCCAGGGATATATAGTTAGAGTTAGTCTCAAAAAGGGGGAGGTGGCAATCAAGCAACATTAGAACGAAGACCCAAAAATTATAGTAAGTTTTTATGGTCCTAAAAACCAGATCCTACTTAGTCCTGATTTTATAATTATTTGTTTGCTGAATTTAGGTATCTTTATTAACTACAACAAGCAAATTTCTTGATCTGTACTATTAAAGCAAATGTTTCCCTCAAACTCCAAAGATTAAAGAAGGAAAATTACATTACTTAAAATGTATGTAAAGTTTAACAGTTTGAATCCTATACTAATGCAGGTCACATTAACTACAGAGTTACAACAGTCATGGAAGACCATGCAATTTTGGAACCACATACTGAGATATAAATGAGGCCATCATCTGAAATGCTAGGATATTATTAGAAGGGATAAGAAAAAATAATTGATTGGGTATAAATAACAACACAGCAATCCCAGCAAAGGGATGTGGTACAGAAAGAGAAGGCATGAAACCGGAATGATAGGTATGGTTCATCAGTCACATTCTGTGGATCCACCACAGGATCAGCAAAGTGTACAAATGTGCATGACACATGCTGAGGGGGGTGGGGGTGATCATGAATGGAAATATGTATGTATAAAACAAACAGTACAGAGAGGGGTGGAGTGGCCCACATCTGTAATCCCAGCACTCAAGAGGAACAGGCAGGCAAACCTGTGAGTTAGAGGCCAGGTTGATCTACAAAATGAGTTACAGGACAGCCAAGGCTTTGTAGAAATGTCCTGTCTCAAAACAACAACAACAAAAATCTTATAACACAATCAATTTAGGATATACAGTTTGAAGGCTTCAGTAAGGTTTAATACAAGTAGTCCCTTCAGAGCAGTGCCACTGACAGTGCCTGTTATAATAACTAAGCATCACAGCACAGTGCGTTAAAACTTGGATATATTGTAATGGAGATGTCATATGCAATACTGTACAGAAGTTAGGAGATAAAGACACAAGCCGAAGTTTTTAAAAGAGTATTATCATTGAGGTAGGTTTTCAAGTACCTGTTAATAGAATTCTTGCAAACAATACATGATTTATATGCGATAATGAGCACAGGAGAGACGTCTGGTGCAGAGCAGACACACACACTGGGATAAAAGGATGGAGATGTAAACCTAAGATAATGCTGGACAAGATGACATTAACCAGGAAGTAAACCCAAGAAAACAAAAATGGTCTGCAGTGTAACATGTATCTGACTCTACAACAACTTCTATAACTTTAGTCACTTTCTAGCTTCTCATTTTAGTGGTTTCATTTGGCCAACTGGGTAAGGAACTTTAGACCTCCGTATGAATAGTCCTACAGATAAAATATTGTCAAACACATTCAAGCTCCACTTGTAAAAAGTACAAAGTACTTAAAGGCATGGAGCACCTGGCTGGTGGGGGTAGGGAGAAGCAGCAGATGGATGGGAGCAAGAACAGGTAACTACAGGACGATGCTCTAACCAAAATAAGTATCAGCGGAGTCTGGGGCAAGGGGCCTGAGCCACGGAGCGGTTAAAAAGGAACAGGACCCAGTCCCCACCCGGCAGCTGAAGTAAGGAGAGTCAACTCAGGGAGCAGAGCTGACAAGCCCTGGCTGGACCAGAAAACCCAGAATCCAGCAAGCAGGGCCCACCAGCACTGAGAGATCTCGGGCCGGGAACGGAAGGGGCGGTGGCTCCACAACCGGGCAGCCCGGCACCAACCGGTTCCGAGCCCCGGTGGCTGCGGCCGTCCGTTTCGGGGCCCACGGAGCCCGAGGAATGGTAGGGCCTTAACCTCCTCCCCTCCACGGTTCCCCCTTCCCTAGAGGTCACTCTCCCCTCCCACTTCACTAGCCCGGCACTTCCGGTTCCGCAGGGGCCAGCGTCCCCGGTACTCACCCCCGGCGCGGTGCCCGTCACCACCGCCGTCGTTGTCGCCGCCGTCGTTGTCGCCGCCGCCTCCCGGCAGTGCCGTCTGGCCTCTGAGAGGCAGCGCGCGGCCCCCGCACGCTCCACGCCCGCCCCGCCGCCGCGCGCTCCCGACTGCTGACGCTCGCCTCCGAGCCGGCGCGCGGCCGTTGCCCTCAGCTTAGGGTCTCTAGCCCTCGCGGCGTTCCCATTGGCTCCCGGGCGCGGGCGCGGGCGACGTCTCTCGCGGGGCACGTTCTTCTCATTCATGCGGCTCACCCCGCCGCGCCCGCCCCCGTTCACTCTTCCATTCACCCTCTGCACCCGCCCCCACGCCGCTCTTGGGCGTGCGCGCGACCGCGGGCGACCGCGGCGACCTCGCCTTCTGAATGGCTGCAGGGGCACGGCGCCGCAAACACGTAGTGACGCGGGAGCGCGCCCGTTAGACCGTCGTGTCTGGTCGATGGCCTGGAGGGGGGCACGTCGAACTGTGCAGGGTTGGGGACGAGGAAATAAATGGTGAAGCGAGATCTTTCTCCTCCTTTGACTGCTTTCCTATTAGCAGCGTATCCAAAAAGGCCTCTTAAGAAAAAAATTCTACGCACTTACAGAAAGTACTCAAGAAACAAGCAGATGATATTTCTAGTAGTTCATAAATCTCCCCCGCCTTCGTATGGTACAGTCCTGACAGGCGTTTACGATAGCCAATCAACGATTGGTCTTTGCGGCTTCCTGCCTTGTCTCTTCATTCATTGGTCAATTGTGTGGGGACTAGATAGGACACCGCCCACCCCCACCCCACCCTCCTTTTTTTTTTTTTTTTTAAAGAGAAAAAACTTTATTTAAACCCATCCGTTGGCGAAGACTTGAGTGAGTCAAGTCCCCATACCACAGCAGAATTCCTGACTGCTGGTATGGCCTGGGCTATGGCTTGCACATGGAGTGAGGAAGCGGCAGGGCTGGTAGAGCAATGTGAGGCGAGGGTCCTGCCACCTTGGCTAGGTTAGATGAGGGAGCGCGGCTGCCGGCCCTGGAGCCATAGGACCCAAGGATGGAGTGAAGTGTTAGGAGTCCGAGTTATTCGAGGTGTACACACCTCCACGACTACACCAGGAATGGGCGCCTTGACCTCACCCAGTTTGAGAAAACAGGATGAAAAGAAAAGGCTTTCTAGAATAGTCCTTGTCCCTGGCGAGCTGCTGGCCAACTCTCCATAGATCACGGCACTACATTCTGCCCTAATTAGGCCGAGACAGCGGTGGACTGGTAGCTTTGCCATAGGGCTCTCCTCTTTCAGCTCCAGGCCATGTCTCATTTGCAAAGCAGCACTCTTACATAACAGCCCTTCAGAAAGGTGTCCCACCTTTCAGTTCCCTAAAGCCAAGGTTGCTCATGTGTCCACTGTAATTTCCAAGTCTGGCATTGCCTCCTCGGGTTGAATTGAAATGTTGGTGATTTAACTTTGACATTTATTCGACAAGTTAGTAGAAAAATCTACCTTTTGTTCCTTAGAGTCCAGTCTATTTCCGTCTTTGCCATAGCATATATTATGATTTGTACTCCATTTTCACTACTGGCTTCAATCCAGCATTTATTACAACGGATTCGAGTTTATATTGACTACTTTTTAAATCTTCAGCTATATGAAAGATAAAGGTATTAGATGGAATTTCAGTATTTACCCTACCAAGTATATTCTACGTAGACAACAGGAAATGTGTGTGTGAGTAAGAGAGAAAGAAAGGAGGGTGGAGGTCAGAAATTTTCAGGTGTTGGTTCTCTCTTGCTTCCAGATATGCAGCTCAAGTTGTCAGGCTTGCCCAGCAAGCACTTTCACCCACTGACCCATCCTACCAGCTCAGTTTTTCTACTCAGAACCTGTGTGAACAATCATGTCTCCTGGTCAGACAGTACTAAATGGAAAAGGCTTTCCACTGTCCAACTAGAGGTACTGAATACCTCAGGGTCACTAGGGACATTAGATGACTGGATTGTCAAACTCAGTTTTAGCTGGATGAGCACTAGCAGAAGCATAATCACTGTCCCAAAGATTAACAAAGATTCTGTGTTCCTTTCCTTAAGATCACAAAATGTGTACCCCCAAAAAATGTTTAATCGGATGTAACACAAAAACTTCTGGAAAATAGTCCAGAGTAAAATGTAGACTAAACACCTTTAATCACAGCACTCCAGAGGCAGAGGCCTGGTCTACAGGTGAGTTCCAAGACATCCAGGACGGTTACTGTTACACAGAGAAACCTTGGCTCAAATAAATAAATAAATGTAGACTAAAACTGTATTATCCAGATCATCACTCTTGAAATAAATTACTTTGACAAGTATATCAAGTAACACCTAATGCTTTCTCTAGTGTTGCTTGTCAATGCTTTTTCAAATCTCCTTTGCTTGAATTTTTCCATGCCTATATATGGCAAACCAGTGTGAGAGTCGACTTAGCAAAAAGACCGCCTTCTTTCAACACTGTAACAATCCATTTTTTTCAACTTCATGTTAAAATACTATCTTCATTCTTTGTCCTCACGAAATATGTTTTGAGCTGAGGGCTTAGCATTTGCAAGTGCCTGAGCTGGAACCTTGACATACCCGCTTAATGTAAGTTTCTGCTAAAAGACAAGTCTTTTCCTTTGTTCTCTGGATCTATTCCCTTCACTGCATTTTTTTCTTATTTGTGTGAGGTAGAAGAGGCACACATATGACAAAAGAACATGTATGGAGGTCAGAGGTCAACTTGGAGTCAGTTTTCTCCAGACTGTCAAGTTTGACAAGTGCCCTTACCTGCTAAGCCATCTTGCCAGCTCTCAACTCTTTCTTAACAAAGCTTCTTAAAAGACAAGTCTGCATCTAACCTCCTCAGTTTATAGTACCTGGAAGGTCTGTTTCAGAGACGCCTCCGTCCCCACCATTCCTAGACTACACTTTTCAAAGCCAGTTTTGATACACATCAATGCTTTGGGATCCATAGTGAAGTTTTCTTTGTTATTTCCCATTATGCTTCACATTCTTCCCCCACCTCTCACCCCAGCCTCCCCCCCCCAGCCATGCTGAGAACAGAATCCAAAGACTTAAGCAAAAGCTGTACCACTAAAACTACATCCCAAACCCAATTGGCCTCTTAATCCCATCCTTTGTGCCTCATTTCCATCTTCACAGTACCTAAATTACTGAATTACACTGCTTAAAATACTTCCTGTGGGGGCTGGAGAGATGGCTCAGTGGTTAAGACCACTGGCTGCTCTTTCAGAGGTCCTGAGTTCAATTCCCAGCAACCACGTGGTAGCTCACAACCACCTATAGTAAAATCTGATTCCCTCTTCTGTTAAAAGTCCATAGAGCACTCTTATATATGATACATAAATAATCTTTAAAAAATACTTTCTGTATGCTGGGGGATATTCGATCACATTGTAAACCTCATGTTAGTATTTGTGTTAATTAAATAAAATTAACCTTGGGTCAGGAGGCTGAGTTAGCAACTAGTTGACAGAAAGTAATCATAGAACATCAGTGGGCATCTGGAAGAGACAAAGAGATGCACCAGAAGTAGTAGGGAGGGATTTTGAGTGGCATGACATTTTTTTTTTTTTTTTTTTTTTTGGTTTGGTTTGGTTAGAGAAGAACAGGCAAAATTTTGGGGAGACATCAGTGAGGAAAGGTTACAAATTCTAGTTGTTCTTTAATGAGAACTCAGAGCCAGATACTGGGGAAAAGCTGGAATATCAGAGAAGAAACAGACCACAGTCAACTCTCACCCAGCCAACTTCTCAGGGTAAAAGCTGTGTTCATGAATCCTCAGCTTGGTTGGTCTCTTCTACAGAATGCCTCAGTGTCTTCTGCCTACACCTCCTTAGATATCTTCTTCACCCAGTTGTTTCACTTCCGGGTTCAACTCTGTATCAGAATCCTAGAGTTAAGATTAAAGGTGTGAGCTGCTACTAGGGTTTGGTTGTTAGGCCTTGAACTCACAGAAACACAGAGAGATCTCTGTCTCCTGAGTGATGGCATGTAAAGGCTTAGGCCACCACTCAGTCATTCCCATGCTGGGATTAAAAGTGTGAGTTACCAACTGTTATTCCTGTGCTGGGATTAAAGGCCTGAGTTACTACTCTCTGACCCTCACTGTTTGACTGTGGGTGATTCTGTTCTATGATATTCCAGGCTGACTTTATTAAATATAAAATATATCACCACAAGTTGCTACTCAACTTCTCTGAGCTAGCAGATTTTCACCCTAGCCTTTGAATATTGAGACTTATAAATAGGATGACAAGATTTAGTTAAAGCTACCTTTAGTAGTAGTGACAGAGGAGGTGCTTGACTTCAAGCCTGAGTGGCCAGGCCAATGCCAGAGAAACAGGCTGGTGTCTGTGGAGTTAACAATTGCTGGCTGATAGTAGACTGAGGTGCAGCCACTGAGGTGCAGCCACTGAGGTGCAGCCACTGTGCTGAAGATAAAACATCTGTATTTAAAGGTCAGTAGCTGTCATGAACTTTCAGTCCTAAACTTTTCTACAGCTCCAGCCTGGTGTCTATGCTGTACCTTCAGATGGATGATACCTCAGACTTCAACAATGCCAAAACTCACTTGCTAGTCCCTTACTCCCTCCTTTAGTTTCCCCACACTGCAGTTCAAGCACTTAGGAGGACTAAGGCAGGAGAATCTTAAGTTGGAGACCAGCTTGGACTACACAGTAAGACCCTGTCCAATAGCTGGTGAGATAGATCAAGTTGGATAATAAAGGTGCTTGGCTCCTCTAGCCTGGTGACCTGAATTCCATCCTCCAAACCCACATAAAGGTGGAGAGGAGTCACCACTTCATAGGTTGTCCTCTGACCTCCACATGTGCTGTGGCAAGTATCCCACACATACATCATGCACATAAATGCACACACACACACACACACACACACACACACACACAAACAGGAGTTTAAGGAGCCAGAGAGATGGCTCCATGGTTAAAAGCATGGGCTGCTCTTCCAGAGGAAGAGGGTTCAATTCTGAGCACCCACGTAGCAGCCCGCAACTGTCTAACTCTTGACACCTTCACACAAACACACATTCATGCAAAACACCATTGCACAGAAAATAAGAGTAATTTAATCATTAAAAATGTTTTTAAGAACTTTTAAACTTTTTTCTATATGGGGCTGGAAAGATGGCTCAGCAGTTAAGAGCACTGGCTGTTCTTCCAGAGGTCTTGAGTTCAACTCCTTAGAAACCACATGGTGGCTCACACCCGTCTATAATAGGCTCTGATGCCCTCTTCTGGCAGAGCACTCATACATAAATAATTTTGGTCTTTTGTGTTTTGTTTTGTTTTTGTTTTTTGAGACAGGGTTTCTCCATACACAGACTTTGGAGCCTGACCTGGAACTCTCTCTGTAAACCATGCTGGCCTCAAACTCATAGAGATCTGCCTGCCTCTGCCTCCTGAGCACTGGGATTGAAGGCATGATCCACTATCCCCTGGCATAAAATATAAATTTTTAGAACATGTATATAAGCTAGGTATGGTGGCACATGTATTAACTCTAGCACTTTTATTGTGGGGAACTGAAAAAGTGCACACACATACACTCAGCAGTCAAACGCACTTATTTACCAAAAATGAAAAGAAAAGGCCAGTATGTTGGTGTACACCTTTAATCCAGGGCTACACATAGATAGCCCCATCTTGAAAAACCAGAAAAAGAGCACTTATTACATTTTTCAAAGGGTAGGATTTGGTTCCCAGCACCCACAAAGCAATTCAGACTCAACTCCAGATCCAGAGATCTGATGCCATCTAACCTCTCCAGTCACCATGCATGCATGTGGTACACACATGTATAGGCAAAATATTCATACACAAAATTAAAAGCATGTGCAAATGTACACACAGACACACACACCATAATCATCCTTGATTCCATCTTCCTTTCCTTATGACTTTCATCAAGTCCTATCCATTTTACTTTCAAAATATTCTGAAGCACAGATGGTAGCAGTCCCCAGCCCCTTCTCTGCAGCCTTCATCCTTTCCCCCACCAATTCACACCTTATAGCCACACAAAAATATCCCATTTATTCCCTGTCTTCTCCACACAGCAATGATCTTTTCAAAAACGAAGAGAGGGTTAATAAAAGATGTGTTGGGGGGTGGTCCTGGAGGCAGATGGGTAAACAGGGACAGAGGACAGGGAAGTAGGAAAATCAACCAATAAATATGAAGATGCCAGAAGGAAACGTCACATTTCTTTGTTTAATGACCCTAGTCCTGTTATCTCTCCCACTGCCATGAATAAAATCTGCCTCACATTGATTTATGAGCACCATACTTTCTCTGATCTCTCCAGCTCCACCCAGCCTCGTCTTTACTGCTTTTTCCTTCACTAAGCTCAAAGCTTTTTTAGGATTTTGTAGTTTCCTCTACTAGAAAGCATTTACAAAAGTACTGTTTAACTTTTCTAGGTCTTACTGGAGATGTACTCTCAGAAAGGGCCTTCCCTCCCAAATTTAAGTTTCTGTATACTACTTGCCTCTCTCTCTCTCCCCTCCCTCCCTCCCTTTCTTTCAAGATGTATTTATTTATTATGTATACAGAGTTCTGCCTGCATATCAGAAGAGGGCACCAAATCTCGTTATAGAAGGTTGTGAGCCACCATGTGGTTGCTGGGAATTGAACTTAAGACCTCTGGAAGAAAAGTCAGTATTCTTAACCTCTGAGCCATCTCTCCAGCCCACTACTTGCCTTTCTCATTCTTTTTCTGCAAGCTTCATAAAACTTTATTTTGTTCCCCAACTAGAACAGTTTCTGATGAGTATGTGATAAAGAATTTTGTGATAAAGGAATGCATAAATGTATTCAATACTTACTAAGTCCAAACTAGAAACACCAAAATGGGCTTTCCCAGCTTATTAGCCAAAAACTCTAGTACATTTGGACATTGGGACCTGATTCCAAGCAAGACAACAGGAAGGATAGCTGTAACAAAAAGGTGATAATCCAGTTCGGAGCATTGGCTGCTCTTCCAGGGGTCCTGAGTTCAATTCCCAGCACCCACATGGTGGCTCACAACTATCTGTAATGGAATTTGATGCATCTTCTGTCATGTAGGCATGCAGACAGAGCACCCATACAAAAATAAAATTAAAAAAAAAAAAAAAGGCAATGGGCTATTACTAGGAAATTAGAGCTGTAATCATTCCAAGATTATCATTAGTCTCTTATCACGAGTACACCTAGCAATGGAAACAGGCTTACCATCTAAGTTTGAAGCAAGAGAGGACCATCATAAAAACATGCTGGACAGCTAGTCAGTGGTGATGTTTAATCCCAGCACTCAGGAGGCAGAGGCAGGGAGATCTCTGTGAGTTCAAGGCCAGCCAGAGAATTCCAGGACAGTCATGGCTACACAGAGAAACCCTGTCCCAAAAAAGCAAACAAACAAACAAAAAAAAAAAAAAAAAAAGAGGAAGGAAGGAAGGAAGGAAGGAAGGAAGGAAGGAAGGAAGGAAGGAAGGAAGGAAGGAAGGAACAAAAATGGGTTTGAGAGATGGCTCAGGGGTTAACAGCACTGGCTGCTCTTCCAGAGGTTCTAAGATCAATTCCCGGTAACCACATGGTGGCTCACAACCATGTATAATAGGATATGATGTTCTCTTCTGGCCTGCAGGTTTACATGCAGAACACTCAAATATAAAATATACATGAATAAATTAATAAAAAACCAATCTTGTTTGGCTCACAAGTAGCTTTTTGTTTTCTCCTTACAAAATTTTAGCAAGGAATCATACCTATAGTTTCTATAATGCTTAGGTAGAAAAAATTAAAAAAGAATCACACCAACTTATGTGATATGGCAATATTTATTAAAATAATTGTTTTCAAGTCTGAACTTTATCTCACTTTCATCTCAGTTATATGACAAGAACTATATATGGACCAGAAAGTAGTAACAAAAAACCCTTCATGGTAGCACAGTGGAAGACACTGAATTCTCCAGGGTCTTGGAATATTTAAAGTGGCACCTTGGGTGATTATAAAAAAATAACCAAATTTTCTTTTTGTAGTTTCTCCTTTTGGTTCAAGTTACAGGAGTCTGGCTACTGCCATTGTTTTAAGAGACAGATGTGCTTTCTACTAGCTGTTCCTTGTCAGTTCCTTAATAAGATTCCCAAATCTCATTCCATCTGCCTTTTGGTGATGGCCAGATTTCTATGGCCCAGAAAGTGAGGCTTCTTGTTAGTTACTACTTGAGATCCATGAACCGGATATCCATGATAAGAAGAAAGTTCTTAGGCAGTGGGCGGGGGGCTGGAGACAGGACAGTAAACACCTGGTGTTCCAGGTCCACACTGGTCACGACAATGAATCCAGCCACACTTGTCTCAGAAAGGTTCTCCTCTGTACCCTCAGCAGTGCTGACACTCAGGAGATGGTGTACCATATCTCTGCCAGGGGTGACAGGTACTAACTTGAGCTGATTGTCTTCCTGAGACATGCCCAAAGGTAAACAGGAGTCTGGGATGGTGGGTGCCCCAACTTTGTAGATTTTCACATCAGAAAATTTGACATTGAAGGCATGGGGATAGAAACAGCCTCGGAATCCATAGAAATACTCACGGATACGCTCATCCCTACATTCCCGCCGGAAGTCCTTGGAGCGTTCCACCACACCCCCTGATTTTGGGAGCAACACTGTTCGAACAAAATGAGGAAGGTCCCTTTTCAATTCGTTGTACAGTCGTTCCTGATCCAGAACCACAACCACATCCACTTCAAAGGCTGAAGCAGCATGCACCAGGGCCTGGTAACCGGAGCCCTTGACCCAGCCACAGGTGTTTATGACACAGCCACTCACAGAAGCCCTTCTATTCACTTCACATCTTTGGTTGAACACATCAGCTAAACGTGATGTAATCTGAAAAAGAATCAAAATGAGAACAAAACAAAAACCCGGATACATTTGTCTATTTCATTTACTTATATTTTATGTGAACTGATTTGGTGTTTTGCCTGCATATGTGCCTATGTGAGGGTGTAAAATCCCCTGAAACTGGAGTTATAATTGTAAACCGTCATGTGGGTACTTGGACGCTGGGAATTGAACTCAGGTCCTCAGGAAAGGCAGTCAATGCTTTTAATCACTGAGCGATCTCTCCAGTTCCTAAATCCATCTATTTAAGTTTCTCTTTAGAGTAAGAGGTACCACCCTGTGTAAAGGGCAGGGAATCTAACCAACAGCCTTGAAATGTGCTGGGCAAGTGAACTGCACTTTTTTTTGGGGGGGGGGGGGCTTGCTTTTTCGAGACAGGGTCTTAGTACAAAACTGGAGCCTAACCCTGCCCCCCCAATAGATAGATAGATTAATTAATTAATAATAAAGCAAGCAAGCCAGGCAGTGGTGGCACAGACTTTTAATCCCAGTATCCGGAGAGTTCCAGGATAGGGCTACAGAGAAAACCCGTCTGAAGAACCACACATACATACATAAATATTTAAATTCTTGAATTTCCCTAGGGGAAATTAGATTTCCTTGGGGAGAGGGGGAGGACCACAGAAATGTTTAGCAGTCTGAAGCTAACCTAGGTTTAAATGTTTTTTTTCTAAAATCAAAACGACTAAGTTCAGGGGAAACAAATTCTGCATGCCTGTTTGGTTTTTGCTTTTTTGAGATAAGAGTTTCTCGGTGTAACAACTCAGGCTGGCCTCAAACTCAGAGATCCACCTGTCTCTGCCACCTGAGTTCTGAGATTAAAGGCAAAAATTCTGCAGTTTTAAGTAACAAAATTCCCTACTTCCTCCCCCAACTTAACTTTTCCCTCCACCCCATCTTAGCCCCAGCTCTGACCTTATTATAAAGCTTGATGTTGGTGCCAGGAGTGGTGGAACCAAAATGATATACCAGTGGGGCCTGGATGGAGAAACCTTCTTCCACATCTGCTGGCCGCTCAATGTAAAGGGCCCCCATGGTTCCAGGGATGGACACGGAGCCCTGACCCACATCCAGCTCCACGTAAGTAGGACGGCGCCCCAGACGCACTGCATAGTTGAGTAGCAGTCGACACACTGTGGACTTGCCCACATCAGTTGGGCCCACTACCATCACTCGGGGGCCTCTCTCCTCTTCCTTTTCGGCTTGCCTCCGCATCTGCTCCAAGGCTGTATGAGTGTTGAGGTAAAGCAACATTGGGGTGTCTTTAGAGACATAAGCCACCTCGGTCCGGCCACTCAATTGCAGAGAACAGCCATGCCAAGTAAAAACAGCCACTTTGGCACCAGCATCAAAAGTGAATTTCTTGTTTCTGGTCAGCTCTGTGCCAAAGATCTCCGCCATGCCAGCCAACAGCTCCAGCTGAACTGACTGAGATGCCTCCACCTCAAATCGAAGCTCTGTTTCTCTCTCTAGTTCAAATTTAGTTGTTGGCTTCTTGTCATCACTGGATTCCTCACTCATCTTTTCTGTATAGCTGCTGTGCCTAGAACCCAAATTAAACATTAAACCAAATCATTACATCAGGCATCATTCAAAATCTTCCAATCCCTTTGTCTTTTTCTATACAGTTCTTACAGCCTTCAAACAAACTGGGTATTTGTTTGCAGCTGGTTTCTCCACAATTAAAAGGTAGAGGCATTTTTGTTTGCGACTCTCTCTCTAGTAGGAAGAATAGTAATGCACCTAAGTAGAAAACATTGAGTGAATAATGACTTGGTTATAAAGAGGAAAGCCCCCAACAGATTAACAGGAGACCTGATCGCACTGTGTTCCCTCCACATTCTATTGAAAAAGAAATAACAGATTCCACTCTCCAACTCTCTTAGTCAAGAAGAAACTCTGAAAAAGAAACAAGACACAGGGCTCGGACTAAGAAAACAGTTGCACGCTCGGCTCTGGGACTCCTAGTAGCTACTATAGTCCAATCAACACCCGAACCAACTCCTCAGCTGTTAAATGGTGCAAATTTACACGCCCTCACGAAAGAGTGCTGTTAACTGCGATCACAGTAGGAAAAAACAAAACACTGTCAATTAGAATCTACCAAAGAAACGTTAAGTTTATTTCTGATTCCGAACGGTACTTCTACGTCCAATGTCTGTCGCAGTTAGCTCCGACCCAGAAATGCGGCCAGGTCTCGTAGAAGTGAACTAGGGTCCTTAAACCTTACCTGCACAACCACAGGCCCAAATCAGCTTAGCAAAAGAAGGGCCGGACTGCAACACAGCCTCGCAGAGGAATCACGCACAGACCAGTCGAAAAGCAAATGCGGTTCCGCTCTTGCGCGGTGGGCGAATGCGCAGTCGCGTAATGTCTCTTGGGACTTGTAGTTGAGGTGAGTGAGCGCGCGTTGCCGCTCAGCCCTCTGGGAGTTGTAGTTCAAGGATTGTGTCGTGACGCGCAAGGTGGGCGGGGCAGCGCCGTCACTTTGTGCGGGAAGACCACAGGAGGCGGAGAGAAGGCGCTGCCCGTGCGCCCACGCGCGGGAGGCGGGTTTATGGTCGCCCCATCTGCTGTCCAGGAAAGTTAAGGTCGACCAGAAAGCGAGAGGCCTCATTGGATCCTATGCTCGCCTTCTACAAGCCAGGAAGTGAGGAAGTTAGCAAAACCCAGCTTAAACAGGAGACCCAGGCAGAGAGAAATTGGCAGAAAGCAGTCTTTGAGGCTAGGCAGAGCTGACAACCTCTGCCTGTTGGTGCCTAACATATATATAAGGAACTACGTGTGAATTGTTTTTCCATCTTCTTTTTCTTTTCTAATCTAACTGTAGCCCAGGCTAGCCAACCTCGGATTCTTAGTAATTTCTTCTGCCTCAGGCCCTCTCGTTGCTGGATTTTACAAACTTGAGCCACCAAGCCAGCATATTGTTTGTTTGTTTTTCTTTAGTAAAAGTAGAATAAAATCCAGTCATTCCCTTTACCTTATAAATCAGTTATTATTCATCAACCTCTGCCAGAGTCACTGCTTTTCTATGTAAATTGGACAGTTAGACAAGGTCAATCATTTACACCACTACTAACCAGTTCCATAACATCTATAATCGAGTTTTTATGAGCTCCACCTTTGGAATCTTGTATTGTTGGCTCCCTGCTTGACTTGGATAAATCACTAGTTTCCTTTCCCTGAGACGTCTCTTGTCTGTAAAATGGGAATAATAACAGTATTTGACCTCTTAAAGTTGTTTTGAAGATTGGATGAGATATATGTGAAGCACTAAGCACATTACCTATAATATAGCAAGTATCTGATGTTAGCCTTTAAATTTTTATTATAGGCTGGAGAGACTATAATAATCTCATCTACTCATACAGCGCTTTACATTTTTTGAAGTTCTTTCAGGTGTCTTATGTGACAACACCCTCAAAACTAGGTAGATATCTCCAGTTTCATTTGGGGAGGAAGATAATCACAGACATTTGCCAAAACATTACGTTATTAATAGCACTAGGCTTTTTATTTTGTAGTTTTTTTTCAAGACAGTGTCTGACTGTCCTGGAATTTACTACACAGAACAGACTGGCCTCAAGAAGATTCACTTGCCTCTGCCTCCAGAGTGCTGGGTTTAAAGGCTTGTGCCATTCTGAGGCTTAAAGGTAGGCTTTTGATGATGGTTAATTTCCTTGTTAACTGTGAACACCAATGAGGCACACCTTTGGGTGTGTATGTGAAAGCATTTTACAAAAATGTAACTCAAGAGGGAGGATTCTCCCTGAATGTGGGCAGCACTATTCCAGGGGCTGGAGTCCTGGACTTAGTCAGAAGAGAAGAAAAATGATACTTAAGCACCAGCATTTCACTTTGTCTGCTTCCTGATCTGACCAGATGTGGGTGAGGTTTCAGCATCCCTGTGCTGGTGGACTCTGTCTCCTCAACCATGTGTCAAATAAACTTTCAGTTGCTTTTTTGCCACGTATTTGATTATAGCAATGAGAAATGTAACTAAAACAGATGCAAACCAAGAACTTAGGGAGTTGGATCAGTATATAATAATAAACAGTTACATAGTCTTAACTGGCAGGTATTATTCCATGACTCCACAGGTGCAGGGGGTATGGATACATTTAATTCCAGGTAGAATCCTGTACAGTATTTATTATACTCAACACTCCCATTTTACAGGAACTGCTTTTCTTTCTTTCCTTCTGGTTTTGTTTGTTTGTTTGTTTGTTTTGAGATGGTTTTCATGTATAGCCTTGGCTGTCCTGGAAGTCGACCTTGTGTAGCTCGATGGCCTTGAACTCTCAAAGATTCCCCCTTCCTCTGCCTCCTGAGTGCTGAGACCAAAAGCTTGCGCCACCACTGGCTCACTGCCTTTCTTTTTTGAGATATATGTGTATTAATCTGTGTGTATATACGTGGACCACATGCATGCTTGGTGCCAGCAGATGTCAGAAGACATGTCAAATCTCCTAGAAATTAAGGACGGTTCTGAGCAGCCCTATGGGTACTGGAAATTAAGTCCAGGACCTCTGCAAGAACAAGTGCCTGTAACCCATCCCACAAGCCATCTCCACGGCCACCCCTCATACTGTTTTGTTGTTGTTACTGGTTTGGTTTTTTTAGGGGGCAGGAACTTCTCTGTATAACAGCTCTTTCTGTCTTGGAACTAGCTCTGTAGACCAGGCTAGTCTTGAACTCACAGAGATCGGCCTGCCTCTGCCTCCCTTGTCCTAGGATTAAGGGCATGCACCACCATGGCCCAGCATATTTTATCCACTGCCTGGCATATTTTATGTGTATGATTGCTTTGCATGTCTGATCCCTTTATAGGTCAGATCTCCTGGAACTAGAGTTACCATGATTCCGAGCCACATTGCTCTGGACAGCTGAGCCATCTTTCCAGCTCCCTGTTTTATTTTGTTTTTGTTTTTTGGAGACAAGGTTTCTCTGTGTAGCCCTGGCTGTCACTTTGTAGACCAGTCTGGCCTCGAACTTATAGAGATCTGACTGCCTTAAAGCTAGTGAATACTTTCCTCATTCTAGCCATCTAATGAATTTAGACTGAGATCGTAGGGTAGCTTCCTGGTTTACCTTTCTCTTATTGGCCCTATCTAGCACTCTGTTTTCAGGCAAGTGAGTTCTTACCTCTCAGTTTTCTTGGGGATTTGCTTTCATTATGACATTCATTCACCATGCACACATTAGCTTTTTGGTATTTAATGAAAACCCAGAGCCAGATATTGGGGAAAAGCTGGAATATCAGAGAGAGGAAACAGACCACAGCCAATTCTCACCCAGCCAACTTCTCAGGGTAAAAGCTGTCTTCCAGAGTCCTCACCTGGCTGGTCGCACCTACAGAATACCTCAGTGTCTGCCTACACCTCCTTAGATACCTTCTTCACCCAGTTGTTTCACTTCCCAATTCAACTCTGCATTATATTTCTAGAGATAGGATTAAAGATGTAAGCTACTACTGTTTTGTTGTCAGGTCTTGAACTCACAGAAACACAGAAAGATCTCAGTCTCCTGAGCAATGGGATTAAAGGTGTGAGTTACCACTCTCTGGCCCTCATGCCTCGACTGTGGGTGGATCTGTTCTCTGATATCCCAGGCTGGTTTTATTAAATATAAAACCTATCACCACATCCATTAGCAAATTTCTAGTCTCCTGAAAGGAGTTCATCCTCTTTCTTTGGAACTTGTTCTCCTGAGCCTTCTTTGCTCCCCACACTTCCTCAAGGCAGTGTCTCCAGTTACCTGAAGGTCATCTGTATTTGAATATTGTATAACCATCACAGGCTGAAGTTAGGAAGAGCGTCTTCTCCCTCTTAGATGGCTCTGCACTTTGCTTCTTAAATACAGAAAAAGGACAGAGCATGTGTGCTCGCCCACTGTCTCTCTGGGGACTCCTGCCATCTCCACCCCATCCCGCATCGTTCTGCCATGTCTTACTCTTGCTCCAACTCTCCGGCTAAATCTTTGACCATTTTGTTCCTTTGTTGATTTAAATTTATGAAAATCATTTTTGCTTCTTCCAGCTTTAAATACAGCCCCACGAGCCCTTTCTCTTTTCTCAAGACTGGATCCTCTATCTCCTTTTATCTTTCCTTTGTCCTTTGATCTCTCATGTTGTGTGTGACGATGTAGTGGTGGCAGTGTGCCCGCAGTGTGCATGTAGAAGCCAGAGGGCAACTTTTCAAAGTTGATTCTGTCTGGAGATTGAGCTAGGTTTTCAGTGGGGCTTTTTTAGCAAGTGTGTTCGTTTTACCTGCGGAGCCTCTCTACAGAGCCTTTATTTTCTCTCAAGTCTGTTGCCCAGACAAAATCCCCCCCACCCCCCTTTCTCTCTGGTTTTTGGTAGTTTTGATTTGGTTTGGTTGGGTTGGGTTGGGTTTGGTTGGATTGGGTTGGGTTTGGTTGGGTTGGGTTGGGTTTGGTTGGGTTTGGTTTGGTTTGGTTTGGTTTTTTTTGAGAGCTTTGAATGCCTGATCTGCCATCTCTTCCTCCAGATGCTGGGGTTGGTTACACGTATGTGCCATCATGGCAGGCTTGTCTTTTTGACACAGTGTCTCACACTCTAGGCCAGGCTGACCTGAATGAAACTCACTGTGTAGTTCAAGGTGGCCTCTCACCTCGTCTTCTTGAATGCTGGTAACCTTTAGCCAGCTCTTCTCATTTTCAGGCCTCAAGTACTAAGGTTATGATACACACATTGGGTTTTCAGAACTTACCTAAACCCCAGACTTGTTCCTGATTGAATTCAGAATCCCCCTTTCTTCTACCCAACTAGCAGCATCTCATTACCATCTTCCCTGTCTTAACCCTTACCCTCCCATGAGGAATACAACTCTTTAGAACTGTGTTTTATAGTTTTCATATTCTGAAAGTTAGCCTCTGATTAAAAAAGGAAAAACAAAAAACGGAGTTTTGTTTTGTGGTGGGGCGTCTGTGTTCACGTTTTAGTGACAGACTAGGACTGTACTCCGTGGAAAGTGCTCTAAGTCAGATGAGTTTTAACTAGAAACTGATAAAAAAAAAACAACAAATCCCTCCACAAAGCAAAGGTTTGGCATTATGTCTCTTGAAATATCAAAAAAGTAATAGTCAATATTCTCTGGGATTAGGGGTTATAAATGTGGTTTTGTTTGTGTTGGTTTGGGGTTTCTCTTTATTTATTCCTGATCTTATGATAAAGGACAGACTGGCCTGTAATTTGCAGTTCTTCTGCCTGCCTGGGTGCCCGTGTAGAGAATGCTGCTCTGATATAACACTAACACTAATGCATAACAAAACTCAATTCAGATGCTAACTTAAAAAGTTAACAACAAAAAGTGTGGGGGGGGGCAAAAGAAAATTGCATTACTCTTAGTGCCTATTGTGTGTTAGGCAATCCTTTGGAAATTTACATGCTATCTCACACAGTCACTCCTCCATGAGGTAAATATTATTAGCTTCACTGAGCAGAAGAGGAACTGTATGGTGCAGAAGGATTAGTCACTCGCCCGTGGTTCCTGGTGAATAATTGGCAGAGCTAAGATTTCAGCTCTGGAGTCTTTGAGATCAAAGCCAGACACTTGGCCGTTATTTGTAGACTCGAGCAAACCACTGTTTAGTAAAGTCTCTTCTACATGCAGGGTTTTGTACTAGAAGATTCAGTCTTGGGATGAGTTTTCCCTGAGGATCTGCCTCAAGAAAGTCTACAGACCAGGCAAGAGCCTCCTGTCATATAGGTGTCTTCATTTGTGGACAAATAATTTGGAGGCAGTAGTTTATAAGAGGTTCCTGAGTACAAGATGTTACATTTGACCTATGGCTTCTTTGTTGGGGAGGCATTAAACTGAAGATGTTAAAGCTTCCAAATGCTCAATACTGTCCACATTCGAGTGCTCCTTTTGTCATCCACGACAGTTAGTATATCCTCTACCCTGCATCAGAGCTGATGTCAGAGTGGAAGTGGAAAAATGTATCCTGTTGAGTGTGTGTGGACTTCCTGGCTCTCTATATCCAGCTCTCACTTCCCCAACCTTGCTCCCTCCAGCTCTGCTACCCTCACCCCATCCCTGCCCTTCCCTCAGGTTCTGTTTCCTTGGTCACCTAGTCTTGCTCCTTAACAACCTATCTCTCCTTAACAACCTACCACCAACATCATCGCCACCCCAAAACCGGCCATCCCTCTGCCTCCACTCCCTAACACCACTCCTCTAGCCCTGTCCCTTGATGCCTGCCCCCTCCCTCCCAACCCGCCTCCTGTGTCTCCCAGCCCTGCTCTGACGTGGGAGGTGAGGGGGGTGGGGGGTTGGATGACTCACAGTGTTATGATGCAGTTCCACAACACACAGCTACATTTACCCACAGACCGAGGTACAGAACAAGAGGCAACCTCTGGCCTCCAGCAGCTGTCCAGCCTGCAGTCCCAGTTCTCAACCCCTCAGCTACCTTCCCTCATTCCTATCCCCTTCCCAATTGAAGGATCGGAAAGAGAAGAGAGAAGAGTGAGCAGAGATATTGAGAGAGATAGACGGAGATCTCTGGAGCAGACCTCAAGGTGAGGGGGGCAGCCCTTCTCCGAATCATTTTTTCCTCTTTGCAAATTTTCTCTTCCTGCTGCGTGTTGCTTTCTTTCCTTTGCAAAAGCATTATTCATCCACCCTTTGTCCTCCCTTCCCCCTCCCTGGTCCTCCGCTCCGTCTCTCGGCTCCCCATCCTTCCCCAAGCTCTCACGATTCTCTATCGCACTTATTTCCCGGCAACTTTGGCTCCAGCATCAGACATCACTGTTTATTGTTTTTGCTGCTAGTGCAGACCCCCCAAAGCCTGCCCTGGGAGCTGGCTGCTCTGCTAATTATTCGGACCATACCATACTGAAAATGCTGGCCCACGGGGAGGCAAAACCTCAAAGCAATTGAATCTATCCATTGTGAGCACAAGTCCCCCACCCCCTTTTTATTCCCTGAGAGGCAGGGGCTCCTCAGCTGGTTCCATCGGCCTCTACCTCATCACTTCTGCTGTCCGTTGCCAGTCTTCCCAGTTGCAAGCCTTTCTGCCTCCCCCCCCCCCCCCACCTCCTACAGTCCAGCCCCAGATCAGCGTCAGGGAATCGTCTTCTTCCCAGCTCTCACCTTTGTTTTTGTTTGGTTGGTTGGTTTCTTTTCTTTTTCTTTTTTTTTCCTGCCCCAGTCATTTGCCTGAGTCTCTTCACCCAATAATGAGAAATGACAAGAAATGACCCCAACTCTTTTATGATTTTTTTTTTTTTTTTTTTTTTTTGCAGCTTCTCCTCTGCTGGACAGAGAAGCAGGGGACAGGGAGGGAGGCGTGACAATGACGGAAGTACAGGGCTGGGGAAGGAGCAGGGAGGGGGTGAACCTGGCATCTCCTAGCCCCTTGAAGTAGGTGTTTCAAGGTGGAACCTTGAGAGGAACTCGAAGGCAAAGTTGAAGGCAGATCAAGGAAGTGATGCTGAACTGTGTAGCAAGGACACAATGTCACCCTGAATTTGGCCCAAGGTGTCTTCCTAGGACTCACTCAGCCAATGGTTGAGAACCAGAAACTGAAGATGGTTTCATTCAGGGAGATTTGTGGAAACACTGTATGGCAGTCCTTGGAGAGAACAGAATAGACAAGGGGATGCTTTTGGCCACCACAGAGAACAGCCTGTATGTCCTGGCACCTGGAGCCATACTGCCTCCTTTGCTTGGTGGTCTAGCACCATCACTAGAGCACTTAGCGGGCACCTCTGAAGGAGACACAGGCTACCCCACCCACAGCCGCCAGCTTTGGCACCTCACCTGCTTATCAGAGTTCACAGATGTCACCTCCCTCCTTATCCTCTGCCCCACAGTACCTCAGCCACATTGGGACTGGAGTGTGAGCAGATACTAGTGACTCCAAGATTCTTAATCAGAACCCTGCAATTATTTCATTTGCTGCTGCCCTGTCACTGGTGTTTGTCCGGGAAAAGAAACATTTTCTGCCTTTTTCCCAAAGCCAAGCTCTTAAAACTAAGGAGTCTCCTTCCCCCGCTGTTTCCTGTTAACGCTGCTCTCACACTATACCACACAGCCCAGCACAACACAGGAGTCTGGCTTCTGGTGTGATGCCTACTTTCCACGGGTGCAGCTCCCAGGCTTGCTGGAGGAAAGATAACTTTTGTCCTAGGGTTAGGTGTCCGTCTTTAACTTAGAGCTAAGGTAACAGTAAGTAGTGATGAGACCTGAAGACCAGAGGCAGGGAAGACGACAAGTGCTCCCTCTAGCCTGGGATATGTAGCTGAGGATGCAGGATTGAGAAATAGCCATGTGTAAGGTCTGAGACACTGAAGAAGCTACCAAGTTTTATGGAGTTCCAGGGCTCAGGACCCAACCCCAGGAGAGCCCATTCCTCCTTCCCAAAATGTGGGCCAATTGTATTATAAACAAAGTCTTTGAGACAAAAAAAAAAAAAAAAAAAAAAAAAAAAAAACCAACAAAAACCGACTCAGGTTCTGAGCTCATGTTAAGGGGCGGTTTCTTGCAGAACTGGACACAAGTGTAGTCTCTGCAGGTGATGTTGCTCCTAAGTTCTGCCAGCAGGCTGCTCTCAGTGGAAAATGCTGGAGGCTGCTACTGCCTCTGGAGAGAAAGAGGTACCAACTCCCTGGCCATGGCACAAGCCGCCTGGAACCGCTGCCAGGGCAGAATGGGACTCTAGGGGACAGAAAGTACAATGGGAAGCTGAGGGCTGGTGGTGATGGAGAAGGGGGGGCATAGATGAACGGAGTCTCATCTTCTTTAGTCAGGAGTGTCCATGAGGTCACATCCCTGATGCATCCTCATTTCTTACCAGGTGATTTCCATTTCTATCTGGTTCTCGTCTGGGGGGGCCCTGGCCGGGCAGCCCCCCCACACTTCTACTGTCCTGAAACACGGCTCTAGCCAATCTGCTCCGCTGCTTTACCTGCGACCGTCTCTGTGGGGGCTGCACGGCACCAGCCCCTCCAGCCCGTCAGGGCATCGTCCTCCAGCCCGTCATGCCCAGCTGTGACCCTGGCCCGGCCCCTGCCTGTCTGCCCACCAAGACTTTCCGCAGCTACCTGCCTCGCTGTCACCGCACTTACAGCTGTGTCCACTGTCGAGCACACTTGGCCAAACACGATGAGCTTATTTCCAAGGTAATACTGAGTGAAGGGAGAGTCTGCCACTTCCCCATGCTTTCATTCTGAAGGCAACAGGGCAAGAGGTCTCCTGTCACTTCAGCTGGGATTTACCCAGTGGTCACTGTCTGTCCTGTTTCCACAGTCCTTCCAAGGGAGCCATGGCCGGGCCTACCTGTTTAACTCCGTGTGAGTCTACCTCTTTCTTTGTGTGTGCGTGTGTTTTGTGTGTGTATATGTGCCTGTACTCCAACAGCTCTCTTCGTTGCAAAATGGGGGTAAGCCTTTAAAAGGATCTGGTACCGCTGGACTTACCTTCCCCTTGATAAAGGGGTTCAGAAGAGCGGTCTAAGTTTGGTGGGGTAAAAGAAGGCCCAGGCACTGATGCTAGAGGGGTGGACCGCTTCTAGTTCTCCCAGACAGAAATCCTTTTGGGTAGGTTGGGGAATGGACTGACAGAACAACCCTACTGTGTGCTGGGTCCTTGTTTCCTGAGACAGGGTCAACGTGGGTTGTGGGCCAGCTGAACAACGCCTCCTGCTCACAGGACTCCACTCGGTAGCTGACATTTTCTGTGAAAGCTGCAAGACCACCCTGGGCTGGAAATATGTAAGTATTTGAAGAGGACCACTTCCTAGACAATCCCCAAGGCTCTCCAAACCCACACACCAGGCCTTTGCATGGTCCACAGAGGGAGCTTGGAACTGGGTTAGCCTAGGGGTGGGTAGGAGCTTGGAGGGGAGACATTTTTCCCCCGTAGTCACTACTCTACTCCCCACTAGGAACAAGCTTTTGAGACCAGCCAAAAATATAAAGAAGGGAAGTACATCATTGAGATGTCACACATGGTGAAGGACAACGGCTGGGACTGAGGGGCTCAGCAGGCTGTGGCCCTCCTCCGCATGCCCCATCTTCCTCACACCAGTCCCCTGGCCCTGTGAGCAGTCCACACCAGCATGAGTACTGCCCACCCCTGGGGAAACCTGGCTCCAAATGTCCACCGCCTCCCTTCCCTCACCACAGCAGTACCAGGTCCTTTTGGAACAGGAACCTGGAACACCCCAGGGGTGGCTAAGTCTCAGGAGTGGGTAGTAGTCAGGGAAATATAAAACTGGGGCAAGGAGAGAGGATTGTGAACTCAGGCAGATAGGACTGTGAACCACCAAATCTTGATCAGCCTTTTTTGAATGAACAAGACAAACATTGGTGGTGAGACTAAACCACAGAATAGCAAAGACTTAGGTTGGAGTGAAATTTTCGTCTCAGATATCAGGGCCCCCAGAGTCTGAGGGTAGTTTACCCAACCCCATTCTTAAAGAAAAAACACAAACCCTAGACCCTGGGAAATCAGTTACAGGGGTTTCCATTTCACTCCACTGTTTACCTTGGCACTAAAGAGGCACTTTTAAGTATCTAATCTTTGCCATAGGGTAGGGTGGGGAAGGCTGTTCCAAGAACAGCCCCCACTCCCAGCTGGCTGTTGCCAGAGAGCAGTCTATGGGCATTCCCCAAGGCTTTGCCACTGCTCCCTGGGACCCAGTCCCTTGGAAGTAGGTGGGTGGATCATCGGCGCTGCGGGACCAGTCTTTTCAGTGACTGCCACCAGCGAATGAAACTTTTGTATGATACATAAAGTGTTTGGGTCTATTTTTAATAAAAAGGGGAAAAGCAACTGTGAGGTGTTGTCCTGGCTTTCCTTCCATAGGTATGGACCTTGTTCTGTCGCCAGCATGCACACCAGCAAGGGCCCCCTTTTTTAAACCGGTAGGAGGCAGCAGTTGCTTTGTCTCTGGCAAGATTCTCCACCTGTTTACAAGTGGTAAGCATCCAGGTGAATTGAGGCATGGGTTTTGATGAGCTCGTCCATGGGGAGCATGGACCTCCGAGTGAGGCTTTTCTTTGCACTCAAGAGTAAGCAGCTGGTGCAAACTTATACCATAGTTTGGTGGTTTGTCTCTTTTTTGTTGTCTTGTTTTTTATTCTAGAATATCTTAAACTCATGGCTAATACCCGAGGCTAAAATGAAAATCTATGGGCCAAAATGTTGCTGGCAGTTGATCCTAAGTGGGCTGTAGCTCAAAACTATATCGTCAACACAAGAGTGATATAGGGAACATGGTTGGGGTGCACTGATAAGGAATCTCAACTGGGAGCAGCGTAGCCCCTACAGGGGAGACTGTATGCATGGCAAAATTCTGTTAACACCCCTATTTCCAGATCAACCCATGGACATTGCAAGTATCTATAGGTATGTAATACTTGTAAGGCATTGTGTTGAACTCCAGGGATGCGTGGCTAACAAACTAGCCATGGCCTGACTTCTAGTGGATCAGTCTAGTGGCCATGGAAGGAAGCTAGGCCATCCCAACAAAAGGTAACAATGGCTCTTATACAAAGGAAGCTTAAGAAACTTTGCTCGTATTTGGAGTCAGGGATGGCTTCACAGAAGAGACCATGATGGAAAGATGTACAGGCAAAGGGCAGGACCAGGAAGACTCAGAACTGTGATGTGGCACAAACTTGGCTCATTTGTGGAGATTGTTTTTGTGGCTAGATGAGCAAGAGACGTAAGGATCAAGAAAGTGAGCTCTAACGGTGATCTCAGCCTTCCTGATGCTGCGGACCCCATAATACAGTTCATTTCATGTTGGTGGCACCCTAATCGTAAAAATATTTTCCTTGCCACTTCCTAACTAATTCTGCTGCTGATATGAGTGAACATAGACTGTTATTCCAGTCTTGTGTAGTCTAGGTTGATCTTCTAACTTGACATGTGATTTTGAACATCTGATCCCCTGCTTCTATCTTTCAAGCACACTCTACCATATCTAGCTTTTATGTTGTGTTGTCCAGGGCTTCCAGCATATTCTCTACTGAGCCAGACCTCTCCACACCCCAAAACTTAAGAGTAGAATGACATTGTCAAATAGCTGTTTTGTACCAGACATGAAGCAGCTTTTGTTTGGGGGAAGGGGTCCACAGGCAAATGGTCACACTGTGTATCTCTGGTTTGTCTGGAACTTCCTATGTGGATCGTGCCAGGCTCCAGCTCACTTGGTTTTACCTGCCTTCCAAGTGCTGGGATTAAAGGCATGCACCACTATGTCCAGAAAGACAAAGATAACTTTAATAGCTTGAAGTAATATTTAGAGTTATCTATACTACCTCAAATACTGTTAACACTAGAATGGAGAGACTGGGCAGAACTGGTAGGCACAGAAGGGAAAAACCCATCTGAGTGCTGGGGCCAAAGTATGTCTGCCTCATTGTTCAGTTTCACTGATACCAATTATCTTTTAAACTCTAGTAAAGACTCAATTCCATCTCTTGGTCACACCAGAGCAAGCTCAAAACCGCTCAAGGAGAGTCCTGTGAAAGACAGAAAGATAAATGGCATGGTTGTGGAGCAGGAGATGACGCTGGGCCTAGCTTAAGTGATTAATCTTTTAAGACCATAAGTAATACTGTCCAAATCTTGAGTGCCCAGACAGGCCTGCTCTCAAGAGCCATCATCATCAAGTGATGTGATCAGGTCATGCAGAAAACTTGGGATACCGAAGCCTCTCTGCCTAGGCAGCAGTTCTATCAGCCTCTTTCCTTTCTTGTGGACCTCATATATTCTCCCACACTTCATCAATGGCCCATTCCAAGCCTGTCTGAAAATCCAGATCTTCATTTAAGGAGCTGATGAGGACATCCTCATATAACCAGCAGGGGGCGTAAAACCTTTCACCCCCTCGTTTCAAATCTCTCCTGACCAAAACAAACAAACAAAAAACCCACAATGGATACCTTCCTGTTGGGCTCAGGACAGAGTTATGAGCTCAACAGTCCTAGCCAAGACAGCTCAAAACTTTTCTAGCTCCATTTTCTTCATTTAACAAACAAGGACATTACTTGCCAACAAGAAACAGGCTCATGGTGATGTATGCAGTGTCTGGCCTATAAACTGCTCATGTAAATGGCTTCATAAACCCAGATTTTCACCAGGGTAGCTGACTGGTGCCCAGATGGGAGAAAAACAGCCACGCTGAGGAGGCTGCCGGCACTGGTAGCACTAAAGGCCGATGCCCTTTTAACATTGCACTGCTCGTTATAGGAGAAGACAGTAGTACAATGTGAAAAGAGCTCCGGCCAGCAGCAAAGGCATGCCGGCCCTACCTCCTCACCCTTTCTCCCAGTCCCTTGGCCCACTCAGCTCACAGCCTTCCTCTTCCTCATTTCCTTACCACCAAAGATCCATTTTATTTGAGGGGTGCAGGTCCATATGAGGCAGCTAACAGATTCCTAGCATTTTGCAAAACGACTCTTCAAAGGAAATAACTTGTTTTTTAAATAGTCCAGGCAATAAACACACGAGTTTGGCATGTCTGCCTGCAACTTTTCAGAGAGAACCTTGCCACCCGGAAGCACAGAACCTTCTACTTTACTCCAGTCTAAAGCTAATCTTTCTTTCTGATAAGCTTTAGAGGTCTCAAGGTGATGTCTCAGGTGATGGACCTCCAGGACCAGAGTAATGGGATATAATTAAGGAGATTAGGCAGGAGAGAAGCTCCCAGATCTGGAGGTGCAAGCGTGGCTTCCTTTCTGAGGGCTTCGAAGCAATCTATAAATTCGGAATTAAGAAAAATGGTCAGTGATTTAGCTCTTGAGGTAAAGGATAAACTTTCATTGATAGTGGGATTAGAAACCAAGTTTCCCGTCCACCCCAAGTTTAGTATCCAAGTCTTCATACTCATTTCCATGCCCGTAGTCCATCATCCTTATTCTGGGGGCTACGGAGACTGATGAGAACTCAAAGCCAGGTGCACTTGGAAACCCAAAGACTCAGAGCCTCGCCGAGCTCTAGTGTCATAAACCAGCTAAAGCTACTGACCAGAAACCCACTACAGTTTTGACCAAAGGGACAGAGGCTGAGAAGCAACTCCTTCTTGTGGAGATCCATTCAGACCATGGAGCAGCCTCAGGGAGACCAACCGCCTTCCCTATCCACTGCAACAAGCAGGAAAAATGGAGGACTGAATTCCACTCGGGGGTTCTTCCTCTGGGCTTCCCTCTCTAGCCTCCTCCCACCCCCTCAGGAAGCAGGAGAGGTTCTTTCCCGCCTTCCCAGGCAGAGTTTGTTCTTGTAATATGCAAACACAGGGCCCTGCCCCAGTTTGCACAGTTCTAATGGACAAAAACTGACCCCCGCTTGGGTCAGTCGCCAGGCCTCTCTGCTCTGGACTTAGGCAAGCCAGTTGGGAACTGGACCAGGCCAACATGGGGCAAAGGGACAAAGACAAGACTACCCAGTAAGCTTCAGGGTAGCCAAAGAAGATTCTTCATCAAGGGGTCCCCAGATCTTCCCTTAAGGGATGAAGGGAGAGGCGGCTGGGACACCGAGTTCCTTGGAGCTCACGTGCCCAACTCATTCCTGAGAGGGGAGACCAGAAATTCAACAGCCAGAAGGACCCCTCCCCCACCTTGGGCCTAGGAGCCATCCCCCCAGCTCCTTCCAGAAGCCGGTGTAGAAACAGAGGAGGAAATGGGGGAGGGGAGGCCCTGGCTCAAGTTCTCTCCACTCCCCCTCCTCATTGGCCACCATCTTCCGGCCCCTGCCTGCCAGAGCAGCAGGGATGGGGCCCAGCCTGTGGAAAGGAGAGAAAGGGCAGGTGGGGGGTTAGCTGGAGCAGCGGGGGCAAGGGGCTGGCTCTAACTGTCTCCTCCTGCAATCCCCCCACCTCCTCCTGCAACCATGGCGACGGGAGGAGGAGACCAGGAGGGTCCTGAAAGCCCTGTTCTGTGAATGGGATGAGAGGGGCAGCTGGGAAGTGTGGGGTGAGGGGCGCTTTCCCTCGACACCCAACTGTGCCCCTGCCACACCTCGAGGCTGGACCACACGCGCTCGCACGCACACGCAAACTCTCAGCCATACTTGCTACACAACTCACCCCAACTGGAGGGTGGGGGCATAGCTCCCCACATCCTCGCCCCCCCCCCACTGCTACTAGCTAGAGCCAGTCTCACAACCCTACAGCAAGCAGGGCTCACCTCACAAGTTCTAGAGGTGATGAATTCCCTGCAATGCTCTAGCTGCTCTCGGAACACACCCGCTAAGTCCCCCGCATCCCCACACCCTCCCAAGCCCGGGGACAGGCAGATGCCCCAGTCCCCCACCCTTTCCCACCACGCCCCCCATTGGAAAATGACAGTGAGGCCACCTGGGGAAGACCTCGTGCTTCCCAGATAGTGTTTCGAAAGGAAAAATAAAGAAGATACCTACGAGTGTAGAATAAGGAGGGAAGGAAAAAGCCGAGGAAAAGGCCGAGCCCCCCTCCCTTCCCCGAGAAGAAAACCGAAAGGCGCCGAGCTCCCAATACCTACACATCTTCGGTTCCTCTACCCGCCACCTCCTCCTTCCCGGGCTCTTTCTCTGCCTTTCCCTCCCTTTTGGCTCCCCTTCCTGGCCTCGCTCCCCTTCTTACGCCCTCGTAGCCCGCCAGCCTCTCTCTGTCCCCGCCGGGCTCGAGTCCCCGTCAGCTGCTCCTCCACCCGCCGGTCGGGACCGAGGCTCCGGAACGAGCTGGCCGCGGCGCTCCGCTCCTCTGGGGATCTGGCTCTTCCCCCCGCGCCCCCTTTCTCCTTCCACACTCCCTGCCGTCCATCTTGAATACTTGGGATTCTTGAATGGAGTGAGCAGGATCCGCTCCCCCAGGCTCTCATTGGCTGTGGGTTAACCCTTTTGAAACGAGATCCTCCCTCCCATTGGCTGTCAGGCTCCCCTCTTCTCCCCCAACCCCCATCCTCCCCGCCTCCCGACTGCCCTCGAGGTCAGGGCGCTCCCGGGCGCCCCCTCCCCTGGCCTCTCGCCTCCTGTTCCCTGTTCCTACCTACCCCATTCCAGGATGCCCCTCTCCCAGCTCTTTTTCCATCACACGGGGACACACACGACACACACACTCTGCAGGTGAAGGCAAATCCAATTCCCGCCAAATGCAACTCCCGGATGGGCTGGCAGAAGCCCTGTTCCTCGATGCCCCTGGTTGCTGGACTTGGAGACCTCTGAAAGATGCATCGGGTCAATTTTCTACCTATCTTTAGCAGCCCCTCTGCCCAGAAGAACTAACTTACCAAGCAGGGAATTTTCTCCCCGTTTTAGCCTCACCCAAAGTAGTGCGGGAGCCTCCTGAATATATGCGCCCCCTGGACTGGGCAGGAAGCTGGCAACTCCAGAAAGAGGTGGGACTGTTCTGAAGAGCTAATCCCGAGTGCCGCGGGGCAAGCCTGACCCGATCAGGAATGCACAGCATCTGAAGCCCTGGTCAGTCGCAAACATCTCTCTAAATCAGCCTTGCCCCCACCCCCAGCCCTCCTCCCCCTCCTCCCCCACCAGCACCACCACCAGTTAAGAAATTTGAGCCGAGGGGATCCTAGAGTCTCACAAGGAAAGAGGGAATAGGAGGATGTATCACAAAGTATATCTTGAATCTGGACTCATATTTGCTGTAAGAAGCATTCCTTCCCTGGGCCTCAATCTCCACATTTGTAAAAGAGTTAACAGTACGGTCCTATGGATTTTTCTGGGTACAAACGGAAATGGTTCTATACATGTGTCATCCAAGATGGTAGCCATTGAAAAGTTTCTGCACCCCATAAGCCTCTCCGCCGACCGAATAATCCAAATCAGACAGAATTAGAAAAAAACCCGGTTTAATGTTTAATGGGTAAAGCATTCTCGGGATTCTCTAGCGCACCCCCCCCCCCCCAACCAGGGAAAAGACCACGTGTTTGTATTCTGGGGTGTAGTTTAAATATCCTATGGGAGTGGTCTTGGACATCTCTGGGGGAGGAGCCGTGTTTGGCGGGATTTTCTGAGGGGCAGGGTCTGGGCAGCCATCTGAGCAGCCATCCTGAGACATCCTGCTATTTATCACTTGAGATCTGGCTAGAGTAGAGGAATTGGCTTTTAGATTTAGTTTAATAGTATTTTAAAGTTTATCAGAATATATTAATTGTAGAAGGAGTCTCGTTATGAATTTTTGTTCTTAATTTTGTGTGTATATTTGTTTGCTTTTGAGACCGTGTGTCACAAACTCGGATTTGCTGTGAAATTGAGGCTGGCCTTTTTCTTTCATATAATGACTACTTTATTTGGAAGCATAGTATATACATCTAGAATCTTTGTCCTGATGAATAACAGAGTATTCGTGTGTGTGTGTGTGTGTGTGTGTGTGTGTGTGTGTGTGTGTGTGTGTGTGTGTGTGTGTGTTGTATGGGGGATTTTTGAGAAAACGTCTCACTATATGGTCCAAATCCACCCCCAAATTTTCAGCTGTCCTTTTCACTAAGCCTTTGAAATGTGATTACACCCACCCTGAGCCACCGTACCAGGTTTCTTTTCTTTCTTAGTAAAGAAATCCTTTTATTTTGTCAAAAGTTGTGCAGTTTTCCAGACCCACGTCTCACATCACCAAAGGCATAAATGCATAGGGAAAAAACAGTTCAAAATCCTTGTCCAGATACTGGTCTTTTTTCTAAAAAAAAGTTGTTGTCTAATATGAAAAGTATATGAAGGACATGCATCGAGGTCAGTAGACAACTTGCTAAGATTGGCTCTCTCTCTTCCATCACGTAGGAACCTGTTATTTTTTACAAGACTAAAAGTCAAGATGTTGCTGGGCATGGCTGAAACAAACCTATAATTTCAGCACTTAAGAGGCAAAGTCCTGAAGATCAGAAGTTTAAGGCCATTCTTGGCTACATAGTAAGTTTGAGGCCAGCCTGGGCTATGTGAGAATCTTTTTCAACAGCTAGAACGTAAGATATTGTTAGGAATGAAGATGGGACATGCCTCTTAAAGATGAGGGATAGACAGGAGTTAGCATACACTAATAAAACCCGTACATCCTTAGCACACACACACATATCATTAAAGTTATCCAATATGTGCTTTTTAACCAAGGCCATATGGGAACTGGGGTAGAAGTTACCAACAGTGTTGATGTTTAAGGACGGTCAGTTGTAGGAAGATCCAATGGGTTCCTGCAAGCAGCATATGAAATTCCTGAGTTCCTGGGCATGTCAGAACTACAAGAAAATAGGAAGAAGCTGAGCATGGTGGTGAGTACCTATAATCCCAGTTCTTGAGAGGCTGAGGCTGGAGAATTGTCAAAAGTCTGGGCTACAAAGCAAGACTATTAAAGAGGGAGGGAAGGGGGAAGAAGGAAGGAAGAAAGGGAGGGAGGGAGAGAGGGAGGGAGGGAGGGAGGGAAGAGCTGAGCACTAAATTAAATTTAGTGAAAGATCTCATGGCATCTCCTACCATGAGGAGACGCTGCTGTGGATGAAAGAATAAGTGAATTTATTCATTCTTGAGCTGATGCAGAAACAACTGGCTGGGACAGACGTACGGAGGATTGGGGACATAGGATGCCAAGTATTCCCATAGCTGTAAGCTGGGACCACTATGTATAGACCTCTAACATAGTCCCGAGGGAATGCCACTGGGTGTTAGTAAAGGGGAGAGCTGCACCAGTCTCAATTTGTAGGAAATTTGTTCAATTTCTGCTTCTAGAAGGTTCTTCCAGGATTATATATTGTGTGTCAGAGGTCAAGGAGATACTTAGGAAATGGCTCTATCTTCAACCTGCCTTTACTCCCAAGTGACACTGACTGCTAGATGACTTCTTTGGTGAAAGACAGGTAGCTTGGGATGGGATTCAGTACAGCTGCCCAGAAATAGCATCTGAGACTTGATGATCCAAATAATTTAGTCAGAAGATGATGGTCAAGGAGGCAAGAGCACCCACCACCAGGAAAAGGAAACCCCATCAGAGCTGAGAGGTAGGGATATGGTGGTATGTACTCTGGTGTTTGGAAATTACTCAAAAATGCAGAGTAGGGGCCATGGAAAAGCAAGCCAGAAGGAGACTCTAAATTACATTTTTGTAGCCACTGCTCAGTTCTGAAGACATCATTTTCCTTGAAGGTTCTCTTACCCTTCCCCTGCCCATACGTTCATCTAAACGGCCTAGAACCTCTATCTTAGCTCTCTGCTGCGTTGTATTGGTCTGAAAGCTCTCCCTTCAACAAGACTTTTGCCTGCAGACAGAGGAAACTCTTGTTCCCCACTAGAGGACTGATTTTCTTTGCTCCGCATTCCCAGTGCCCAAGTGTAATGTGCATGAAGGGTTTCCTTTTCCATTTACAATCTTCCAAAGCCATGCTTGACCCCATTCCTTCTCAGAAAAGAAACCTACCCTACTTGTTATGGGTGTATAAGCAACAACAACAATGTACTCAGGAGCTGTTTGGCTTCTAGACACCCTACACCATCTCCACAGTCTTCTCTCCCTTAGGAGCTTCAAAAAACACTTGGCTGCATGCTCACTCTTCTTTTGACCTCCTAATTCCCATCACCCTATAAGTATTTGGGCATCTCAAAACATCAACAAAATTCAAAACCAAACCTCTAAACGTGAGGCAATAATACTGTGTATACCTGTCCTCTGCAGTCTGGGAGGACTGGTTCTGAAGTGTTGGGATGAGTCAGTCAGCTCACCGCTTAAATGTCAGTGGAGGTCACTTGTTGCCTGTTATTACCACGGCCCTGGACTCACTGAAAGATCTTGTCAGTGTTCTTCAGTTCCCCCTCCTCCCTCAATAGGGTGTCTTTCCGTCCTCTCTCCTGTGCTTTTGTGCCCGGCAATTGACCATATGCAAGGCTTTGGAATCATGGCCTTGAAAGCATTGCTGCCTCATAGGTGTGCTGTAGCAGAGACACACACAGCAGGCACATCCAACAGAACACGTTCAAATAGCAAGAGAACTTTGTTCTGAGGTACATTCCTTTCTGAGGTCTTGATGCCATCCTTATCTCTGCAAGAGTGATTGCCCTAGTAATCTGATCTTCAACCACTTTTCCTAACCTAGGTGAGGGTCAGCAGGGTACATACAGTTCACACTCCTTCATCTACCACATGAATTCTAGTTGGTATTTAATGTGAACTCCGAGCCAGATGTTGGGGAAAAGCTGGAATATCAGAGAGAGGAAACAGACCACAGTCAATTTTCACCTTGTCAACTTCTCAGGGTAAAAGCTGTCTTCCAGAGTCCTCCGCCTGGCTGGTTGCTCCTACAGAATACCTCAATGTCTGCCTACACCTCCTTAAATAGCTTCTCCACACAGTTGTTTCACTTCCAGGTTCTGTGGTGATATATTGTATATTTAATAAAATCAGCCTGGAATATCAGAGAACAGATCCACCCACAGTCAAACCATGAGCATCAGAGAATGGCAACTCACTCCTTTAATCCCAGCACAGGGATGACAAAGTGGCAACTCACACCTTTAATCCCAACATGGGAATGACGGGATGTGAAACAACTGGGCAGAGAAGATATCTAAGGCAGGCATAGGCAGACACTGAGGTATTCTGTAGAAGTGACCAGCCAGGCTGAGGATTTATGAAGATAGTTTTTACCTTGAGAAGTTGGCTGAGTGAGAACTGACTGTGGTCTGTTTTGATGTGGAAATGCCTTTCTGTATGCTGTGAATATCAATCTTTAAATAAAGGAGCTGTTTTGGCCCATGACAGGCACCATAGATGAAGTAGGAGGAGAAATCAAAGCACAGGTAGGAGAAGCAGGTCGGAGTCAGGCAGATCGAGCCAGCTACCCAAGGAGCAACATGTAAGGAACACAGGTGAGCCACGGGCCACGTGACAGACAGATGAATAGAAATGGGTTGATTTAAGATGTAAGAGCTAGCTAGCAATGTGCCTGAGCCATAGGCCAAACAGCATAAAGTTAATATAAGCGTCTGAGTCATTTTGGGGGCCTGAGCAGCGGCGGGCGGCTAAGGGGTCTGTGGGTCTGAGCCTTTGGCCGCCTGGGACCAAGAAACCCCACTACTACACTGTTTCCTCTGTATTCCAGTTTTCCCCAATATCTGGCTCTGAGTTCTCATTAAATACCAACTAGAATCCATGTTTCAGGGTTCAATTCTGCATCATACTTCTAGAGATAGGATTAAAGGTGTGTGTGAGCTACTACTGTTTTGTTGTTAGGCCTTGAACTCACAGAAACACAGAAAGATCTCAGTCTCCTGAGCAATGGGATTAAAGGTGTGAGTTATAACTCAGTCATTCCTGTGCTGGGATTAAAGGAGTGAGTTACCACTCTCTGACCCTCATGGCTTGACTGTGGGTGATTCTGTTCTTTGATATTCCAGACTGATTTTATTAAATATAAAATATATCACCATATTCATCTGCTTATCTTTGTGTACATAAAGTTCACTGGAACACAACTGAACTCATACATTTACATACTGCCCATGGTTACTTTCTATGGTGTCACCAGGCTGAATGATTACAGCAGAAAAACCATGACTGGGAAAGTCTAACATATTTACCTCCTGGCACTTTACAATAAAATGTTTGCCATTTACCTAACTTTTGAGAAGTTAAAGACTTGGTTTATTTTAGAAAAATGCACTAGAATGAAAGGCAGGTAACTGAGAAGGACCTGTCATCCCAGCACTTAGGACAGTTGTTTATCATGAGTCTATACAGTGAATCTCGGGCCAGCCTGAGCTACATCATAGTAATGACCCGTCTCAGATAACACAACAAAAATAAAAGAGAACGAGAAAAGAAGAGGAAAGGACGGGAGTATGAGAAGGCAACAGAGATGCTCCAGGATGGCAGTGGAGCTCATCCTCTGGCTCACCCTACGCACATTGTATTTAGATCTTTCCTCAACCTGTCCCAACACTTCTGTAGTACTGTCTTTGCCCTCTGTCTCTCCTTTGTGACCTGCTCATTAATTTTACTTCTGATTAATGCGTAATGTTTCCATGTGGTATGATGTCAATCACATGTCTACAATGTATAAATTATTAAGTTGGGATAATTAACATGCCCATCTCCTTTTTCTGTAGTTTTCACAGACTGCCCCCTTGTTGTGCTTGTGTAACACTTCCTCCTAGATAAGTGTCTCAGTCCGTTACTTACACGTCCTTTAGGTTTTCTGTGCACAGCCCTTCAGCATCTCTGTCACCTAGGAATCACTATTCTACTTTCTTCTACTTTGAGAACAAAATTTTCAGCTTCCACATATGAATTTCACATACACAGCATCTATTTGAATATGTCAGACATTACTCATTTATCTACACATTTAAATCATATTTTTTTAAAAAACTGTGCCCATGTCGGGAGTGGGTATGTACACATGAATGTAGGTGTGCAAGGACACCGGAGGTGATCCCCCTGGAGCTGGAGTTACAGGGAGATGTAAACCATCAGATGTGTATTAGGAATTAACCTCAGTTCTTCTGCAAGAGCAGTACACATTTTTAAATTCTACCCTCTATTTCAGCCCTACATCTCTCCAGCCATACTCACTCATTAAAATGATTATACTTTTTATCGACAGGTGTGGTGGCCCTTGTCTTTAATCCCAGCATTGGGAGGCAGAAGCAGGCAGGTCTACATAGTGATTTCCAGGACAGCCAGAGCTATAAAGAGATTCTGTCTTCATTTTTTACTATATTTTATTGTTTATGTGTATCTATGCATGTTTTCACATATGTCATGGTCCTCATGTAGAGGTCAGAGGACACATTTTTTAAGTTCTCTCCTTCTTCCCTATGGGTCCCAGGAATTGAATTCAGGTCTCCAGGCTTGGCAGCAGGTACCTTTAGCTGCTAAGCCATCTTACCAGCCATATGTGAACATTTTTAAATCCATGTGTCCTGCCTCTCCTGCTGAAATAGTTCCACTAATACACACATCCCTTTCCAAAATCTTGTTACTGATTCACAAATCTCATCTCAGGCCCCATCACACATGACCACGCTTCGTCATTGGTCATTGTTGACTGTGTGTATCTTGAAATGCCCATGGAATCTGGGGATTAGTTCCTCCTAGATTGTTTTATATCTCCAGCTGCTGCTCAGCTCCTTTTCTGCAGATCCCCTTTCTCCTCTAGCACCTAAGCCACAGATTCTTGCAGATTCTGCAGGAGTTTGTCTTTGACCCTCTATCCCATGCATACTTTGACTGGACAAGATCATCATGTGCCTAATTTTGACAGTCACTTTTGTGTGCTTTTTTGCTTGTTTATTTATTTTTCATGTCAGGGTTTCTCTGTCTATAGCCCTGGCAGTCCTGGAACTCAATTTGCAAACCAGGCTGGCCTCGAACTCAGAAATCTGCCTGCCCTTGCTTTCCAAGTGCTGAGATTAATTAAAGGTGTGCACCACCACAGCCAGGTTTTGTTTTGTTTTTTGAGACAAGGTTTCGCAGTGTTGCTCAGGTTGGCCTTGCACTCACAATCCTGTTAGCTCAGCCTCTCAAGTGCTAATGTCACAGCTGTATGCAGAACCATGCTCAGCTCTCCAGTCACTTCTGTTAACGACAGTCGCACATATATAACTTCTGAGCTGTAAGTCCATATTTCTAACAGAAGACTGCAACTCCTTAGATATATGTCTGACCTGCCAGCCAAGCTCAGCTTGTGTAACATCAAGACCATGTCATTATGCACATTCACCTTTGTCTGTCCCTTTGGGCTCTTTTTCCATCTGCTGTTTAATTGTTGCTATTCCCAAGAGAGCTGCTCTTGACTTTTCTATCTTTAGTGGTAATTTTATCCACTCTTAGTTTCAACAATCATTTCCAAATCTATTTCTTTGCACGTGTGACCAGCTGTCATCTTACATTGCCAAACAGATGTGGGTGGTGAACAGCTGTAGACTTTGCTTGAGTAGATTCTACCCCATTTCTGGCAACTGCATTTTGCTTTTGTTTTTAGGAAATACCTCCCCTTCCCCTCAAGACTCTGTATAGCCCTGACTGTCTCGGAACTCACTCTGTAGGTCAGGCTGATCTTGAGCTCAGAGACCCACCTGTCTCTGCTTCTCAAGTGCTGGGATTAAAGGCTTGAGATACTTACTTTTTTCTTTTCTTCTTTGTAAAGATTTATTTTTATTTATTTATTTTATATGTACTGGGTGTTTTGTTTTGTTTTGCCTACATGTATGTTTGTGTCAGCATGTCAGATCTCCTGGAACTGGAGTTATGAACAGTTATAATCTGTTATGTGGGTGCTGGGACTTGAACCAGGGTCCTTGGGAAAAGCAGCCAGTGTCCTTAACTGCTAAGCCATTGCTCCATCCTGAGATGTTTGTTCTTTACTTTCAGTCACCATGATTCTTATGAGATTGATCCTATCTGCTTCTTCAGGGGCAGTTATACAACCAAACAGTATTAGTTGTCTATTGCTATGTAACAAATTAGTCCAGATTTAATTGCTTTAGAACAACACACATCTCTACCCCTCACAGTCTTGTGGCTCAGGAGTCTGGGTGAGACTTTTCTGGGTCCTCAGATCATGATTTATCATGAAGCCATAATCAAAGTGTCTTTCATGCCTGGGGTTCCATGGAGGAAGGATCTGTTGGCATGCTTACTTTCATCATTGTTTCAAGATTCAATTCCTCCAGGACTGATGGACTAAGAGCTTCTGTTTCATAGTACTGCTAGCTTAAGTTCTTTGCAATGTGGCCTCTCCAACATAGTAGCTTGCATCATCAAGCTGACAAGAAAGAGAGCCTGCTGGCAAGATGAAGGTCACAAGCTTTGGTAACCTAATCATGAAAGTGACAACCCCTCAACATTGACAGCCTATTGGTTAGAAATCAGTTACTCAAGAGAAGGGAATTACACAAGAGTCTGGACAGGAGACAGAATCACTGGGAGACATCCCAAAGGCTGTTCAAATCACACAAGATTTAGCTAAACAAATCATAATGATTGATTGAAGGCTGTGGGAATGTCTTTCTGTATGCTGTGAATATCAGTCTTTAAATAAAGGAGCTGTTTTGGCCCATGACTGGACCATGGAAAAAGTAGGTGGGGAATCAGAATAGGTAGGAAAGGAAGGGTGGAGTCAGGAGCAGATCAAGCCAGCTGCCCAAAGGAACAACATGTAAGGAACACAGGTGAGCCATGGGCCACATGGCAGACAGATTAATGGAAATGGGTTGAGTTAAGATGTAAGAGCTAGCTAGCAATGTGCCTGAGCCATAGGCCAAACAGCATGAACTTAATGTAAGTGTCTGAATCATTTCTGGGGCCTGAGCAGCGGTGGACAGCTAAAAGGTCTGGCACTGCAGGTCAGTGGGTCTGGACCTCTGGCCGCCCGGGGCCAAGAAACCCAATTGTAACGATTGAAGGATGAGTATCCAATCAGAGTCAATCACAGTTTTGGCTTAATCTTTGAAAAAGCCACATTGCTAGGATTGATATGTTAGTAGAAGGCAAACTTGTAACTGCTACTGGTTATAACTATGTCACCTGTGGGCAACTCTGAATAAAGTGACAAGGTAGTAAAGAGAATCATAGGCAAGTGATAGAGAGGGACCATGATAAATCCACGTCTACAGCTTAATCCCTGAAGTTTAGGGTGAGGTCTCGCCCAAAGTGACTCCAAACTTGTTATATAGCTGAAGATGACCTTGAATGACTGTTTCTCCCATCTCTGACTACTTAATGCTGAGATAACGGGTTTGCACCCCCACAGAGGCTGGAGAGGACCTGGATTTGATTCCCAGCACCCACATGGTGGTTCCAGGGGGTCCTGTGTTATCCTTTGATTTCTACAGGCACGGATCATGCACTTGGTACACAGACATGCAAGGAAAATATTTTTAAAAAGGAAGGAAGAAAAACTGAACAAGCAGAAAGGAACAATCCAGTAAGTGTTGTGTCTCCATGGCTCCTACTTCAGCTCCTGCCTCCAGATTCCTGCCCTGACTTCCCTCAGTGATAGACTGCTTTTGGAAGTATAACTGAAATAAAACCTTGTCTACCTCACGTTGTTTTTGGACATGGTGTTTTATCATAGCAATAGAATCTGTAAGACAGGGAACGCTAACCCTTCTCGCCTCTCAGTTATGGCTTCTACCCACACACTGTATTGATCTCTTTTCTGTTGGTATAACAAAATGCCTAAGCCTGCTGTCTTAGCGTTTTCTATTGCTGCAAAGAGACATTATGACCACAGCAACTCTTATAAAGAAAACATAAAATTTGGATGGCTTTCTTACAGTTTCAGAAGTTCAGTTCATTGTTATCACGACAGGGAACATGGCGGCAGGCAGGCAAATTTAGTGCTGGAGCTGAGAGTCCTATATCTTGCAGGCAACAGGAAGTTGACTGACACACTGGGCGGTATCCTGAGCATAGGACGCCTGAAAGCCTGGCACCCCCCTGCCTCCCACTCCCCCCCCCACACACACACAGACACACTTCCTCCAACAAAGCCACACCTCCGAATAGTGCCACATAGAGATCACGGGGGCCAATTACATTCAAACTACACCACATTTGTGTCTTAGTTAAGAAAAAAAAAAGGTTACTCCCAGTTTTGAAGTCTTAAAGTCTAAGATTGAACTGCTTCATTAGCTCAGCCTCTGGTAAGGGAGCCCTGTGTGCATCAAGACATGGTGGACAACACCATGGTGGAAGAAATTATGAGAGGGAGCCATCACACAGAGGGACAAAAGCCAGAGGGATTCAGAGGCAAACGTGCCCTCTTTGTGTACTTGGTTTTCAGGACAGCGCTTCTCTGTGCAGCCTGGCCGTCTTGGAACTTTCTCTGTAGACAAATCTGCTCTGGAACTCAGAGATCTGCCTTCCTCTGCCTCCAAGTGCTGGGATTAAAGATGTGTGTCACCAAGCCTGGATAAGCTTGCTTTATAGCAGCTAGCTCTTTCAAGCACTGACTTGACGACTCACTGCACAGGGCCAGTATGAGCCTCATTTGTGTATTTGAGACAACGTCTTGCTACAATGCTGAGATTGCAGGCATGAGCCACCATGGCTGTCTAGGCCCATTTTAGTCTCAGTTACCGCCTTCTTCTAAAATGCCAGGCACATTCAGCAAGTCTGGTTTTTTATCTGTCTGTTGTTTTGTTTGACTGAAACAGGGTCTTGAGTAGCCTAAGATGAGCTATGACTTAAAGCTGGCCTTGAACTCTTTATCTCCTGCTTCTCCCTCCCCAGTTCTCCCTCGGACTCTCCTGGTTAATGTAATTATAGACTAGGAATCGTGCTTTTAAGGCCTTGTTTGTTTTGTAATCTGTTTTTGTGTATGGAGATAAGGTCTTATTATTTACCCCAGGCTGGGCTCAGATTCACTCTTAGCTTACCTTGGTCTCAAATTTGCAACCCTCCTGCTTCTTGACACATACCCTAGACATGTGTTGGGATTGCAAGTGTGTGCCACAACTCTCTGGGATACCTTACTAAACATTCATAAGAATAAATGGTGCCATTGGGCGTGGTGGCAGAGGCAGTTGGATCTACAGAGTGAGTTCCAGAAAAGTCAGAGCTACATAGAGAAACCCTGACTGGGGGGCCCGGGGGGGGGGGGGGGGGAGGAAAAAGGAGGAAGAGAAGGAGGAGAACCAAAGTAGTGAAGTGTGGAGTGAATTAGGTTTACGAAGAGTTTCCTTGCCAGGATAACAGTTACCTAGAATGAAGTTCTGGGCTCAGCCCCCAGCACTAGAAAAAAAAAAAATGGGTTTACTGGTGGTTGCAAATGAAAAAATTCAAATACTATGGGCATGCTACCAATTTGATAAGAGAGCGTCTGCAGTGTAGGAAGGATCCTCTTTTGGAGAAAGACAAGAAACATGTTGAGGGATGAGGTTTGTATCAGATGCAGAAGCAGAAACATTTAAGTGTACAGAAAGGCTTTCTTTCTCTTTGTTTTGTTTTAAGCAATATGTACCCAAGTGTCACTTGGAATGTTCCAGACATTATGCTTAGAACTAAGGACAATGATCAAAGATGTATATGCCTTCTGGGAGGTCTTCAAAAACATCAGAGCAAGTTTCTCACATGAGGCCAGTCCTAAGCTCACTCTGTAAACAAACCCCGGGGATGCTCTAGGAAACCAGCCTGCCCTGACAAAGCAGAATTTCTTGACTAAGGGATTCATTTGCAGGGCTGGAAATCTGGTTGAGATAGCAGAGGCTTGACTCTAGTGCTGTAACCTGGAGCCAGCCAAGACAGCACTGACTGTGACCACACCAGTGTGGTTCATAGGAAGGACCCTTGTCTCCGTGGCTCTGCTGCTGGCTGGGTACTTTCTGCTCAGGCACCCAGTTGACACCCTTAAAGTTCATATCTGATCCCTGCTTGTGGGGCCAATACAGCTTTGGGATCTTAAAGTGCAATAGAAGAGAGGTGATGTCCAAGAGGTCCCTGTGGGGCTCTCAAGCACAAATGTTGAGCCACAGACCTTTCTACTAGCTCTCAAGCATGAGCTAGTGTGTTGGGCACAGAGTTTGGCTATGAGGAGAGAAGCAGTTAGGACCCAGATGCGAATGACCAGTCTAGTCTTCCCTGATGGCTGACTCTGCATGAATTATTTTTTTTAAAAGCTTGTTTCTATTTGTGAATGTGGTATAAATCAATTTGAAGTCACAGGATTGTTACAAATGAAATACACGCATGTGAACAGACCAGTAGAAAGGGAGTTTGTCAAGGGCCGTGCAGAAGGAGAGTCAGCTATGAGTTCTCCATCTAGGTGGTTGGGGAGAGGAGCAGAAGACTAGGGTTTGAGCCTGAACATGCCCACATTTGTGTTTTTGGAGAGGATTGAATATTGGGCTAAAAGGCTATGGTCACTCAAGGAGAAACAAGAGTGTGATGGGGAAGGGAGCTGTGGGCCTGCCTGTCACTTCAGAATGATGGATGAGGCTAATTCAAGGTTTGTAATTAATGACGATGAGCTCTTTGGGGCACGTGGTATCATCTTCCTCCTCAGGAGCTGGAGCTTGGATTAAAGTTTACCTCTTTCTAGACGACAGTGTATATGAGCATTTGGTACAAGAGTTTGAATGAGAACATCTGCATGTTTGTGATTCTTCTGTGTACATATAAGTAAAAATGAATGGCACACACATGTGTGTTAGTAGGCATGCGTGTTAAATTGCTTGTCAGAGATTAGAGTGAGAAATGAGAATTGCGATATCAGGCATTCATCTGTGTGACTTGAAGAGACTCAGAGAAGTCTGGTCCATCTCAGTGATGCAGATGGCAGTCGGTCCATTGCATGCCCTGCCCCACCCCCACTCTGAAAGCAGCGGATCATTGTCTACATGTATATACCGTGGTTGCACCTGAGGTCCCCGTTACAGACAATAGGGAATCTCATATTATTCCACAGCATTTCTTCCTAAGATTCAAAATCAAGCAGAGTTTGTAAGCACAACTTAGGGGAAGGAATGGGCAGTGTCTTCTAGGAGATGAAACTACTTTGGGAGAAAGGAATTTTGTACCGAGCACAAGTCTGGAATTAGACACAGGAGTCCTCTTCTAACCCCACTATTTGTCATCTGAGACACTTTGAATAAGTACATTATATTAATAAAACTTCGTTTTTTTCATCTATAAAAAAGGAGGTAATAATGCCTAGTGCTACTTGTATATTATGTAAACTTTAATGGCACAAATTTGAAAGACTGCAAATGTTCCACAATTATAAAAATCATCAAGGATTACATAATTTCAAAATTGTTGGCTGAGGGGGTTGTAAACTGTACTTACAATTATTGCTAATGACAGAGCCACTTGAGCTAGCAACAGTAAATAACCACCATTAACACTTGTCTTATGTGAAGTTGAGCTCTTAAGTACATCATAACTTCTGACAATGACATTAATGATGATGTGATGTGATTTGAACAGGCAGAGTAACCATTTAAGATATCATCTGCATCCTGGATTGACGCTATTTCAATTCATTAAGTGAAGGTGTTAGGACCAAAACCCAACTTCCAAAATCAATAACTTTCTGATGGAAATTAGAGACGGTCATTTCAAAGAGCTAGGAAAAAGCCAAAATAGGTCAGTGAGGTGGCTCAGCAGCCGAGAGAGCTTGACTGCTCCATCAGAGGACCAGAATTTAGATCCCAGCACCGACAGCAGACATCTCCCAAACAAGGCCCTTCTGGTCTGTGTTGGTGAGCACGCACACACACACACACACACACACACACACACACACACACACACACACAACCTGAAAACAACAACAATGAGCCTGGCTGAAGATGTTATTTTAGCAGTACCCACTGCACAAACTACTAGCAAGTTTAGTGTTTAGTAAATAAGAAACAGAGTGTAGCAAAAGTATTTGACAGTGGTAGAAGGTTTATTCCATGCCCCCTCCAGTTATTTTTCTGGAAATTATATTGTCAAATTATCTAAGTTTTGAATTATCCAATGCCTTAGAAATATACTCTATCAATAAAATATAATATAAAAAAATCACTCAGACATAATCTGAATTTGGTTTCTGTGGAGAAACAGAACCTGGACTGGGGTTCTCAGTGGCAGAGAATTTGCTTAGTATGTGTGAGGGCCTAGGTCTGATTCCCAGCACCAGGAGGAAGAGGAGGAGGAAGAGGAGGAAGGGGGAGAGAGAGAGAACAATAGAATCAGTAGGATTTTTTGTTTGTTTTGGTCTTTTGAGACAGAGTCTCCTTCTGTTGCCTTGGGTAGCCTGGAACTTACTGTGTAGACCAGGCTGGCCATGCATACACAGAGATCTGCCTGTCCCGCTTCTGCTTCTTGAGTCCTGGGACTAAAGGTGTGTACCACAACTGGCCCAGGTGTTTCTTTTTGTTTGTTTTTGGACAGGTTTGTGTTAATGTTTTTCTGGTATGTTTGTTTGTTTGTTTTGGGACAGGTTCCAGAGTATATTGGAACTTGATATGCAGCTGATGCTGTCCTTGAATTCCTGATTTTCTTGCCTTTGCCTCTGAAGGATTGGAGTCGGAGCCATGTGCCACTACACTATGCTAAGAGGGTACGTACTAAGGGATTGGCTTTCATGCTTATGGAAGCTGAGAAGATCCATGCAGGCCATTAGTAAACTGGAAAGCCAGGAAAATTGGTGATACAGCATAGTTCAAGTTCAAAGGTCTCAGAACTAAGGAAGCCTGTGGTGTAAACCATCAGAGGCCAAAGGTCTGAGACCTGGGAGCAGTGTTGAAAGGATTGACTCTAAAAGCCAGAAAAATCTGGTTTTCTAATGACCAACAAGACAACTGTGTCCTGACACAAATTAAATTCCTTTACCTTAATCTTAAGTAATTTGTATTTTATATTATGTGTGGTGTTCTTAAAATTGTTATACATTACATATTCACTTACTGTGCATATGTGTAGGCATGTGCATGTGGAGGTCAGAGACTTTAAGAGTTTGCTCTTCTCTTTCCACTTTGTGGGTCTAGACAACTGACCACAGGTCCTAAGTTTTGGTAATAGGCACTTTCTCCCACCAAACCATCTCATTTCCCTGTGTGTGTGTGTATCTTATGTGCACTGTGTATGTGTGTCAAGTACCCAAAGAGGCCACCAGAGGCATCAGATCCTTAGGAACTGGAGTTATAGATAATGTCAGCCACCATGTGGGTACTGGGAAGCAAAACCAGGCCTTCTGCAAGAGCAGCCAATGCTCCTAACTACTAAGCCATCTCCCAGCTTCTCTCTTTAAATTTTGCTTCATCCGTGCCTGCAGCCATCTGGATAATCCCATCCCTACCAAAGGCATATCTTTCACACTGGTTTGTTGTATCCACATGTTAGTCTTCTTTGAAACACATTCACAGATACATCCAAAGATAATAGCATAAGCCAGTCAAGCTTGCTCCTAAATTAAACAACACGGGCTTACTTCATGTTAGATAGTTATTGATGCAATCATCGTTACCAATTACAGCTTAGGACAAGGACCTAAACACCAATGGACACCAGGATGGTCCCATGTCGGAAGTCTGGAGGTTCCCAGAGTCTTGGCAGAATCTGAAGGTATTGTAATTGAGACAGCAGCTCAGAAGGTGAAAATGTGTAAACTTTGCAAGGTTGTTTGTTGCTGCCTGGAATGGAACTCCAGCTTTTTGTGGTTGTGTTCTAGACAAGCACTCTGTTACTGAGCCAGGAATCAAAGTTTAAAATCTATAGTGGGCATCTTATGATCACTGTTGGTTTTGGCAGCGCATACAGTTAGCAGTTAAGAGCACCAGCTGCTCTTTCACAGGACCCAGGCTCGATTCCCAGCACCCACGGAGCAATACATACCTTCTGTGATTCCATTTCTAGGGGATCTTGTTAATCCCAAAGACGGGAGATAGAGACCACCAACCCAAATCATCAATAACATGACCCAAATCAAATTAAAACAATTGATTAAAGCAAGCATTTTCATTTGCCTACACAGGCTGTCTCCTCCTAAGATAGAGTTTGAAAGGTTAGTATGGATGTGAAGAAGACAGGGTTTTTATACTTCAGGGGTAGGGAGTTTCCAACTGGGGATTTCACAGGCAAGGGGGCAGGGGTTACAGGAACAAAACATAAGCATAACAAATTAGTCATAACAACCTCCTGAAACAAGATGATTGCGAGGTGGTCGGAACAACAGGTAGTCATAACAAGATAGCCATAACAACTCTCCTTCTGAAACTGGTAAGAATTGCAAGATGGTTATTAACTTTTAAAAACAAAGATACGATTGCCGTTCATGGAACAGGCAATACAGAACAATTTGTGTTTAACGCTTTAGATGGGGCGTAGCACAATCCTTGAGAAACAGAGGTTTAATCATAAATATGAACAAACTTAGTTTGTCTTTACTATTAGATGGTTTTGAAGCCTAAGACGGAGGCAGGCTGGTTCTTTACTCCATCCAACACTCTTTTGGCCTCTGTGGACACTAGGCATGCATGTGGTACAAAACAGCCATTCACATTAAAAAACAAAAAACAAAAACCCAAATTGAACTGTGTGGAGATTGCCATGGCCCCATGCAAATACTGTATGCAAATTCCAGAGATGTTTCATTATGAAGAAGAGAGAAGTCTGGACCAACAAAAATTCAAGAACAATGTCCACGTGGCTATGCACGGCAAAGCTTCATTAGCGCCACCATGTGGTCAAAATGCTAATTGTAAGGAACCATAGTCACTAATTTTTATTAGAATTTCAGCCATGTGTTGGGGACAGGAGATGGGTTACAGAAACTAAGTTTTCTGACTGAGAAGGCTGTCTGCCCTAGAGTAGGGCTTCAGGGTGGAGACTTAGGACTATGTTTGCCATTCTGTGCAGCCCTCTGTCTTTTTCAAGAGATACATGTGTTGTGGAAATTGGGATTAAAGAGGCCACCGAGTCAGCAAAAGAAGAAAAATAAAGGTTTTTCTTTTTATTATATGCAAACAATCATCCTGCAACTGGATATAATAAGTGTGTTCCTAATATTATAATATAGATATATTTTTAAATTAATTCACTTATTTATTGTTTTTTGAGACAGGGTCTCTCTGTGTAGCCCCAACTGTCCTAGAACACCCTTTGTAGACCAACCAGGCTAATCTTGAACTCACAGAGACCCACCTGCCTTTGTTTCCTGAAGGCTGTTTTATGTTGTTTTTGAGACAGGGCCTCACTGTAGCCTATGTTGGCCTAGAGTTAACTGTATAGGCCTGAAGCTCTCCACCACACACCACCTCTTCAGTACTATTATTAAAGACATGCTACCAAGCCCAGATTTCTCCTTCTTTAAAAATTACTGTTATTATCATGATTGTGTGTGTGGGTATAGTGTGGTATGTGGGGCCTATTTGTGTATGTGTGGGAGTGGTACATGTGTATGGTATATGTATGCATATAGGGGTGTGTGCGTATGTGTATATGTGTGCATGGTGTGTGCATATGTGTATAGTGTTGTATGTGTGGGAGGGGTGGGTATGTATGGTATATGTATTGTGTGTGGGGTGTATCGTGTAGTGTGTGTGGTATATGGGGGCTGTGTGTGTGTGTGAGGGGTGGATATATATAGTATATGAATGTGGGGGGATGTGCATATGTGTGTGTATGTGTGTTGTGTAAGTTATGGAGCAATTTTCAAAAGTTGGTTCTCTCCTTCTATCGTGGAATTTGGGGGACTGAGCTTAGGTTACCAGGCTTGTGCAGCAAGCACTTCCCTTGGTTTTAAAGAAAAGCTCAGAGCAACAGCTTGCTAGGGAGAGTTGCTAACAGCCTCTCTATAGGTAAGCAGCAGCACTTATATTGGATATGTGGAGAGTGATCAACATGCTCATACATCCACTTTTTGCAGGGTGACTGTGAGGGTCTTGTCTTTAAAAGGCAGAGATTCTGCCCCTATCCCATGAATTTGAGCAGGTCTATCAACCAGCTAATCCGGGAATGAAGCAGGATGCTATTTTTCTTCCTGGCTTCATATTCAAGAGGTCTTTAGCTGGGTGGTGTTGCATGCCTTTAACCCTAGCAAGGCAGAGGCAGATAATCTCTGAGTTCGAGGCTAACCTGCTCTACAAAGAGAGTTCCGGGACAGCCAGGGTTACACAGAGAACCGCTAGAGAGAGAGAGAGAGAGAGACTGAGAGAGAGAGAGACTGAGCTTGTATACCTGTTTATTTTCTAGAATGTCTGCATCTCCATATGAATAAGTCCAGACTAACCTCATCAAAGTGAGATCATGTGGAACAGCTGGCCAGGTGATTACTCATCATCATCTCTTAAAACATGCGCAAGAGTTTATGTGAACTGAACAAGGTCAAACTACCTCATACAGTCCACGCCAGCAGAGAAAGAGGGATGTGCGAACAGCTCTCAGACAAGGAAGTGTGGTGTGGAGCAGGGATCTCTCTGTGGTCTTAGGATAAGTTGAAGGTGACTCTTGTTTGGTTCTTGGCCTTGACCATAAGACAAGTTACAAGAAAAATTTTGCTTAACATTTGGAGGTTTTGCTTGGTTTTGCCTCATGAGGAGCCAAAAACTGAAGGTCAGTCTGAGGACCAAGACAGAGCTTTGCAGATGAATAACAAGATAAAAGATAGGCAATGATTATTCCTCCAGGTCATCTCTTCTCCTACTAAGGATGCTTTGACTTCAACCAGAGCATACACAAATCAGAAGCTACTGTGATGGTCTGAATAAGAATGGCCCCCCATAGGCTCTTAAATTTGAACACTTAATCCCCAATTGTGGAACTGTTTGGGAAGGGTTAGGAGGTGTGGCCTTGTCAGAAGAGGTGTGTCATTGGAGGTGGGCTTTGAGGTTTAAAAAGCCTAATCCATTCCCAGCTAGTTCTCTCTCTCTCTCTCTCTCTCTCTCTCTCTCTCTCTCTCTCTCTCTCTCTCTCTCTCTCTCCCTTCCTCCCTCCCTCCCTCTTCTATCCATCTCCCCTCTCGCTCATATTTTGGATCAGGTGTAAACTCTTAGCTACTGCTCTGGTGCCATGCCTGCTACCATGTTCTGTACCATGATGGTCATGAACTCCAACTCTCTGGAACTGCTAGCCCCTGAAAGTTGCCTTCATCATGGTGTTTTATCAGGGCAATAGAAAAGAACTAGTAGTTCTGGTTGGTGATAGCACATAATTTTAATCCCAGCACGTCTGTGGAGGGATGGCTTCATGCACAGGCTCCGGGGAATACACTACCTCTAGCCTATTAATGGATGAGAGCCTGAGTGCTGAAGTGTGTGAGAACAGAGCTGGGAGGCGAGGCTGGGACTAGGCTAGAGTCTGGATCCTTCACCTCATCATCAAGAGAAGCTGATGGGTTAAATCAAGGGATTATAGTGCACATGTGTGAGTTGGCTGTGCTTTAAGTAGGAGAGAAGGAAGAGGCCGGAAGAGAGAATTTGAGACCTATTGAGGGGTGGCAAGAAATAGAGACAGAAGGATAGGGCGGGAACAAGGAGATGGAATAAGAGGGGAGAAGGCAGAAGAGGGACACAAGGGGACAGCTGAATTGTCAATGAGCTCAGAAGTATAGTCTACATAAAAAATTGGAGATGAAAAACGTTTTTGTGTTAGACAGTTTGTTATGTAGCCCAGGCTATCCTCCTGCCTTAGCCTACAGAGAGTTACAATTACAGGTTTGTGCCACAGTGCCCAGGAGAAAACCTTTTCAAAAAGACTTTGAACAGTCTGAGTTAGCCATGCAAAGTTATTGTAGCAATTAAGGATCTGCAAACTCTTAGCCTATGCTTATTAATAAGCCTATGCTTATTCCCCACTTCGGTCATTACTACCGTCACTTTTTTAAATTTATTATTTATGTTGAGTGTGTTTGGGGGTCTCTCTGCATGTACATCTGTACACCATGTATATACTTAGTAGTTGTGGAGGGGGAGGGGTGTCAGGTGTCCAGGAACTGAAATTGCAAAAGTAGTGAGTTGCTGTGGACACTGGGAATTGAATCCAGGTCTTCTAGAAAGGCCATAAAGTGCTCTTCACCACCGAGATATCTCTCCAGCACCTATGGCTACGTTTTTTAAAATTTTTTGGACTAATAATTAAGATACAAATTGTGGCCGATAAGTTGCCTTTGTGGCCCTCAATTAATGGCTTTCTACTCCATAATTTCATAGTGGCTTTATTCTAAATCTGAAGTTGCCTTTGTGGCCCTCAATTAATGGCTTTCTACTCCATAATTTCATAGTGGCTTTATTCTAAATCTGGGTTTCACCATGCCAGCTACTGAAAGGAAAATGAACTTGATACAGGCAAACAAGAGAGAGAGACTGTGCTCTTAGAACATCATCTTGGTGACAGGACATGAGATGTGTAGAGGAGGGCCAGAAAGTGTCATTCAAGACCATCAAAGACCAGTCAACCTCCAACCAACCGGCTAGCTATATGCATACATATACCCAGGGAAGCTCAGCAAAGCAGATAGCAAGACCACTGGCCAATCCTGAGTCTGGGGCGCGTGCACATGTGTGTGTGTATGTGATAAATGATTGCTGGTTTTAAGTTTAGAGTGGCTCATACACAGTAGTAAGTGGCTAATGCAGGAAGAAGCATGGTAATTCTTGTTTTCTGATATTGAGGCAACTAATACCCAGAGGCATGTGAGACAAGAAATATCAGCAAGTTTTATTTGTAGAGTCTGGTAAACGCGAGCCGTAAAGCTGCAAAAACTGGTTTCGAGAGTATGTGGATGTCATCGAGGTTGGTGAGTGAAAACTTCCCTCTGCCCCATCCTAAGGCTGGAAGTGGCTGGGGAAGGCAGTGGCGAGGCAGTAACTGGATGAGCAGAAGCTGGAATGGCAGGGCTCACTCAAGCCCGAATCGGGCCTGCCTCAGACCCTCGGGTCATAGACGCGGCCCATGAAGATTGGGAACTTGTGTTGCTGGTCCCAGAGCAGGAAGAGGAAGGGCTGCTGCACCTCAAAGGAGACTAAGTTTCGGGCCACAGAGATGGCTGAAGCTGCAGCTGCCTCCACACCAGTCTCAGTCAGCTCAAGCACCGTCTGGTGCTTCATGGCAGACACCTGAAGATCTGGGTCCTCAGTCAGCCCACACAGGTTGAGATCATATGTGAAGTCAAAGAATTCTAGGGCGAAACAAGAGAAAAAGGAATTCAGAGATCAGCAGGAGCCAGGCAGTGGTGGCACACCCGTTCATCCCAGCACTTGGGAGGTAGAGGCAGGTGGATCTCTGTGAGTTGGAGGCCAGCCTGGTCTACAGAGTGAGTTCTAGGGCAGCTGGGGCTACACAGAGAAACCTTGTCTGGGAACAACAAAGCAAGCAAACAAAGCAGACACCAGCAGCAAACTCTTGGTGGGTGTAGATTCTGCTCTCTCTCTCTCTCTGGCAGATCCCTCAGATCCCTCTAGTTCTCCCTTCTCGGACACCATGTCGAGTAAGTGGGACGGATCTGGATCCCTTAGCAGGCCCAACCACCACTCTGCCCACCACCAACCCTCCCCTAAAAAATGACGTATTACTGGAGATCCGGTTTGACTCCAGCTAGTTAAAGGGCAAGGCACACAAACTTTAGGTAAATCCCATGTAGTTCCTGAGTTTCAGTTTTCTCAGTGACCTCGTGGAATAAAGCCTTTAACTCACATGGTTGAAGGGTAAGCTCATGTTACAGACAAAGAAACTCACTCTAGAATGGTAGCAACATTTTAGTACCACCTTCCCCTTCCTTCACACAACCCGGAGTAACCTCAAGTAGCTAGGGCTCACCCATTTTCTCCATGATTGACAGCATGTCTTGGTTGGTCTTTACTTTGATTTGAGGCATCATCAGGTAAGTGGACTGGTATTTAGACAGTTCCAGCTTCTTCATGATGGCCTTGAAGACAGTGGGGGTGAGTGCCTCTTCCATATACTCAAGTCTGTGCTTCTGGCTCTGGGGCACCATGATCACAAAGCTCAAGTTGTGAGAGAGCTGTAGCTGTCCTACCTAGAGAGTATGAGATACACCGTATAAGCTCTTCCAACCCAAGCCCTTTCCTTTCCTCCCCAACCTCCTGTGCCCCAACACTGTCTTTTAGTGTGTACTGTGTCAAGAAGCAGCAGCCAGACCTGACTGCCATGCTGTGCCATGGAATGGGAATGCTGGTCAGTCAGACTAAAGTGTACTGGGGAGAGCCAAGGAATGAGCACAAGCTTTGGATCATAACTTGACTAACCATGTAATAACAGAGAAGGGCTTTGGTGTCTGTCTGTCTGTCTGTCTGTCTTTCTCTCTCTCTCTCTCTCTCTTTCTTATCCTCCTCCTCCCTCCCTTCCTCCCTCCCTCCCTCCCTCCCCCCAATAGAGTCTTATGCAACCCAGAATGGATTAAACTACCAGAGGATGACCATGACCCTGAACTACCTCAACCTAGGTAGTTCTCCTTCTCCACTTCTCTGCTCCTCCCCAATTTTCAAGACAGGGGTTCTCTGTGTAGCCCTGACTGTCCTGGAACTTGCTCAGTAAACCAGGCTGGCCTTGAACTCACGGAGATCCACTTGCCTCTGCCTCCTAAATGCTGGGATTAAAGGTGTGCACCACGAATGCCTGGCTGATCCTAAACTTTTGATCCACCTGTCCTCACCTCTTAGCTAGGATTTCGGGTATATACCACCACAGTTTTATGAGGTTCTAGGATCAAACCCACAGTTCTGTGCATGCCTGGCAAGCACTCCACCAACTGACCTTGAGATGTAGTTCATTTAAATCCTGTTTCTTTTATACTTCAAATTATCCCTAGTTTACTTCTAATACGGAACACAAAACTGCCACGTAAATAGTTGTTAAACTGTATTGTTTAGGAAATAATTATAAGAAAAAAGTTTGTTCATATTCAGTAAAAATTTTTTCTCAAATGTTTTCTGGCAATGAATGCAGTATATGGGATGCTGGCTCAAAAAAACCTTCCCCAAAAGACACAGAGATGCACACGCCCTACTGGAAAGATTAGGAATGCTTAGGTACTGGGCATAGGGAAATTTATTAACTAGAATCTTCTGGGCTCCATATTCTTTTTTTGCACAGGATCTATTATATAGCTCTGGCTTGTCCTGGAACTTGATATATAGACTAGACTGCCTTGAATTTACAGAAAGCCATCTGCCTCTTCCTCCAGAGGGCTAGGACTAAAGGTGTGCACCATCAAGCCCAGCTTGTGCTCCGTCTTTTCTCCCTCCCCATTCATTAGAATTATATTGTTCAATTTCTGGTAAAGAACTTAATTAGGTCTGTCTTGGTGGTGCACACCTTTAATCCCAGTTCTTGGGAGGCAAAGGCAGGTGGATTTCTGAGTTTCAGGTCATCCTGGTCTACAGAATGAGTTCCAGGACAGTCAGGGGCTACTCAGAGCTTGTCTCCAAAATAAATAAATAAATAAATAAAATAAAAAACAAAAAAACATGCAAATACACAATTTAACACCTGTGTATACATACACTTAATACATATTTGTACACACATAGCAACACTTCTAGAAGTATTCTCATGCATGTGCATAATATGCAAAAGTGTGCACACACAGAGGACATAGCATGCTACCAATGTACCTGGAGTGGTGGCTGCTAAGAGAGAGAAGGAGAAAGAGGTGGGACTACCAGATGGAAGAAAGAGAATGGGGAATTTGCAAGCAGACACTCCATGATGATAAGGCACTGCAGAAGGAGGTCAGGACACTCAATACCTGTAGCAGGAATGGAATGAGCCAAGAACTTACCTTGGCTTTCAAAGTCTCATCTCTGAAATGGGCCACAGGGTACTTTTTGCTGCTCATCATGGGTACTTTAATCACAGAGTTTTTGTAGAAGAAAGATGCCTTCATACTTTTTTGCTCAAATCTTTTCTTCCACTTGGCTAAAGGAAGAAAGGGTAGCTGTAAAGCACACTGGGACAAAATGGTGTTAAAGGCCCTGTTAGGGTAGAGCAGTCACATAGGACTGTGGCTGTGGAACTGAGGTTGGTGGAATGTGAGGACAGGATGGGAAGCGGGAGTGCATTAGGCACACTACCTGCCTGATGCTTCCCTTACCACTCAAGTAGACAGCGTTCAGCAGGACCAGGCGGGTGTCAGAGGGCAGGCTGTCCAGCAGTTCGCTGATCTTCTGGTGGGTGCTCTCAGCCACCCAGGTGTTGATGAGTTTTAAGTTAGCATCACTGTCTGGGCCCAGGACTCCGGGGCTGCTTCCATACAGGCTCTGAGAGGCATTCACATAGGTGTCCCTAATGGCTAGATCTGAAGGACAGAACAGGAGAGGGAAGTACAAATCCTGTGAACCAGCCCACCCACCTTCAAAGAGCGAATCTGAGAGTGAGTGCACTTCTCATGTGTTTTAATTTTGCTTGTTTTTCTGAGACAGGGTCTCACTATACGGCTCTGGCTAGCCTAGACCTCACGTAGACCTCACGTAGACCTCACGTAGACCTCACGTAGACCTCACGTAGACCTCACGTAGGCCTCACGTAGGCCTAAAACTCACAGAGAGCTGTAGTAAGTGCAGGTATTAAAGAACGTCACATTTGTTGAGGTTCCCATGATCCTTTTCGCTCACTCCGATGAACATTCCAGCATGGAGCAGGGCCCACCCCACTCCTCTATTATATGCAAATCAGACTGGAGAAAACAAATCTTGAACCAAGGGCAGCAGAACTCCCCCCCCCCGCCCCCCGCCCCCCCCCCCTGCTGCTTCTGCTTGCCCGTGACCAGTGCTAGACAAGCTTCTGTGGGAGAGCTTGCAACTGACTTTCCCCCTGTCCTGTCCTTATTCCGGTCAAATAGACCCTACTTTCAAGCCTCAGTAGAAGTTCACAACAAGACTTCTTGACTTGTGCTCTCATGGCCCAAATCTGGAAAGTGTTTGGAAGAACAGACTGTGTTACTGGACTAAATAGATCAAAGTATTTCCCCATGCTTGGCTGGTGCTTAGCAGAACTATGGGTGTGGGTGGATGGGCTGCAGGTAGCATTGAATGAGTGGAAGTGCCCATTAACTGAACAGATGAAAGACACCATTGGTTGTAAGTAGGTAAGTAATGCAGTATGTACTGAAACCTCTGAGCCACATTTTTTTTCCATATTAAAAAGATACATTTTAATGCCAGGTGTGGTGGTCTCCTTTCTCTTTTCTTTATTTTTCCTTCCATGTAGTTTCTGTTTTCTACAAATACAACTTTCATAGTTAAAAAGAAAGAAAAGAAAAAACAAAGCATGATAGTACAGGTCTATCATCTCAGCAACCTAGACTGGAGGACTGCCAAAAAGGGAGGCTATGCCTTTAATCCCAGCACTCAGAGGCAGAGGCACACTGATGTCTGGGAGTTCGAGGCCAGCCTGGTCTACATAGTGAGTTCCAGGACAGCCAGAGCTGTTATACAGAGAAACCTTGTCTTGGGGGAAAAAATTGAGGCTACAAAGAGAGGCTATCTCAGGAAATAAGTAAACAGAGGAAGAAGGCTGGGAACATGGCTCAGTGGTAACACTTGTGTAGCATACAGAAAGCCCTGGGTTTAATCCTAAGTACCACAAGGAAGAAAGGAAAGGTAGGAAAAAAATATTTTCTTATAAAAGAAAGAAGGGAAAAGTATGAGAGAGAAAGTGAGCATAGGGATTAAGCCACATATGGTAGTGTATCATTCCAGGACCCAGGAGGCTGGAGGAGAATTGGAGTTTGAAGCAGCCTTGGCAACATAGCAAGACCCTATTTCCAAAAAACCAACACCAACCAAACAAAAACCTCCCAAAGAGGGATTAGGCAAAATCTGTGATTTTTAACCTTTGAAAGCAACAGAGCTGTATTTGCAAAGTCATAAACTGGTGAGGCAGGCCGGAACACTGGGCCCTGCTGGTTCACCTCCCTCTTAGAGGAAGGGTGCTCCCACCCCCACCAACTCCAGAGCAGCTCTGAAGAAATGGCCAGCTCTAGGGTACCAAATCTAATAACAATTGTGTCAGATTATTTGTGAGGTTTCTTCTTATTATTTTCTACTTGCTGGTATTATTTACTTAACATAAATATGTAAGTGATAAATTCATATTAACACACAAGTACAAAGGATGAGCCTGAAGACTCCCTTGGTCTAAAACTTAGCAAAAAATATCTTTTGCTTATTTTATGCTTCTAACTCTAACCTTCTAGCTTCTACAGGTTTCTAGCCCTGCTGTTAACAGTTAGATAGGATTTTCTTATTCTAAAGAATGAACAAAAGCAGATGATTGGCCCAGGTCTCCTGAGGCCACCTAAACTCCTGCCGAGTCCCCCATTGGCTCTTACTCACCCCAGGACAGCCCCTCCAAACTTCTTTCCCTGGCTTTCTCTTCCAGAATCCTCCACAGCTTACTGTCTGCCCTGGGCACTCACCTGAACTGTGGAAGATCCTTGACACCGAAGTGACACCTTTGGATGAAAAGGCCTTCAGAGCCTGGTGGACACAGGCAAAATCCTTTGGGTAGGAAAGGATGCTCTCTAAGTTGCTCTTGGTGCTGTTTCCAGCCCCTATAACAGAGGACACAGAGACAAGAGTTGGGGGAAGGGCAGACAGACAAGGACTGGCTAGAATGGAGAGTGCTTTCTGCTACGTTGGGGTTTCAGAGCATTGGAACTGTATTCCGGAAGACAGTTCATGTGTCAGGAAGAAGGTGGTGGGTGGTGCTGAGTTGTCCTACTAGAATTTTTCAGGGCTTCAAATATTCTCCTTCCCTGGTTTTCCACCCTTGTAAATCTCACACATTGTTCTAACCACTGCTCCACATTAACTCTGATTTAGATGGTTTGGATTTACAAAGAGTCATCCTATAAGCAGAGGCATTTGATCACTGTTGTAAAACAGAATGTTCTTTATTATTAAACATTTAATGCACGTCTTTTCTGCTACAACAGCTAAAATCTGTGGAGAGCATTTCTTGTAGTTCAGAAGTCTAGTGCTTCTCTTATGTTATCTTATTAAGTTATCACCAAGCCTTTTACACAGAATACTCACTTTCCGGTTTATAGAGGGGGCCTTAAAGTTTCAGAGATTGTATTATTAATGCATGTAAGGCCACAGAGCTAATAAATGAAGAAAGAATGCAGGATTTGTACTAAAGGGAAGGAAGTGGAACCAGCTGACTAGAAAGGACCTCCCAGTAGACTCTGAGGATGTCTGAGGACGATCTCACCATCATGTCTGGAGAGCTGTGTGTTACTAGCATCTCACAGACTACAGTGAGGATTTGGGGATGCCAGGAGAAGGGATTTTGTATGTGCAGTCTCTAGGAGCCTTCCTGGTATTTTCTTTGCTTGGGTGTGAGAGGTGTCTCCATTCTGTCTTTCTCTACTGCATATAGTGACCTAGGAGAATCACTCTTAAGAAGGCAGAAGGTTTTTTGTTTGTTTGTTTGTTTGTTTGTTTTTTCCCACCTCCTACTGAGTTAAGGCACAACATTGTCTGATTCTTGGTTTTGGGAGGCTGATATCACCATCTCTACTGAACCGCTGAGCACTCACACTCCAGTGAGCTTAAATGAACTGCCCACGGTTGCATAACTAGAAAGTGCATGACCATGATTCTATCTTAAGTCTACCTCTGATGATTTCATCTCCCTTCTCACCTTCCTTTGCTTTGAACCATGATTGGTGACCAGGAGCTTATTTTATATGTTGTTAATGAGTTGATAGGGTTTATAAGCAACAGTACCTAATTAAATCACTGTTAAATAAAGCAATGTTCAAGAATGACAAACCTACCACCCCTATGATGGAGCCCATTTTACAGCTATTTCCAGAGATAAAGTCTCACAGAGGTGTGTGATTGGTGATCCCTATAAAAGGGTCCCATACAGCCTGGATGGAAGTCAGAGTCTTACCAAGAAGGACTTGCGTGAGGAGGCTGGCAATACTGAATGGAGAAAAGACCATGTTGGTCTCAGGCTTCTTGGTAGATGAGAAGGCGTGGTAGAGCCTCACAGAAAAATCTGTCAAAGCCTCTGCCAGTATAGCTTCTGAGGACTCTCTGTCTAAATCAGAACACAGAGCAAGAGGCCCTGGGCAGAAGGGTTCAGTGGGAGCCTGGCTGGGAGAATCCGTGGTTGTGGAAGGCTGGGTGGAGGTACCCATGGGGGACTGGCTGGACGAATTCAAAGGTGTTTGGCTGGACGAATTCAAAGGTGTCTGGCTGGAAGACTCCGTGGGTAGCTGCACAGCTGGTTGAGTGTGCTGGATGAAGGACTGGGCAGTGGCCGCTGTCTCTTTGGAGGATGCATTGGTTGTTGGCCAGGTGGAAGACTGTACTGTCTGTTCAGAGGGACTCCAAGGGTCACCTCTTTCAGCAGAGATACCTCTGTTTGCCTCTTGAGTGACCAATGGATCCTCGATGCTGTGACTGGTAGCTTCTGAATCTGCTAAGGCTCTATCCTGTGGTTCAAGAAACAGGGTTTTATTTCTTAGTGAACCATATTCCCCTCATCAACTCCAAGCAGGAAGTCTGTGAACAACACATTGTAACAGTTGCTTTTGGTATGGCCTGGCCTGTGAAGAGCCTGCGTTGGGCCAGCTCCCACAATTCCTTCAGAAACAGGCAATGTTGAAGGTATTCTCTACAGGAGACACGAGGTAATTCCATTTGGTTATCAGTTTTATGTGTTTAATGACTGCCATACAAGATGCTGTTTTCTTGTAAATATATACCTGTTGCAACTCACTTGCCAGGGTAGCATAGATATTTGCATTTTCGAGCCTCATTTTAGGACCGTGGATTTTCAGAGCGGGTGTGGTATACCAGTGGGTATTGAAAACAATTAGTACACCAAAAGAAACGGAAGAAGGAGTGGAGATTAGGTGCAATGGCACAACCTGTAACCCCAGTCATCTAGGCATTTGGGAGGTGGAGACAGAAGGATCTCCTTATGTGGCAGTGTTTTCAGAAGTGGGAAGGAAAATGTGTAAAATCCAGATCCCTTGCTCAATCGGACATCATGTGCTGACTCCCCAGGATGCCAGCTTCCATCATATCATCCTATTCATCTGCCGGAAGCAAGTGCTCAGTCTTGCCGTAAATTTACTTTTTAGCCCTGTCTTCCTAGGCCCCTGGAACCACAGTGCTCTTAACCTTGGTGCGGGCCGGGTCTGTCTGCTAGCCTTATTCCTTGTATCCCACTTAATAGAGACCTTGATCTAGAAGAGTTTATCACAGCAGAATGTGTGTGGGTGGGTGGGGGGGGAGTGTTTTCCACAACTTTGGGTTGTCGTCTATGACCTGGTCAAGCCCAGCTGGTGAGCTTGGTGGGGTCTACATTTTCTCCCTTTTATATATCGGGTTAAGGAAGTCTAGAGAAGGGTCTAGCCCAATTCCATTCAGAGAATGCACCTTCCAATACAGAACCCAACTCTTGTGCTAGGGGTAGGCCCGAACTTAAGAATCCCAGAAGTGGCCTGAAGGGTTAATCGCCACTGCGCCCCCCTCCCCCTTATAGAAGGACAGAAGGACCACTTACCCCAGCCAGCAGCAGCAGGAGGAGGGTCAGCGGGGTCAGCCTGGAGGCCATCTGGGCAGCGACGTCAGCTGCGACCTGCGAAGCCAGTTAGCCTCAGAGCCAGGCGCGAGCCCAGGAGCTCAGGGGGTCCACCCCATCCCCGGGCCCGCCCCCATTCCGTTCCAGGCCTCGACCCTTCACGCTGTGCTCCCGCCTCCTCCCTCTGGGGCCACCTTCTCCCTGGCTCCGCCCTCTGTTTTGTTTTCCCTAAACCGCTTCCCTTTCCCGGCACCGGCTGGCCCTTCTCTCCCCTCACGCCCAGGTGTCAGTCCATCTGTTCAATCTCCTGGGTCCCGCTTAACTAAACAATAAACCAGGGGCAGCAGGAGAGGAGGGCCAGGGCGAGCTGGACAGCACAGATTTGCAGGAGGAGGAGGAGGAGGAGGCAGAGGGCTCGGTGGAAGCAAGCCCATGGACACAGCAAAGATAAGTGGAAAGTGAGGAAGGAGGAGGCTGCAGACCTCCCTGCCAAACCCTCTTAACTCTGTGTCGCTCTCCCAAAGCCCCCATTACCAAACCTGGTCCAAGTTCTTGGTCACTAGGCAGCGTCAGGGCAGACTGAGTAGATAGTCGCAGAGGGTCATCGAGGGTGGGGCGTGGGGGGCAGTCTCAGCTATTGGCTGGTTCAGGATACTGTCCAGTTAAAAATTAAGGATGATTGATCACTAATGTGAGTTCCCAGTAAATCAGGATGGGAAAGGCCTGGGACTGACTGGGTCTGGCACTGTGGGCCAGATTAGATTAGCCTGGATTTGACAGGGTGGGGTTGGGAAGCCCCAGGGCAGTTCTCGGGATGCACAACCAACCTCCAGTGTTTCACGGTTCAAGATCCACGCAGAGGAAACACAAAACGTGCCCAGCATTTTACAAGATATGAACTTTTTTGGATAAATGGGTAAAGTAACCCTTTGGAAATAGGTCATTTAATAGTTAAGACACCAACCCTTAGAAGCAGTTAAATGTTTGGCCTTTCCACTGGAGGTTTGCCATGTTTGGGCTTAAGGCTCCCAAAGTCCTAATGGCTTCGGATTTTCCCTATCTCTAGACATAATCAGTTGTTCTAAGGTTGAAACAAAGAATCTGCTCTTAGCTGAGCCGGGGGTTTCAATCCCTACACACACACACACACACACACACACACACACACACACACACACACACACACACACACACACACAAAACCCACAACTAAAACGGAACAACAACAACCCCAAACCATTCAAACAAAAAAACCTCAAATCCCAAGGTACACGTACTTGTTGCTGTCACTATCAGCCTGTTAGGGGAGGACCCTGGCAAAGAGGAGTTCAGTTAAATTTGCATTTCAAGTAAATCCCATGCACTCCTGAAATATGGTTGGGGTAAAACTTTTTGCCATTGTTGTGTCTTAAAAATTCAAATTTGACCCAGCAGTTTGTATTTTATTTCCTGAATTTGTTAGTTCTACATCCTCTAGCAAAACAAGGCTGTTCTCTGTGGTAACCTGATGTAGCTGTGAAGTTCTGTGATCATATAATTGCAGGCCTGGCCTCTACCTGGGTTTGCCCCCTTCAGGAAAGTTTGTGGTTAGCACAAGACCTGATACTCAAGGAAAGGCTTCCAGACTTCAAGTTTGACCTGACTCCTGTGCTTTATTTTCTATAACCAGCCGGGGAGCTTCTAAACCTGAAAGAAAGTTTTATAATATCAGAGCCATCCTTTGAACAGTTGCCAGCAAATTCCAGTTTATCCTTCGGGGCCCCAATTGATGGCCTTGGGTTATGTTGAGCCGCCGATTCCGGGAAATGGCTGAGCAAAAGTGAAAGCCAATACATTCACTGTGTTCTTCTCACATCTTTGTCCTCACATTATATCCAGGAAGCAAGTACTAATATTAATCACATTTTAAATGAGGTGTTTTGTTATTAAATGAGGCCCAGCAGCTGCAGAGATGGCTCAGGAGTTAAGAGCACTTGGTGGCTTATCATCATTTGAACTCCAGTCCTCAGATCTAATGTCTTCTTCTGACCTCCACAGGTACCAGGTGCACAGGCAGTACACAGGCAAAGCATTTGTAGAGAAAAAATAAAATAAATGGATGAATAATTTAAGAATGAAATTCAGAGTAACTATTAGATTCACCCAAGATAGCAGTGTTATGGTTTGAAGATGAAATGCCACCCACAGATGAATATGTGTTGAACACTTACTCTCACCCATAGCTGGCGGCACTGTCCTTGAAAGTTGCAGGACTTCTTGAAGACAGAAGCTGGTTGATGGTGGTAGGTAGCTTTTGAAGGTTGCACTTGGCCTCTGATTCTGTCTTTGCTTCCTGGTCTGCGGTGATATCAACAGTGCCTACTCCATGCCGGTCCCACTATGATAGACCGAAACTCTTTGATATGAACCAAAATAAACATTTTCTCCCCGAGGTTGACTATGTCTGGTATTCTGGTCATACAGACATGAAAGTAACTAACAGAAAATTGGTACAAGAGTAGGGAAATTTCTGTGACCAAATTTAGCAATGTGTTAAGTAGGCCTTTGGAAGTAGTTTGTGGTGACAATAAGGAAGAGTTTGGAGCTGAAGCCAAGGACATGCTATAATATCATAAGCTCTATGCAGTAGGCTATTTTGGTGAAAGTTTGGAAGACTAAGAACACCAACCAACATGTAGACAGTAATGCAGCTCATGAGGTTTCTGATATCAATAATTCTATTGTGAAGTGGACTGCGTTCAGTAGTAAGCTTTCTTGTTGGAACTGCCAGCCCCCAAATAATGACAGAGAAACTTATTATTAAAGCTTGGCCTTAGCTTAGGCTTTTAAAAAGCTAGCTCTTATAATGTGACCTGTCTCTATTAATCTACATTCCATCAAGTGATCCAGTTACCTTTCCTCTGCCCTGTATGTCTGATTTGTTCCAAGTCTTGCTGGCATCTCACGCCTAGATTCATCCCTCTGACTTCATCTCTCTGCCTGAAAGTCCTGTCTATACCTCTTGCCTGTCTATTGGCTGTTTAGCTTTTTATTACACCAATCACCCTGACACATTTTCACACAGTGTACAAATATCCCACAACAATGTCCAATGAGGCAATGTTCTTTTCGTGTCCTGAAATTGTGAGTGGGACTAGATTGGAAAGTAACAGGCTTAATTCATTTGGTAGAATATTCAAGACAGACCATGACATGGTTAGTTCTGGTAGTTTGTAGTCATGTGGGAATCAGGAGCTAAATAACTGTCAAAAAGATACAGGAGTCCAGGATGGCTAGGCAAAGAACAGGATTGTTTGAAATTGCTGGCAAATCAAGTGCAGACAAAGTGGCTCTAATTGTTAAAGAGATCAATGCCGTAAGAGAAACTGTACTCTTCACATTGGAGTAATAGCAAAGGTTCCTTGAGGATGAGATTCCATCCATCAAAGGCTGACCCAGAGCATAACATGGAAAAACCATTTAAAAGACTTTCTTTTTCAAAGTTTTATTTTTATGTGTGTTGTGGTGTGTGTGTTTACATGCATGCATGCAAGTGTGTGTGCAGCGGACAGAGAACTCAGATTACCTGAAGCTGGAGTCACAGGTGTTTGTAAGTCACCTGATGGGGGTGCTGGTGATTGAACTTGGGTTTTCTGCAAGAGAACACTTTTAACTGCTAAACATCTCTTCAGCCCTGAAAAACTTTCTTTAAAAAAAAAAAAAATAGAGCTTAGAGGATGTCATACTCAACCACAGACACCTAGGAAAGTGTCTTCTAATATTTTAAGAACTCAGCATAAACTTAAGGGAGTCTGGATACTACTAGACCTAACAGCGGAACCTGAGGTCATGGTGTTGGTTTTGTAGACACACAGAGTGAGAGTTTTGTGATCATGGAAGTTTATGCCCAAAGCTTCGGAGGCCAGGTATATGTAGCAAGCTAAGAATCCTCCAGAAATCCCTGAGAGGCCAGTGAGCAAAGCCAGGAAGGTAAAGAATAAGGAACCTCTGGAGCAGTGGAGTTTCTTGGTCCCAGGCGGCCAGAGGCCCAGACCCACAGACCTGTGATCCCAGACCCCTTAGCCGCCCATCCATGTTCAGGCCCCAGAAATGACTCAGACACTTATGTTAAGTTCATGCTGTTTGGCCTATGACTCAGGCACATTGCTAGCTTGCTCTTACATCTTAAATCAATCCATTTCTATTAATCTTTCCTGCCACGTGGCCCGTGGCTCACCTGTGTTCCTTATATGTTGCTCCTTCCAGCGGCTGGCTCTGTCTAGTGGTTAAGATTCGGTGTTCTCACCCCTGCGGCCCGGGTTCGATTCCCAGTCAAAAAAAATAAAGGGACCCCAAGATCCCAGCAGCCCCTTATCAATAGGGTTGGCCACTCCCCCTTCAGGAGCCCGGGACCCTAAATAAGCATCCTTGGATCTTATCAGGTGACACCTGAATCCCACCACAAACCTCAAGATGAGGGTGCCCATAAATATGTGGCATCTGCTGAGAGAAATTGCAGGCACCTAGTGATGCCAGCCCAAGAGAGGATCTATTCATAGTACAAATGAGAAGGCCATAGGGGTAGGTACGTCTGTGGTAGTTTGAATATAATTGGCCCCCATAAGCTCATAGGGAGTGGCACTATTTGGAATTGTGGCCTTATTGGAGGAAGGTGTCGCTTTGAGGTCACCTATGCTCAAGCTATGTCCAGTAACACAGTTCACTTCCTGTTGCTTGTGAATCAAGAGGAAGGAATCTCAGCTCCTCCTCCAGCACCATGTCTGCCTGCACTCAGCCATGAACTGCCATGATGATAATGGACTAAACCTCTGAATCTGTAAGCCACCTGATTAAATGCTTTTCTTTATGAGTTGCCATGGTCATGGTGTCTCTTCACAACAACAGAAGCCCTAAGACAATGCCTAAACCTGTTAAGTTCAGATGGTGCCGCTACATGCCTGGACTGCTGGACATGGAGCTACAGGATTTAACATTTACCCTACTGGTTTCAGATTTGCTTTGATATGTATTTCATTACTACACTTCTGCAGATTTTAGGGACCCCTGGGGTTGTATTAAATTCATTTTGCATTATGAGATGGCCAGGGGTGGGATGTTGTGATTTGAGTCTTGAACAGTCACTCATAGACTCCTGTGCTTCTATACCTGGTGGCATTATTTTGGGATGGCGCAGAACCTTTGAGAGATGGGACCTAGTTGGTGAAAGTAGGGCACTGGGGCTGAGCTTTTGAAGGTTCACCCAGCCCGATTCCAATTCTTTTCCCTGCCTGGTCTACTACAGCACGAAGGGGCTCCACTCCACCCCCCTCATCTTGGTCAAAGATACTCTGTTGTGTCTTCTCTGCTTAGATGTAATAAAAATCTTTGAAATTTTGAGCCAAGATGAATATTCTCCCTTTGGGTCATCTGTGCTAGATAATTTGGTCACTGTTAAGTAAAAGCAACAGATATACACAGCTAGTAAGTGTCAAAGGCGAATTTGGACCAAATCTGGATGATGCTGAAATCCTTTTAGTTACTAGTATGTGCTAGGGCCAATCTATAGCAGCCAGCAGAGTGAGATCCTGGCGTCAGCTCCCGTGTCCCAGCACTTTCTGGCTGAAGTTTCAGAGTGAACAATAGAGCAGCAGAGAGATTTTTTTGTTTCTAGACCTCTTTCCTTGAATATTTTAGCCTCCATTGTCTGGCTACCCTGGCCATTCACAGGGTGTCTGCATTGTAGCAGCTTTCTTTATTAAAGCCAGAGCTGCAACTGATTACATCACCATGTTTTCAGAGCTTCTTCCTAGTGTGGCTGCTCACTTAGCCAAATGGTGTAAAGTTGTGAATTCAGTCCTTCCCCACTGGGGGCAGGTATTTATGCTTCGCATACTTATTTGTGCTTTGTATGACTGAGCTTTGTCTCTGATGGCCTACCACACACTTCTGTTTGTGGAAGCCACAGCACTGATAGTCACAATTGAAAGTTTGATGTGGGCTCCTGGTGTCATAGTTACCACAGGTGATATTCTTCACATAATATTTTTATTTATCACCATAGCCTCACACGGTTGTTTCTTTGCTCGGCTCTACGGAGACGGATCCTTTCTGGAGATATTACTCTAGAATATTCATTCACAACCCTTCTGCTAAAACTTCCATTCTTTTCTTCCTGGAAGTCTTCACTTGGGCTGGAGGTGGATGAAGATGAGGAATGAAGACTGGAAATTAGATCCAAATTGTTAAGACACAAACTTTCCAGTCCTGGAAACCCTATAGAGCCTGTTTGTAGCCCAAAACTTGTTAGCATAGAATAGAAACATTTGATGGCTCTCCATACAGACATTCTAAATTGGTTCATTCACTTATCTAAGGTTATTTTATTCTTTCAGAGTTACCGGTACAATATCACATACGTGCCTTAAACAAGTCAGGTGTCTCTACAACTAAGTCATTGCAGACACCGCCACGCAGCCACTTTTTAATTACTCCAGTGTATCCTTCTAGGATCTCTTATTTATAAAAACATATATAGCATACATAACTATTGCCTGCTTGCCTCTTCCTTCCTTCCTTTTTCTTTTTTCTTCCCTCCTTTCTTCCCCACCCCTGGCTATTTGTTTTAGAAAGGGTCTTACATAGCCTTGGACTCAAACTTGGTATATGAGGTGATATGGAACTTCTGATTCTTCCTACTGCCTCAGCTTCTCAAGTGCTGGGATTTTAATAGGTTTTGTGCCTCCATACCCAGCTTATGGGTTTTTAGGGATTGAATTCAGGGTTTTATGCATGATAAACAGGCTAATTTTGTTTCTTACTTAATAAAGTGTCATGAGCATTTGACTGAGAATCATAGGTAGCCCTAGCTCATTCTTTCTAACAGATACACAACATTTCATTGTATGGATGTATCATAAATTATTGTTTATCTCAGGAATAATGAAATTTAGTTGATTTACAAGCTAGCCCTAGCTGCCTGCTGATTCAGAAGGTTCTCCCAGTTGCTTCCATTCACCCTTCTTGACCAGCAATTTACCTGATGTCTTTGCTGCCTTCCAGGGTTTAACATTTGTCCTCACCTGTTGGTTGTCATCTCTTAGGTCAAGAGGTCCAGATTTGGCTTGTTCAATCAGATGTGAATTTGGTCTTTGTTGCTGTAGGATAATCTTTTGTACACTGTAAAAATGTGTCTTTGCCAAGGCACCTTTTGACTAGTTTAATAAAGAGCTCAGTGGCCAATAGCTAAGTAGGAGAGGATAGGTGGGACTTCTGGGTGAGAGAGAAGCTATGGGAAAGAATCTGAGCGGTGGGGAATTCATCAGTGAGATATGGTGGAAGTCAGACTAGCCACGTAGCAGAATGTGGATTAGTACAAACAGGATATTTAAGTTTTTAAGAGCTAGTTAGAAACAAGCCTAAGCAAAGGATAAACTTTCATACTTAATGAAAAGTCTCTGTGTCATTATTTGGGAGCTGTCGGTCCAAAGAAAGTCCAACTGTACTTTGTGTTATTTATTTTTCTATGGCTGCAATAAAACACAACAATCAATTTAACTCACAGATTATATACTCCCATGCCTTGTTTATCAACTTATTTTTTAAACTAAGCATGTTTGTTAATTTGTTTAGAAATTGTTTTATTTTCTAATGAAATATGTGTTGCAATGGCAGTGTAAAGTCTTCAAATTTCTATCATTTAAAGTTATTTATGATGAATTACAATTCAGAAGGAACATTTCATAGGAATAAACATACAGTTTAATCAAATACAATAAAAGTGGCATCCATGAACCATTACTGTAGGGTAAAGGGGCAGCCAAAGAAACCCACTCTGGCCTTGAAAGAAACACACCCTGGATCTGACGACACCTGAGGCAGTGAAAGAAACACTTTTCCTCCCCGAACCCAGAACTAAAGAAATGTACCCTGGCTCTGAAACCAGCAACAAAGAAACACACTTTGGCCCTAGAATCAGAGCTAGTGAAAGAAATGTGTCCTGGTTCTGAAATTAAAAGTCCAAAGCCCAAAGGACTCAGTGAAAGAAACACATTTTAGCCCTGAAACCTGAGCCAAATCTTCCCCTGATCAACTAAGGAGAAAAGAAACCAATCCCTGAGCAGAAAACCAACCAATGAGAGAATGGTATCTAGCCAGTCTGAGCTCAGGAACTGAGATCTGACCCATCCCTACTCTGGAAATCTTCCTGGAAAACTCCGTCCCCAAGAAGGCCTATATAAGCCTTGCTTGCACCAGTTCAGTTTGCTGCTGCCCTTCCCATGCTACCCTCTCCCACACTGCCTGAGGCAGCCACTCTCCTGGATTCTGTCCTCCCAATAAATCTTTTGAATGAGGTTTGGGTGATAACCTTTCTCCAGAGAGCCTAGACAGAGCTGAGCAGGACTCTAACAACTTCAATGGGGAAACCCTCCCCTTCTGGAGCAGAGCTGCTACCTTGGGAAAGCCTTTCCGTGAAGCAGGACTGTAAGCTGCACTGCTTTCTATGACCTGTGATATTCTTTGGTTTCTGATTGCCAGAGTGCTTTTCCACCTGAGCCGTAACACTCAGTATTCCTGAGCTTCCTGGCTTCCAGGATCCCTTTCCATCTGAGCTATGCTAACACTTAATTACTCTGATTAAGAAACAGGATAGTATTGACACTCTTTCTTGTCAGTCTCAATTTCATTGCTGTAGGACACCATCATCCTAATGTTATTGCAAGTATCTCCCTCCCCCCCCTCCCTCCCTCCCTCTCTCCCTCCCTCCCTCCCTCTCTCCCTCCCTCCTGCTCTTCCACCTTCCTTTCTCTCCTCATGGTGATGGAAATTAAATCTAGGGTCCGAGTGGTTATAGATAAACATTCTACCACTGAGTTACATTCCCAGCCCTTGGGTGTTTATGACAGTCTTCAGTAACCCTGGCTGGTTCTCAGAATGTGTAATCAAGGCTGACCTTGAACTTCTGATTCTCTTCTACTTCCCATGTGGCAAATCTCTCCTACACAAGGTTTGGCTTTTGAGGTTTTTGAGGCAGAGTCTCCCTATGTAGGCAGGCTGGCCTCCACCTCTCAAACCTCCCGCTTCTGATTCCTGAATGAGAGAAATGCACCATTGTGCTCAGTTTGTGCAGTGCCAGGAACCAAGCGCAGGCCTCTGTACATGCCAAACAAATATGTCTGCCGCGCTGTATCCCCACTCTTCGCTTTGACGTTTATATAACAATATACATTCCTAGATAGCTGATTTCTTCCACTGAAAAATCACACTTTTGTGCTTGCATGTTCATGTGCATACGTTTATGGGTGGGCACATGTTTTTGTGTACATGCACATCGAAACCAAAGGACAGTTTCAGATGTTGTTCTTAAGGAACCATGTACCTTTCCTTGCCAGCCTGGAACGCTCTAGCTAAGCTACCTAGTTAGTGAGCCCTGAGAATTTTAATGTCTCTTTCTCCCTAGTGTTATGATTAGAAGGATGTACCTCCAGACTGGTTTGGTTCTTAAATTGTTTTTCTCACTTCTTTTAAAATATTAATTTAAAAAATGTATGTGCATGTATATATGTATATATGTATATTGCTGTGCATGCATGTGTGTCATGGTTGTGTGTGTCCCATGTGTGTTTGGGGGCTTGCAGAGATCATAAGCATACACCAGATTCTCCTGGGCCTAGAGCTACAGGGAGTTATGAACTGTGCAGCATGAATGCTGGGAACCAAACTTGGGTCCTGAGGACAAGTTGAAGGAGTTAATTCTCCTCTACTAGCTGGGTGTGGAGTTCAAACTCAGGTCATTAGTCTTGGAAGCAAGCTCTTTTAACCCATTGGTCCATAATTGTTCCCATGCCCATATTTTTGAAAGTGGCTTCTGGGGATTGAAGTAAGTTCCTCATGTTTGCAAGGCAAGCACTTTACAAAGTGAATCATCTCTCTAGTTTGGCTGTCTTTTTTTTTTTTAAATCAACAACTACAACATGTGGCTGGTTTATTTTCATTTCTGCATACACTGCAGTTAGTATTGCTTCTTTTTTAATCTGAAAAATTAGACTCTCACTATGTTGTGCTCAGCCTTCCCGCTTCAGCCTGCCTGGGAGCTGGGACTGTCTATGCCTTTACACCGTGGTAGTTTTCAGTTACTCTAGTGTTTTACTGCAGTTTATCTGTTTTACCGTTGATAGATATTTGGGTTGCTTCCAGTTGCAGCCTGTTCTGTGCAACGCTACTTTGGACGTAATTGTCTGCAGCCTGTTTGTTTTGTCTTTTAGGGCTCACACACAGGAGTATCATGGCTAAGAGATGCTATGCAGCCTCAACCTCACTAATCTTTTCTAGGGGTCCTTCCCAGTCTAGACTCTCCCAGTTTACAAAAGTACTATGATCTTTCCTTTTCCCTCCTCTTCTTTTTATTTATTTGTCTCAGGCTGGCCTTGAACTCCTGATCCCCCTGCCTCTACCCACCAAGTGCTGGGATACTTGCAGTCCATCACCACACCCAGCTGAATTTTGTTTGTATTTTGAGATGTCTTTCAAGATAGGATTTCTCTGTATAGCCCCTGAATGCCAAGATAATCTTCAATTGGAGATTTTCCTGCTTCAGCCTCTCCACTGCCGGGCTTGCAGGTATATGCTACTACAGCTGGTGTTAATGATGGCACGTTTTATGTAGTCACTAGCTTATGACAGTGTTCTACTTACTATTAGGTCAGACATTCTGGAGGACTCTAGAAGGTAATTTAAAAAGTTTTATTTATTTATTTAGAGGCAGGGTCTCACTGTGTAGCACAAGTTGGCCCAGAACCTGCTATATATACCAAGGTGGCCTCCAACTCACAGATGTCCATTCGCCTCTGTCTCACTATGCTTGGACTAAAGGCATGTGCCATCATGCCTAGATTACTTATTATTTTTAAGATTTATTTCTATTTATGCATGCATGTGTGCATGCATGCATGTGTGTGCTTCTGCACGAATACATGTGTGTGTATGTGCATGTGTGAGCATGTGTGTTAGCATGTGTGCGTGTGCGTGTGTGTATGTGTGTGTGTGTGTGTGAGCATGTGTGTTAGCATGTGTGCGTGTGTGTGTGTGTGTGTGTGTGTATGTGTGTGTGTGTGTCTGTGTGTGTGTGTCTGTGTGTCTGTGTGTGTGTCAGGCGCCCATGAAGAGCATGTTGAACACCCTGGACCTAGAGTTATAGGCAGTTGTAAGTTGCCCCATGTAGGTTCTGAGAACAGAATTCAGTCCTCTTGAAAACAGAAAGTTCTTTTAACTGCTGAGCCACCTCTCCAACCTCCTTTTAAAAAAAAATTATTAAGTTTATTATTTGTGTGTACATGTATAACTCGGAGGAAAAGGCTGGAATTTTTTTTCTTTTACCAATGTGGATCACAGGGATTGAACTTGATCACTGAGCCATTCAGTCCAGGGTAGTTTTTAGATGAGTTTCACATTTCAAGAAATCAAGTTTCTCTCCATGATGTGAGAGGGTCTTATCAGTCAGCCGAGGCACTAAGAGAACATCCCCACACTCCTACCCCTCCAGCAAAGAGGAATTTTGCCAGGAGACTAGTTTCGGGTTAGCTTCCACCTAACCTAATTCCTTAAAATAAACTTCTTTTCTATATATACTCATCTGGTTGGTTCTGTTTCTCTGGAGAAACATGACTAATACAGGCCACACACTAAGGCTCAATATTATGTACTGCCCTGACAGCTGGACACTATCAGGAGTTTCAAAGGTGACAAGACTCTTCCCTCTGCTCCCTGGGATAAAGCCTGTAGCTGATAACCTTCCCTGTGAAGGGTATCAGTGAGCACTGGGTCTCAGTTCTCCGGCAGCTTGCAAAATCAGTCAAACAAGAGCCAGCCCAGACTCCTGTTATCGTGATGTCTGAATCTCATCGCCCCTCACTGTTTATTCTTTCCCGAGAGTTCAGACCCTGTGTGGTCCACTGTGATAGCTGTTATCCTCATCCATGCCAATAGCGATATGGCTAATCAACCAGTCATCTTATTGGCCCAGTGTCTGGTAGTGTAGGTTAGACCACCTCTAACATAGGATGAGAATCTCTCATCCCCATGTTCTAATGTGGAAGCAGTTTCACAAAGTTTTTACAGTTTTGTAGAACAAAGAAAGTCATATATCAAGGCAAGTTTAAAATGCATTGGTGGACACACCAGAGAGGCAGATATGTGGAGATGGGGAAGCTTTTTTTTTTTTTTTAAATAGGTCTGAAATGTTATCTGATGACATTCTTAGCTCTTGGGTTGGTGGAAGCCAGTGCTGTGCTGTTAATAGCTTCTAAGAGGTCTTAGTTTATCATCATGAGGTGTTAGTTCAGATACAGAGCAGGGCAAGGACTAGCTGTTCCAAAAGGCTAAAACTAGTCCCTGATAAAGTAGTTAACTTCTGAATCTACAAAATTCTGTCCATCTCTGCAGACACAGTCTCTTCCAGGAGGTTTTTACAGGCTGCTGTTCACAGCCAGGCCTGGCTTATTTTCAGGAATTTTCATTCACACACATATAAATAAATGTTGTTTTTAAGTTACTTTTTTTTTAAAAAAAAAAAATTCTCACTAACTTCTGTTAGAGCCATAATTAAAACTCTTAGAATCTATTGATATCTCATTGTGGTCTTAATTTTTATTTCCATGCACACAAATGAGTTAGGCGATCATTCATGTTTATTATCTGTTGGTTGTACTGCTCTTTTGCTTCCTTTTTCTCCTGGCCAGACAACTAGGCACAGCCATAGCCTGGCACAGTCATTTTTCACCTGGGTCACTGATTCATTTATCTTTTATTTTATCCTTCCATCCATTCTCCAATCCACAGTTTGAATCATTAAAATACGAGTTGGTTTTCCATGGGGAACCATTTTATGACAAAGCCCCTTAAAAGGATGTCCTACCACATGAATAAGACGATTTAATTCTTTTCTCTGGCTTTTTGAGACTGATGTCCAGCTGATCTCTGTCTGTCTGTCCAACTTCCTTGCATTATTCAACGCCACTTACGCTACCTACCTACCTACACACACACATACACACACACACATCAACTTCTGGAAGATTCTTCATTGTACCTTTGCTATTCTCTGTGCCAACACTGCTTCTAAACAAACCTTATGCATGCATGTTGAATTTTTTTTTTAAGATAAGCTCTCACTGTATAGCCCTAGTTAGCCTTAAACTCACAGAGCTCCACCTGCTTCTGCCTCCCAGACTGGCTCAAAGATGTGTGCTCATATGCCCAGCTGGAATTTCTTTTCATTGGTATATTGTAGTGCCAGGAATGATACTTAGAGCCTCATGTGCACTAAGCTACTACATCCCAGAGTCTATCAATGCCCGACCCATTAGACCATGAACCATGTGTTAGTTCACCACTGCCTCCTTGGCTCAGTGTCCCCTGCTCACCACAGTCTAGAATATAGCTGATAATCTTTTCTGAATTAATGAATACATCTTGTTTGGTCGGAAGAAAGAAGCTGTGAGAGCAAGAACCCCTGATGAGGAACCCCAATAGTCTGCTGAGAATCTTACGTGGATGTGCATAATAGTCAGTAATGACAACATGTGACCAGAGGAGGGTGAACTGCGTGGAACTCCACCAGGACAGAAATTCAGGGGCTTAGAGAAATGGTTCCTGACTGAAGAACCAGAGAGGTGTCTCCGTTTTGAGCAAAAGTTCCTAAATCCAGTTTGAAACAGGCCTGAGTTCTGCTGATGTACAAAGTACAAAAACAGAGAAATAGCCTAAGACTATCTGATAGCAGCTAATTAACCATGGAATGTCCCAGCACGGGAGATAGCCTGGGGCCAGTTGATTGGCACAGAATGTCTCAACCCAAGAAGGGAGGTTTGACAAACAGCCGGCTAAGATAATAGAGGAAATTTGGAAAGCCCCTCCCCCCAAACGAGCTAATCAGAATTGTGTCCATATTAAGACCCCTAATTGATGTATAATCTTGTGGTTTTTGCCTTTAAAACCCAGCTTGCAGGGGGGCAGGTGCCACTGCCACACCTGTGCATCAGACTAGGTCCTTGTCATGGCTTATACTTTAGTAAACCTTGCTTTTGCATTTCAGAGAGTTCTCATCTCTGGTGGTCTCTTGTTGGGGGAGTCTCATGGCCAGGGTACAACAGTGATGGCTATGCAAACATGAGGACCCAAGTTGTGATCCCCAGCACCCACATAAAAGCTAGGCATGTCATAAGTGCCTATAAGCCTAGCACTGGGTAGGGTCAAGACGAGGGATGTCCAGAGCTTCCTGATTAGCTGGTCTAGCCAGTTACTGACCTCTGAGTCCAATGAAAGACTCTGCCTCAGAAGATAGATGGAATGTGATAGTGGAAGATACTCAAAGTCAACTTCTAGGCTCCATATGCATGTGCACCTGCATGCATGCGTGAACACACATGCAGAACATACACTCACTTGCTTTACACACCGGAAATTGCATATATTGAAACCTGGCTGTATTTTTTTCACTTAGAAGCTTTCTAGAGACTTCTCTGGGTCTTGCCTTGAGCTACAGAGCAACTATATCACCCAGGAGACTCTATCAAGGCCCTTCCCTTCCCCAGCCATTTCTCTGCCTGCATTTTCAAAGATCATATTTTTATCTCTTTGCACTGTTCCAATTTGCCATCTGGAGAGTGGGTCCACCAAAGCTGATCCATGGATGATGGTTCAGGCTGTCTCACTCAACTCTGGGCTGCATCTTTAGCTTTCTCTGATTAGGTTAAAGAAGAAAACCAGTAGGGAACAGAACTCACAGGGGATGGGATGATCTGTCTTCCCGACTGTGGGTGGGTCTGGTCAGAATTGATTACCTGGGTGAAGTGAGTCTCCCTCCAAGTCAGGGACATTTTATATGTGGGCACGGGGCAGTGTTGGCAATGGAAGTTTGAGGTGTCTAAGTGAGCACTCTTAAGGGCAGCCCTATTTTCTCCTCCTCAATAAGATGCAGCACTGTTCATTTAAAGGTATTCTGCCTTTGGCTTGTTATCCCTGGGCAGTTTAAGAAGAGTGCTCTGTTGGAAACAAAGGCAGTCTGCAGCAGTTTCTTCACAGAGGCCCCTGGGAAGCTGACTCCCCAGGCCTTGGCAAGAGCAGGCTATGGGGTAATTCAGGAACTTCCCGAATCCTGTGAAAATGGGCCATTGGGGACAGATCAGCCCTTCCTCATCACAGAAGGCGGTCCTGAAAGGTTGAGGCAACTCAGTTCTGGACTTCTTGTCCCGGTCCCCTGATGATGCATGTCTCTAGACCCCAGCTTCTCTCCTATGCAATGGAGAGCTTTGATTTCTGCCATATTCTCATCTGCCCATAGGATTATTCACTTTCATATTGTTTAATGGGTTCATTTTGTTTACTGGCTACACTGCTTGAAAATAGATCAGAACATTGTCTCTATAAATGGAAAATCAATAGCACTCACCACAAATAGAATGTATGTGGGCCAACCAGGCTCAGGCAGGGCCTTTAGCACATGATACTTTTAGGGACCTATGAATATGCTTTAACTTTAATTTCTTTTAAAATTAGAAAAAAAAATAAATATAGTAAAGTGAGTATTACTGCTCAAACTCCTTATCTAGACTGCATTTGTGTGTGTGTGTGTGTTTGTGCATTTATGTTTTTGCAAGTTGGTATGGAGGTCAGAGGACAGCCTCATATGCCTGTGAGCTGTAGTTGGAAGCTTCTGTCCCACCAGAAACTCCCAAATATCAGCAGCTGCTTCCCAAATAGTTGACTTGGAGACTTTAATATTACTTATAAATGCTGGACCAGTATTTCAGGCTTATTTCTAACTAACTCTTACACTTTAAGTTAATCCATATTTTTATTTATGTTTAACCTTGGTACATAGCTTGGTACCTTTTCTCAGTTCAGCATTTGTTACAATGTGGTTTCTTGGTCCCAGGCGGCCAGAGGTCCAGACCCACAGACCTGCAGCCCCAGACCCCTTAGCTGTCCACTGCTGCTCAGGCCCCCAGAAATGACTCAGAGGCTTATATGAAGTTCATGCTCTTTGGCCTATGGCTCAGACACATTGCTAGCTAGCTCTTACATCTTAACTCAACCCAGACTCATTAATCTGTCTGCCACGTGGCCCATGGCTCACCTGTGTACATGTTTCTTCTTTGGCAGCTGGCTCCGTCTGTCTGACTCCGCCCTGCTTCTCCTACCTCTGTTGTGATTTCCTCTCCTACTTTTTCTATGGTGCCTGTCATGGGCCAAAACAGCTCCTTTATTTAAAGATTGATATTCATAGCATACAGAAAGACATTCTCACATCAAACATTCTCATCTTGCTTCCTCTGCATATGACTGGCTGTCTTTCCTCTTCCCAGAATTTTCCTAGTGTGGTTGCCCCACTTATATTTCCTGCCTGACTATTGGCCAATCAGCATTTTATTAAACCAATACGAGTGACATCTTTACAGCGTTCAAGAGCATTATCCCACAGCAGTGAGTGGGGTCTCTTTGATTGTTTTTCCATATTGCCCAAGAAGCTAGCTGGCCAGTGAGCTTCAGAGGAACCTCCTGCCTTCCCATTTTCATCCCCTGTAGGAGCACTGGGGTCATGGATGTTCATGCTATGGTCTTCACATTTACATGACAAGCATTTACCCACTAAACTATTCTGTCCATACATGGGTTGTATTCTTGTCTATTCTGAGTAATATTTTTTTTTAACTGAAGATTTTGCTTTGTTTTGTTTTCCAAGACAGCATTTCTCTGTGTAAAAGCCCTGGCTATTTACTCTGTAGATCAGGCTGGCCTCAAACTCAGAAATTTGCCTGCCTCTGCCTCCTGAGTGCTGGGATTAAGAGTGTTGCACCCCCACCACCCAGTCAGTACATATATATTAGTGGAGGAAGGAAACAGGACAAAACCACCATGAGAATCATAATCAAGTCCTAAAGGGAATATTGCTACAATAAACATAAAGAATCAGTGCTGCTAAAGCCTCCCTGCTAAATGTGCAGTGAAGCCTCTTTCTGCTCTCCTAATGGGAATGAGAAGGAAGCAGCATAGCAGCGTGATGATATATACCCGTGATCTCAGAACACAGGAGGCTGAGGCAGAAGGATCATGAGTTGAAGGCTGGCCTTAACTAAAGATCAAGTTAGAGGCCTCCTTGGGTTACAGGAGACCCTGACTCAAAAAGAAACATGAAGATTGTGTGGGGGGGGGGGCGGCGGCACACACCTATAATCCCAGCACTTGAGAGGCAAAGGCAGGAGGGTCTCTGTGAGTTCCAGGACAGCCAAAGATGTTACACAGTGAAATCCTGTCACAACAAAACAATGAAGGAGGAGGAGGAGGAGGAAGAGGAGAAGAAAAAAAGACTGATAAGCGTTAAACTGACCATTTATCTTTGAGAAGCCAAAGAAGTTGAGGACATAAAAGTTTTTTAAATAAAAGATTTATTTTATCTTATTTTTAATTATGTGTATGTGCATGTGAGTACAGTTGTCTGTGGAGGCCAGAATAGTAGTTAGTTGTTTTGGAGCTGGAGTTACAGGTGGTTGTGATCTTAACAACTCAGCCATCTCTACAGTCCCAGAAAACAAAAATAAAACAAAAAACCAATAACCAAATCAAAATTATTTATTATTTAAAAATACTTGAGAGTTTCTTTTTTAAAAAAAAAAAAATAAACATTACACACAAAAATTAACCAAAACAAGAGCAGAAAGTGCCTTTTAAATCTGTGTGCATTCATTGTGGACATTGGAGATTGAAGCCAGACCTCATCCCTACTAAAAAAGTTCTCTACTTATTTGCTGAAATACTACCCTAGTTTTGTTTTCTTACTTAAACTCATTAAAAATGTTTGGCATCCCTTTGTAGGATTCACCTGCCTGGAAGTCACTGGATTGAATGATGATGTTAAAGAAAATAACAATGACAATGTTTCTCTCATCTTTCTTTCTTTCTTTCTTTTTTGAGACAAGGTTTTTCTGTCCTGGAACTCAGTCTGTATAACAGGCTGGCCTTGAACTCAGAGATCCACCTGCCATTGCCTCCTGAGTTCTGGAATAAAAGCACCACCACCTGGTGACGTGTTGATTTTTATATTGTTGTGGTCTAGGTTTGCTAAGTATATCAGGCCATGGGCTAAAATGTTGGTATTCTAGAAAGTCATTAGTAGGATCTGCATGTAACAAGTAGTAAGAGAGATTAGGAGAGATAATTAGATAGTCCATAATGTCAGAGCTTTAAACCATCCTGATGTGGGAGTGTCTTTCTGTGTGCTGTGAATATCATTCTTTAAATAAAGGAGCTGTTTGAGCCCTTGGCGAACATTGTAGCAGTAGGCAAGAGCATAGAGGTAGGAGAAGGAGAGCAGAGTCAGACAGACATCCATCCAGCGACTGGGGAAGCAACATATAAGGAGCACAGGTGAGCCATGGGCCGTGTGGCAGACAGATTAATAGAAATGGGTTGAGTTAAAATGAAAGAGCTAGCTAGCAATGTGCCTGAGCCATAGGCCAAACAGCATGAGAGCAATATAAACATCTGTGTGTTTCTTTGGGACTTTGGGGTTGCTGGTCCAGATAAGCAGCAGTGAGTAGGTCCGAACTGTGGGGCTAGTCCGGGCCAGAAACCTCAATGTTACACCATCCATTCTCAATAATTATGTCTATTTTCTATTTTTTATTTCCCTCCTTTAAAAACAATTTTCTTTGAAAGTTCATATTTAAGAGCTGGAGAGATGGTTCAGCAATTAAGAGCATGCTTTGCTCTTGCACAGGACCCAGGTGCCTCACAATCATTCTAGGGAATCCCAGGCCCTCTACTGACCTCCTCCAGCACCAGACATACACATGGTGTCCATACAGATATTCACATAAAACACTTATGCACATTAAATACAAATGTTTGTCTGTAACCTTTAAAATATGTATTTGAATGGGTACTTTTTATTTAAATTTTATTACACGGGTGCTGGAGCTCATAAATGAGGTAAGCCAGACACAGAAAGACATACTATACACTGTAACTCATATATGGGTTTTCTGTTGTGTTTGTTTGAGGCAGGGTCTCATGTAACCCAGGCTAGCTGCCAACTCTCCAAAGTAGCCAAAGCTGACAGTGAACTCCTGATTCTAAGTGGGAGGGTGTGTGCCACCATGGTCAGCTCTTTCCCTTTGTAGGAGCTTTAAACAGCTCTCAGAGGAAGCAGAGAATGAATAAATATCACTAGGAAGTAAGGAAGGGCATCAGAGAAGAAGGGTGGAGGGAGCTGTGTAATGGACACCAAATATGGTTAGAGAAAAGGAATGAATTCTAGTGGGTTTTAAATTATGTTTTATTTAGTGTGTGTGTCAGTGAATACACTGCCGTGTTCAAGTGGAGGTCAGAAAACAGCCCAAAGAATTCAGATCTCTCCTACCATGTGGTTTCTGGGAAGTCAGGTTTGGTAGTGATCACCTTTACCTGCTGAGACATCTCTCCAACTCTTTCCTTTTCTTTTTTATATTTTTATTACATATATATGGGAATGTCTTTCTGTATGCTGTGAATAGCAATCTTTAAATAAAGGAGCTGTTTTGGCCCATGACAGGCACCATAGAAAAAGTAGGAGGAGAAATGAGAGCTTAGGTAGGAGGAGTAGGGCAGAGTCAGAGACAGAAGGAGCCAGAAGCCCAAAGGAGCAACATGTAAGGAACACAGGTGAGCCACGGGCCACGTGGCAGACAGATTAATAGAAATGGGTTGAGTTAAGATGTAAGAGCTAGCTAGCAATGTGCCTGAGCCATAAGCCAAACAGCATGAAGTTAATATAAGCGTCTGAGTCATTTCTGGGGCCTAAGCAGCAGCAGGCAGCTAAGAGGTCTGGGGCTGCAGGTCTGTGTGTCTGGGCCTCTGGCTGCCCCGGACCAAGAAACTACTACATTGTAACACATATATATGATTGTTTTGCCTGCATATATGTGTGCCATATGTAGGTGTCGTGCCCACAGAAAAGAGGATGTCTGATCTGGTATTATGGATGTTTATGAGCTGCCAGTGGGTACTAGGAACTAGACCCTGGTTTCTGTGAGAGCAACAAGTGCTCCTCAGGCTCCCAGCAGCCCTGGGTTCTTATGTTCTATAGCACAGTAGGGCAAGTTTCATTAACAGTGATTCTTTATATATTTCATAAAGAACTAGAGAGTTCATAGGTCCCAAACACAAAGAAATGACAATATTTGTCAAGCAATTACTAATCACTGTGATTTGATCATTGCCTATTGCATACATGTGCTGAATTACCACATTGCACCTGTCCGTATGTACAATTATTAAAATACATGAACAATTTATTTGCATGTGTATATGTAAGCTCTCACATACTGGTTCTGGATCCTTCTCAGAATGTCTGGATTCACATCAGAATGCTGTAAAGCGAAGAAGGAGGGAGGACCAGACTGTGCTTCACACTCTCGATCCATTCAGACCACTGTGCTCCACACTGTCAATCCATTCAGACCACTGTGCTCCACACTCTCGATCCATTCAGATCACTGTGCTCCACACTATCAATCCATTCAGACCACTGTGCTCCACACTGTCAATCCATTCAGACCAATGTGCTCCACACTATCAATCCATTCAGACCACTGTGCTCCACACTGTCCATTCAGACCACTGTGCTCCACACTCTTGATCCATTCAGACCAATGTGCTCCACACTATCAATCCATTCAGACCACTGTGCTCCACACTCTTGATCCATTCAGTCCACTGTGCTCCACACTGTCGATCCATTCAGATCACTGTGCTCCACACTATCAATCCATTCAGACCACTGTGCTCCACACTATCAATCCATTCAGACCACTGTGCTCCACACTGTCAATCCATTCAGACCACTGTGCTCCACACTCTTGATCCATTCAGACCACTGTGCTCCACACTATCAATCCATTCAGACCACTGTGCTCCACACTCTCGATCCATTCAGACCAATGTGCTCCACACTCTCGATCCATTCAGACCACTGTGCTCCACACTGTCAATCCATTCAGTCCACTGTGCTCCACACTCTCGATCCATTCAGACCACTGTGCTCCACACTGTCAATCCATTCAGATCACTGTGCTCCACACTCTCGATCCATTCAGATCACTGTGCTCCACACTATCAATCCATTCAGACCACTGTGCTCCACACTGTCAATCCATTCAGACCAATGTGCTCCACACTCTCGATCCATTCAGACCACTGTGCTCCACACTGTCAATCCATTCAGTCCACTGTGCTCCACACTCTCGATCCATTCAGACCACTGTGCTCCACACTGTCAATCCATTCAGATCACTGTGCTCCACACTGTCAATCCATTCAGACCACTGTGCTCCACACTATCAATCCATTCAGACCACTGTGCTCCACACTCTCGATCCATTCAGACCACTCTGCTCCACATTGTCCATTCAGGTTTCCCACGCCCTGTCACCTTGCCAATGCTGTTCCTTCCCTTTTATTGGAACACTTTTCTTCTATAGTTCTTTCTAGAGCTATCTATTTAGGCTCCCTCTCTTAAATTCTGTCATCCAGGAAGCCTCTGCCCCCTCAACAAAGAGACCAAGTGAGTTCCTTCCTACCCTCAGAGGACTGAGTGATTCTTTATGTTATTATCATTAAAAATTAAGAGACTAATCTGGGCATGGTGGTGAAGACCTTTAATCTCAGCATTCAGATGACAGAGGCGGGCAGATCTCTGAGTTCTAGGCCAGCCTGACCCACAGCAAGTTCCAGAGCAGTCAGGACTACATAGTAAGACCCTGTCTCAAAAAACTTCGAACACACAAAAATTTAGAGGCTAGATTCTCTGTTTCAGCTGCAGGAGAACGTCTCCTAGGACAGAGACCACACTTCCTTAGCCTGGTGTGTTCCTTAGATAGTGCCCAGCACCTGGTATTAAGTGCTTGTTAACTAAGTCTAGCTAGAAATGGGTTCAAATGCCCTGCTCGCTTGTCTTCTGTCTATATCTCTGCATTGCTGATGGTATCCTGTTCTTCACCATCATTTAGTAGGTATCTGGTTAAAGTTATTGAATTGAATAAACAGAATTGTTCTGCAAATAAAGCAAATCAGACATTTATTTCTTCAACAGAGAAAATAAAATCACGCATACTGTGTCAAAAGTTAGGGTTCAAAGAATACTAATTTCTGGGCTGAAGAGGTAAAGGGAACTCCTTACTAGCTTCACCATAGCTGCAGAATTTCTCCCAGATGCTGTAAAATATGGGGGAAGGCTGCTATTCTGCCGTGGTCTCAACTTGGGCTAGGGCAAAGGGTCTCTGCCTTTGAACGGGAGGTGGAGACTCTGGGCTGTTCATGAGGACTCACAGTACGTTCATAGTTTGTAATCTACTAATAGTAAGATATAATAGGCTCCTGAAATCTATATTGAGGCTTACCCTACCAATCAATTTTCCAAGTCGCCATACAGTAAACACTTTCTAGGTGTTCCACAAAAAAAAAGACCGAACATCCAAAACTAAAAGCGAATGGATCCAGTAACATCCTTTGTGAGCTCAGCATCAGGCAACCAACCTAAAAGATGCATCTCAGCTCAACTGCTGGACTGCACCTAGGATCTCACACGGATGGATAGCTAAGGGAGTGGTCCTTGGCGGACATACAGTTTACACTGTGGCATAGCACTCACTTTCAGGATGGGCCACTGGGCCCACAAGGTCAAAGTGACGTGGCTCAGGGCTCTGAGAATCTTTATCGGTGGAGGTTAGGCCGGCTATCCCATTGTGGAAGAAGCAGAGCCCTGTGGCAGAACTATTTAACGAGTATCTCATCTGAACTTCGGGCGAGTGTGAGGGGAGTGATGAAGGCTGGGGATGCATCTCCATCCTGGCTCCGAAGCAATGTCCTCTGTGGGACTCAGGAACCAAGCAGAGCTGTGTTCTCCATGGGCTTAGTATCCGATCTAAAAGAACTGAATTCCTGGGTTTCAAGATCACCCATCAGGACACTCGACCGCGCCCTTCAGGTATTCCAGGACAGGGAGGGAAGCAGGTCTTTGCAGCTAGAGTCTATGTGGGTGGAGCGGGCGTGGGTGGGGCTCCGGAGCTGTGGTTCAGAGAGTCGGGACCTGCAGGAGTGTGCTGGTACTCCACCAACCAGGGATGACAGCCAGCAAGCGCGTGGCGAAGGTAAGTGCATGTCAGATGACCCCTTTCTATTGCTTTGCTCCCCACAACCCATGCTCTTCTCACCCTGTTCCCCCGGCACCCCCTCCCTTTCCCCTCACTTCTGAGCGCTTTTATTAGGGGTATCAAAGTGGGCTGAAGCCCAGGCATCCTCACCCTCTCCCAGTGAAGAAGTGGGAGGCAGGGTGTTTGTGTGTGTGGGGGTGGGGTGGGGTGGGGTGGGTGGGTGGGTGGGTGGGTGGGTGAGTGGTGGTGGTGGTGGTTTGCTGTGGGGTGGTAATGAGAATTCACTAGCTTCCTCAAACTGGTTTCAGTTTCAATTCTGCTGGGAAATTAATTAGTGGAACTATCTCAGGCAAGGGAAGGGTTCTGTTGCGCCACCTACTGGGTGGACCCATAATTTGATACCCATTATCAAATTATGGGAATGGGCAGTCCCTGGAATGAAAGTGTACAGAATAGTCCCTGCATGAGAAGTACCAATTTATGCCCTGAATAGGTTTGAATGCAGTCCGCTGTAGATGCTAAATGCCTATTTTGTACTAGCTTAGTGCCAGGCAGCGGAGATCGTAGAGGAAACACTCTGGTGGCTTGGGGCTGGGACCTCAGGCTTTGAGTCTTTCCTCAAAGGCCCCTGCAGTCTGCAGAATTTAGGGGAAAGCTGCTTCAAGAGAGAGAAGAAGGGGTGGCTCTGTTCTCAACTCCATAAAGGAAAATTCTTTTAGATGGAGAAGGCCAGAGCAGGCCCATCCCAGAACTAAAGTTTGGAGGCTGGTGCGAAATGGAGCAGAGGGTCCTTGCTAGCACAACGCTAAGAGATGGACTGGCTTGTATTGCTCCAGAATCCTGAGTGCCAGGCAGTTTATTTTATCTAATGTTTATAGCAATTATGTAGGATAATTGTATCTTTCCATTAAACAAAGGTGAAAATTGGGATATCAGAGAGAGTAACACGGCTGACCAGTGCTGTTTAGATATTCAGCAGGAATGATCCGGCTGAAATTTGAGCCTAGACTGACTAGACTCTAACTCACAGGGACTTTAATGGCCTTTGTGCCTTCACTTTCAATTCCTCTAGGTCAGGTGACTTACTAGCAGATTTTGGGAGGAGCTGTGTGTCCTAGCTTGAATTTCAACAATTATGGGAAATTCATGGCAGTGTTCACCAAAGCACATATAATCTAAGTATTCCCGGTGATAAAAGATAAAAATTCCCCTTTGGTAATTTTTGTTTTTTGAGATAGGGTTTTATGTAGTCCAGATTGGCCTCAAATTTGATATGTAGCAACAATTACTTTTAATTTCTTTTTAATATTATTATTTTTATTTTATGTGTATGGGTGTTTTGCCTGCATGTGTATTTGTGAACCACCTGTATGCCTGGTGATAGCAGAGGCAAAAGAGAATACTGGATCCCCTGTAACTGATTGTTACAGATATGGTTGTTAGCTACCATGTGGGTGCTGGGATTTGAACCCAGATCCTCTGGGTTGGAGTAACAAGTGCACCTAGCTGCCTAGCTTTCTCACCAGCCCAATCTCTAATTTCTTGATTCTTCTGCCTCCACCTATTAAGATTTGCATCATTTTATCAAGTCTTATGCAGTCCTGGGAATTGAACCCAGGGCTTCATTCATGCCAAGCAAACACTACCAACTGAGCTGCATCTCCAGCCCAGAACATAACCAGTCAAGATCTGTGCTCTATAAACCTTATTCTTGCCCAAGCTATAAAGGATGGTTGTAGTTAAGTGGAATAAGCAAATGCATGGTCATGACCCCAAGAAATTTGTTCGTGTGTCTAGACACAGAAGAGAGGCCGAGGGACAGAAGGGAGTGTGGGAAGTTTATGTATTTGGGAGAGGGAATGTGGATGGATTACAGCAGTGAAGGACCCCAATCCCGACCCCTTGGCTAAGGGGAACTTTCTGCCTGTGTTTACACAAGCATTTCTCAACTTTATCCGTGATGACACTTGGGACCTTAAATCTTTGTAGGATGTTTCATCAGTATCTCTGGACTTTACCTGCTGAACTGTAGTAGCACTCACCCCATTTATGATCATGGAAAATGTTTCTAGATTTTGGGAAATGTACCCGTAGTGGGTAAACACATTCCTGAATGAGAATCATTAGTTTATAATCTATTCATTGTCCCAGAGGACTGAGCTGCCTTGAATGTATGAATGTTTTTCAATGTTGCCTCCTTCTCAAAATGAGAAGATTTGGAGTCCCATGGGTGAGGCCCTTGGTCAGATGAACTATGGTATACTTGGGACACTGGGCATGCTGGGAGTGTGGTTCAGTGGTAGAGTACCACCTAGTATGCTCAAAGCACTTAGTTCCTTCCACAATACTACAATAACCAAACCCAACCCAACAGCTTTGGGTTGTTCTGCAGTGACGAAGCTGTTAACTCTTAACTTTCCCAAATGTACTTAGCCATGAAACCCTTTTTCTGTAGTAACTATTAATACTTCGTGGGTCATCTGCACACACTTGTCCTGTCTGGGCTCTCAGCCTTGGTGTGCTGCTTTTCTGCCTGGTGGGCTTTTATCTACAATTAAAGGCCCATCTCACAGCATGTAACCTCTGTGAAATATTCCCACTCCCCTCTTCCCTCCTTCCTGATGATGTGTCCATTCACACTACTCAGACCCTCAACTTTGAGTTTCCTCCATTACTCAAAAGACTTTCTTGAGGGCTGCACCCTGTTACAGTCAAGGGTCAGGAGAAGATGCTCAGTTAATTGCTCTTGGGGGAACGCAGGGATATCCAAGTGATTGGGATACATTTCTAAGAAGTCAAGTTATTCTCTATTTCCTGGTTACCATGCATGGTGTGTAGAGTTCAATCCTTTACACCAAGGGTGATGTGGAATGATGGAGGGAATGGATGGGTGATGTACTTGTTCTGCTAGCAAACACTGTGCTGGGAGCACAGCAGATTTTACTGAAGACACAGAGAGGAAATTGGACCCAGTCACTTTCCAGGAAGAGGGCAAGAGGACAGAGTCAAGCACTTTGCTTTTAGGTAGAAAGGCTCCTAGGAGAACTTACTCCCAACTTCTCCATAACTGAGAAAACTGATCAGTTTATTCTTACACTGGAGCCTAAAGGGCTGGGCTGAGGCAAGATCACACAATTCATTTATCACTCAGCACTGTATTATTTCACACCAGCTAAGTGCTCCCTAAGTTGGGTCTCTTGTCAGACTTTCCTTTGGGTCACCTGTTCACATGAAAGATTGGCCTTAGCCTAGGCTTTCCCCCAAATTTCACTTATAACTTAAATCAACCTGATTTTATTAATCTACTTTCTCCCATGTGACTCAGTTACCTCTCCTCTGTATCGTACATCTGACTTCTTCAGTATCTCCTTGGCATATCTTGCATGCCTATTCATCCCGAGTTCCCCTCTCTGTCCACAAGTCCCTCCTATTCTTTCCCATCTAGCTCTCAGCTAGTCAGCTCTTTATTAAACCAAAGACAGTGACACATCTTCATATAGTGTAAACAAATATTTCACAATAGGCTCTGACCTTTTGTTTTCTGCTCTTAGGATATCCTGTTTGAGCTGACTACAGGGCTGAGGGTAGAGGGCTGAGATTATGAGCACTTGACCCACTGTTCCTGGTGTGATCCCTACAGGAGTTGGAGGATCTTTTGAACCAGCTTCCATCATACCTGCGAGACTTGTCTAGTGATGATGCCAACGTGCTTGTGTGGCACATGCTCCTGCTGCCTGTGAGTGTTCACGGAAACCCTTTGGGTAGGGGGTGACTTATTCATAGCATGGGCAGGGAAGGCTAGGCATAGGTGAAAACTTCCTTTGATCTGGGATCTCTTCCTGAGGTTGTGGTGCATGTTAAAAGCTCTGTCTCTAGACCAATTAGTTCTAAGTCCAGTCAGACTAATGAATGTACCAACAGAAACTTTGAACTTAAGAAGACACCTCTCCTTCAAACTGTTAGATACGAAGCCCATCAAAGAAGGTTCAGTAGACAAGCAGTATCAAAAACAGGGGAGACCAAGTTGGTGAACCTGAGGACATAAGCTCAACCCTCAACACCCATGTAAACGGTCAAGCATGATGGTAGGAGTATGTAATCTCTGAGCTGAGGAGGCAGAGATAGATCTCTGGAGCTCACTTGGTGATTTTCAGGCTGGTGTTAAATCCTTTCTCCCAAAATAAGGTAGAGTAACAACCCCACCCTAAACACACATTTTGAGATGGGATCTCTTTATGTAGCCCTGCTTGATCTGGAGCTTGCTATATAGACCATTCTGGTCTTGAACTCAGAGTACTGCCTCCTGAGTTCTGGAATTAAAAGCATGTGCTACCATGCCTACTTAAAATAGTTTTTGGCAAAATGAGCCCTCCTTGTTTTTCTGACATAGGGTCATGATTCAGCTTTAGAAATAACACCTAGAAGAAAGAATAAACAAAGACACAGCCCTTTGCTAACCAAAGCTCTCAGAACAAACTGATGATCTAATTATTTATAATCTGTATTTATCATGCAATGGTCTCCCCTTCTCTTTCCACTAACTTGTAGTTCAGAAAAATGGACAAAGGCTTGAGCTAGGTCAACATCTGAGTCCTATCAAGGTCCCTCAGCCCCTTGGTTGAAGCCGTCCAGATGCTGGGCTGCAAGTGTTAGGGGAAAAGATGCTAAAATGGGTCCTGGTTATGTCTCCAAGGAAACCAGTTTGGGGATGATGACAGTGAAGGAGGAGCAGGTCAGAAGGAAGAGGACCATCATGGGAAAGCTAGGGAAGGTCATGTTTGAGAGATACTGTTGGAGGATCTCTATGACTGCCTCCTCAGGCAGGTGTCATAAAACCTTTACAGCTGATCAGGAGGCTGGAGGAAATTTCTAAGAATCTAGACTTGCCTGGGGAGCTGTGATGAAGAGGGATCACTGAAGAATGTGATGAGAGGTTACACTGAGAACCCTCACCCACCTTACAGATGAGGATGTGGAAAGCTAGGAAGTCAAGGAATGTGCCCGTAGTTACACAGAATAAGGTGGAAGTGCAGGGGCTCATCTGGCTCCAGAATTTAATTTTATTCATCTTCTGTCTCCCTCTGTATGTTTGCCTCTGTAAACCTGTGGAAGCAAGAGGTCATTTTAAGTGCTGTCCATTTTTTTTTTTTTTTTCTGTTTCTTTTTAGACGTTAGCCTGGGACTTTCCAAGTAGACTGGGCAGGCTAAGCAGCCAACCCGCAGGGATCTATCTGCCTGTTTGTACTTCCCAGCATTAAGATTACAAGGGTGTGACATCATGTCCAGCTTTTTTTTTTTTTTTTTCATACAAGGATTTGGGGGTAGTCAAGTCAGGTTCTTATGCTTGCAAGGCAAACCCTTTCCTGACTTAGCTACTCTTCCAGCCCCTTCCTTTCATGCTTTCTCTTCCTTAATTGAGACAGGTCCTCACTCTGTATCTCAGGTTAGCCTTGACATGGCAGTCCTCTTGCCTTGGACTTCCACGTTTTTCTCTCTTTTTGTTTTGCTTGCGACGCTAAGATTTGAACCCAGAACACACGTGCAAAACACATACTTTGCCACTGAGCTACATTTTCAACTCCAAAGTCTTCTTTCTAACCAATGCATGGATTGTTTCAGTCAAGAATTTTATTGAACCCAGAATATGGAAAGCACTAGCTGTCTTTCCACTAACATGGGATACAGTATGAAGTTCATCATCTGCTCCTTCTTCACAGATGAGAGATCAAGTCCTAGAGAAGCTCAACGTCACACAGTAGCATGAGGCAGAGTTGGAGAAGGCCTAGGGCCTTGGCTATCAGCAACGTTCATCCATTGTTAAGACCTTGGAACTCAGCAAGAATAAGTCTACAGACAGGATGCAAAGACTCAGTTCTGCCCTAAGGGTCAGTCTTGTCCCTGTCTCACAAACTCAGGTTTTTCTGTTTATCAAGACCACGAGCTGTGCATTTTCTTTATCTTCCCTGGAGTTGTTCCCTGCCTCATTTCAACACAGCCAAGCCTAGTTTCCATTTTGAATCTGTTAGGGTCAGGCACTCAGTCAGAACCTTGATTCTGTACCACAGACATGGCTCGGTAATAGTGAAGGAGCCTAGCACATGTGAGGCCTCAATGTTGATTCCAACACTCAGAACAGAACAGAGCACAGCACTTGGCTCTGCCCAGCCACTGCTGTAGTTCTATCTCCCTAAGCCCTGGAATTTCTGGAAGCATTTGGAGCTTCAGCTTTGTGCAGGGATCATGCTGGTCTCCCCTCTATTCCCCTTTCCTCTTCTTTACAGGGTCTCATGTATCCAAAGCTAGCCTCAAACTCCCTGTATAGCAGAGAAAGACATTGAACTTCTCTCTTATAGCCACTCAAGCTCTGGGGTTACAGGTGTGCACCATCACACCCTCTTTTATATGGTTCCAGGAACTGGTCCCAGGGCTTTTTCCATGCTGGGTAAATGCTCTGCCAACCAAACAACATCTCCAGCCCCTGGAAATCCTTCAGAGAGCGTGGAGTACTGGTCATAGGTGGGTTGTAAAGTCAAATGCAGAGTTTCTCCTGAAGCACAGTCACCGTGGCCAGAACGTTACATATATACACTGAGTTACAGTTTTCTTATGCTGAGAGACATGTTTTCATATTTATCAAACCCTGCTCTATGCCTTTGAAATAAACTATGAAGACATCTCCTGTCACCCCTGTAGGGAAACCCGAAGGGTCCAGTTACTTATTTAAAAGACATTGCTAATGAGTTAAAGAATCGAAACTGACCCTGTAGCCTGAGGGTCCTTATGCTGCCTGCACCGTACTCTACAGGCTAATGTGGAGAGGCCATTCCTAGTCATAGGTATGTACATAGGTACCTACACATAGGTACCCAGTGTAGGTGCTCAGGAGACTCTTCAGGTTACTTTATCTAAATTCTTCTTGTACTAGCTTTTGGCCATTGCCAAATCCTTCTTTACTCCAGCGCCTGGGTCTAAGGGTTTTGTTTTGTTTTGTGACAGAGTTTTGCTGTTAGGCCAGGCTGGCTTGAACTCACTCTATAGCCCAGGCAACAATCCTGTTTCACCTTCTAAATGTTGGCACTATAGGCTTGTACCTTTATATCTAGTTTTTGTTTTTTAAGATTTATTTTGCCTGAGTATATACATCACTGTAAAATATGACATTTACCATCTTTAAAGAGGTCAGTGGCATTAAGATGATGCAGTCACCATCTCTCCCTCCACTTCTAGTTTCTCCAACACCTGATAAGCACTTTCTGTTTTATATTTCTAGAATTTGACCATTCTAGGTGTCGTCACGAGTGCCATCCATAAAGTTGGCATTTTTTTTTTGTTGTTGTTTAACTTCTTTGTCTTCAAGGTTCATCCAAGTTGTAGCATGTATTAGACTTTCATTTCCTTTTGAAGGATAAACAATGTTTCTTCATACATGTCTGTCTAATTTTATTTATTTGTTTTCCTCAACTGTATAGGGAAATGTAACCATGAAATTTGCAGGTAAATGGATGGACTTGGAAAGTGTAATATTTGTAGTATTGGGTTTCTGGTCTGGACTTTCGGCCTAGCCTCAAGATTTGGATCCGCAGACCCGCAGAGACACACAGATGCTTACATTAATTGTATACTGACTTGGGGCCCAGGCATATAACTTGCTAACTCTTTACCCTTAAACTAACCCATGACTCTTACCCTGTTCAGCCATGGGGCTTGGTACCTTTTCTCAGAGCAGCATAGTTGTCCTCTGCTTCTTCTGCCTTGTCTGGCAACTCTGGAGTCTCTCTGGCATTTCTGCTCTGTTCTTCCTGTTCCCAGAGTTTTCTTCGTCTGGTAGCCCCACCCACACTTCCTGTCTGCTTTTGGCCAATCAGTGCTTTTTATTAAACTCATAGGAACAATTATTTACATCATAAATCTACTACAAATATTAAGTGGGGTCACAAACTCAAAAAAATTAGAATTTTCTCTCTCATATGCAGATCCTCATCCCCAAACAGCTGTAAGGGTGGGCACAGTGTGACATTTAGAAAGGAGACCAAGAAAGGTTAACATTAGGTGATGAGGACAATCAGAATGTGGACAAATGGACACACGAGTTGTGAAAGAGAATATAAAACTGTCTTTTTCAGTTTCAACTCTGTCATAGTTTCCTTTTCTGTGTGTGGTGAACAATTCCATAAAAAACTGAAAGTGTAGGCCCCAGTGTTTGATTGCTTGGGAGAGAGGTGGTGGGGCAGTGACTGGGGGGAGGGAGGGAGGGAGGGAGGGGAGGCTTTGGTCAGAATGGACTGTATGAGAGAAGAATAAATTAAAACAAAGACTTGAAGAGAAGTGGCATGGCTCCAGTGAGGCTGTTCTAACTACAGAAGTTCACTGAGATGTATAGAGTTTAGGACTGGGCAAACATTTGTTTGAGTGACTACATCAGCTTAACTCTGTGGTATTTTATTTGTGATTCCATTACAATAAAGTGATTTTATTAAGTCAAATCCCTCCCCAGGCTGTGGTGGCGCACACCTTTAATCCCAGCACTCGGAGGCAGAGGCAGGCAGATCTCTGTGAGTTTGAGGCCAGCCTGGTCTGCAGAGTGAGTTCCAGGACAACCAGAGAAACCTGTCTTGAAAGAAAAAAAAAATTGTGCGGGGGGGGGGGGGGGGGGGCCCGCACTGGAGCGATAGCTCAGTAGTTAAGAGCATTGGTGGCTCTTGCAGGGGAACCTCGTTCAGTTTCCAGCATCCACATGGCAACTGTCAGTAACTGCAGTCCCAGGGAGTCAACACCTTCTGACTTCCATGAACAAGTGGTACACTCACATATACACACTGGTTGCTCTCACGCTGGCTTCCTTTCTTTCCTAATCTTCTCTTTATCACGTATCTGTTTTTTGAGGGGGGGTGTCTGCTCCATTTTCCAGTTGAGAAAACCGAGGTTCAGGGATGGGAGGTGACTCACTTATGACAACAGAATAAAACCCAGGGTAAGATTTTTCTGACTGACAGGCCAGCACTGTTGTGAGGATCTATTATTCTTCCTCTGGGAAGAGACCAGAAAACACCCAGAACCCTAGGATGGGGGAAAGAGAGAAGGAGATCAAAGCCCTTGGAGGAAAGCCATCATCAGAACAGACCTAGTTTCATCTCTTTCTCCAGGACCAACCTCCCTATCACCTCAAGGCTTTCCATCTGCAAGTTGATTTCCCCAGAGAGTATCCACTTAAGCCTCCCACTTTGAAATTCATCACCAAGATCTACCACCCCAATGTCAGTGAGGATGGGCTGGTGTGCTTGCCCCTCATCAGCATTCAGAACTGGAAGCCTCATACCAAGACCTACCAAGGTAAGGCTGGCCTTGCCCTCAAGAGGACTGATGTGGATGGGGGCTATGGGATGGGGATGTGTTGCAGTGGGGTTTCTTGGTCCCGGGCGGCCAGAGGCCCAGACCCACAGACCTGCTGCGCCAGACCCATAGTCACTCGCCTCTGTTGCTCAGGCCCCCAGAAATGACTCAGACACTTATATTAACTTCATGTTGTTTGGCCTATGGCTCAGGCACATTGCTAGCTTGCTCTTACATCTTAAATCAACCCATTTTTATTAATCTGTCTGCCATGTGGCCCATGGCTCACCTGTGCTCCTTACATGTTGCTCCTTTGGGCTTCAGCTCTGTCTCCCTGACTCCGCCCTGCTTCTCCTACCTATGTTGTGATTTCCTCTCCTACTTTTTCTATGGTGCTCGTCATGGCCCAAAACAGCTCCTTTATTTAAAGATTGATATTCACAGCATACAGAAAGGCTTTCCCACATCACGGATGTTTGGGGATTATTTTGAGTTAAAGACTTAGAAGAGATATAGGCAAGATGGTGCAACTCAGTTGGTAAAGTGCTTGTCATATAAGGTCTTATGGTCAGTCTTCTATGCCATATAAACTGTGTGTGATGATCCACACTTGGGATCTCAGCACTTGGGAAAGTGAAGCAGGAGGGTCAGAAGTTCAAGGTCATCTTCAAGGGTAAGATAATTCAGCTGGTAAATGGGCTTGCTGAGTGTTTTAGTTAAGGTTTCAATTGCTATGAAGAGACACCATGACCACAGCAACTTCAAAAAAGGAAAACATTTCATTTGAGTGGCTTGCAGTTCAAAGTTTAGTCCACTATCATCACGGCAGGACATGGTATACCCATAGATGTGCTGCTGGAGAGGGAGCTGGAGTCCTACACCTTGACCTGAAGACAACAGAAAATGAGCTGGACTAGAGCTTGAGCAAAGGAGACCTCAAAGCCCACCCCACACGACCACACCTCCTAATAGGGCACTCCCTATGAGTTTATGAGGGCCAGTTACATACAAGCTACTACACTGAACAAGCCTAAACCTGAGTTTGGTCCACATATCCCACAGTGGAAGAAACAACCGGCAGGTCACAAACATTATCCTTTGACCTCTACGAGCTCTGTGGCATGCGCGTGTCAGTATTCATACCCTTCACATACACACCAATTAATTAATTAAAAAGTTAATCCTCAGTAATGTAACAAGTTTGAGGTCTACTTGGACTACATTAGACCCTGTGTCAAAAATAAATAAACAGGTGCTGGAGAGATGACTCCGAAGTTAAGAGCACTTGCTGCTATTGCAAAGGACCTGGGTTCGGTTCCAGCGCTCAGGTGGTAGCTCATAGTAATCTGTAATTCCACTTCCTGGCAATCCAGTGCCCTCTTTTGGCCTTCAAGGGTGCTGCATGCACATGGTGCACATTTGTATCTGCAGGAAAACACACATAAAAATTTTAGAGTATATATATATATATATACTCTAAAATTTTAAATATATATATATATACATATATATATTTAAAACATTTATTTCATGTGTATGGATCTTTTTTGTCTACATGTATGTCTGTGTGCCATATGCATGTCTGGTGCCTGTGAAGGCCAGAAGAGGGTGTTGGAACCCTGGGACTGAAGTTACAGACAGTTATGAGGTGCCATGGAAAGCTGGGAATCAAATACAGTTCCTCGAGGAGAGCAACTAGTGATCTTAATTGCTGAGTCATCTACACAGCCCAAATAAATACATTTACTTATTTATTGTATATGAATGTTTTGTCTGCATGTATGCACACCAGAAGGGGCATCAGATCCCATGAGACTAGAGTTATAGTGATGAGCCACCATGTGGGTGTTGAGAATTGAACTCAGGACTTTTGGCGGAGCATCCAGTGCTCTTCACTGCTCAGCCATCTCTCCAGCTCAGATACACTTTAAGGAATGAATAAATTAGAGGTGAGTCTGAGGTGAACATGTTGAGTGAAGAGATACTTCTCAAGATCAGATGGTCGGTCAGTATACTCTTGTATGTGTGACTGAGAAACTTAGCCATGGTTCGTGGGGGGGGGGGGGGAAGAGAGAGAGAGAGAGAGTTGCCTGCAAAGGTCTTGGAGTAAGAGGACCATCACCTCTTCCTATGAGATGTGTCACCATTAGCCTGGGTTAAATAAACAGAGGCACTGAAGCCTAGGAAGGATGAAGCTATTGAATAAGGCCCTGCAGGTGCTGAGGGGCAGAGCTTGTCTGGATCTAGCAGGTGTTGGGTGTTGGTTGCTTTTATGATAGCTTGACACAAGCTAAAATCATTTGGGTAAAAGGGCTCTTAATTGAGAAGATGACTTCATAAGATTGGCCTATAGATAAGTCTGCCTGGCATTTTCTTCATTTAAGATTGATGTAAGAAGGCCCAGCCCACTTTGGGTGGTGCCACCCCTGGGCAGCTGGTCCTGAGTTGTATAAGAAAGCAGACTGAGCAAGCTGTGAGGAGCAAGCCAGTAAGCAGCATTCTTTTACAGCCTCTGCTTCAGTTCCTGACTTCCCTCAATGATAGAGTGTGACCTGAGAGTTGTAGCCTGAAACAAGCCCTCTCCTCCCCAAGTTGCTTTTGGTCATCAGGGTCCTTTCTTTCATCACAGCCACAGAAACCCCAAGACATGTATCAGACCTACTGATATTGTTAAAGGACGTTGTCATCTGCAAAATTCATTCTTGAGAACTGCATTATCAAGCTGCCCCAAAAGAGGGCAGCAATAAATAACATGTTTTAAGCAAGCTTATAACTTTGATCCTGAAATTGGACACACCTGACTCTAGAGCGCTAACAGAACGTTCTGTAGTGCTGGAAGCAGTGTGGCGTGTCTCCAGTGACTAACATCATAGTCCACTGTGGTTAAAGAAACTGGAAATGAATTCTTAATTGTATTCAACTTCCATGAATTTAAACTTAAATAAAATGTAAGAAGTAGTGACCATGTTGGACAGTAAAGCTCTGAAGTCTGTGGACTCAACCTGGGCGACAACCTGTGTCTGGCCTGCTCAGGATTCTTAATCTAGGGGAACAAGGATCCCTGGGGTGGGGTGGGGGATGTAAGGAGCAGCCTCGGATGAGTCCTAGGAACCTGTGAAGCTTTTTCACTGGAACTGTAAACGAGGGCATGACACTTGTGCACCTGCCTCAGGAGTACTAAATGCCACCTCCCTAGGTTCCCAAAAGAAGTTGAGAAAGATTAAAAGTCATTGGAGTGGAAATGGTTTTTAGTCTTTAGTTTAGAACCCCTTTATCCCAAATAAAAGTTCCTTTGAAACCCCAATCTAACAGAAAACCAGAGTGTTTGAGAAATGGTTGCTGCTCTCCTTGAGAACCCACATTAGACCCCTCACAACTTCCTATAAGTGATAGGGATGCCTGCTTTGGCTGTGGAGCCATCCTGTTATGCCACCCTCTGAATCCCCTGAGGAAGGGTTGTGAGGCTTCCGGGGTGAGTATCCTAGCCTTTTCCCATGGTTCTCCTTGGCCCTGATGCCCTTCTCTGCCCTCTTTCCCCAGTCTTGGAGGCCCTCAACATGCTGGTGAATAGACCAAATCCTGAGAAGCCTGTGCGGCTGGAACTTGCTGACCTCCTGACTCAGAACCCAGAGATGTTCAGGAGGAAGGCAGAAGAATTCACCCTTCAATTTGGAGTGGACCGACCCTTTTAATTCTAGTTCTAAGGCCTCTCTGCTTGGATCTTCTGCTTACTGGATGGATATCAGATATCGGCACCAGAAACCTTTAGAAGCCCATCCTGTGCTCATTTTCCTTTGTAGCTGCTAATTATGAATAATTATTGTGTGTGTATGGGGAGCATGCCTGTGTGTTGTGTGCTCCCCCAAGTCATAAAGTTGTAGATGTGCCGTTCCCAGAACAAGTGGAAGTTAGGTTTGCAGAGTTTGGAACCTGCTTTCCAGTTCTCCGTCTTAGGTTTCCAGACCAACTGGCAGAAAACTGAATGCCTTGGGGCCCAGGTACAGAGGGGTAAGGAAGGCAGGTCTATGGTTGGAAGGCTGGGCACACAGATGGAGCCAAATTAACGGCTGAGTGATTAAAATCAGCCACATTTGTTTTAGGTGTGCCAACGTTTAAGTGTTAAACATTTTACTATCCACTGATGCATCTCAAAATGAAGGGTCTAAACTCCATACCAGAAATGGGACTTCATATATCTAGATGGTTTGCTCTCTGACTGGTTACATTTCTGGGGGCTAGGCCTTAAGCTGTGATTTGTGAACCCCCAACCTCTAGTCCAGGGGGCTCCACAGAATGGGTGTGCTAGTCTGCTATTAACTTTACAGATAAATTCCAGAGTCCACCTAAGTTTCCATGAGAGAATAGTTGTTTCTTTTTTAAAAGTTTTTGTTAAAATTTGTTTATTTTATGTTTGTGTAGGAGCAGGTGAGCACACCACAGCCTGGGACTGGGAGGTAAATGAACAATTTTAGGAGACAATTTTCTCTTTCTATTATGTAGGTCCTGAGGATTCAATGAGGCCACACATCTGGCTTGGTGGCCGGTGCCTTTTACCTTCTGAGCTGCTTGGATTAAATATTTCATCAGAAACAGGGGTGGCTGGAGACTAACAAAAAGTATGACCCTGCTTCTAGTGAATATTTGCCACACGTTATAAGGAATGGTGCCCCTGGGTAAACCACCCTCAGGGCGCCTTCCTAAGGTCTGCAGGAGGAACACCAGTGTTTTCCAGACAGGCAACAGCTCCTCAGTGGATTGGCATACGCTTCTGTCAATCAGCAGAGATCACATTTCTTCCTTATAGCCTTGGCAGCATATCTATCTGATTTCCCTTCCCTGGTGCTAGAGAATGAATCCACAGCTTCAGATATGCCAGACCAGTCCTCTGTTATAACTGAGCTTTGATACAGCAGAACACAAGGCCAAAAACTTCAGCCAGAGTGGGAGGGATTAATTGAGTTAGAGCGTTGTCCATCCCAAGAGCACCACCCACTGGCCGGCCGCAGCAGCCCAATCCAGAGATTGTCTACTTTCCAGACTAGAAGTCCCAGAATTGTGGAAGTGTAGAGAGGGGGATGGGGGGACGAAGAGGGAGGTGGCGGCGGGGCGGGGGCGAGAAAGCAAACTGCGACCGGTAGCTCCAAATGCAAGTTTCTTTCTTTTGACCACTGCCTGTTGCACACACGTGTGGCTGGTTGGGGTTCGGGGAGCATCAAGGAATGAAAGAACTTTTACAAAAGTAAAGACCAGTGTCACCTGTTTCGCGCCCGGTGGCGCAGAAGCACCTCAAGGCCACGGTTGTCTGCTGGACTGTGCTTCCTCCACCCGCATGGCTTTGCTATTCATTTCTTTTTCGTCTTCACCAGCCCTTTCTGCACAAGGCTGCGGTACAGCTCCTGGATGTAGGTGTAGACACACTTGGAGTCGGGAACGGCCAGTCGTACCATGTCATCCACTTCCAGCAGCTGGGCACAGTCGGCTAGTTTCCTGAGGAGAGGGTGGGAGAGCATAGGGTCCAAGGACTTCAGGTCAAAGGGCGCCAAGGAGATGGGTCCAGGCAAGTGACGGTCACCAGGTCAGCCATCCCGATGTGTGTTGAGTGTGGTAACTGGGCTCCTGCAGGGGAAGACTAAGACCTACAGTTTCAACGGACCCGAGTCTCCAAATCCTCGGGATAACCTGTGTTTTCTAGTTTGTGTTATCTTTCTCTTTGCCCGTGGGTACAGCTGTGCTCTGAATTACAGACAGCAGATGCTGAAGAGGGCAAAGCATGAATCCTACCAGAGTGCTGGCTTGCGGCAACCCTAACAGCTCCATTCAGTTAGATCACCTATTTGTTAAGCACCTACGGTGTGCCAGGCGGTCTTCTGTTCTCTGGTAGTGAATAGCCAAAACTCTGCTTTCGTGATGCCAACAGTAGCCAAACACATGATGCAGAGCTGTATCTGATTGGAGAGGCTGGAGAAAAAGATGTCAGAAAGGGGCCATTCTGTGCTAGGAGGACTTCTCATGGCTTTTAACACCAGGGAGAGAAAGAACATTTGGCCAAGGTCCCTTGCAAGACCTTTCGGCATGTTTCCAGACTTCAGGGAACCCAGCAAGCTCTCCTTTTCTAAAGTCCCAGCTGCATTTTGAGGCTACTTGATATACCTGGCTCTGCTGGGGCTGATAAGCTGGGCTACTCACTGCTGAGGCCTCCCTGCCCTGTGCCAGGTGTCATATCGGGTGACCCTGGGACATGGTCTCTGTTACTCCTTTTTATCTCTAACAAACAGAGGAGCAACTGAGCTCACAGGGTTTGGTGCTTTGCCCAAGGTGACAAAGCATAACAGCTGGAACTTGACCCTAAGCCTGCCCAGTGCCTCTGGCTCCTTGGCTCTCAGCAGTCTGGCCTGCCAAAGCCAGCCAATGGTAGCTGGCAATGGAAGCAAGATGGCCCAACAGAAATCCTCTCTTGGGGCTGCCACAGCTGGGCTGATACACCAGCCACTGGCCTGGGACTGGGTGGGTGGGGGCACAGACTGGAAGGTTTTGAAGAATGCAACAAGCAAGCTCAATGCATTCAAGGCTTCAACCTCAGCCCCACGGGTGGGGCCAGTGCTGTTCCCCCAACCCTGGAAAGGCAAACCCTTTATGCCTATGAAGCCTGGAACAGAGCAGGGCTACTCCAACAGTGTAACTGATGGAGGCCTCCTGGGGCTTTGGACCGGTCATTTCTTTTATTCATCCCAGGACTCTGGAAACTAGAGGAGAGTTGTGGGTCAGGATCAGGGCAAGAGCTGTGGCAGAGGAAAAAGGAGTAAGAATCCAAACCCTGTAGCTCCTCAGTATGATTCTCCACTCTGACTTCTATAATTCTCCGTAGCCTTGCTCCTGTTAAGTTGCCTGTTGCCTCGCAAAGCCTGTGGTCATCATCTGATCATCCTCAGCTCTCCTCTGCCTTTCTGTGGCTCTACCTCGCTTGAAACCAGGTTTGTGCTCTCTAGGTTAGGGATGTTTGTCTGGGGCAGAGCGCTTTTGTTGTTGCTAAGCTTAGCTAGACCAGGAGTACCTACCTTGCCACAATCCCTGTAGTACCTGGGAAGACCCTAGCCCCTCTGCCCACCTACCTCCACCTGTAAGGACTAAATGAGTGGAATATTACTCTATGTTTCCTGACCGTTTCTTCCCACCTAAGATACCTATCCCATCCTACAGCAGAACAATGTAAAAATGGAAGATTGTCAGGAATGCAGAGTCTGGCTGGTATTTGCTGAGGTTTGTCTCTGCCTTTCAAGTGTTGGGATTAAAGGCATGTGCCACCACACTCGGCCATCTGGTGGCTTTTAGATGACATCCATGTATGCTATAATCCTAAGGGTATGCTCCAGAAACCCTCTTAGGAAAAGGGGGTTGGCCACTGGTCACCTGATTAGAAGGTTTCCTCTTAATATGTATAGCATGCAGCTCATTCAAGCAATGTCTGAGAAAACTTGCTGTTAAAATAGTTGTTGAGAGTTTGGATCAATATATTCTTATTTTCATGATGAAAACACACATTCCTCCCCACTGTGGGGTGGCCACACCTGGGTTAGACCAGAGGGGTTGGCTTCTTAGAGATAATTTAGCATTCCCATCTCTAGGGTTTATATTTATTTATTTGAGACAGGCTCTTCTGTATCACTGGCTGACCTTCAACTCTATGTGTAGTCAAGGATGACCTTAAACTTGGTTCTTGTGCCTCTAGTACACAGGACACTGTACACAGAAACAAGCCCTCTATAAACTGAAGTTTGCCCATAGCCATTGATTGACGGCATTGCATCTTACTATAGAAATGAGGCTGGCCTCAAATTCTCAGCATTCCTACTTCAGCCTCAGGGTGCTCAGATTATAGGCACACACCACTCTGTGTGGGCTTTAGAAAAAGCACCTGGCTATTGATCAGGGGCCTGAGTTGGTCTCTTGTTGATCCCCCACCCAACCCAGCACAACCCTGTCTCCACTGGTGGCTTTCAAGTTTCTTTCTTCAGTCACCCCCCAAGTTGGAGGTGGGAGATTAAAGATGATAGGAACCCCAACTGCCTTTCACCACTCTGGCAACCACATTTATTTGTTGGTTTGTCTGGTTGATTGATTGGTTGGTTTTGTCTTAAGATAGGCTTTGACTGCATATCTCCGGTGGGCCTAGAACTTGACGTCCACTTGCCTCAACCTCCTGAGTGCTGGGAAATGGCCGTGTGTCACCATACCCACTGTTCAAAGTCTTGTCTGATTCTTCCTCAACCTCACTCTTCCTTACAATGCCTCTCACCAGCTGCTACCCTTGACATGTGGCTGTATAAGCCTCAGCAATGATATACCCCTCCAGGACCCAAAGTGAGTGGTAATTATACAAACCGTTATACCACTCATTATAACAATATTAACACAGCCAAGAATTTGAAGTGCTTGCCGAGGGTTAGACCTTATTCACAGGTTATATGGACTTAGTTATGTTACTGAATTCTTATCTCTGTAAAGGGGGAGAATGTGGGAGGGGCTGGGAGATAAAGGGCTGTGGGCATGTCCAAGGTTACACAGTCAAAATCTGAAGCCAAGTCCCACCCACCCTCCCACCCCCGGACTAAACCAGGAGGCCTACCCTTCTCTCCTTTATTCTGCTTGAATTTCAAGTTTCCTTTGGATATGTGTGTTCATGTACATGTGTGTGTTCAGGTTTGTGGAGACCAGAGTCAACCTTGAGTGCTGTACCTCAGGAGACACCCACCATGTTATTTGAGTCTTGGTCTATCACCAAACTGGAGGCTCGTCAATTAGACTGGTATGGTCAGCCAGTCCCAGTGATCTGCCTGTCTATGCCACACTTGGCATTTTACATGGGTCCTGGGGATGGAACTCAGGTCCTCAAAGTTGTACAGCAAGCCTTTTGCAAACTGAACCATCTCCCCAGACCCCTGAATTTTCTTCAGGGCACCTGTCACTGCCTGCTATTATATGTAACCTGTGTGCATGTTCTTAGGACTTGTCTATTCATTTAGAATATAAGCCATGATGAAGCATAGTTTTCTCTGTTTGAGCCACTTCCCAAAGGTGTTTTAAAAACCCTCAGATACAAGGCTGTGTGGCAGTAGCCTTAGTTAGATTACCCGCATGCAGTCTGTGAGTCCACTTGGACTCCTGTGAGGCCATCCACTTCCCTTTTGACCAAAACTTACTCTGCAGTAGAGAAGGCTAGTGTGAAGTTATGCCGGCGCTTGGTTGGATCCAGCTCTGCATAGTCAAAGGCATCTGGGAAAAACTTGTGGATGAGGGCGCAGAAGGCCATGCCGCTGCTCCAGCTGGAGGAGAAGTTCTGGATGTCCACGTGCTGAGATAGACAGGCAGGGCAGGGAATGGAAGACCCTGGGCTGGAGGGCCTGGACTTTGTCTCACTCCCCCACCCTTTGGGATCTGAACCCTCAGATTCTCCACTGCACTGTTGCCCTGGAGAAAAGTGTCTCCCGTCCCTTCTGTATCCCCAGCCCATGCCCACCTCATAGTTTCTCGTCATGGCCCTGCACCACTCCAAAAGCATGTTCTTAACTCCACCAATGGCTACCCCAGCTGCCTTCGTGTTCCGGAACAGGGCGGTGGGGCCCGAGGCTGCCCTGTGAGGAGAGGAGCAAGATACCACAAACAGCCCATTGTGGGAAGTGTCAGGCTACAGGTGTGTGTCTGGCCTTGGTGGTTTCCACTGGCTCCCAGGCCATCCTCCCTTAGTGCCATCCACAAAGCCTAGGGAAATCTCAGCCCACCTTGGCCTCTGGTTTGCATCCTACCCGCCGAATTTGTCCATGATGGCTTTACGATTCTGTGCACGGGGTCCCCGGGGTCGAGTAGGGGCCGACACCCTGCGTTCTGGTGCTCTTTCCTTCTTTTCCTCTGAGGGTGGGGGCTCCGTGGGGCTCTGGGGCACATCACTGGGCGAAGACTCACTAAATGGAGAGGTCACAGAAGCACAAAGGGGGATTGACCTGACACCGCGGGGTGCAGAATCAGCTCCCTGAAGTTGGCTGTGTAGAGGTCACTGCCACGGACAGGCCTGTGTACTTACACTTATTGGTGCACACACTCATCCTGTGCCTGGCACTGGAAGGGTCAAGAATCAAATAAACAGACTCAGGCTAACTCTGGGGAGCATGTTGAGGCCATATGGGGCAGAACTAGGGCACATCTGGGCTCTGACCTGAGTTTGGATCCTGGCTTTGTTCTTAATTGCTGTGTGATCTTGGGGCTGTCTGTCCCCTTACTTCTCTGAACCTCGGCTTCCCCATCTGTAAAATGGGGACAAGAATGCCTACCTGACAAGGTGATTCTGAGGCCTACAGAGATCAGGGTCAGGTAGCTGTGTTTATTATAAAGCTGTGGTCAGTTTTCCCCAGGAGACAGGAAGTGACTGGTGTGTGGTGGGGGGAATAAGGCTGTCTGTCTTGCACTTCCCGTATGTATGTCAGGCACTATTTGCTCAGGTGCCTTTTGCTCTCAAGTCATTGGACCCTACAATAACCCTGTGAGGTCCTTACAACTGTTATGTCCACTCCAGAGATGAGAGGAGGCTAAGTGACATAGCAAAGGTCACACGGCTGGTAAGTGGCAGAGCCATTATCCAAACTCAGCCTTTCTGATCATTCTTATGGTGAATGGTTGGGGGTCCTGAAGATGCCTCTGCCCTGGAGAAGGAGGAAGACCAGGCATCTTCCATGCCTCTCACTCCATTTGTTTTCTGGGATCTGTCTGAGATCCAGAAATCCTGGAATATCTGAAAATCAGATTTTGGGAAGCCCTGGAAAGGGTGGCAGTTGACTTCAAAAGGAGTAGGAAGTCGGAGGAGTCAGGGCTCGGGGGCTTGACATTACCTGGCTGAAGGACTGGTCTCTCCAGATGCTGTAGAGTCTGGACCCAAGCCCTCTGCAGGGGAGGAATTAAGCAGAAGGAAGCCGAGGATCTCTGTCACATGCTCCCTGGATCTTTGTTCCTCAGGTTAGCCATGGAACGTTCTGGGCTCCCTCTTACCTGGGCTGAGGCTGGTTCCCTCATCTGTGGGACTCTCAGGCCAATCCTCAGGGGAGCTGGGAATCACTGCTGCCCTTTCTTCTGATTCTTTTTCCTTACCCTCCTCCTGCTCTTCGGTGGGACTCCCTGGCTCCTGAGGTGAACAGGATCTGTGTGGGCAGCTACCCAAGGCTTTCTAAGAACTTCAGATAGATTTGGAAGGCGGTCCGAGCCACAGTCTCCTTCCCCTATCTCCTAGGATCTTGATACTTGGTGAAGAAAGACCGTACTTTCCCAAGGTATGGTTTGAACAGAAAGTGGCCACACACTCTATTAAGAAGTAGTTGTATCATGAGGGCTCTAGCCTCATCAACAGACTGTTCCAGATAGGGTCTAGTTAGAGGATCTATGGATGGAGGTGTTGAAGGGCATATCTTTTATGTGATGCATGCATGTTGTGATATGTGTGTGTGGTGTGTGTGTGTGTGAATCCATTATGTGAGTATGGGTCCATGTAGCATGAATTATATTTGTAATAAAGGAAACTCAGAGCCAGATCTCAGGGAAAGGCTGAAATACCAAAGAGAGGAAACACCACAGTCAAATCTCACCCAGCTGTCTTCCAGTTTCCTCAGCTTTGCTCCTCAGTTGCTTGTACTGTATAATCTGTCTACCTGTGCCTGCCTTAAATACCCTCTTCCCCCCAGTTGTCTTATATCCAGGTTAATATTAAAGGTGTGAGTTACTATTATTGGGTAGTTAGGCCTTGAACTCACAGAAACACAGAAAGATCTCCTCTGTCTCTGGAGTTAGGGATTAAAGGCCTGGCACCACTGCTGCCTTCATGGGAGCCTGGAACTCCCTCTGTAAACCAAGCTGGCCTCAAACTCAGATCTGCTGGGGTTAAAGGCATAGGTCACCACTCCTGGTCTCCCCCACCCCCAACACTCCTGTGCTGGGATTAAAGGTGTGAGTCACCACTCTCTGATCCTTCTGGATTGACTGTGGATGGATCTCTTCTCTTATATTCCAGACTGGTTTTTATTAAATATATAGACTATCACCACAGGCCCATGCCTGCCCCAGTACACATACGTGTGTTTGTGTGCGTGTACATGTGTGTATGCATGCACATAGGCTTGTATAGGCCAGAGGACAACCTTAGATGTAATTTTTAGTTCCTCCTTCTTTGAAACAAGTTTTCTTTGTTGTTTGCATAATGCGATTCTTCTGATTTGGCTTCCCATCAGACACACTGATGTTTCAGATGATGTGTACCTACTGTGTGTGACTCAAGCATGGGTTCTGAGGATTTGAACCCGGGTACTTATGCTTGCTTAGCAAGAGTTTTTACCCAATGAGCCATCTCCCCAGTGAGGTAAATATCTTATGATTTCTTCTCCCTCTTTCTTTGCCTGCCATAAGGAAAACAGCTTTCCTCTCTCCTGCCCCGTCACTGGATTTCTGCCTTGCAGCCAGGATTGAAACCTCTGAAACCACAAGCCAAAATAAAATTTTCCCTCTTCAAATTGATGTGCTGGGTGTTTTGTAGTAGTAACAACAACAACAAACCCCCAAGCAAACATGGGAACCAGGGAGGCCCCTGTCATGCCTACTCACCACTAGCTTCTCTGTGACACTTTCAGCCTCTTTCCCATCAACTGCCTGAAGTTCAGTGTTGGCCGCCTCTTTCTCCTCAGCCTGCTTCTGAGATTCTGTCTCGGCCTCCTTGACAGTAACCTCTGCCCCAGCACCCTCCTGGGATTCAGGTTTGGCTTTATCATTCACATCCAGTTTCTCCTCGGAGTCCAGATCGCCCTCTTTTCCATCAGCCTTCTGCTTCTCCAAGGCCAGTGTGGCCTCCTCTTTTCCCTTCACCTCACTGGGTTTGGGTTTTGTCTCTTCTTTCTTGCCAGTCTCCTCCTGAGACGCCACGGTGATCTTGTCCTTCCCACCCTCCTCCTCTGCAAGGTCAGCCTTGCCTTCCTCCTTCCCACTGGCCTCCCCTTGCAAGTCCGCCTTGAGTTCATCCAATACATTTACTTTCTCCGGGCATTCCCCTGGCACTGCACCCTCAGATGCTGCTTCACCCTGCTGTTCTGCTTCATCTAGAGGCCCTTCTTTGACACTTGTCCCAGCTGTGCCTTCGGCCATCTCTTCTGCAGTGCTTTGACTTCCTGGTGTCCCAAGATTCTCTGCGGTTGGGGAGACAGTGGTGCCATCCTCAGAGGGACTCCCTTCTGTCTGTTCCATGTCTAGAAGAAGACATGGGAATCTGTCACACACTGCCCCAGCATGAGTGCCCTGGCCCAGGAGTCAAGAAGTCTGTGGTTCTGTCCTGTTGACCTTTCCAGTTGGGCATGACAACATACCCATTCTCCCTGTGGTAACATGAAGGATACAGAGCTTCTTTTGCTAAAGTGAGGCAGTTGGGCCATATTGACTTGATATTGGATGGCATTTGCCCAATGCCCTTTTATGGGCTATGACTTTATTACTGTTATTTTGAGACAGAGTCTTATATGGCCCAGGTTGGTCTCAGACTTGCTTCTTAGCAGAGGATTTTCTTGAACCCCTGATGATCCTACTGCCTTTGTCTCCTGAGCACTGGAACTACAGGCTTGCAACACCACACTTGGCTATCATCATCATTATTAATATTATCAGTAGTAGGATCAAACCTAGGGCTTCATGCATGCAAGCCATCACTTTACCTCTGGATGAAATGTCTGGTCTCACATAGTACATTTTCAGTGATTTTACCTCATTGTGATTAGCACAGTGAGGTGGTCACAGTTTAGTACTATTGTTCCAGCTCACCCCCTGGAGCCTAAAGCAGGCCAGCCTATAGAACTGAACAGCCCTGCTTTGCTTACACTGTATGGCTTTTCAGTCACCTTCTATTTCTGGTAATAGTGAGCTTCCATCTCCAGCAGTCATCGGAAGTGTCTTTTCAAAATGCATTATTGGATTTAAAAATAACTTAATTCAAAACAAGACAGGCATTTGGGAAATTTGAGTAAAGATGGTAAAAATGTCAAATCACAGAGGTGATGCAAAACAAACCCCGAAACCCTGAGATTTGAAAGCTCCTGATCAGGCTAGTATCTGAATCTCTGTGGTTCTTGAAAAAGTGAATGAGAAGACTTTGCTTTGGTGATAAACTAGGATCACATCCTTTCTATCCACAAAGCTGGCTTCTGCCTGCCCTTGGCTATATGTGGAGAAGATGATCGCTTAATTTGGAGATTTCTCTTTGAGGTTTGGTGTGGCGGACAGGGCCAGTTCCTTCACTACTTTCTCTTGGTGGGGGTCTGGTTACAAAGAAAACAGCTCCTGAATAGGGTTCCAGGCATGACTCAGACAGTAAGAAAAGTAGACACTCCTGTCACTGGCTAAAAATACCTCCTGCTCTTGGCAGTACTTTCTTTCTTGGTGAGAGTACCTAGGACACCTTGGTCAACTGGGACAGAGCACAGGCAGCATGAAGACAGCCTTGCTGTCCCTCCAGACAAGAGTCTGGAGACCTCTGGGTTTGGGGCCCTCCACTTTCTAGGAAGCAGACAGGATTTTGTAAAAGATATGAAGATCATCCACCACCATAGCCCTTTCATGGTGCACAGCACAAGCCCTATGTTCTAGCAAGAAGGGAAAGTGTGGCCTCCTGGGTGATGGCCAGGAGGACATGGCACATGGACCCTGGCATTCTGGTCACTCACTTTGAGCTCAAAGCATTCCCTCTGAGCCCCAGTTTTAGATGAGAGTGTCTAGATAGTACCGTGTGGAGGTTTGGTACAAATAAGAGGGATGGGCTCCACTGGCAGAGAACTTTCCTAAAATGTACAAGGCCCCAGATTCACCCTCCAACACAGTATAAACTGGGTGTAGTGGAGTGTGCCTGGCATTTGCCAGGCAGAAGCAGGCGGATCCGTCTCAGCACCTGGTGAGCTTGAGGCCAGATGAGGCACACAGAAAAGGGGCACCCAACAAATAAAGGTCCTCTTGACGGTGAGAAGATGTATTTATTCACTGACCAAGGTTGTTCCAAATATAGCCAGCTTTTCACTCTCCTAGAGATATACAGCATCATTAGCACTTAAGTAGGTATCAGGTGCCACTGAGTTTAAAAAAAAAAACCTGAAAACTTAGCTTGAATATCATTGAATTCACCTTTCCCCAAACCTACCCGGCCACGGGTTTTCTCTTTGCCCTCTTTCCCTACTGGAATGTTATCCATGAGGCATTCATATTGATCCCTTGACAAAGCCATGTTTGAGTTCAGAACGAGCCACAAACCATCTTTCCTCCATGTACTTTGACCTTGTAGGATGGAAGTGTGAGTCAATGGTGAAAGGCATCATGGTCTTGTGATGGTAAGATTCCAGCTCCACTGTTTTCTCTGTGGTACTTGTTCTGCCTTTTCCCTTCTGTGGTTAGAAATAGGTCCCTGCCCATGTGGATAGCGGAGGGCTTAGGCCCTAGTACATGCACAGTATTTGGAAGGAGTCCTTCGTCCACAGCTTGCCTGGTGAAGATTGACTGTGCCATCCCTGTGCCAGGGTGAGGACCTGACCTGGTCCCCGGGGTATTATGACACAGGACAGAGAGAACTGGATGTCTGTAAGATGGTGACAAGCCCTTTTTATACCCCCAAGTGAGGTGTATTTTGCTAAGACATAGCTGATTGCTTCAACAATCTTTCCCCTAGCTGCACACTACACAGGCAGAGGTGTAAGGTGGAGTGGAAGAGACAGTATGTATGGGAACATATGCACACACCTCAGCTACCTTGCCTGTTCATCACCTCTGCTTTCCCCCTCTAGGCTTGTCAGGAATAAACAAGGGGTGAAAAAACTCTGAATTCTGAAGGGTGAGGATAGCACTCCCTTCCCCAGCACTCATGATTCTATAGCAGTTTACAGCTTACACTGAAGTGCTCTGCTTTACCTAAGGAAAGCATATTGACCTCTCAGAAGGATGTGACTAGCCCCCATTTTATAATTTAGGAGTCTGGTTTAGGGATTATAAAGTCATAGGAGAATTAAATAGGCCAAACTACATCTGGAACAGAGGTCTCCTGAGTCCAGGGTTAGAGTATGGATTGAGGATGCTACTCCCACTAGATCCCCAGTCCCAGCCAGAGGAGTGCTCCTGACCCCTGTGGGAGGAACCACTGAATAAAGCTGAGCAGTTCTTCTCTTGTCCAAGCGCACACTGGACCCTTCACGGAAGCTTTCTTCACCATTCCTTTCCTGATTCACTCTCTGCTTCCTTCTTCCTTTGTCCCCCTGAACTCCAACTATCATCCCTATCTTGTGTCCAATTCAGCCGTTCATTTCGACCCTCCCAGTTCAGAAGGAAAACCCAAGTTCCAAACTTTGAATAGTGTGAGTGATGCCTCTCTCTCCTACTGGCTCCCAGTCCCTCTCCCAGGATTTCTGGAGCCCCTACCTTACTACCACCTCAGGCCTTTCTCAGAAAGGCCACTGCATCCTCAGCACCCCCAGACCTCCACCTGACCCCCCTAAAGCCCTCTTGGTATATAGGCACTTGAAGGCTGCCCTGTACCTGACCTCATTAACCCAACTCCTTTAGGCAGCTAAAAACAGTTGGTAGAGTGGAGAGAATTAGGAAGCAGCCTGAATTTCTTTCTGGCTCTTGGAAGGAAGAGTAGCAGGTAGACGATATGGGAGTATTTAAAAAGGGGCCCGGGACTTTTCCTACCTGTGGTTTCTGCATGCAGCTTGGGTGCTCCTGCCTCCATCTGGATGAGTAGCCCTTGCTGCCATCTCCTTTAAATTCCGGTGGCTTTGAACCCCCAGCTCATAGTCCCGCCTCCTCGCTTTCACCCCCCTTCCCACTTTCTAGAGGCGGGAGCTTTGGGAAGAGCATTGTTTACAGCCCTGTTGGTACAACACTTTCTCGTAGACCTTAGACCGGGAGGCTCAAATTTCCTCTGAAGATCTGACAGGTGGCACCTTTCAATCATGCTGAGTCCCTCTGGCCTAGACCCTAACAGCATCTTTCCTGTGATCACCTCTCCTGAAGGGCTCTAGCCCTGGAGACATTTGGCCCATTTGGAACATGGTTTCCGGTTGTCTGGTCTCCTGTGATCATCCACAATCAGGCTAGACCTTCTGGGCTTCGGTAGGCCCTGGCCCCCAGTCTTCCTCTATTGCTTCCCTTACTCCTCCCTAGACAAAGCAGCTGCTGAGTGGTGGGCTCAGGAACTGGCGAATGGGGCAGCAGCCAACAGCACCAAGACGCTTGAAAGGGGACAGGACAAGAGAAGGGAGGGATGGACAGAGACAATGAAACTTAGCACCTACACCACACATAACTCATGGGTTCTATTCTGAGCAGGATTGACTGGTACATAATCCGTTCTTCATACATGTGTGTGTGTGTGTGTGTGTGTGTGTGTGTGTGTGTGTGAGAGAGAGAGAGAGAGAGAGAGAGAGAGAGAGAGAGAGAGAGAGAGAGAGAGAGAGAGAGAATTGAAATTCTGTGAGCGAAGAATTGAGATTTTGCTCAGAAAAACAAAGCAAATCTTTATCTTGGCTATGTGTCATACACCTTAAGGAGGGTACCCTTTGGAGGGTGTGGGCAGGGACACCTCTCCCGTTTAGGAAACGTGGGGCACTTCCAATTCCCCTCTCCCAGCTTCTTCCACTCAGCCACACTGGCTTGCTTCCTGTTCCTTAAATAAATTCAATCAGTGCTTTCCAGACTTGGGACTGGGTTTTCCTTCTGCTCTTTGTGAGACTGGCTCCTTCTCAGTGTTCTGGAACCAGCTCAAATTTCTTTCTCTCAGAGAGGTCCTCCATGATTGTCAAGCTCTCTCCATCACTTCTGCCTGATTATGTACTTCATAATATTTACTGGAATCAAAAATTACCTTCTTAGTGGGGTGTGGTAGCACTTAGGAGGCAGAGGCAGGTAGATCTCTGTGAGTTTGAGGACAGCTTTTGTCTACAGAGTGAGTTCCAGGACAGCCTTAGTTATACAGAGTTCCAAAACCAAAAGAAAAAAAAAAAGAAAGCATTTTAGCCAGGCATGGTGGGCACACTTTAATCCCAACACTTAAGAGGCAGAGGTAGGTCATCTCTGAGTTTGAGGCTAGCCTGGTCTATAGAATGACTTCCAGGATAGCCCAGGGCTAAATGGAGAAACCCTGTATTGAGAACAGCAAATTTCATACTTAGAGTTGGAGAGATAGTTCAGTGTTTAAGAGCACAGCACTTGCTGTTCTTATAGAATACCCAGGCTCAGTTTCCAGCGCCCACATAATGGCTCACAAGCATCTGTTACTCCAGCTCCAGGAGATCCGATGTCATTATCTGACTTCCTCAGGCATGCATGTAATACAACACATACATGCAGGCAAAACACTCCTACACATGAAATACAAATAAACAGATCTTTAAATTTTACTGTAAATGTTCCCTCTCTTTTTCTCCTCTGTACTCTATGGGACAGGGAATCTATTTTCCATGTCTGCAGATGTAGGCCCAGAGCTTTGCCTAGCATACTAGGTTCTTGATAAACACGTACTGAAAGAAAAGGAACAGGGCTCAGGGTCTGGGGTGATATGAAAGAGGGCTTATTTTATGAATCCGGGTTTGGGGATGCTCAAATAAGTGTAACATCTGTCCCCTGTACGTCTCTCTCGTCCACCCAAAACTTACCTGCCAAAGACAGAGGAGTTCTCTGACCTGATTAATTTTTTCTTCCCTTAACTAATTTCTCATCCTACTGTCATTAGATAATAAAAACACAAACACTAGAAAACCACGGCATCCTCATAACTTCTAGATAACCCTTTCATTCTTTGATGCTATGGTTAGTGAACACCAAGTTCTGGAGACAACAGCCTTGGACACAAAAGAAGCCAAAAGAAGATAATTCTAGATGATAATCACATTAACAAACTATGCAGTATATTAGATGTGACAGGCGGTTTTATAAAATAAGGTTTTGATAGGTGTTTGTGTTTGTTTTGGCTTTGCTTTGTAGGGAGGACAATGCATTTGTAGATATAGCAAATGATATGGGAATAAAGACCTCAAGTAAGTTGGCACTGAAGCCTGTGACGGGGAGAGCACCAGCAGCTCCAGCAAAAGAGAATAGTGAATAGGGAGACGGGGGTATCATTTCTGTGTTTGATAAGAGAGTGTTTCGGCACACTGGGAATAGGCCTGGGGCAGGAGGACAGTTGGAGATAAAAGGAAGAAGATAGAGTTGGCAAATCACATGGGATTTGTTCTAGTTTATACTGATTATCTGCTCTCCCCAAAATCACACAGGAGATAAACCTCTAGACAGTGCACAAGCTAATTGTATATTGGGTTAACTGAAGACTCACACAGAAAGTCTGTAGCAATCTCCCTAGCTAGGATGGGGACAGCTGACTGAATAAAAAGGATAATGTGAGCTGGGTACCAGCATTCTCTCTCTGTGTCTTGACTATGAACATTGATGTGACTAGCTGCCTCCCATTCCTGCCACAATGGAGTGTGTCTCCTGAACTGAAAGTGGAGGCAAACCCTTCATCCTTCAAGCTGCTTTACTCAGGCAATGGATCACACCATGGAGAAAGGGAATACAGGATCTTACAAGCTATTGAGAACACTTTGGCTTTTGCTCTATAATTAGAAACAACTGCAGTATTTAGGGGGTGAGTGATATGATCTAATTTTAGCTTTTTTTACATCACTCTGGCTGCTGTTGTGAAGTATGGGCAGGAGCAGTGAGAACAGCCAGGAGACTAACTTGGTGATTCAGTAGTTTGTGGTGCTCTGGGCCAGGATGTCATCAATAGAAGTAGAAGTGATGAAGAACAGCCACGGTGGAGACAGCAGTGAAATCTGGGTAGGCTTTCTACTTATGTTGATGGGACAGTCTCTCATCTCCTCCTCTCAGGACAGCCCAGGCAGACATCTGTCTCTGTGCTCTCTGAGTCTCTTATGAGTGGCAGGTCTCAATGAGGAGATCCTGCATTCCTTTCTTTGGGGCTGGAGTCCTATCCCCAAGAAAACAGAACTGTCCCAGCATGACTGACAAATACAGAACCTTTCTTTCTATAAAGATTGGACTATATTGATAATTATAGAGGTGAATAAATTCTAGAGATTTTATGTGCAATAGAGTGCATATAAATAGCAACACTATACTGTATAAAGTATCTTATATTAAATGTAATAATAATAATAATAATAATAATAATAATAATAATAATAATAATGACCCTTTTGAAAGGTTGGAGGAAATATTTGCAGTAGCTCTGGGGAAATGGCTCCGGTGGTGGCTCAGTGTGATAGTAAGAAAGGCAACCCCATCAGTTAATGATGCAAACCCAGCTCGTTTGTTTACTAATATCTGGGTCTTACTGCCAGCGACTCCGGTTTCACGGGTATGAGGTAACGTCTGGACTTTGAAGGTTTTTCTTTCTTTTTTTAAAGTGCTCCTGGTGGTTTTAACATGCAAAACTGACAGGCTCCCTTTGGGAAAGATTCTTTCTTCTTCACACAAGATCCGTCTGCGCTCAGGCGTGGGCTCTCCTTGGTGGGTTCACGCAGCCAAGCTCCATCCACACTCCAAAACCTCAAACATCTCGGGGACAACCCAAGGTACGGAACACTAACAGGGCTGCTGGCGCTCTACCCCTCACTCAAGCCTCTATGGTACTTTGGAGCCCTCTCTAGCAAATTAAAGTCGTTTTCTCTTTGGCCAGCGGGAGGCTCCGTCTCTATTGTAGCGGATTTCTCAGAGCCGCCCGCTCGGCGTTTTCTTCCGGATCAAAGAAGAGGTTGGACTTCCCTCCCGGAAGTGACCCACGTGCTCCTCTCGCCTAGCCGGGTACCCGGCAACTTTTCACTGTTGACCCGAAGTTGGGGACGCCGTGGGATCCGAGAGCTGCCCCGGGCCGTGGTGAGTGAGCCAAGTGTCTGACCCCCAGAGTGACCCCGATGATGCCGTCGCCATGACAGCCGCAGCCTTCGGCCCGCCTCCTGGAGCCTCGGTTGTGGTTAGGGTCGGATTCTCAGGGCCGCGCGGGTCAGGCCCCCGGGTTCGAGTGTTCTGTTCCTACTGTCGATCCTTTGCCTAGGAGTGATCTCGAGGGACTGAGAGGTCTCGCCTTCCGGCACTGTGCCCATGACACCCTGAGTGACCTTGAGCTGGGCACTGTCCCCTTCAAAGGCCTCGTTTCCAGTTCTGTTAAGAGGGCTGCTTACGTTTACTGGGGGTCGTGGTCCCTGCTGGTCTGAAACGCTGTGATTCCCCGTGTCCTCCAGCCCCCGAATACTAGGGTGAAGCGGGAGGGATCGGTGCTGACCATCAGTCTGTTCCTTAGGACTAAAGACCAGGAGGCTATTCTCCACAGTGCTAGGTTGACATGGATCCTCTTAGAGCCCAGCAGCTGGCTGCGGAGCTGGAGGTGGAGATGATGGCCGACATGTACAACAGGTAATGAGAATCACTCCACGATATCTTGTCTTGGAAAGTTAGCCAGAGTCACCCTTAGCCTTTACCAGGACAGAGAAGGACTTGTGACGAATGCTTTCCTTAAGGTAGTGGAGCCAAGTCACTCCCCCCACCCTCTGCCCCACCCTCACTGTGTGCTTGGCTATTTGGAGGGAGTGAAAGGGACTTGAAGGAGAATCTCCTATTCAGGATCTGGTGAGTTTCAAGAATGAGTAGCACTAACTTTAAAAAAAAAAAAAAAAAAAAAAAAAAAAAAAAAAAAGGTAGCCCATTTAATTACTTATGTTTATGTATTTTGTTTATGAATGCCAACGTGCATGCCACCAACAGCACAGTACTGGAGGTCCAAGGACAACTTAATCCTCCTGTTCACCTTTCCTTCAGGGACTGGACTCAAGTTCAGGCTTGGCAGCAAGTGGGTTAATTTTATTAGTGCTATTTTTAACATAAGGGAATTGAGGTATCAAGGGGTTTAGTAATGAACCATCTAAACAGTCATTTAGTGGGTAATAGCATTTAGTAGCTAATATTCATTAAAATGTAACCCTGGCTAGCCGAGAACTTGCTATGTATACCAGGCTGGCCTTGAATTTACCATGATCACCAGCCTTTCCTTCTTGAGTCCCAGGGATTAAAGGTGTGCACACTTGGCCTTCATAAAACTTTTAACTCTGTGTTAGGCACTTGCAAAGCATTTTTTATACATTATAGTTTTTAAATTATTTTTATTTATTCATTTTTGTTTATATGTAAGGATATTATGTATGTATGCCATGTACCTGAAGAGGTCATAGAGGGCATCAGATCCATTGGAACTGGAGTTACAGACAGTTCTGAGCTACCATGTGGGTGCTGGGAACCGAACCCAAGTCTTCTGAAAGAGCAGTAAGTTCTCTTAACCACTGAACCATCTTTCTGATTTCCCATTATCATTTTTTGTAGGTTTTTAATATTAAAATAACTCATTGGGAGAAGGGAATATAACTTGTTTTGTAGGGTGCTTATCTAGAATGCAGGAAGCCCTAGGTTAGATACTGATGTGGTGCTTATAATTTCAGCACTCAGAGTTGGAGGCCAGAGTCAATAGTTCAAGGTCATCCTTGGCTATATAGTGAGTTTGAGGCCAGCCTGGGATAGATGACACCAGTCTTTTTAAACAAAGAAAATAAATAAATTAAAAATCAGTGGGCTAATTTTATTAGTGCTATTTTTAACATAAGGGAATTGAGGTATCAGGGGTTTAGTAATGTCAGGATCTGTAGCTGGTCAGTAGCAATGTCAGAACCAATATTTCAAGCTGACTTCACAACTATTACTTGGAGCTGTTTGGACTATTTGGAAGCAAATCAGTCACTTGGTGAATATCTTTAGACAAGTTGTCTCCTAATTAAATATATCATCAATAAAACTGACATAATAAACATTACTTTATAAAGACATTACCAATATTGAACATGAGAGCTTTTAGCATCAAGCATATCATTCAGGAAGCAGTGAGACACCTACTGGTTTTAGTCAGCAGAAGCTCTTCTCATTGATTCATTTATCTTAGTGGCCACTAATTAGAATTTTAACTATTTGTTTTTTGGGGACAGGGTTTCTCTGTGTAACAGCCAAAGCTGTTCTGGAACTAGATCTGTAGACCCGCCTGGCCTCAAACTCAGAGATCTGCCTACCTCTGCCTCCCACGTGCTAGGATCAAAGGTGTCACAACCACCTGGTTAGGAGAATTTTGCAGACTGTGAGGTCAGACTACTTGACCTTGTGTGAACCTTAGCAAATTACTGAGCTTCTCTGTCTTAATTTCCTAATCTGTAAAATTGGGAATTTAATTATATTAACCCTACTGAGTTACTGTGAGGGTTACATAACAGAGTCTGTTTTAGCATTTAGCATGATGCTTGGCACACAGTATCTAGCAAGTACTTCCTCTTTGACTAGTCATATACATGACTCAAACATGGTTCTTTGAAGAACCTCTCAGTGGTTGAAGAGAAAACAGGATTTTCGCTGTTTTCTTGGGAGAGGTGAGACAAAAATTAGTACAGCAGGGCTGGAATTGTTGAAGGTCCTGGGATGCCACAGGAAGTTACTGATACAATCTTGTCCCTCTCTAATCCCAGAATGACCAGTGCCTGCCACCGGAAGTGTGTGCCTCCCCATTACAAGGAAGCAGAACTATCCAAAGGCGAGTCTGTGTGCCTGGACCGATGTGTATCCAAGTACTTGGACATCCATGAGAGAATGGGCAAAAAGTTGACAGAATTGTCTATGCAGGATGAAGAACTAATGAAGAGGGTACAGCAGAGCTCTGGACCCGCATGAGGCCCCCAAGCAGTGTACACCTGGAGTACACCTTGCCACTTACCTGATTAAAGTGTTCCCTAATGGGTGTCATATGTGAAAACTGTTATACTTAGGCTCTCTGGAGCATCTCCAGGCCCCTGGGTGTGGTAGAGCCTTCCTGGCTAAAGAAGAAGACTTGTCACACTGGCTTGTGACTGTGTATGTATGTATATGTACATATCTGTATTAAAACAAATTTGTGCAAAACCATGTCTTTAATGCTTGAGAGTAATGGCTCAGCTAGAGAGTCCAACAGACGGATTTGATAAGGTGGCTCTTCCTGTTTGTTTTGGAATTGGGTTTTGTTTTAGGACTGTAGACTGGTGAGATTGATGAGTGTTCAGGGTGTGCTATTTGCTGTGACCCTGAATGCTACACATCTCTGCTTTAGTAGAGTAACTCATGTAGAAAGCACCAATTTTTTCTTTTTTAATTTGATATTAAGTGGAGACAAGCAGTCATTTCTGTAGCACATACTAAAATGAAATGATTTAGAGGAAGTGACAATGGATGGGATTTAGGAAGTAAATAACCTGACTGCTCTAGATGACAGAGCATCATGGAAAGTGATGAAGATGACTGCTTCTGTGCGTATCTGATGCAGACTGCCCCTCAGTCACTTTTCAATATCCGAGAGAGTCAGTCCACTCATCCAGACTGAAGGTGTAGTAAGGGAACAGGTTCAGAGAGGCGCTGTTTGCTGAAGATCACACAGTGGAGCACTGGGGAAGCTACACTTCTGTCTGAGGGCCCTTGGAGGAGTGCAGCTTTCATAATGCACGGATCATTCAAGAAGGCACTTCTTAACACTGAAAGGTGCTCATGATAGAGGTACTGGGATGGGGTAGAGGTCAATAGAGGCAGATCCTGTTCAGTTTACCAGTGTATGTTCAAATAGGGGTTAGGCCTTGGCTGAGGTTTTCTAGCTGCAGGACCCAAGACTCATTTAAGGCTTCAGTTACTTTATCTGTAAAAATTGCAGAATGTTCCTACCTGCCTTCTTTTGTGATTGTGGAAACCAACACTTAGAAAAGTATCTGAAACACATCAAATAATAATTTGTTGGACTTGACAGGAAGTGGATACACTACAAGCAGTTCTCAATCTGGATAGTGTTGCATATCTTCATATCAGATACTTGTATTACGTATCAGATATTTGTATTACAATTCGTAACAGTATCAGAATTACAGTTATGAAGTAGTAATGGAATAATTTTATGGCTGGGGTTAGGACAACCTGTGGAACTGCATTAAATGGTCACAGCGTTAGGAAGGTTGAGAACCCTTAGATGGACTTCTGTAAAATATCAAAACCCTTGCTTGGGAAGACGCTATATAAAGGCTTTCTAAATGATGAAATACAAATTTAGGCCAGCAGATGGCAATGTCCACCCTCGGGTCTGAGCTGCTGGGGCTGCGCCACAAACTTACTGCATTTTCCTGTGCTAGGCCAGCAACGCAGCACAACGCTAGGAAGAGAGGAGTCACTGTGGGGGAAAGAGATACGCTATCTGCCTTCAAGTTTAAAGGGACATGAGTATTCTTTTGTCACTGCATCGCTGGAACAAACAAGGCATGTTGGACAGAGAGAGCAGAGGTTCCAATTCAGGAAAAGCTCTTAGAAAGGCTTTGCCCTGGCAGGGAAGTGTGACGCACTGGGAAACAGCTACAGTGTGGCTGCAACACCAAGTGTGAAGAGAAAAGCTGAGCTCATCCATGAGCTCAGAAGCCCAGGCAGGCTCAGCTCCAGAACAGCCTAGGGAGTGGGTTGTGTTAAACCTTTTGGATTTTCGCCTGCTAAGGGCATTGGCAGACTGTTAGAGGATTTAAACCTTTCAGTGACAATGACAGCTCTGCTTTTCAAAGGCTTACTCTCCCAGCCAGATAGTGTTAGATGACAGAAGATAATGGATCAAGGAGGGACGTGGTGCAGACAGTGAGGAGAGAGGGTGGTGATGTTAGACTAGCTCTCGTTTATTGAGTTGCTGTGGCTAAACTCTACTGAGGAGGGCCTCACATGTATTTTTTAACTTAATGTTAGGACAACACTGAAGCAGGTACAGCTGTCGCATTTTATGGATGAAAGAGCTGAGGCTCTCTACTGCTTGTCCAAGGCAGAGCTGGGATCCCAAGTTATACTGGAGACCACTTCCGTTGCCGTTCCTGGCTTAAGGGCAATTCCCTAAGGTGATAATATTGCAGCAATTTTGCATTTTTGGGCCATTTCCTGTGGGACATGTACAGAATGAGTTGGTTAGGTTCTTGCCGCCTAACAAGTGGGGTGGAGTGAAAGACTGGAGAGAAGGTAGACCTGTCCAAAGGGTAGAGGTAAGATTGAGGTCCTTCCTGCCATCAGGAAGAAGTGGAAGCACACATGTGGCTTTGCTTGATTTCCCCAATTTTAAAAATCAGAAAATATCTCACAAAAATCTAGGCTTTGTCTGCTTTTTAAAAGTCAGAAGGTCTGCATTACGGGTTGATAGCAGCTTGTTGGAAGGCAGGGAAAGCTTCAGTTGTTCATCAAGTCTGTACCACTAGTTCCTGCCTCTCCTCACCGACCTGGCCCAGTAGGCTATTAGTGTACTCTCTGGTAGGACAACTTCTAAGATTGCTGGGGCCTCACGCAATATTGCCTGCTGTTTGTGCTCTAGATGGATCCTGTCCCTGTGTGCAATGTGCAAGAGACCACCAGACCTACTTCTTATAAAAGGAAGTAGCTAACGTGGTATGATATAGTTATGAAGGATTGCTTGCTCTTCTTCCCTTCCTTGCTAACTCTGATGAAGCCAGCCCCCATGTCGTGAGCTGACCTGTGAAGAGACCTCTGTGGTAAGCAACCCTCACTCATGATGAATGCCCACTGTATGAGTGAGTCTGCTCCTGCTTAGCTTTCAGATGATAGAATTCCTTATCCACACTTTGCAGTCTGGGAGAAACATTGAAGGTCGGGATCCAGTCAAGTCACACCCTATCTCCTACTAACCTGAGATAATAAATATTTGCTTAGAGCATATTTTGGGGTAACTCAGCCACAGACAGCTCATACTTACGTTATCTGTACCTGAGGAAGTTGTCTGAGACCCTTGGTCATTTTACACCTATGCTAGAATGTGCTGGGTACCATTCTAGGCCCTTGGGAATACAACAGAACAAAACAGAATAAGACACTTGTCTATGTAGGGACAGGTTCTCAGGCTCTTTCAGGTCTTAGACCCCTTTAAAAAAATCTGACAAAAGCTAAGAACTGTTTCCTCAGTGTGCACATATAGTCTTGTACAGGAGCTCTCATGAGTTCAGCTGAGGGGACTCTAGTAGTGAGCATTGTCTTAGGTGATAGGACACAGTTTGAGGACAAACACTAAAGCCAGATGATTTTACAGTTGTGAAAAGTGTTAGGTTTTGGACTAGGAGACTAGCAAGCCACACCCATGTGTCAAAGCTTCTTTCTCATAGCTGCTGTGAAGGAAATGGCAAGTCCCTACCCAGAGCCTATCTCTTACCCTCTAGCACATTCCCCAGGTGCCTGGATTCCAGAAGGATAGCAGGTGCCCAATTTATTTATTTTAAGCATGATTTTTATTGATTCTTTGGAAATTATACATCATGCACCCAATTCCACTCGTTTCCCAGTCGCTCTTTATCTGCCTTCACCCTTGTAGCATCTGTGCCCCCAAGTAAAACTTAAAAAGAAATAATAAAAATACAAATAAGAATATTGATTAAAACAATGAACAAAAGCAAAACAAAAAAACCCAATTTCTCTCTCCCACCTCTCTGTCACCTGTTCATTTGTCTTAGCTGCTGTGTATCACACAGTGCACTCTTTGTCCAAACAGCTTTACTTTCAAATGTTCATGGTGTAATGTGTTTTTGGTCAGGTTCAAGGCCTCTGGCTTCTGGTACCATCAATACGGGACCCTGGATCTCCAGGACATCCTGCTGTTGCTCAAGTCATGGAGCTCCTTCAGCTATGGTTCTGCAGGATCAGTCCCTTCACACACCCCAACAGGTCACAGATGGGGTAGATATTGGGAAATACCAACTCAAAGCCCTGGATGTGTGCCTGAGTGGTAGCTGAGTTGGTCTGACCTGACCACTGGGACCAGCCCCCTCAAGTGAGGGCTGAAGCCAGCTTTTCCATGCCTGTAGTGTGGGATCAGTTATTCGGTGTGTGTGGGCAATTCCACCAGCCAGTGAGGGGCCAGGCCAGAGGTGTTCTGAATTAAAAAAATATTTAGTAGGTATATATGTGTGCGTTTTTCAGAGGTCAGGGAAAATTTTGCAAGCATCAGTTTTCACCTTTTGCCATGTAGGTTCCAGGGATTGAACACAGGCTTGATAACAAGCATCTACCTACTGAATCACTGTCTCTGGTACCCTTATGTTCTCAAGGATATGATCAGGCTGCTAGACTCCCAAGATATCAGAGGGTACCAGTTGTACCCCACATCCACCCAGATAATAGGTATACCATAATAAATGTGCCCTCTTCCCCAGGTCCCTCCCTCTAGGTCACACACTAGGAATCAGAGGTAACCCTGTGCTGTGGACACTCGTCAATTAATGGTACATGGAATTTTACTCTTCTTCTGAGACCTATAAGAAAGGCCCTTTCCATGCTGTCTGTCTACAATATTGGGGGGTCTGTGCTCATCTCAGAGTCCCCACATACCACTTCCCTTGGCATTAATATTTCTTCTAATAAATCTCTTACCCAGAAGTAAGGTCTGTCCCCAGTATCCACCTTGAACCGTAATAGCCCTTCAATAAGCATTACTAAAGATGTTCAAAGAGCTGTGTGAAGGAATGTGCTCATTGTTTGGGTATTCAGTGAAGGCTGCCTCCCCCAAAGTGGTAGGCTATTGAGATTCAAAGGATGAGTAGGATTTGCCAGGCAGTGGGTCTAGAGGTTGGCTGAGCTTTGCTGAATTGCATGAATCTGAAATGAAGAAGTGAATCTGTCACTCCTACACGAAGGAAGAACAGGTGCAGAGACAGGAAGGTGTGACGCCAGCTGGCTCGGCTCTTCATTGCACATCTGCTCAATGAGAACCTCTTAGGTGTGTTGGGTATGTAAGCAGTGAACACAACAATGGTTCCTGACTACACAGAGCTTGGAGTCCCCAAGAGGAAGATGGGAACATCAGATTGGATAAGGAGCTGTAAGCTTTCCAGACACAGGAGTTCATGGACACTAGTCTCACAGATGGGGCTCATGACCCTGCTGTAATTTCAATGTCTGTGCTTATGTTCATGAAGCATTTCCATAGATGATGGATTCATATTTTATTGTAGTCTCAAGAGAAACCATGATGCTCTTGAGTTAGAATATTTCCCTTAGCACTTCTTGTATTGAGCTAAGGAATTTGACACCAAGGTGAAAGGTCTGGGAGTGTGTGTGTGTATGTGTGTGTTGTGTGTGTGTCTGTGTGTGCGCTCGTGAACGCACTTGTGAGCAAGCAAGAAAGCCTGTCTGGAATGAAATATATACATATGCAAGAACTTTACTGCTCAGCCATACTTCCCTCCCTGCAGCCAGCAAGGCATTTTAAGTAAAACCACCATCAAAGCCTACATGTGCTGTTGCCAGAGAACTCCCCGTGCCTTTCTGCTGCCAAGCTTTTGCTTAGCTGTTCCTTCACCTGGCTCACAGGAATGAAAACATCAGAAACATTACAAGCCAGACAGGCCTGCCTCCAATCACTGTGGTCTAGCTGCAAACCTCGTCTACTGTCTGTGTGAAAACTTGTGGGGTTTGAAGCACACTGTGATGAGCTGAACATTTAGTAACTTGTTTTGGAAAGTGCTCATCAAATCATGGTCACTTGGCAGTGGTAGTTCCTATCTTGGTGCTATGGCTCAGCTGCTCAGGGGTTCAGGGACTCCCTACCACCTACCTTTGTGTGGAACTCCCTGCACTTTTTCATGCTCCTTCAGAGCTCTGTGAATAGTATCTGCAGCCCTCTTTATTTGCTTTTTATTCTGAATCAGGGTTTCATGTAACCCAGGCTGGCCTTTAACTTTCATTTTGAAGATGACCTTAAACTTCTGATCCCTTTGCCTCTACCTCTCCTTTGCTAGGATTATAGATATGCATCTGGTTTATGTTGTGCTTTGGATGGAACCTCCAGGCTCAGGCATACTTAACACTTACCAACTGAGTCACATCCCCAGGCCCACACTTTGACCGGTTCCCCCAGGGTTTCTCTGTTGTAGCCTTTGCTGTACCCCCCTGGAACTCAGGACCCTACCATGTCTGCCTCTCAAGTTCAAGGATTAAAGGTGTGTGCACACCACCACCGCCTAACTACTCTTTTCACTTTTAATGCTCTGAATCAAGCCACATCAGTGTTTTCCTTCAGCATAATTACCTGCACCATTATCCAAATAAGTACTGAATACGTTCCCTGCTACACTGATGAGGGACTTAAGGCCAGGTGGGATGAACGATTTATCAAAATCAATCATTCATTGACCAGAGAAGCACCTGATCATGGAGTCTCGTGAAATAATGACAATAGCTGCCACAATTATTATTTACTGTGCTCACTATGTCAAGGGTACCCAGCATCACTGCATCCTAAATCCTCTGTCGTCTGGCAGGCAGATCGTACTGCTATACTGCTATCCAAACTTACAGAGCAGGAGACGAAAGCTCTGAGAGATTAAATTGCCCAAAGTAACTCAGGTTAGTCAGTTTTCAAAATGCAGACTCGTAAGTGTAGTATGTAAACCCCCAAAGAGTTCTGACTCTCGGAAGAAAACACTTCTTGATTTCACAGTTCAAAACCCCATCCAAGCCTTCCCAGCATCCAGTCTAACTCCAGCCAAGTCTTCGGTTGTTTTGAACAAAGATGCAGAGAAATCAGTCAGTCAAACGTTAGTTAGTTCAGGGGGTCAACAGAGAACGTGGGGGTCGAGACTGAAAATTTAGGCGCCCAGGGCGTACGGGGTAAGAAAGAGTATCTGGGGACCAACAGGCGAGTCACGTGTGAGTGAAACTCGACCTAAGGGGAGGGGAAGGGAAGGGAACCCCCGCCCCCACCTCGGGGCGCAGCTCTGGACACTTGTAAATACAACTATCAACTCGGCACAGATCGCGTAGTCCATGCCCTGGCTTCCCGGCTTCACGGATCAGTGGCGCCCGGACGGTTCCCAGGTCCACCGCTTCTTTCGAGGGCGCAGAAGAGGTGAGACCCGCGGACTCCGAGGCCCGCTGGGGCTGGCACGCCGGGAAGACCCTCGCGTGGATGCGATTTGGGATTGGGATCCTGGGTCTCCGGCGATCCGGAGTGTGGAAGCGCCGCGGAGGCTCTGAGTTACCCCGGGTGCCCAGGGCTGCAGGAGGCAAGTTTGCTGGGGACAGGTGAGCAGCTAGCGCCGCTCTAAGTTACCCAGGCACACTTCCGTTACCTGAGACCCTGGGCACATCGTCCCCTCTCTCCGACCCCCCCATTCTTCTGCTCCACTCTGTTTAGATCCACAGTTGTCACTGTGAGAAGGGACCTCGGGGGGAATCACGGAATCGAAATCTCCATTTTACAGACGAGGGGCTGGGTCGCCCCCTGGAGAAGGCTCTAGGGTCGCCTTCCCCCTCTAGCTTGCGCTTTCCTGCCTGTTTCCTCTCCGCTTGCCTGGGTCTCGCCTCCCTTGCTGGCGGAGGCGATCGCGGCCCGGGCGAGCTCCGGTTTCTTCGCTCCCTCTGGTAAACACACCCGCCCGCCAGCCACCCCATCCTCCGCCACTGTCCTTATAAAGTCTAACTGGCACAGGACTTCCTGCCGTAGCCCAAGCCCTCTTCCCGGGACCGGGGGGGGGGGGGTGGCGGGTTCCCAGGCGGAGTGAGGGGTGCGCGGGGGGCGCCACACGGGGCCCGCCCAGGGTCTCCCTCCACGTGGCAGCATTGGGATCAGCCCAGGAGGGACACGAGCGCCGGCTGTGGCGAGCGGGAGGACTTTTTCTACCCGGGCTCCGGAGAGGAGTGGAATGAAAGGCGTAACAAGAACAGAGGGTCTTGGGCTAGCCCCAGGCTTCCCTTTCCGCCTCCTGGCCGCGTTTGAGAGTCCGACCGGGAGCCCGGGGCTCAACGGTGGCTACAGATCACCGCCCGCCCCCTGCTGACTTTGGGAGCTTGGCGTTTGGCTCCAGGAGCGGGCTCGGTGCGCCCTGGCCTGGGTAGACAAGCCCGGCAGCGCGCCAGGAAGTTGCTTCGCGCAGACCCGACCTCTCCAGTTCCTGATAGTGCCCTGCGGGCCAGTGGCGCGCTCTCCCCTGGCACTGCCAGTGCGCGCGGAGCCAGCTCCGCAGCATCAGGCTCTATGGGACCTCCATGAGGGCTCCATCTCGGGGTGGCTCCACGGGTCTCAGGATGGAGTACCCTTCTCAAGGGCCGCTAGGAAGCCCTTCTTCTCTCAGCGCTCTGTTTCTCTGCAGAGTCTCGGCCACCATGGCCCCCACGCTGAAGCAGGCGTACAGCAGGCGCTGGTGGATGGCTTGCACCGCTGTGCTGGAGAACCTCTTCTTCTCCGCGGTACTCCTGGGCTGGGGCTCCCTGCTGATCATGCTCAAGAAGGAAGGTTTCTATTCCAGTCTGTGCCCAGGTATATTTGAGAAGGGCTTGGAGTTGGGGGTGAGGACCGAGTGGGACGGTAGAAGGAGGAGGTAGGACGTTGGAAAACACAGACAGGTGGTCAGGCGGAGACAAAGCAGGGCTGCCCAAGACTGGAACACTGGGCAAATGGGAATTAGACAGGCTCTCCTCTTGATCTCGTCAAACTTCATGTGCCCACTCCCTTAGGATTCTCTGATTCAGTGGTCTCTGAAGGCCGGTGTCCTGCTAGGCATTCAAGTCCTGAGACTGCCTTTGACAACCTCCAGTATGTGTAGGCTCTTAGAAGTGCTGTGCCTACCTGGATAAGAGTTACACCCAGATCTTTTGCATGCTAGCAAGCATTGAGCGTGTAGCCAACACACAAGGAGTTCTTAAAAGATGAAGTAAAGCCACAAAAACTGGAGTATGAATATGAAGGACCTGCTCTCTTGGCCTTGTAAAACTTGGAAGTCCCTAGTTTTACAAATCACCCGCTTGCATAAAGTTAACAGTCCTATTTCCTCTAGAATGGATATTGGTGGAGGGCTTCTGTTTTCCATGTCAATCAACTTGGACTTGTGGAGTGGGAATCCTAAGCACTTTGAGAGTAGTAACTGCAGCCAAAGCCTTCCTGTCTTCATGGGGAGGGTGGAGCTCCTCACTCGGTGGTTGGGATTTGGTGGATATGTTTCTTTTCTGGAAAGAAGAGTGCTGCACCCAGCGAAGGAGCTGTGTGAGGTGTGAGGTGTCTCCCTCTGTTCCTTTCCCACCTCCATGCTGTGGAGCAAGCATGGAAGGAAGGCCAGTAGGGATTTGCATCCCAGCATCCATCTCATTTGCCCAGTGAGTTCCTTACAGGTTGAGCATCCATTATTACCTAAGGACAACAATAATATTTGTCCATGGGGTTGCTGTGAGACACAACCACACTTGACAAATGTAATGCCCCCTGGCTTGTCCTGCTCCTCAGCTCAACCATTGCCTCATAGCTTATCCTATGAGTGTGAAAGCTTGAAGGGGGAGGTGGGAAGGTCTTGATATCTATTCTTACTTGCAGCACCAGCTATACCGTGGAGGCTGCCCCACCCATGCTTAGGTTATCTCTAAGGAAGCAATGGGTTGCACCCAAATACGGCACCCTGCCCATGTGCTTGGCCCCAGTTACTGAGGGCTGGGACTGCAGGTCATGGAGTTAGCATCAAACCTGGGAAGTGAGGGCAGATCCCTTGAGGAAAAGGTCTGAGATGGCATTCCAGGATGGCTGAGAGGACACAGTGAGTGAACTTAGAGACACTCATCTACATAAGACAAATTCTGCACATTCCTCTGGGTTTTCCCTCGAGACCAGAAAGAAGCTTCCTTTTGTTGCCTAGTAGCCTTGACGTCTGGTATAGCCCATCCAATGGCTTCTTATCTTCAGTATCTGGAGGTTGTAGGGTTTCACTTAGTTATCTTTACTGAAAATTAATATACCTTGTACATTTTTTGATGTTTGACAAATGTATACATTCTAGTATTCATCACAGCAGTTTGTACCACCCACAAACTTTTAAGGACCCTGATTATATATAAAGCCTTCATTTAACATACAATATAAGCCAGATAGTGATGGTGCACACCTTTAATCCCAGCACTCAAGAGGCAGAGGCAGGGAGATGTCTGTGAGTTTGAGGCCAGCCTGGTCTACAGAGTGAGTTCCAGAACAGCCAGGGCTACACAGAGAAATCCCATCTGGAAAAAAACAAACCAGAACATTCAATATAACAGGTTATAGTGTATTCAATATCATCCCCACAAATTTTAGAGCACTTACTTTATCAGCCCTGAACCCATTAGCAGCACCAGCTCCCTTTGCTCTCTCTCGAGGCAACCACTTGTCTGCTTTGTCATAGGCTGGCTATGACAAATGCCAGCCATACCTACTTGGAACATTTTCTATACATGGAATTTTGTCTTTATGGCAGGTTTCTTTCATTTTGTAATGTTTTCTAGGTACTTCTTTGTTCCACATAGAAGCGTTATTTTTATTTTTATAGCTAACTAACTCTACATTATGTGTACTGCCTACATTTTCTTTATTAGCTGATAGGCATCTGGGTTATTTCTACCTTTTTGGTTGTTAATGATAATACTTTGGTGTCTATGTGTTTATTTGGGAGTGGACTTGTTGGATTATGAAGGTAACTTTAATGTTTGTCAGAATGTCTACCACATTTTAAATTCTCTCCAGCAGTGTGTGAGGGGTTCCAGCTTCTCCACATCCTCAGCATTTTTAATTTTCATTTCCCTAATGGCTACTGAGGTCGGATGTTTTTGCGTGTTTTTATTGTCATGTTCTCTGGAATAACATCCATCCAGCAGCTTCTTCCATTTCTAAGTTGTGTTATTTGCTTATTGATTTATGTAGAGATTGGACGCTGGGCCTGACTCGTGCTAAGCATATCTACAGTCTACACTGAGCTCTCCCTCAGTTGTGTCTTTTTATTATCGACGTGTAAGAGTTCTTTATACTCTAGATCTAAGTCCTCTTTACACTTTTCCTCTTTTTCTTTCTTTTTTTAAACTTTGGTCTTTCTTTTTTCATGTGTATCCTTTTTGAATGTTGATAAATCCTATTTCCCTACTTTTCATCCATCATGTTTAAGAAGTGGTTGGCTAATTTAAGGCCACAAAAATTTGCACCTGTGTTTTCTTCGGTTTGTGGTTTTTGGCTCTTACATTTAGATCTTTGATCTTATGAGGTACCGACTTGACGTTCTGAGTCGCTTAAAAGTGGGTGTGTGGTTGATTGTGTTTGTGATCAGTAGTGCTGAACTCTTATCCTTTGTTTCCCAGAACATATCTGTGCATTTTTAGGAAGCAGTTTACAGCACCTCTCCCCATCCCCTCCTATCTCCTTATTTAAGGGGCTCTGCAGGCTGATGGATGGGATGATGTTCTCTGTTCTTTCCTGCACATGCTGTCTGATCAGAAGCATCCCTTTTGGCTTCCTGGTACCTCATTCATCATGAGCTCTCCCTGACCTCTCTAGGAGATGTAGTCTCCCAGCAAACCTCTCCCTCTTCCCTACGATCCTTGAGCTGTAGGCATAGGAGTGTGGTGGTGGATGTTCCACTTGGGGCCGGGCACCACATAGTTGCTTGTTCTCTGTGTGTTGATTGGTTGTGATTTTCTATAATGGTCTCCATCTGGATAATTGTTATTTTTCTTGCCACAGAACAATATGAGACTCAAATGATGTTGTTTAACAAACAGTTGAAGAACTCACCAAACAAGAAGCTCATAGCTGAGGTTGACATTAGTACAGGCTTTGGGGTTCCTTGGTCGCATTGTTTGTTTGGGAGACCTTTTTCCTCCCGATGTATACGCTGGGGTAGGGAGCTAATTGGGAACTGTCACTCAAAATTTAGTCAGGGCCATCTCAGCTCATGACATGCTAACAAAATAACAAAACAAAGCAATGCTAACAGTTACTAAATAGTATTTGTTAGGTCTTTGGATCTCATTGTAAATCTGTGACATAACAAGTGATGCTAAGCAATGCACCTAAGGGCACCCAGCTGTTATGGAGGACAAGGGCTGCTACTGGCGGTCACAGGGTTTCCCTAACACATGCAACACTGTGGGCTCCATCCTCAGTGCCTGGTGGTGTGTGAGGAGCTCAGAGTGAGGATTCACTTCCATCCTGACCTTTGTTGCAAAGGGAATAGCCTCTATGTCCCAACCACCAATAGCTGAGGGTTGCTCTGGAGGAGTCCACCTGTCTTAGTCACTGTTCTTTTGCTGTGAAGACCCACCATAATCAAAGCAGCTTGTAACTGAAAGCCTTTAATTGGGGCTTGCTTTAGTTTAAGAGGCAGGAAGCATGGCAGCAGGTAGGCATGGCACTCACTGGAGCAGTAGCTGAGAGCTCACCTCTGATCCACCAGCAGGAGGCCGAGACAGACTGGGTCTAGCTTGGGTTTTGGAAACTTCAAAGCCCACCCCAAGTGTCTCTTCTCCTAATCCTTCCGAAGTATTTCTACCAACTGTGAACCAAACATTCAAATACCATTTCCATTCAAATCATCACATTCCACCTCTGACCCCCTTGGCTTGGAGCCATTTCATGATACAAAATGCATTTAGTTTAACTTCAAAAGGTCCCATAGTCTACAACAGTCTCAACACTTAAAAAAAAGTCTCTTCTGAGACTCAAGGCAATCTCTTTATTGTAAACCATGTAAAATCAAAAAGCAAATTACATACTTCAACATACAACAGCACAGAATGTATATTACCATTCTAAAAAGAAGGGCTATAGAGAGGAAACACTGGACCAAAGCAAGACTGAAAGCCGGCAGGGCAAACTCCAGATCTGCTTCTTCCAGCTTTGCTGACTGCAGCCCACATCTCTCTCTTGGGCTGGTTCCGCTCCCTGTTAGCAGCTCTCCTTGGCAGGCTCCCATGGCTCTGGCATCTCCAACATCTTGGGGTCTCCAATGTAACCAAGCTGCACTTTTACAGCTTGACGAAATGATCTCTCCAGGCCTCCCTGGAGGGACTCTTCCTGCACCACGCCTGGTCTCAGTGGCGTTCCTAAACTGAGAAGATTCCAGAATCCTTTAACTACTATTCTTCCTGAACCATGGGGTTGACGCTTCCACGTTCTGCTGCCTGCTGGAGCTGGAACCAGGCTCCCTCCTTAAATTATATTTGCATAAACTTTGACTCCTTGATGCTTTGTAGGCACTAAATTCCTCAGGCCTTTTCTTTTCTCAGGTTGCAGGATTAGCTGGGTGGGGTCTCACTGTGAAGGGGCTGCTCCTTTTATTCCATTTAGCATCAGGCCAGTCTTTAAACTTCTTATCTTTGATGGAACACAGGACTTGGCTCCAATATTACATTCCCTTGTGCCATAGACAAGACCTTACCAGCTAGAACTTAGTCCTGAGGTATTTTGGTGGTGTGACTATGTCACCAGCAGGAAAATATCGTGAGGAAGCTAACACAGATTAGGAGGGGGGAAATTGAATCATTTTAAATTTGCTCTGCATGTATGGGACTCAGCCCATTTTCAGATCCAGGTGTTTCGTGTTCTTGTCCCCATTCTAAAGATGGGACAAAGCCTCAAAGAATTTCAGCAGCATAACTAGTGAGGCCAGGATCTGAGTAGAGGTACCTCATTTCCCAGAGGTTCTCAGACACAATCATTTATTTACAAGCCACATTTGGGATTTTATCACTTCTGTGGGCCATAGTTACTGTTACTTAAAGTGTAATGTATGTAGCCTTCAGTTTGATGTTGCATATACATGCACATGCATATTTATATGTAGTCCTAAGAAATACATATATTCACGCATGTTTCTAATGCACTAATAGCTGAAATTTCAGGAATCATTCCATATACTACTAACCTCACTTTTTATGTCTGAGTGATGTGTACAGCCAACTGTAGTATGCCTGGGTCACCCAGCTAATAAGGAGCCCAACAAGGGTTGGGGTGTAGTGGTGTCACCTTGCTTTCCCTCATTGTCAATCCAGCAGCCTTGCAGTTGGATGCCAAAAACTTATTCTGCAGTGACTCTCCTGGATGAGCAATCAGGCCTGAGGAGCTAGCTCATACTGAATCCATAGGCAGTTGATTGATTAAACCAGAAGAACATACATATTAGTGGACCTGGAGTGGCCGTTAGTAGTTTGCTGGGCTAGATCCTGGAGCAGTGTGCACGTATTCTCTGGCTTTACAATATACTTGGGAAAGTTTTCAAGTTGGCTTGAGGGACAGCTAGGATGGGTGGTGTGGTGAACCTGTGCTGGCACTGGAAATTCTTTTGAGTTTGAATCAGAGGCTGTGGTAGGCTGTTGCATGGTTGAGTGCCTTGCTTCTCAAAACTTCATCATTTGTAATGGAGACCATTGTCTTAACTTTTTAGGATTGTTGTAAAGATTGAGATTTTGCTTGGGACAACCTGGCACAAAGTAGATGTCTTCTGCAAGCTCGTGGGATTATTTGGGAGGGAACTTTGATGATGAAAATCATAAGGGTAGGACAGTGTCTAACTCAGGGGCCACAACTGCCATATGAGGGTAGGAGGTTGATAAAAAATGAGGCAGGCAGGGCAGGTGTAAGATAGCTGGCATCTGGGAGCTTTGAGATAGACACAGACCCGTTCAAGAAGGACAGCCCTGGCAGAGGAGGAGGCCACCTTCAGCAGCAATGCTGGATCTTTCTGACTTCCTCTCCCGCTCTTCTCTCTCTGTCTGTCTCCTCTTTTTACTATGTTGCTCAAGTTGGCCCAGAACTTTCAGGCTCAAGCAATCTTGCCTCAGTCTCCTGAGTAGCTGGGACTATGGTTGTATACTACAATGTCCAGCTGAGGTCTCAAATTTCCAACTAACTAGAAATCTGGATTGTGTGACACTCAACCCAATTTACTGGCAGTCTAGCAAAACATGGGTAGAGAGAGAATCAGTGGTGGTCACCTGTTTGTGGCCTTTGGTCTGACTTGTCCTTCTGTCTCTTCTTTCTTTACTTACTGCTCCAACAGTGTTGACAGGCAGCACCTGTCCAGTAATCAGGTGTAGAGTAAACCCATGGGACAAACCCAGTGGAGAAATGGATGGTGATCAAAAAGACAGCTAAGAGGGTTAGCATGAACCTCAAAGGTTGAGTGTTCTAACTCCCTAAGTGCTTCCTCCAGGGGCCTTAGCCCTTTTCCCAACCTCCCAAGGTAGTTGGCACTGCCCAAGGCCTTTCCTTTTCTACTTTCACGATCTGATCAATCTTTATGTTCTTTTTATGTTAACACACATGTCATTACCTCGTGCTACCTGTGGGTCCTTTGGCAGTTTTAAGTCAAGGTCAGTGACCATCTTCTTTCCCAGCACCTAGGAGCAACCATATACCTCTGGTCTCACAAAAACTCATTTTTATATTTTTTTGGTCAATGATTCCCCCTCACCCTCCACTGCGCGGCTGAGTCTCACACATAGCTTAGGCTGGCCTGGAACTCACTATGTGGCTCAGGCAGACTTCAAGGCAACCCTTCTGTATCAACCTCTTAAGGCTGAATTACATTCATGGGTCACCAAATAGCACACCTCCCTCCTTAAATCGGCATCCATTTGCTCCCTGTCGTAAGCCTTTGCTTTGCAGTCTTAGAGTCCCTTCCTGGGGATCTGTGCTCAGTCTCCCTGCTATTTCAGGAGCTCTGGAATATGCCTCAGCCTTTCCCCCTTGGGCCACGGATTGTGCAGAATTCTCTTCACTGTCTCCAGCTGAGGCTGCTCATTCTCTGCCCTTGTTAATAGACAAGGGGGCCTGAGGCGCAGATTGAGGGAGTTTCCCTGGCTGGGTGGGCAGTGGGAATGGAGACCCTGTTTGGCCTGTCTCCTAGGTAATACCGTGTTTCCCTCTGGCAGCACTACCCACAATTTGGCGGCAGCCACTTCATGACTCAATGCACAGAGTTAAGTAAAGTAACCCTATGTCCCCTTTACTGGCCCTTTGATTTACCTTGTACCAACTCCCAACTTTAGAGCTGAAGGGCCCTGGAAGGCAGCCCTTTGGTGTCATTGTGTGGGCGATGGAATGTTTTATTAATGGACTCTTGGAGGCTTATTGTGACTTATAGGGTCTGTGCAGAGCAGTGGCTGGAACACAGTTAAATGCTAAATGCTAAACAGTACTAGCTGTTATTATCAGAATGTCATTTATTGAGAAGGCTTCCTCTGCTTTTTATGTATATTCTTGTCTGTTGCATATATTAAAGAACCAGTCACTGATTCTGCCTTTTGATTTGGAGTGTTCCCCATTGGTGAGCTATTCCAGTGACTATTACAACTTAGTACATATTTCGATGTCTGTGTTCTAGCTGGAGTCTGAGCTAGCTGGAGCCTCAGATTGAGAATGTATATGATGTCCTCAGGGCCAGATGCTAATTGCTGCCATTTATGAGCTTTTTCCCCCCACTCCAGACAGAATATTTAGGAGTCCACGTTACCTTCAGGGACACCTGGTTTGTTCTAGTCAGAGGCCTGGTTTGGAAGGCAGGACCTCTGGGCCAGATTGTTTTCCTACTTCTGTTGAATGTGCTGAGCCTGCCTTTCCCTCCTCAGCTGAGAACAGAACCAATACCACCCAAGATAAACAGCACCAGTGGCCAAGCTGTGACCAGCAGGACAAGATGCTCAATCTGGGCTTTACTATTGGCTCCTTCCTGTTGAGTGCTACCACACTGCCTCTGGGAATTCTCATGGATCGCTTTGGGCCGCGGCCCCTGCGCTTGGTGGGCAGGTGAGGTGGCTGTGTGGGGAGGTGCAGGGCCAGGAAGATGATTCAGGGGAAGGGGGGACTAACAAATCATGCCCCTCTCTTCTGTGTCCTCATAGTGCCTGCTTTGCTGCATCCTGCACTTTGATGGCCTTGGCATCTTGGGACACTGAAGGTGAGCCATCTACCCTCATATGCTTTCTCTCGAATGGGGGGGATAAAGGCATGCTTTGGACCCAGATCCTGCCTGTGGACTCCAGTGGTTCCACAAATGACCTCATCTGCTCTTCTCTCTCTCCCCCCCACCCCCAGTTCTGTCTCCGTTGATATTCCTGGCACTGTCCTTGAATGGGTTTGCTGGCATCTGCCTAACGTTTACCTCACTTACTGTGAGTACGACGGATATGTCCTGGCATCCATCCAGACACCTGGGAGTGGGTGGGGTTAGAAATGAGTGGGGGGGGGGGCTTGGAGGGATGGTTCAGCAGTTAAGAACATTTGCTGTTCTTCCAGAGGACTGGAGTTTGGATGCCAGCCCCTAAGTCCTGCAGCTCACAACTGCCTATAACTCAAGCGCCAGAGAAACAGACACCCTCTTCTGGCCTCTGAGGGAACTGCACACATGGTGCACACAAACACACTTATGTACATAAATAGGAATAACTAGAATTGAGCTAGAGGATGATGAGTAGCCCAGATCAAGTGCCTGTGTGTGAAAGTGTGCAGGTGAGAGCTAATGGTAGGCATGGAGCTGTGCGTGGGTGAGACTTTGTGTGTGTGTACTGAGCCTGTGAACATCAGTTGAGCTCTGTTCCTGCACGGAGCCTACAGTACAAACAGAACTATGTCCTCATCTTCCAGAAGCTTCCATATGGGACTAGGGAGGGGTGGAGCAGACAATTCAATAAGCAAGCAAACTAATAAATCACGTCAGCAGCCGTAACTGCTGGGAGAAAACTGGGTAAAGCGCTCCTGAGGGTGAAGGAGCAGCTTAACCACATGGACCTTTTGCCGCATTAAAGGGGAGTGTGTGTGACGGGACTTGAGTATAACATGCATTTGTGAGGCTGTGCCCATGTGAATTTACCAATAGCTAACTATTTTTAACCCCCACAACTAACCTTTTCATGTGACATATCAGTGTGAGTGTGTCTTACTGTGTATGTTTATGTATGTCTGTGTGGATGCGGGTTAAAAGTTTAGTGAGGATGGGGTGGGGTAGGGGGGTGGGAAAGAAAAGTTCCTGTTGGGCCATTTCTGGTTGTTTATCTCTGTTGCAGCCAAACTGGATGTTTTGGCCGAATTTCTCATCCCTGCAGCTGCCTAATTTAACTGCAGCTGGGGACATTTCACAACTTTCAAGGAAGCTGATCCCTTCCAATCCACCCCTCTGTGCAGCAACCTCTTCCCGCTGTTCAAATTGGCTCAGGTCTCTAAATCTCTTCTGGGGCTGGAGCCGGAGGCTTGACCTGGACCCTGCCCTGGGTAGTACAGAGGATTGAAGGGTCAGCCAGTCTGCGCTACTCTGTGGTCATTGCTTCATCTCCAGCCAATGGTATGGGCTGGCGCCTGCCCCGCCCCGCCCTACCCCTGACCTTTTTGAGTGGGTGTTCACTATGACCAATATACTACCTCCTGGTGAGCCTCTGGTTAGTTCCTGGCAGTGTTAGGCTAAGACAGAGTGGCTGCGACCCTGAGGGACAGGGATTTAAGACCTGGCACCCTTCCCTGGTGTCATTGGCAGGTTACATGACAGATAGAGGGCATTAGTGTAACCATTCTAAATGGGAGTCTGCTTGGTCTCTCTCAACTATTCCCTTGGGGTCAGTGACAGTTCCCTTCTCTTTTTAAATACTTTACTCCTCATGGCTATTTGAGGTCCTTGGACTGAGCCTCTGTTCTTGCGGTCTCTGTATGACGTTTAAGGCTGTGTCCAGCTATGTTATCTCTTAACCCTGGAAAACAGTGAGATAAAGAGAGGAGGTATGTGAAGGATCAGGAGGACCCATCTTTCCCTTTCTCTGTGGTATTTGAGCCACATTTAGGCTACCTTTGTGTAACAGGGTCATCCACGGACACAGCCGTGAAAGAAGCCGGGAGGAACTCTTTAAGGCTAGGAGCTTGAGTCCCCTCTCCCCTTCACAGCTTCAGGTTTTTATTTTTTTAATTTTAATTTTTTTCATTTTATAAATGGGCTGGACTACTCAGTGCTTCTTTTTCAACTTATTGGTTTATGTCACATCAATGTTTTGTCCGCATGTGTGTCAGCGTGTCCTGTATGTACCTGGTGCCCTGCAGAGGCCAGAAGAGGCTATCACATTCCCTGGAACTAGAATTATAGGCAGTTGTGAGCAACTGTGTGGTGCTTAGAACTGAACTTGAGTGAGCTCTCCTCGTCCTAGGTCAGGGTTCTTAACACCTGTTCTGGGGGGTTATCCTGAGATGTCACTGGATAAAGGGGCTCTGATGCGAGAATGTCTTTCTGTATGCTGTGCCTATCAGTCTTTAAATAAAGGACTGTTTTAGCCATGATAGGCACCGTAGAAGAAGTAGGTGGGGAATTAGACTAGTTAGGAGAAGCAGGGCAGAGTCAGACAGATCAAGCCAGCTGCCAAAGAAGAAACATGTAAGGAACACAGGTGAGCCACGGGCCATGTGGCAGAAAATTAATGAGAATGGGTTGAGTTAAGATATAAGAGCTAGCTAGCTATGTGCCTGAGCCATAGGCCAAACAGTATGAAGTTAATATAAACATCTGAATCATTTTTGGAGCCCTAAGCAGCGGCAGGCCGGTAAGGGGTCTGGGGCTGCAGGTCTGTGGGTCTGGACCTCTGCCTGGACCGGGGCCAAGAAACCCTACTGTAACAGGGCTCCATGAGGGATGAGACAAAGTTAAAACTTCTCTCTAGGGATATTTCTGGAACCCTTTTAGGTGCCCAAGTGCATTGGAAGTGTGTTAGAGGGGGTCACACTTTCCATTGTGGGCTTTCCCTTGGGCCTTTTCTGTAGGTCTCCTGGGGCCACCGTTTTTTGGAGTTCACTTTGAGCCAGGCGGGAGCCTCTGAGCTTTTCTATGGGGTGCTAAGGAGAGCCTGGGATGATATCAGCATATCACCAGCTCATAAGAGTTGCTTTTCTCCCTCAGCTACCCAACATGTTTGGGAATTTGCGTTCCACTTTTATGGCCCTCATGATTGGTTCCTATGCATCATCTGCCATCACGTTCCCTGGAATCAAGGTATGGAAACTTTGGCAGGGCTGGGTTGTCTTTTTTCTATTTACACTGTGTGGTGTGTGTGTGTTATAGTTGGACTCACCCATGTTTGTGGTAGCCAGAGTTGGTGTGGGGTCTTCTTCTCTTGCTCTCTGTCTTACTTTCTAGGACAGAATCTCTCATTGAACAAAGAGCTTACAGTTTTGGTCCTCAGGGATTTGTGTGTTCCACACCACAGCCCATGCCGGGTTGCAGATGTGTGCTGCTACACTTTCTGTGCCTTGATATATATGGTGGAATTCCAAACTTTACCCACTGAACTATTACCCTCGTCTCCTGAGTTGCCTTTTTGTCTTGGCACTGGAATTGGACGGGCCAGGAGGTCAGATATTTGGGCTGTATGTCTCTGCTGGAGAGGCTGAGTAGCTTGGACTAATGCCACGAAGCAAGTCTATGCCAGAGTAGATCCTGGTCAGGCCAGCCTAAGCTTTAAGCATGGGGCTGGCTGGGGGACTCTGCTCCCTCCTCCACACACTCTTTCCACTGCATCATGCCATCATTCTTCAGAGCTGGCCTGGAGAAGTTATTTTATTAGTTGTGTGGGAATCTTTGCTCACCTTTTTTTTTGGAGTGGATAAGCTTAAGGCATCCTATGTTACCTCTACATGCTTGGGGGGCTGTCTATTGAAGTACAATGACCAGAGCTCTCACGGGAGGCTATCAAGGGGGACAATTGGAGACAGGTTCTCTTATCAGAGGGGCTGTCACATTTGTACTAGATCTCAGTCAATTGAGAACCTGTTTGTTTTAGGCTTAGAAACTTGCTGGATTACCCCCCTCCCTGCCACTGCGGGTGCACCTGTGTGTACTTGGGAGCTGTGAGATAAGGCTTCTCAGGTTGGGTTTGCCTCTCCATGAGGATGTGCTAGCAAGGGGAAGGCTAAACCCAGAGCATCGATTTCCCTGTGTATATGATATGAAACATTTTGTGTGTGTGTGTGTGTGTGTAAAAATGAACATTTTTTAAGAAGTCATAGGCAAAAACTGGTGTTCCTTCCCAAGGAGGTAGAGATTTCCTAGGCATGTTGAGGGAGTGGCAGGAAGCTCCAGAATTTTGTAAGAATTGACTCCTTCAGTGGCACTTGGGTAAAGAGGGGGATGGAAAGGCAGGCTCTCTGGGTCTGACTTTATTTCTGGCTTTGGTTTCTCCACCTGCAAATTGGGTATAAAGAATGGGATGGAAGAGACCTTGGAGGCCTCAATCCTCCAAGGTTCTGCCTTTGTGGGGCCTGAGAAGCTGGCTTCCTCCATGGCCTATCCTTCCCCAACAGCTCATCTACGATGCTGGAGTATCCTTCATGGCCATCATGTTCACTTGGTCGGGCCTGGCCTGTCTTATCTTTCTGAACTGTGCTCTCAACTGGCCTGCAGAAGCCTTTCCTGCCCCTGAGGAAATTGATTACACGTGAGAGGCTGGGAGAGGAGGTTGGAGTATGAAATGGATAACTGTTCCTTGACCCCTGCTATGACATCATTGACAGAATCAGCTTTGGCCTTAGCCCTGGATTGGGAATTCAGTTTTGCAAATGGCCTCAGACTTCCCAGGTCTGCTTTTGTACCTGAGCCACCTGCTCTCAGGTTAATAGTAGAGCTGGCACATTGTAGGTGGTCAACACGTTCTTTATTATTAATGGTAATATTCTCTGCAGCTTTGGAGGATAAGGTCAGAGTAGGAGACCCCCCACCATCCCTGTAATAGTGTTAAATGTCACATGGACCCAGACAAGAAGCTACCAGTTTAGCAGACTGCTTCTTACGGGGGCAACCAGCCTTTTCCAGCCTCTTTTCAGCTAGTCAGTAGCAGGAGGTGTTGCTGAAAAACCTCGCATGTAAGGTAACAGTCACACAGTCAGACATATATTGAGTACCTACTATATGCCTACTGTATGGCAATTCATTGTACTTACTCCCAAGTAGCTGTATGATGTAGATGCTGTTATTAACTCCATTCATAAAACTGACTTGCTGCAGGTTCTAGCCCTGAAAAGGGGTGAGGTGGAGTTTGGGATGGACCTGGCTGAGTCAGTGTCTAATGTTGTTATACCACCTCCTCTGTGAAAATAGAACAAGAGAAAAACACTCATCTGCCCTTCATTTACTGGTATCTGTTTAGGTGGGTGCCTAAGCCAGGCTCTGAGCAAGAGAGGTGAGGGCAGCAATAGGGAGCCTATTTGTAGGTGTGTCAGTGCTAGATAAAGGGGTGCTTGGTACTCTGGGCAGGATGGGATGGTGTCTAGAGGTTCAAATTCAGCTCTACACAACGAGTTCTCGTATGCTCTGGTCTGACTGTTGGCAGGAAGAAGATCAAATTGATTGGGTTAGCCTTGGACCATAAGGTCACAGGTGACCGCTTCTACACCCATGTAACCGTCGTGGGCCAGCGGCTGAGTCAGAAGGCCCCCAGTCTGGAGGAGGGGGCTGATAGCTTTATTTCATCCCAGGATATCTCTGGTACATCAGGAAAACATCATGAGAGTGAGTATCTATCTGGTCAGGTTTCTAGCCTAGGGGGCAGGTAGGGTGCATTCCCGGTCTTCACAACACCCTCTGTGGATGTTGTGAATGTGGAAATCGAAGCTCAGTCAGACTCAAGGGTACCCTGCTGGATTCTTTGGATGAGGCAGCTGATCTTTGCTCCCCAACCTGCTTGTAATCACTCTCCCAGCCTGTTACATTAGGCAACGCCAAGTCAGAGAGCTTGCAGGCAATGCCTTCCAATGCCTGGCATACGTACGCCCCCTGCTGGCCATAGCTGGAGATGCACCAATCTGAAGTTCACTTCCAAACATAAACACACCTCTGAGACTCAGTTACATGATGGGGGATGATGGAGCACCAGCTTTGGAGTGGGAAGGTTTGAGTTTGAGTCCTGCTTTCCTTATCCCTTAAACCATCACTCTACAGGGAGGTTAGTTCTGAGGCCTGGATGACTCAATGGGCAAAATGGGTCCAGTCATAAGATTAGTTCTCTCCACTGGCCATCCTTACCAGAGGATGATTAAGAGTAGAAGCCTGGGTCCCACCATTTCAGCCCTGGGAGCTCAGGCAAGCCTTTTATCTGCCTGAGCAGCAGTTTGCCTACCCTGAAAACATGGGAAAGCCTGTCTCGAAAATGGGAGGGGATTGTTGCAAAATTTGATTTGGTAAAATAAAGCTTATCATGTATGTGGCTCAGAGCTACTGTTTCCTAGATGCTGCTAACACATGAACACAGGAAGCACTTAGAGGTCACCTGATGACAATGTTCTGTGGGGGCTGTTACTGAGCTTGACAGGTGCTTGGAGCATAATGCACTTGAACCTTCTGTCTCTTCAGAGACACGCCTTTCCAGAGTCACGCTCACTGTCTGAGCACCAATATAAGTTGGGAAATAGAAGGTCTGGGGGCTTGACCTCCCACTCACTGTCTCTCCAGAGTCTGTCCCCTTTCGCAAGAGCCTCTTCTCCCCCATTTTCCTGTGGAGCCTTGTCACCATGGGCATGACACAGCTACGGGTCATGTTCTACATGGCTGCCATGAACAAGATACTGGAGTTCCTTGTAACTGGTGGCCGGGTGCATGGTGAGGCTCTTTGGAAACCCTGTGGGGGAAGGTGGAAAGGGATGAAGGGAGGGACTGGAGGGTCTTCCGGCTCAGCATCCCTTTACCGTGTCTCTTCTCTACCCACAGAGAAGGGTGATCAGAGACAAAAGGTAGAAGAGACAGGTAAGGAGATAAAGGCCCTGGCCCATGCTTACACCGACATGTCCCATTCCTTGGGTGGGATTCATTCTCGTTGGGTTAGAGGGAGGATGAGCGTTGTCTTCCTCTGCTGGCGTCCTGACCCCACTTCTGTTCTTGCCCAGTTGAATTCTTCTCATCCATCTTCGGAGTCATGCAGCTGCTGTGTCTTCTCACCTGCCCCCTCATTGGCTATATCATGGACTGGCGCATCAAGGACTGTGTGGATGATCCAACTGAGGGCGCCCTGACTGAGAGTGCTTCCTTTGGAGATGCCAGGTAACACACAGGATGGTGCTAACAGGAGCCCAGACAACAGTTTGTATGTCCTGAGTGTGGAGGTCTGAGAGGGAAACAGGCTAGAGGAGCCATGGCCTGTTGGGCATCAGAGTACTTATAGTGGAGGGCTGGCTATAGGCTAGGGACTTTGCATCATTTGAGACCCATAGCATCTCTACAAGGCCAGTCCATGATGCCGTTCCCTTGACAGATGAATCAGAAACCTGGCTTGTGCCACTAAATAACCAGCCTAAGATCCCACAGCAGGCTCCTAAGCCGGGGTCATAAAATCTATACTCCTGAGCTTGTCTCAGTGTGGAGACTTAGGCCTGTCATCCAAGCAGGAGGCTGAGGCAGGAGGGTGTTAGGAGTTTGAGGCCAGCCCGGGTTACATCGTTGTACTTCCCTTCTTTGGCTACAGAGTGAGACCCGGTTTTAGGAAAAGGGAGGATTGGCTTATTAGCTGTCTATTGCTGTAAAATGCATGTCCCTGTCTCCAAACAACAAACCCTGACTACTCCACACAGCTGCTGATGGTAGGGAGTCTGGGCATGACTCAGCTGGATGGATCTGACCAGGGGTTTTTCATAAGGATGTGTCTTATCTTCCTCCCACAGCTGTGCCATCTGAAGTAGTGCCTGGGTTGGAGAAATGCTTCCAGGGTTGCTTGTGTGACTGAGCATGGAGTTCAGGGCCTAGTAGTGTGGCCTGTATTAGGGCTGCTTTTGATATGGCAGATGACTTCTTTTGACAGAAAGAGTTCTGGGAGAGGGAAGAGGTGGAGACAGAAGCTGTTGTATCTTTTATAAAGCCGTAGTAACTGCTGTCTGTGGTTGCAGAGTAAGCCTGGTGTAGTAAAGGAAGGCCCAGCTTATCATGGGGTCTTCTTGGATGAAGACTGAAATTGGATCTTGAAATCAGGACCCCCCCCCCCCCCGCCTGATTGGGGGGAAGGAGAAGAGGTGTTGGAGGGAGGACCCAGTGGCTTCCCTTTGCTTTCTGGGCTCCAGCCTTTTCTCTTTACCTTCTGCCCACCATTTACTGAGCCCATCCTAGACAGATGGGCAGTCTGCACTCATCCCAGCCTACTGGCCCCGGAGCTCTTGGTCATGCCAAAACGGGGAGACTTCTGGGCAGCCAGGTCAAGCTGTGCCCAGAGTGGCACCTACTTTTGTTCAGGCCGGTGGGACCGTTGGTATGAGGAATTCCTTCACCTTCCTCCTCATCTATGGTCTTCTGACTTCAGCGTATATGGGACATACTTGGGACACTTGCCCTGCCAATTCCTGAGCAATTCTAGAAAGACATTCTGCGTTCAGGGAGTAGGTTTGTGGATTTACACCCTAAGGGCCCCCTCAAGATGGCGCTTGTCTAGTTAAGGAGGGAACCACACTTAGGGAGAAATGTCTTTCTTTTTTATCAGGTGAGTGTTTATGTATATGCATGAGCATGCACTGCCAGGAACAGTTGTCAAAGGATTCTTGGGGCTGGCCCCCAAAAGACCCCAAAAGTGCACATGTATGTAGAGGCCAGAGGACAACCCTGGCTCTTGTCCTTAGGTGCTGTCCATGCTGGTTTTATTTTTTGAGATAGGTTGTCTCATTGCCCTGAAGCTTATCCATTAGACTAGACTGGCTGGCAGATGAGATCCAGGGACCCGCCTGTCTCCACCTCCCCAACCCTGAGTTTACAGGTATATATCTCTACACCCAGATTTGTTTTTAAACATAGTCTAGCACTCATTATGTTGACCAGGCTAGCCTTGAATTCACAGAGCTCCAACCTTCTTCTGTGGGCCAGAATTAAAGTGTATGTTATGATGTTTAGCAACACCTAGATTTTTTTTTAAACAGGATTTAGGGATCAGAACTCAGGTTCTTATGTTTGCAGCGTAAGTACTTCACTGACTAAGCCATCTCTCTAGACAGAGAAACGGTTTTCTGCCTCTGTTGCTTTCCTAACTCTGCAGGCAGAGCAAGCAGGGCCAGGCTTGTACTAAGGAGCTTCCTGGCAACAGCCAGTGATGACGTGTTTCTTTCAGGGATGGAACTACCAGCAAGCTCACCAGACCACGCTACCGAAAGATCCAAAAACTCACCAATGCCATCAATGCCTTCACTCTGACCAACATTCTGCTTGTAGGTTTTGGTATCATCTGCCTCATCAGCAATCTATACCTGCAGGTACCTACTCTCCTCCAGGTCCTTTTCATGTCTAGACCTTCCCCCACGGGAATGCTTCTACCAGTGCCTGTATACTCCAGAAGCACGCCTCTGTCCCAGGTCTGTCTCCTGGGTTCTCCAGGTGTTGGTGGGGGCTGGAGCAGAGTAGAGCTGTGTAGATGGCCCGGCAAGGCCTAGGTCCTTTCTCCCTGCCTTGACCTTTCTGACCGTATTTTCTCTCTTGGGTTTTCAGTTGGTGGCCTTTGTCCTGCACACCATTGTTCGTGGTTTCTTCCACTCGGCCTGTGGAGGTCTCTACGCCGCTGTGTGAGTCACATGAACCATGTTGCCTTCTGGAGCTCTGCCTGAATAGTTAGGGCTTGTTAGGCAGAGCTGAAAGGGCCCAACTTCCTCCAAAGCAGCCTTTCTCCTGGCCTTCTTTCAGTATTGACTGTCAGAGGGGAACGTGAACATGGGAGCTGTCCATATCTTATGGCAGGAACTTAATAATTACAGGGAGCCCACCCCATATTCACTGAGTTGCCAGTCATGATGTCTCTCCCAAAGAAAATGGGAAAGCCTGGTCTGATGAACTTTTTTGGCCCTGGGCCTGGGTTGAGGTCTCCTTCCCCAATGCCTGTCTTGTAGAGATTTCTTATAGTGTCCCAATGAACAACCCCAGTTCCTTCTCTCTTCATTCTAGCTGCAAGGTACCACTGAGAGTCTTCTCACCGTGAATCACATCGTAGTGTCCCTTCCCTGGAAGGTTCTGGGTGGGTGCTTGGCTACACCTCCTTGTAGCGGTCTTGGCATTGGGCAGCCCCATGCCCACACTGTCCCAGTCAATGCCTCTCATTGCCGTTGATGGCTTCTCTCTGAATGTTCACATTGAGGGTATCTGCAACCCTTTGGCTCCACTTTGCACACGCCCCACACCTGGTTTCCTAGGCATGGATCATTGCAAATCTGTGTCGCCTCTAGCGGGTGCCTCCCTGACTCTCCTCTTGTTTGTGTTTTTATTTTTTGAGACAGGATTTCTCTGTGTAACCCTGGTTGTCCTGAATCTCGCTCTATAGACCAGGCTGGCCTTGAACTCAAGAGATTCTCCTGCCTCTGACTCCTACGTGCAGGGATGAAAGGCGTGCACCACCACCGCTCCTTTTAACATAGGCTGGCTCACTAGTTAGGACCCAACACTCTTCACATCACATGTGGTTTCCCTGTCTCCTCTTGTTCCAAAGCAGGGCCAAAGTTCCTAAAGATCTGGCCTAGGGTCTCTTTGCCCCTTTCCTTTTCCTGCCTCCCGCCCCTTAGCCTCAAGAGTCAGCTTGTTAACAAACCCTAAATATGTTCCTTCCTTCCTGAGGGAGGGCCTTTGCACTTGGTGTCTCTGGATCATTCTCCTCCGATACCTGCAGGCTTTACAGTTTAACCTTTCGTCTTCTCCAGGGCATATCCATCTGTCTTTTTGGTATGGCTGCCTCTGGCATCTTCAGTTGCAAGCCCCTGGCTGCCCTGCAGTTCTCTGCTTCTCTATTCAGCTTTTCTCCTTAGCTCTTAGCATTTGTCACATACTATGCATTTATCTTGCTTATAACACCGCTACAAGATATCTGTTGGGTTCATTGCTTTTCTCCCGTGCTTAGGATGAGGTCTGCACATAGAGATTCTCAGTAAACAGTTATGGAAAGAATAACATGAATAACCCAGTGAGGCTCTCCTACCTCTGCTATTAGTGGAGGTGGGACACGGAGAAGTTGAGCTACTTACAATGACCAGCCACACGGACAGTAGATGACTGAACTCGGCCTGCTGGTTCTGACACCCTTGAGGGCAGGGAACAAAGGGTCCATGCAGAGCTTGAATTCTTTAAGGAACATTCTGGTCAACACAGAGTGATGTCTGGGAAAGGAGTAGCATGGGTGCTGGGCTGGAGGGGGACCTGCCTCTGACTGTTGGATGTCCCTCTGGATAGGTTCCCATCCAATCACTTTGGGACATTGACAGGCCTTCAGTCCCTCATCAGCGCCGTGTTTGCTCTGATGCAGCAGCTGCTCTTCATGGCCATGGTGGGACCTCTGCGTGGAGACCCCTTCTGGGTGAGAGCTGGTTCAACATGGGGGCCCGGGGACACCTACTACTGAGGAAGGGGCGGTGGCTGGTGTGTGCTAGAACCTCTTTTGGCATCTCAGCTAAGAGGGGCCATGGTGATCCCTAATGTGGGTTTGTCAGGCTGTCTGTTCATCAGAACCCTTCCCAGAGAGTTAAAAAAGTCACATCTCCCAGCCTCAGATCAGCCTCTCTCTTGATCTGGTTCCAAGGGTCTGCTTTTATTCTATTCAATTTTTAGAAACTTGATCATGTGTGTGGTAAGTGTATATGAGTATACTTGAGTGTGTGGAAGCCCAAGATTGAGAGTGGAGTATTCTTTGATTACTTTGCATCTTATTTTCTGAGGCAGGGTCTCTAGGTTGAACTCAGAGCTTAACAATGGGTTGTGTAGTTAACCAGTTTTCTCCAGAGAACTAGAATTACAGATGGAGTACTACTCCCACCTAACATTTATATGGATTTTGAGGATCCAAACTCTGGGCCTCATTCGTGTGCTGAAAGGGCTTTTTCCACTGCTCTATCTCCCCAGCCTCAGGATTTGTTTTAATAAGGTCCCAGTAAGTTGTGCACTGGGCTGGTCATGGTCCTTTACTGCACACGTGGACTTGATGCAGGCATCCCCTCTCCATACTCCTGAAACAGGGCTCAGTGGCAGGGTGCCTGCTCCTGTGTGAAGAACCACTGTTATTATCAAGGACCTCCCTTGCAGAGCTCTCATCCACATTTCTGACACTGGATTTCTGCTTGCGGGACACTCAGCCATGGACCTTCCTTCTGAGAGAACTGTGACAAATTACCTTACCCCCAACTTGCTGAGCAGTTGCTGTGCCAAGCATGCTAGGTCCCCCCCCCCACACACACACACTTAGTCTTGCCACAGCAGATCTGTGAAGGAGGTACTCAGATGAGATTCTTTGTCCAAAGTCACACGATACGACGTGATCCGAGGGAGCTTGTGAAAGTCACAGTCCTGGGCATGGCAGGTCATCTGTGCTCAGTTCTGGCTAGATATCCATTCTGGCTCCTTTGGCCATGACAAAGAACCTCTTCTTGACACTCTAGTAGGATCCTACAGGCTGGCATGAGCCAGGCTTCAGGACATAGATTCCTCCATGCCAGAGAGTGTTGCATCATGGGGCCTGACTGTTACTTCCCAGACGTTAGTGCTCTTGCCTCAGCCCCTTTGCCAGGTTTCTGACCGTCTGAGATGCTGACGCCTGCTGGGTCTGACCATACCTCTTCTGGTCCAGGACCTGAAGTGCAGATGACTGCCCTATCCTCCGTGTTGGGAGTCTCAGGCAAGTTTCTGAAGAGAATGCATTTTGCTAGGTCCTAACTTGACTCCTTGCTTCCCATTCCACGCTCCAAAGGTGAATCTGGGCCTGCTGATTTTTTCCTTCCTGGGGTTTCTACTACCTTCCTACCTCTTGTACTACCGGTCCTGTCTCCGGAGAGAGTATGCCATCAACTTGCCAGACCCACAGAAGGTGCTCAATGATTCCAAGGTGGCTACATAGATTCCAGAGGCCGAGGAACTTGGAGGACAGACAACCAAGGCTTGATAAAGCAAAGGGAATGCCTCAGTGGCTTTCTACCCACATCATGTGCATGGAGCCAAGGGGCTGTGGATTTATAAATACTAAGAGTTCTATTTTTGTAGGGACTTGCAAAAAAGGGAAACAAAACAAAAAACAGCCCTTAAAAATATTCTCCAAAGCAATCTGTCTATTAACTGAAGACAGTGTCTATTCTAGTGGCTTTGGGCCATCTTCTTGGACTAAAGAAAACCTGAATGTGGGGCGGCTCTTTCTCCACACTTGCCCTAGGAGCCTCTGTGGTGCTGCTTTCTGAAGACTCGTGGGATAAGTGAACAGACTATCCTAAGATTCCAGTTGCCAAATGTGCACACATGCATCCCATGCACATGTATATGGCAACCTTTCCTGCAGGAGGGGATGAGGAGGGGCTGTATCTAATATTGGGTGTGGGGGCTGGAGGGCGGGTTCCCTCCCTGGTGCTATTTCTTACAGGTCTTAGAAAAAATAAAAAGGGAAATGAAAGTCTGGCTGGTGTGTATCTTTGGAGGCAGTGAGTTACTGTGTTTCTTCATCTCTATTCCTCTGTCTCATCAGATTTGGCTGGGGATTTAAGAAGGATAATTGGGAGGGCTGGAGAGATGGCTCCACGGTTAAGAGCACTGGCTGCTCTTCCAGAGGTCCCAGGTTCAATTCCCACCACCCACATGGCGGCTCAGTTCATGGGCATCTGACACTCTCACATAGATATGAATGCAGACGAAACACCAATGTGCATAAAATTAAAAATAAATAAAAATATATTTATGAAGGATAATTTGCATACCTGTCTGTCTGGCCATGTTCCTCTTCTCAATATGTGCTGCCTTGCCATCTGTCTTAATCACCGTTCTGTTGTGCTGACACCATAGTCAAGGCAACTTAGAAGAAGAAAAGGTTTTTTTGTAACTTAGAGTTTTGGTGGGTTAGTCCATGACCACCATGGCATGGTGCTGGAGCAGGAGCTAAGAGCTCATATCTTGAGACAATCAGGGGCAGAGAGACAGAAAGCGAACTGGGATAGTGTGCTTTTCTGAAATCTGCAAGTCCACCCTGGTGACTGACACACTTCCTCCAATTCCTTCCCAAACAGTTCTACCAACTGGGGACCAAGTATTCAAATATATAAGCCTATGGTAGCCATTCTCATCCAAAATGTCACGGTTAGTGTCTAGAGGGAGTTCTGTGTGTCCACTTTCCAAGGTTTGGGGTTATATTTTGAAAGCTGCCCTTTCTCCATGCAAGATATCAGGGCCAAATGCTTAAGAATGAAATAGTAAACCAGATGTGGTGGATACAACCTGTAATCCCAGCACTTAGAAGGCTGAGGCAGGAGGATTACCATGAGTTTGAACGTACCCTAATCTACATAGTAAATTCCAGGTCAGCCTGAGCTTCAGAGTGACACACACACAAACACATGGGGGGGGGGGAGAGACTTTCCTGCCACCAAGGTGTGTATGTTTGGGGCCTGTTGAAAGCAACACCTATTTGTTGTCTCATGCCTTAAAATAGGCAAATTCTGAGCTCTATGTTATACTATATTTACATTTACTTTAAACATTAAGGTGAAGCTTTAAAATTAGTCACATTTAAAGGAAACATTGGGGCTGGAGAGATGGCTCAGGAGTTAAGAGCACTGACTGCTTCTCCAGACTCCAGGTTCAATTTCTGGCATCCGTATGGCAGCTCACAACCGTCTGTAATTCCAAGGTCTGACACCCTCACACAGACATACATGCAGGTAAAACAATGCACGTGAAATAAAATAGATTATACAAGAAAACATCTTGAATGATAAGAGACATTCCAGGAAGATATGACCTTGTTTCTCTCTGCCCAGTCTATACCCTGGGACAGAAAGCCACTAATACCCTTGGACAATCTGTCTTCTACTCAGCTGGTCCATTTGATCTCAGCTACTGCTGGAGAGGTTAGTTGTGTACTGCTGTGTAGTTTGGGAAAACAGAAAGGTTAAGGTCAAAGCCAAGGGGTACAGAGAGGCAGGGACTAATTAGGGCAAGCAAGGTGACTATGGAAGCCTACTGCCTACTCACTGGCAGTCGGGGACAAAGGATTACCCAAGCATTCTAATTCTCAAGGCTGAGGGTACTTGTTAGTGTTTGAGAGCTTCACACTTTAGCCTAGGCTAGACTGGAATTCATTGTGTAACTGGGACTGGCCTCCCAATTTGTAATCCTCTACATCCGCTTTCCAACTGCTGGATTGGCAGATGAGCACCACTATCTCTGAGTGGCTCCAATAAAGTCCTGATCCATCTTCTTGGCTCTTACCCTGTGGAGGACCCCAAATGTTAGGACTGGAAGATAGCATTCTGGATAAGGTTTGTTCAGACTTTCTTGAGGAATACATAAAGAAGAGTGACCCACCCGTCTCCAAATGACAAGTCTGTAGGGAGGTCTAGAGGGATGTCATCAGCAAGCAGATGGCTGCACTAGGCAGACTCCTGACTCTCTATGTGGTCTTTTGTGCAAAAGACAAATTTCAGAATGGGCGAGATCCTGTCAGTGAGGCTGGCTAACTCCCGGAGGCCCTGCCAAGATCTCTCTGAGCTCTTTTTCTCAGGACTCTAATTTTGCCAACCTCAAGCCATCAAAGGACCTGGCTACCATCCCATTTGTCTAAATGAAGGCAGGTGCAGGAAGCCCAGTGTGCGCGCGCGGTCCTCAGTGTGCCCAGCAGGCGGCGCTGCGCGTTTGCGGGTGCCCAACTCTCCGGGTGGTGCGCTAGGAGGGGAACCTCAGACCCCTGCGCCCAAATCCACGCTTCTGGCACCCGGTCGTCCTACTTCTGTTTGTTCTGCCCTTTCCCGAGCTGTCCTCCACGCCTTTCACCATCCCCAGCTTTTAAGCATTTTCTCTCCGGCCCCACGTACCCCTCAGGAGAAGAAGGGGACCTCCATCCAGTTCCCCTGCCCAGCTGAGGCTAGGGGTTGAGTGAGGCTGACCTGTGGGTCTTCTAGGAGAGGGGTGTCATCATTCTCCCACTCCCGGGGATGGGGGGAGTTTGGGGAGGGGGCTGGGTTGGGGCGGAAGCTAGCTAGAGCCGTGTTTGTCGCTGCGCTGCCTAGAGGAACAGATGGCTGGGGAGGGGAGAGGGTGCCTTGCCGGGAGGAGGGGTGCGGGGGCCGGAGGATGAGGAACGAGGAATTTCAACGCCCCGAGTCTCCCGGGAGAAGTCCCCCTCCTCATCTCTTCCCAGAAAGGGGCGGGCGAACGCCTGTCGTTTTCCCGAGAAGCACCGGCCTCTGGCTCTCCCTTTGAGTAGACAGCCGCCTAGGGGCGGGTCCCGGTTCGCTGACTTCTACAAAGGGACAGGAGCTCAAGGGTTAATAGAGCTGTGATCCTAGGGACGAGGGGGCGGCAGGAAGCGGCCTCTGGGTTGGGAGTGAGTTCAGGGATCGCAAACAGCTCTAGGAAAATGTGTTAATTGGAACTTTATGCAGATGATCTGAGACTGGGGGCTGGGGAAGGCCGGAGAGAACAGGTCAAAAGGATGCTGGACACAGCTGAGTTCTCAGGGGCGCAGAGGGCCTTGGTTAGGGTGGTGACACATACGGACCCATATATTCTTGAGATGCACCCTATTAGAGGCTCACTGGCCCTCCTCAGAAGGCTAGTGACAGTCCCTCTGTGACACTACCCTTCTCCAAATCTTGGGTCCAGCAAAATAGAGTCTCAAGTGGCCATGAAGTGTGGGTGGGCACACCTTGCAGGTGTAAAGTCCTACCTTTGGCTGCTTCCCAATCTCCTCTTGGCAATACCACACCCCCATACAACTTGGGTCCCTCTTTATCTACTCATCACATTATCCATGCTTTTATTGTTTGATTTTCTAAACAGGACCTCACTTTGTAGCCCAGGTTAACCTGAAACTCCCTATATAGTCCAGGCTGGCCTTGAACTCACAACTATCCTCTTACCCCAGCTGCCTTAGTGCTGGGATTCAACATTCTCTATCTTTTATTTGTACCCACCGTCCTCTACACGGAATTCCCATCCACAGCTTCCACCAAGTGTGTATGTCTGGGGAGGGGTGCCAACTTTTGTTTGCATTGTCCTGTCTGCTGGTCCCCCTTCCCCAAGATGGCTCTCAGACTTGAGAACACTTACAGACCTCCACTAGATAAAATGGTCCTGGACTACCAGCTATCTGACTCAGCTGGGGTCAAGAGGCTCAGGAACTGTCTCTCTGCTTAGCCAGATAGAGAGGCCCTTATTTTCAGAAAAACTTTGCAAGATCTGAGTGGACTGGAAAAATGGAGGTCCACTTTCTCCTACTGTCTGTGTCATATCCCCCCCCCCCCCAGTATCTGGCATGGAGAAAGTGCAAGAAGGAAAAACAAGGGGTGGAGGTAGTTGGGGAGAGAGAGATGCACCAGGCTCTTTTCTGAGCTGGGTGGTCTCCTTTCCTGTCCCCCCATCAAAGACTTTCCCGCTCAGTCAGCCCTGCTCACTTTCTAACCTCCTATCTCTTCTCATCTGTAGTTCTTGGGAGAATTGGAAGGTCCAGGCTCTTTGGAAGTGACGGGGGACACCAAAAAATTAAAGAAAGTAACAGAAGAGACAGGCCTGTGGGAAGATAGCACTGAGCGTCTTAGGTGTTTTCTCCCCATGACAACTCAGTTAACCCAGGGAGTCTTCCTGCCCCCCCCCCACCCAAGTCCAAACCAACAAAAAGGGATATCAGGAGAGTTTGCCAAGATCACAAAGCTGGGAAGCGGGAGAACAAACAGATCTTTCATCCTCCGGTCCACGTTCCCAGAGCCCCCTTTGTGGCCCGTGCCCCAGAACAGTGGGATAGAGAAGGGCATCTTGTACTGATGAAAGAGATGGATTCTCAGGTTTCAGGACATCTGACAGGTTTGGTTGGAAGCATTAAAAATTCATAGAGAAACCTGACCCCAGCTGGACCTTGGGCCTGCCACCTGGACTGTTCCTCTGGCCTCTCAGAGTTTGTTGGCCAACTTTCCCTTCTGAAGGGTCCTGGAAGCCCTGTCTTCATGTTTTTACAAAAGAGCTCTCTAACAGATTAGAGATCTAAAGTGGGGAGCCAGCTGCTCGGAAAACTGGGCTGAAAACACCCTTAGCCCCCACTCTGGGCGTAAGAACCTGAGAGGCTTAAGGGCTTACAAAGCTTGACATCTGCCGTCCTGCTCTTTCTCTCCCCAGGCGATTGCTTGCTCACTCGGCAGTTTGTGATGACAAAGCCTGTCTGTGCTTCCCACGATGGTCAGTAGGGGGCAGCCATCCTCTGGGCTACTCCATCTTTTCTGTACAGTGAAGGGCCAGAAAGAGCCCAGCCTGAGGGTAGTCTTGGCTTGGAGGAAGAGCTCTGGAGTGCGATCTGAGAAGGGCAGGGAGGAGTTACCTAGCTTGGGAGAGCTGAAGGGACTTTAGGTAGAATTCAAAATAGATTTCTGGGCTTCTAGCGTACCAAAGCAGGTGGCCAGGTGGACACACACATTCAAGAGGTAGAGAGAAGGCTGGCTGGTGGCCATGGAGGGTGGAGGCTTGAATAGCAGCTGCTTCTTGACAGTAAAACCCCTCTGCCTGGATAAGGTATTTTACCTAGAACCCTGAAGGCAATGGGGAGCCAGGATAGGTTCCAGAAACATAGTGACATGATGCCAGTCTGGTCACTGTAGGCAGACTGGGTGGGAGGCAGGGAGTCTGAGTGGAGGAAAAGCAGAGTAGAGATTACTTACATTTTTTAAAAATATATTTCAGGCATGAGGTAATAAGAAGCTTCAGCAAGGAGATGGTAGGAGCTAGGAAGAAGAGCATGGACCAGGGCCAGGAAGGGGACTTGAGAACTGAGTAGATATAAGAGATTAGAGAAAGGAGAAGCGGACATTGGGTGTCTGAAAAATGAAGCCAGCAGAATGGGGGCACACCCATAAAATGTGGGAGGTGAATGGATTTTGTTTCTTTTAGGAGTTAGGGGAGTCATGGACAAGTTCATTCCTGAACACTCTGGCCTCAGTTTCCTTATCTGGACATTGGCATGGGGTAGAAAACAGTTTTGCCCATCTCTTCTATTTCAGAGTCTAATACTCAAAGCTGTCAATCTGGATTGTTTGGAGAGGCCGGGAATCTGAGCTTGTGAGATTGCTGGGGGTGGGTCCTGGGTGAGAGGGTGTGGGTAAATGTCCATATCTGAGGTGCATCTGCCTGTTTGTGGGACCCGTGGGTGGCTGGTGTGCTTTCACGTGCCACAAAGCTCCATTTTGTGTATGTTCCTGTGTGAGAGAGAGCTGGAGAGTGTGGGTGTGCACGTGATGGGCGTCCCTTGGTCTGTCTGGGCTGTCAGTGGCTACGGTGGGGCCAGTGGGGAGCAGTACTGCTCTAGGCTTCTTCCTGAGGCTCTTACACGCTCCTCCTGCTCTCCTTGTTCTGAAATAGCATCCGGACCAAAGGCCCATGAATATTTCACAACGATAATTCTGTGACCTGGACAGCCTGCCTCTGATTTACCAGCACAGTTTCCTCTCCTGCCTTGGCCCAGAAGCCCCTCCCCCAACACACCTTCCTTAGCTAACATCTTCTCTTCCTCCTCAACCTTACCTCCAGCCCCCCCCCCCCATGAGCTCCCTCAAAGCCAATCTGACAGAGGCCCTTGTAAGTAAAACCTTAGCTCAGAGCTCTCCAGTCTGACCTCTGTTCTCACCAGCTCCTCACCCACTTCACATTCATATTCAAAGTCCATCTGCTACAGATGCTGACTCCTGCCTGTTTCTACCCCCTCTCCTCAGCATCCAGGGGCGTCACTGGTCAGGATTATAGCATCCCAGCAGCAGCTCAACCCTGAACCCCAGCACCCAGGTACCTTCTATTCTCTCACCTCCCAGGTTACAACCTCAACTCTGGATCCTTGATCAGTTCCATCCCCCCCCCCCCCCCCCAAGGAAGATCCAAGGACTTGAAATCTTTGTTCTGTGATCACCTTAGCCTCTTAGTCTCTCCTAATCTTCTCAGAGAACTGCCTGATCTGTCACACCCAGGAAGGCTTCTACCTCAGAGGCACAAAGAGAAAGGCTGTAGGGGTATTGAGAACAGATGTGTATGCTGAATATTTCACAGGGGCATTCAACATACAGGGCAAACACAAGCTGGGATCTAGTCTTAGGCTCTGCACTTTAAGGCTTCCCCCAGGAAGCCTTTCCCAGAGAGGCCTAAAGCCATGTTTAGCTAGCTGTGCCCATAGATATCTAAGTTAGTCTTCCTTGCAGGGGAAGGTGGAGGCTTACATTTCTCTTCTGCAGGCTACTTAGCCAAGCTGGTGGCCACCTCCAGATTCAGTCCTTTAGCTACCAAACCCTTCTGGGCTGGTGGTAGCTGCTTCTTTTGGGCAAATTGCTGCCATCAGCACACACCCTTAACAGCCAGGGTAGCTCAAGAAACTAAAGCCTAGGAGGATAAGAACGACCTTGAAGCCCAAGCGAGGTGAAGTCACCCATCAAATCCATGGTGTAGGAAATCCTGGTGGTCTGAGATGGTTCTTCCTTGTCTAGTCCTCTGACCCTTAAACACAATTCTAGGTCCTACTTCTGCTTTTGAGGTCTTGAGGGGAAACAGAAAACTTACAGGAGATAAAATAATAGAATTCTTTAATAAATTTTCCCCCAAACAACTTCTTTTGATCTTCACCACACAGGGGCTATGATGGAGAGGAAACTCTCCAGGCACCCTAAAAAGTGTTCTGGGTAGACTTAGGAGAAAAGTATTCCTCCGGGTGTCAGGAGGCTGAAGGGATCAGGACAAGCAGGGTCCAGGGGCAGCCTGGGCCTTGCTGAGGCATCCCTCCCAAGGTCCGGGGGAGGAAGCGAGGCTCCCGGGGGGAGCTTTCAAAGGCTCTGCTGGTGGAAGGTGCTCTGCAGACAAAAGCCCCTCCAGTCCACTGTGGGGCCCTGGAGAGAGGTGCAACTGCTGCCTGGGGTGCCCCACCCCAGCCTTGGGAATGGGTTAGAGTTAATGGCTAGAATCAGGGCGAACAGGGCCGAGCCACTTTATACACCGTCTTAGGGACTGCCGTACAGAAGTCAGAACAGCCCAGAAGGCAAACGAGGCAGCGTGGTCCCGGGGAAGAAAAGGGGCGAGGGGGCCGCAAACAAGGGCAGGATGGAGCCGCAGCTCGGTGGGGCAGAGGAGGGGAGCGGGGCGAAGGCCGTGGCCTCTTCCGTCTGAGCACCGCAGTCAGAGGTGATGGGGCGCCAGCAGCAAGAGGCAGAGCAGAGGGGTGCGCAGCCCGGCCGAAAGCGAGGGGCCACGCGAGTCTGCGGGAGCCTGGCACGCGGCCCCGGGACACGTCTGCTCGCCCCGCTGGTCCTCGCCGCCGTAGCCGCCCCAGTAGTCGTCCTCGGTGGGCGCGTCCCCGCCCTGCCGCCCCCTGGAGTCCTCGGCGGGCAGGTCTCGGTATAGGGTGGACGGGTCCGCGGGGGGCGCGCCCGCCTCGGCCACGCCGTACAGGTGGTTGGAAGAGCTGTTGCCGCGGGCTCGGCTGCCCGGCCGCGTGGGCGTGGGCGGCGGGCACGACTGGAAATCGGCCTCGCGCAGCGCGCGCAGGTCCCGGCCCTGGCGCTCGGGCGGGGTGGCGCAGGTCACGTCGGAGCTGGACACCCGTGCGCGCTGGAACCAGGCCCAGAGCGGCCGGGCGCGGCAGTCGCACGCCCAGGGGTTGGCGTTGAGCCTCAGGAACTCGAGCGCGGGCAGGTCGGCCAGCGCCTCTCCCGGCAGCGAGGCCAGGCTGTTGTTGAACAGGTAGAGGATGGTGAGGCGGCTGAGGCCGCGGAAGGCCGCGCGGTGCACGCCCTGCAGCCGGTTCCCGTGCAGCAGCAGCCGGTCCAGGCTACCCAGGCCGCGGAACACGTGCTCCGTAAGCAGTCGTAGGCGGTTCCCGTGGAGGAAGAGGTGGCTCAGGTTGGCCAGGTCGGCGAACAAGTCATCCTGGGGGGGGAGGGGGGGGACAGAAGAGAGTGGCCTGAGTCAGGGTCCGGGATTCCACTCCGTAAGGAAGGTTTAATAATGTCAGGGCCAATGGTGTGAAAGGGATGACTTTTAACTTTTTGAGACAGGAGCTCATGTGTTCCAGCTTTGTATCCAAGAGAATCTTCTAAATCTCCTGCCTCCAACTCTTAATTTCTGACATCTCAGTTTTGTGCTGCTGTATCAGTTTGATCAAACTCAGGGTTTCAAACATGCTAGGCAGCACCTTATCAACTGAGTCCTGAATTTGAAACTTGCATCTTCTAACCTATTTCCTATAGAAAAAGCTATACAACAGAGGTCAGTGGTTCCCTTTGCCCAGGGCTCCAAGGTTCTAAACCCAGCACAACAATGCCAGGCAAGAACTCTACCACTGAACTATCGCCACAGCTCCCCTCGGCATTTATTTTTGAGATACAGTCTCATCGAATTCCCCTGGCTAACTTTGAACTTGCTATTTAGCCTAGGTACCCACCTAGGTGTTCAACTAGCCACCCCAGTGCCTCGACCCCTTAAGTAGCTTGCGTTAGCTCTCAGTAACACAATACCTAGTTATGTCAGCGGGTCTTAAAATTTACTTATTTAGTGGGAGTGAGTCCTCTTTCCAGGATAGAACTCAAGACACCAGACTTGGTGATAACCACCTCTCTGACAAGCCATCTTTCCAGCCGTTTAGGTGAATCTAGATCCTGTCAACACAGCAGTCAATACTAATCATCACCCAGGGACCATGCCATATCACCTGCCTGATTCTTAAATTTGGAGTGTATCCCAATTTCTTTCAAATTCCAGCATCTTCCCAGTGCTTGCCGTCTGGCAGGTAAAGGGGTATGCTGAGAACAAGTCTACCTTTCCCACGTTGACGATGAGATGGCCCTGAAGACTGTGTATGGAGCTTGAGAGTTAGATCCTGGGTCAGTCGTGAACTGTGACACCTGGGAAAAGTCACCCTCTCTTTCTGTGCCCCAGCTTCTTCCTCTGTTAATTGAGCAGTATGTATTAAGATGCTTGGGATAGCCAGGCGGTGGTGACCCATGCCTTTAATCCCAGCACTTGGGAGGCAGAGACAGGTGGATTTCTGTGAGTTCAAGGCCAGCCCCACCTACAAGGGAAAGTTCCAGGACAGTCAGGGCAACATAGAGAAGCCTTGTCTTGGAAAAGAAGATGCTTGGGATAAGATTTTCACAGGGGTGGATATCATGTAATTAGCCACGTTTATTATGCTGCCCAAGGCAAGTTAAGCATGCTTTCACCTCATAAAGTGGAAATGAGTGTTTCTAGCTTTTGGGTTTGTTCTGAGGGCCAACAAATAAAGTTCACATAAGATTCGTGGGGTGGAGTGCTGGGGACAGTTCAGGCCCAGGAGTTAAAAGCACTGACACAAGGACCAGCTTTTCCTTTTGTTAGCTGCTGACAAGTCCTGTAACCTTATAGAGTCTCTGTTCCCTTAGTGTAGACCACAGGAAGGAAGATTAGACATGATGCTGTTGAGGGCACAGCATCTGATAGAGGCATAGTCAACCATCTATAATTCACTGTTGTCATGACAGCAGTGGCTCATTTAGAATTCCATCCTATCCCATCTATTTTCCTTTGGGGACTGGAAGTTCTGCTGCTGGCTGAGTTATTCAGGGGACACGCCCTGGCTTTACACCCCAGACTTAGCAAGGGAGGGAAGAAGCCAAAGTCTCCGATGCCTTGTATGATTTTTCTTCTTATAGTATTGGGGACAGGGCCTGGGGTGGAGAGGTCATATTAGTACTGGCAGAACCTTGGGATTATAGCTCAGAAGTGAAGGTATGGGTATGACAGGGTAGGGGGTGGAGCTCTGCATTTTAACCAGTTTACCAGGGAACTTTTGGTAGTCAGCTGGTGTGGGGCTGTAGCTCAGGTGTAGAGTCCTTGCCTATTCATGTTTAAGGCCCTGAGTTGGATTACCCCTTCCCCCACCACACTCATTCACAGTGTGTCTTGAGAGCTAGTTACTTTGATAGTGTCCACCTATCAAAAGTGAAGTTTGCTTCAGATTAAGGGTTAATGTAGAAAGAACCAGAACCCCATTTCTCTCCCTATTGCCTTAAGGTTCTCCCCAATGGCTGTGGTTAGCAGGTCCCTGGAGATATAGTTTAAGAGGACATCAGCCTCTTAAACCTCTCTGCTCAAGCCAGTTCACCTTGGCCTGTTCCCCAACTCTGGTTCTTGCCCATTCCCCCAGTGCGTGGGGAGATGTTCGTTCCTCATGCTACCTGGACACCTGGCCGGGTCCCAGGAGGGGGAGTATGCTGAGTCCCAGCCCATATCCACAGCCTCCACCTTCCTGTGTTCCTCCCTGTTTGCACCTCCTCCCATATGCCTTCTGCCCTCTCTGCTACAGGAACTGAGTCCTTCTCTTGGCCAGATTGAGCCCAGTTCTCCTCAACTTTCTTGCTACCTTGGACACCAGCACAATGCTCTTCACTCTCTGATGCCACCACCCCGAATGCCTGTTCAGGTCCCTAGCTGACCAGCTCCCTGCAATAGTCTCAGTCTGGCTGTGTGCTCCTTTGTTCTTTCCTATTCTGCACACGGGATGCTCTGAGTACTTCCGCTTAACCCCTCCCTTGGGGTTTCTCTTCGTAGAGTGTCAGCAATAGTAGGACACACCCAGAGATGTATGACTAGAGGACCAATGTGGGGACACGGGAGGGTGGTACTGGTTAAATACTCCTTTGGTGACTTGGGGTTCTGGAAGGGAAGACTGAGCTTCTGACACCTCGGAACCCAGATGTTTTTTAATCAGAGCCCAGTTTTATGTTCTGCTCTCTCCTCTTTTTCTATTCCCCCTTCTGAGCCTCAGCCTTGGGATCCATTCCCTTCCCCCAAGCATGTAGCCAAATCCCATCCCTATTTCCTAGACTGCAGCTCTCAAATCCGGTCCTTCCTCTCTCCACCATTAAAACTGTTCTTTGTGCATTAATAAGCTCTTGACTTTCACAGCCCAGCCCTCCCCCATCACCTTCTCGCACAGCCCCTCCCTCTGGGCAAGGAACATCTGCTAAAGTCATCCTCTCCCATTTCAAAAACCACATTTCCCTTGCCTCCTGCCTGGCCAGTTCACAGCTTTCTGTATCCATTTGGAATCTAAATGCAGCATCCCTGACTACTCAGCCTTGCTGAGAGCATCCTGTTCTTAACCTTGTTTCCCTTCAACCTTCCAACACCTGGCCTTGGTACCCATCTTATCAGCTTCCCAGGCTGTGTGACCTTGGACAGCTCCAGGCACCTCTCTGGGCCTTAGTGTTTCCATCTGTGCCAAGTGACTTGGAGTGGCTGATCCTTCAGGTCTCCTAAGCATTTGCTAATTTTGATTCAGCAGCAAGCCTGGGAATTGATCTCACTCATTCAGCAAAGCTGTTCTGTATGTGCACTCTGTATTAGGCACCCCCGCTCATGGTGCTTGCCCATCCATGGTAGGTGTCATAATCATCGGCGTCAGCAGGTGATTTGCCAAGTTCTCACTGAATGCCAAGTCCTGTGTGGCACAGATCCTGATAGTATCTTAATCATCAACACTATGAGGCAGATGCTGTGAGTTTCTCTATTTGGAGACTAAGAGAGAGGGGCTCAGGGAAGGGAACCACTTGCTGAGGGCCCAGCAGCTAATACAAGTATGAAGGCCAGAGGCGAGACTCGACACCCGTGCAGAATCTGGCAGACCTGGGCCAGTTCTACCCTGGCAGCTCCACAGTTGGTGAATTCACTGCTGTCATTGCCCCCCACCACTCTTTATTATTTCCTTCAGTCCTCAGAGCGCCTCTTACCCTGAGCAACAGTCAGGATCTCTTTCATAGATGGGACCATAAAGCTATAGCAAATCACAGAGGAGATTAGAACTCCGATCTGCCTGAGCACAAATACTCCTTGTAAACATGAAGTAAGCCACTGCAGTAACGAAGGGGAAGAAACAGCTTTACCATCTGGCCACCCTCCAACAGAGCAGGGATACTGTTTTTGTTCACCCTGGAATCCCTGGCACCCTGCATGCTGCCTGGCATGCAGTAGGTGCTCAGTAAGGAGTCTGCCGGTGAATGAACTGGCCTGGCACAGTGCCTGGTCCTCAGAATACATTCCATGAGAGTCTCCACCATTTTCATGTGCACATGCCATATCCTATCAGTGGGCCTCCAGAGCTCCCTTCCTGGGCAGACTGGGCTCCATCCTAGGTCACACCTGCTCCTGAAGATCTCACTGAGCCACATGTTTCCTCACCTGCTGGTGGCATCTCCCAGCCTAGTTCCATCACACACCTCACAGACAGAAAAAGAGGCTGCCTCTCTGCTTCTCTATAAAGGGACAAGTGTGAAGAGGCTTCCTTCCCATGGTACCTGATGCTGTCCAGGCCAAGATTGTTCAGAACAAGGTGGTTTCTAGTTCAGAACTCAGTGATAACCTAGAGGTTCATTAGACTTGGGTCTTAGGTGACCCCAGGAACAGATTGCTGCCTGTGGCCTAAGGCTCAAGATTCATTCATTTATTTTTCAAGACAGAGTCTCTCTGTGTAACCTTAGCTCTCCTGGAATTCTCGAACTCACAGAGATCTACCTGCCTCTGCCTCTCTTGTGATGGCATTAAAGGCATGTAGCCATCACTGCCTGGCAAAAGTAATTTATTAAACCCTCAGCTGTGTACTCCACACATTAACTTACTAGCACCTCACAATCCGCCTTTGTGGAATGCATCATTTTCATGGTTCCCCACTGGGAAGAGGAGATGGAGGCTCAGAGAGGGGAGGCATCTTCCCTAAAGCTAAATAATGAGTACTGATAAGGAGATCTACATATTGATAAGGATCAGGATCTTAGGAATAGTCATTAAAACAGAGTCAAGGCCAGCAAGTTAGCTCAGCAGGTAAAGGTCTGCCGTTGTGGTAGTTTAAATGTAATTGCCTCCCATAATCTCATAGAGAGTGGCACTATCAGGAGGTGTGGCTTTGCTGGGGTGGGTACAGCCTTGTTGGAGGAAGTGTGTCACTATAGGGGCAGACTTTGAAGTTTCCTGTGTCAGGATACTGCCCAGTGTCTCAGTCAACTTCCTACAAGACATAGAACTCTCAGCAACTATTTTTAGCATCACATCTGCCTGCATGTCACCATGCTCCCTGCCATGATGATAATGAACCGAACCTCTGAACTGTAAGGGAGCTACCCCAATTAAATGTTTTCCTTTACAAGAGTTCCTATGGTCATGATGTCACTTCGCAGCAATACAAACCCTTACTAAGACAGTCACCAAGCCTGACAACTTGGGTCCCATTGTTGGGACCCACCAGATGGAAAGACAGACAGATCCGACTCCCCCAAGTCATCCTTTGACATCCATGTGCATGCCACAGCACATTCATGTACACCCACCTCCCCCTATGAGCATAAAGAATGTATTTCAAAACAAAGACCAAGCATCTTTAATTAGAAAATCTGAAATCCCCAACCCTCCAAAATCCAAAACTTTGAGCAGCAACAACATGTCACCAAAAGTGGAGAAATCCCCACCATGAAATGTTGTTTCACGGTCTGAATTATGAAGTTGTATGGAATTTTCTTTAGGCTATGAGTCCAGATGTATAGGAGACAGGGACAAACTATGTGGACAAGTGTATAGGAGACATGATGAGCTATAGGCTTGGACTTGGGTCTTGTCTTCACAATAACTCGTCATGTGTATGCAGATCTCCCAAAATCTGAAGTAAACATTTCTGAGCACTGAAACTTCAGGTCAGGGTACTGGGCCTGTAATAATCATGGTGCTTTTATTTTGGTGTGTGGCCTGTGATAAATACCTTCCATTTTAATACAGATGGAGCTTCTAGATAGATACACATATCGAAGGTGGACATGGGGATGGAAAAAATCATTTATCCAAAGCCATAAAAGAGGCTGAGCAGTGCCTTTAAAACTGAACCCACAGGGCTGGGGGTGTAGCTCAATGGGTAGAATGCTTGCCTAGCACACACAAAGACCAAGGCTCCATTCCCAGCACTGTATAAACCAGGCAGGCCAGGTACAGATCTGTAATCCCAGCATCGAGGAGTTGGAGGTGAGAGAATTAAGAAGTTCAAGGTCAGAGTTGGAGAAGTGGTTCAGGTTAAGAGCACTGGCTGATTCCTAGCACCCACATGGCAGCTCACAGCCATCTGTAACTAATCCCAGCTCCAGGGAATCTGACCTCAGTGGGCACAGGACATACTTGGTGCACAACATACATGTAGGCAAACACCCAACACATAAATAAGTTTCTAACAAAACCAGCGGCAAACCAATCAAACACTCTAGCAAAAACCACTAGTCCACTCAGTTGTATTACAGGGTTCAGTCTCTCTAAAGTATGATCGTACTGGACAGGTCAAGTGCCAGCTTCCATCTCTGTCAGTTCCTTTCTGTGTCTCTTCTAGCCCAAACAGTTTGGGGCTCAGCTTGGTGGGGAGCCCAGTAAGGCCCTAATTATAAGGACAATGACTTCAGGAACTTATGTCCCACAAATCTTTGGGATCCCCAGTGTGTTCTCTGTGGTGAAAACCTCTGCCTCCAGAGGTTTGTAGGCTTGAGATGAAGTGGCTGAGTGGACTCTGTAACCATATGGTTCCCGACAACTTTGGGAAGAAAAGAAATGGGAGGTGTGTCTTGGATCCTATCCCTGGCCTCACAGCAATCCTTACAGTTGACCCAGATCTCTAAGATGAAGTTCAAGCTGGGGCACTTCACTGAGACCAATGTTAAATAAAGTTCATTTAAAAAAACATGGCATTTTAACAAGCATTTATATAGCTCTTATATATGCCAAGCACTATTCTAAGTGCACTACAAATTATTCATGCATTTAGTGCTTACAAAAATCCCTGGGTGATGGATGCTCATATAACTCCCATTTCACAGAGAGGAAAACTGAGGTCCTTGTTTGACAAATGGCACATGCTTGTAAATGGTAGGATTGCTTTGCCCAGGGCCCAACACAATGTGTACTTACTATGTGCCTGCTAAATTTACTGCTGTTATTTAGCAATAATAACACCATTTTCCTGCCCCTCTCTCCATTTGGACTCTGTTTCCAAGGTTGCTGTATGTATTCCTAGTCTAGCACGCCATAGATGCTCAGCACACTGATGAATTACCGTTGCTATCGCTATTATCAGGAGCATCAGTTGGGGCTAATTTTCCAACCCATAGACTGATGAGCTTTGGGTACTAAGCCCTAGAAAGGGGGAAGTCAGGGCCCTCCTAAGTGGTTGTCATAAGGGTGTGTTACTACTTCCTGGGGAAATGAGATGTGAGGGTTTGACTTCCAGACAGTGAGCATAACAACAACCATGAATAATTATTACATCAATAATAATAACAGTAAATAACCATGATTCTGTTCCTTCCATTTCTTTTTCTACAGAGCACCCAGCTTTCAGCTACGTAACAGTGTTACCTGAGACAATAGGATTGAGGGACAGATCTAGAAAGGGTGAGGTTTTCTCTTGTGATGGTCCCTCCCAGCGATGACTCCACCCTCTGTCCAGCTTGCACGGGAAGTGGGAGGGCTTGGAGGTGGGTGGGAAAAGAGCATGCAAAGGCCTTTGGGCTGAGGCTCTTGGGGAAAGGAGAGATGCACAGACATTGAGGAGTGTGCTGAGTGGGTGCATGAAGGGAGACAGACAGAAGAGGCAGAGGGAGACGTGGGGGAGGCGAATCAGGAGACGGGCAGAGACAAATGGGGGTTAGAGAGATGCAGAGAGTCAAAATTGGTCTGGGCAGACACTGAGAAAGAAGACAGAGGTCAATGGAGATGCTGACGCAGGAAAGGTGGCCTGAGAAGACAGGAAGGGGTACTTAGGTCGAGAGAGAGAGAGACAGAGAGAGAGAGAGAGAGAGAGAGAGAGAGAGAGAGAGAGAGAGAGAGAGAGAGAGAGAGAGACAGAGAGACAGAGAGAGGTGACGAGGGGGGGGAGGCCTTGGGGAGGTGGCTGGCTCACCTGTAGGTGGAGCAGGCTGTTCTCCTGGAGGTAGAGGTACTGTAGGCTGACCAGGCCTCGAAAAATATTGCCAGGCAGGCTGCTGAGCTGGCAGCGGTACAGGTGTAGTGACTGCAGGCGCTCCAGGCCCTGGAAGGTATCAGGCTCCAGGGAGCGAAGGTGCCGATTGTCACCGAGGTCCAGTTCCTCTAGGGCCTGCAGATGGCGGAAGGTGCCCGGGTAGATGGTGGAGAGGTTGTTGGAGAACAGCCACAAGGTGAGCAGGTTGGGACCGAAGGTGCCTGGCCGCAGAGAGCGGATGAGGTTGTTCTGCAAGAAGAGTCGTTGTGTGCTGGGTGGCAGGGACAGCGGTACAGAAGAGAAGTTGTTGGCCTGGCAGCTCACAGTGGGTGGGGACGAGTAGCAGGTGCAGAGCATAGGGCAGCTGGGAGTCACAGGAGGGAGGGCCAGGAGTGTCAGCAGCAGGCAGGCTGAGGCAGGACCTACAGGGAGAGCAGAGGGAGGAAATCTCACTGGGTGGGTGAGCAGGGGTCTAGATGCAACTTAACAGGCTCAAGAAGCTCAGCCCGCTCCCACCTTTGATGTATGTAAACCTCATTTTCTTTTTCTTGCTTTCCCTTGTGTGTGTGTGTGTGTTTGAGACAGGGTCTCATGTTGCCCTAAAACTTAATGTTTATTTGAGGATGACCCTGAACAGAATGATCCTCTGTCTCCACTTTCCTAGTGCTGAAATTACAATGGTGTGTCCCATGCTTCGGTGATGCTTGCTGTACTGGAGCTCATACCCAGAGCCTTGTGCATGCTAGGTGAGCATTCGACCAATTCACCTACAGTCCCAGTCTTCAAACATTTTTGAAAGCGTTTCTCCACTGTATCAAAGTGTGAAGGGCCCGCCATTCCTTTCTTCATCCTTGCCTCCCTCCCTTCCTAAAACACGGTTTCTCTGTGTAGCCCTGGCTAGCCTAGAACTTGATCTGTAGACTAGGCCGGCCTTGAGCCCATAGACATCTGCCTGCTTCTGCCCCCCAAGTGCTGGGATTAAAGACCTGTGCCACCTGGAGGTGAAGGGACCCTCAATGGAGCAGATGAAGGTGTTATTAGCTTTTTTCTCTGTTAGGGCTCTCAGGAAGCCACTGAGGATTTCTTGGAGAGCTTTGCCTGGGGAAGGGTGAGCGTGCACCCTCCAACACTAGGAGGGCTTTGTAGACAGCACTGAGATGTGTCTAAAGTTGCTGGGGAGCAGGTGTCTTTCCCTTCTGTTTTCATTGTTATGTTTGACCTTGTTTAGAGCTAGGGTCACAAGTCTAAGGGTCAGGGTTTCCTTTGCTTTGTACTGAAGCAGGGCTGAGGATTCTTTGGGATGGGGACAACTCTTCTTAGGGTGTTAAGTACAGCACTGCCTTCTATCCACCAGATGCCAGCAGCACCCTGCCCCCAGTTATGACAATCAGAATGTCTCTAGACATTGCCAAATGTCCTCTGGGAGCAAAACCAGCCCACTCGAGAAAGCTAGACACTAACTTGAGGCCGTCTGTGACAAGAAGGCCTGTGGGTGTCCTGGTGACCCACCCCCCTCTCCCTGCAGGCCTTGAAGAACCTTAGCCTTTTCCATCTAGGAAGTGGCTGGAGGGTGGGGCTACAGAATCGACCCAGACTCTGCTCATTCAAAGTCTCCTTCAAAAGTCCCCCCCCCAACTCCAAACTTTTGGAGTTTAGATGTGGGCTAATCTTCTTAGGGTACAGACAGGAAAGCAAGTGCAGGCGACTAAAAGGTTGAGAATGGGTACCTGTGCTTCTTTGCCCATCAAGGAGCACGGAGCCTCTCCTACACACATACCTGTCCTCTGCCCCTCAGTGCTGCGGATAAAGGTTCTTGTTGGCAGACCTTAATTCTATCAAGATCCCCAGAAAACCTCTGAGATTTTCCTGGGAATCTTTGCCTGGGGAGAGGTGAACCTGCACCCACAAACCCCCAGAAGTCAGAGGTAGGAAGGCCTGGCTTGGAGGTCCCCCTGGTTCAGGGAGTGGGTAGCTGAGAGGTGGGTAACTTTTAGTGCCAGATCTCTAAGGCTGTGAACCGAGGTTTGAATGCGCTCTGAGGTGTCTGTGTGTATGGAGTTGTGTCTGTGATCTGGGGGGACAGTGTGAGACAGGTGCTCACGGATTGAAGGTGTAATGCAACCTGGAAGGCAATGTTGTATCAGACATGCATCCCTGTGTTTCTTCCTGGGGAGCTCCACCCCGATGCAGAGTGGAGGAGTACCCTGTGAGTTGGGGTGCTCCATAGCTCTTCACTTTCAGGCGCTTCCCAAAGCCACCCCAACCCGCTGTGTGTGTCACTGGCCCCTCCTGGAGTGCGAGCGAAGGAGCAAGCTGTGCTGGCCATCCTCCTCGTGTGTGAGTGCCGGGCCCCGTGCGTGTGTAGGCTGGGTGTGATGTAATATTCAGTGACACAGCGAGGCTGTTCCATTCGTTCACACCACCTCCGCGTTTCTCGGTCCTTCTCACCCCTCCCCCGTGCGGCGGTTCACGATTACTTTTCTCCTGAGTTTTTTTCAGAGCCACGTGGGGTGGAGGAGCACGTCTCTCACCCTTGATCTTAACCAGGGAGGAGTGGGGTGTGGGAGTCCAGTGGACGACCCTGGTCAGGTTTCCTGAGCCTTGAGGGCTGTCTAAGTCCTATAGAAATGGCAATTTGCATCTCAATTTACCCAAGGTCACACACTAAGAGGTATAGGACAGGACCAGAAAAAGACTGGCCTGCTGTCCAGTAGGGCATCTCCCTTCCTGGCATAGTCATTCACTGAGCTCTGTCTCTCCAAGGTCTTTACACCAAAGGAAGCCAAATCCTTCTCTGATCCTTTAAGCCCACTCCATCCACAAACTCACCAGAGCGTGAGCTGTGTGGCTGTCAACCTCCCCACCTCCCAGGATTACCAAGCTCTCCTTCCAGCCTCTGAGGATGACAGGCTGAGTCTCCCAGGAGAAAAAGGGATACTCCCTTGACCCCAGGTCCTCTTCCTGGCTAAGGTCAAGCCGATCAGGACCTGGCAAGTCTCCCATCCTTCTTGTCCCAACTTCCTGTTTGGCTCTTCACTTTCCAGGGCTCCTCTTTACCCTCACAGCCTCCCTGCTGCCCCATCTTTGCCCCCCCCCCCTTTTTTTCTCAATAGGATCCACTTCCCTTGGCATGAGTGGTATTCCCTGCAGGCCCTTTGAGGAGGGACCCTGTGTGTTGGGGGATGCTCCATGGCAGCTGCTTTGTAACAGTGACTCTGTTGCCATTTCTGGCCCTCACTGCCTTGCAAAGCAGCTGTAACCCAAGGAGCTTCATCCATAATTCAGGTTGTGGCTCTCACTGGAGGCAGGGGGGAGGGGGATGGGGATGGGGGGATGGGGGGGTGCTCTGGGCTTCTCTGCCCCCAGGCTGGGTATTGGAGTGGGCACTCCAGGCAGAGGCAAGGTAGGGGGCTGGGAGAGCACCTTTCCCTCCCCTCTCCTCCACCCTGCATCTTGTGCAATTTTCCTTCTCTCATGTCCCCTCCCTAAGCCCTGCTTTTCACACACCTCTTCACAGCCATTCCAGGCCCTCCCCCCAAGACCATATCTATGCCCCAGGTTCCCCTATGCATGCCCTGGGCAGGCATAGTGTGTCAAAAGTGGACTGGGGATCCTCAGCCACTATCAAGAATAAACCTTTTTGAGTCAGGAAACAGTGGTGACTGAGGACTATTTCTGGTTGGTAGAACCCCTTTCTGTCCTCAGAATCCTGGTTTCTTCCCTCCCCTGTAGTGAAGGGAGAGGGAAGCCTTTTCTGCCAGCCTCCCTCACCCTCTGCTCATCCCTTCCTCTAAAATCAGCAGGTAAGCCTCAAGATGAATGGTGTGTGGGACCAGAGAAAATGGAATAAATCTGTTATTGTGCACCTACTGCATGCCAGCACTGTACTTGTGCATGCTGCCTTCTTTATCCATAGAACCCAACCTGTCACGACCCCCGATGATATCAATAACACAAAGGTCCCAACCTTCCTAGGAAGTGAGACTTTACTGTGCAGCCCAAGTGTAATGTGAGAACCAGAGCAGCAGGCACAGGTGCTGGACTGGTCAGGGGATACACTCTGACTTACAGTCTTTTCTTATAGAGCCCCCCCCCCCAGTACCACATACCCTGGATGTGAGATGCTGGCCTAAAGGTAATGGGAATATAGGTACCTTGCCTATATGCTCAGGCTTGGGGCACTTACAGTGCTAGCCATTTGGCTGTCCAGGGCTCTCTATAGATGTTCACTCCTGGGCTCCAGGCTCTGGTTATTTTAGAGCACAGCATAATTGGGAGTCAGGAAGAGGTGACCAATGACCAAAGGCATAGCCACATCTGGCCACAGGAATGGAGAGAGGCCACAACATAATATTGATTCTGGAAGCCTAAGGTACCTAGAGCCAAAAGGATCCATTCACCAAAGGATCATGGTCAAGGCCCAAGGGCTGCCAGACCTTGGAATACCCAGGTTCTGAGATGAAGATCTCTGTGCCAACCTTTAGGCAAGAGGCTCCTGGGAATAAGAAACTTGAGGCAGGAGGGTAGAGTCCAAGGCAGGGACTAGAGTGCATAATAATGGGGCAGAGATGCCCTAGGAAAACTAGACAGGCCTCTGGCTCTAGAAATAGGGTACAGGGTCCCAAATACAAGCACTATCTCCACACTTTAAACACTGCCTCGGGGTAGAGCCAGGGGCCTGCCCAGCAGATGCTGAGGGGGCAGAGGCTTGGAGGGGGGGCTTGGGAGTGGCATGGGGGCGATGGCATACCAGTGACGCAGGGGCCTGGGGAGGCACTGATGCAGGTGACTGGAGGTTTTGAAGCTGCTGCAAACAGCTTCTCACTCTGCCAGAATGTAACACCCCAAAATAAGCAGCTACTGTGGGGCGGCAGGATCCGACGTCGGGGCTTAGAGATATAAATGGCAGCACTGAGCCAGCCCAGGTGCCCACCCCAAGAAGGCTGCCACCCCACCCCACAAAGTCCTCACCCTTTTTCTCTTACAGCAGCCCCAGACTCTGAGCTCAAGGTCCCCTGGACTAGCCCACCAGCCACTCCCTGAGGAGAGAAGGGATATAACAGGCAAGCGCTTGAGAATGAAGGGCTTCCCACGTGGAAGGCTTACCAGGAGCCTCTTTGTCTTCCTCCCTGGGTACCCCATCGCTTTTCTTCTTTCTCCTTCTCTGGCTTCTATAGACATCCTGAGCCTTCTCTAACCAACCACTCTACTATGTAGGGATCCCGGTCCCCCAATCCTAGTGATCATTTCCCCCGGTGTCTGACCCTTACATCTATCCTCCATCACCAGCTTCCGCTGGCTTTTAGCCTTCCCATCCCCTTTCCATTCCGATCTCCCAGAGCCCCAGTACTCACCCTTCCGGTTATCTCCCCCACCCCGCGCCCCACTAGCTTTCTATTCCTAGTCTCTACATTTCTCTCCTGAACTGGTCCCTCTTCCTTGGTCTTCCCCTGGACCCTGGTTTCCTCTAAGCTTCCCTGTCGTCTAATCTTCATTTTTTTTCTCCCGCCCCTCCCCCCAGCCCACCCCCACCTCCTTTTTCTCACCCCCCACCTCTCTAGACACTTTTCTCATCTTGACTTCCCCTCCTCCCTCCGACCCCTACCCTCCCTGCCCCCAGTCTCCAGCCCACACCCTTCGTGTCACTCACTCAGTGCTTGGAACTAGCCTCCTTTCAGCCCCTCCATCTGTCCGACCAGGCAAGGCCATTGGGAAACCGCTCTTTGCCCCCTACCTTCCCAGACAGACAGCCCCCTACCCACATGGCTTGTCATCCCAGGTGACTGGAAAGTGCTGAGACACTGGGCACCAGGAGTTGCTGAGTCGGCGCTTCCCCAGCCGGCCCGAGTCCTCGGCGTCCCCCGGAGCAGGTGGAGCCCGGACAGCGGAACCTGAGCCCTTTTCTCCTCCTCCCAGACTGCTCGGTCTGCCCTCCGCGTCGCCCCTTGGTCACGAGCTCCCCGCACACTCCCGCAGGCTCCAAGCCCAGTGCCCTCCTGCGGCTGGCAGCTATGGGGGCGGAGGCGCGGCTCCCGCGCTAAGCGGTTTTTTTGCTCCCAGGCCACCCCATCCCCTTCACTGCCCCACCCTCATGCCCAAGGAGAGGGGCACCCCTCTCTAGGGTCCTTCCGCCGGACGGTGTCCCTACCTTGCAGCAGGCTCCAGAGCCCGGGCAGCATCTTGTCTCGACGCTCGGGGGAGGGGGCGGCGGGGGGAGGGCTCTCCCACTCGCTCCCTTATCCCGCCGGACAGACGGCGGGGACTCCGCGGGGCTCCGGGAGGACCCAAGGAGTCCCCGGGCTACGTGGCAGGGCTGCGGAGCTCTACCCTGCGCCCCCAGGACTGAGTGCCTCGGAAGGAGCCATCGGCCCCGACGGGACGGGGCGGGGCACGACGGGGTAGAGAGGGCTTGGTTGGTCCTGGACACCTGGTGTCCGCGCCCCCTGGGCAGTGTGGCCCCGCAGGGAGTCAGTTAGTCGGTAGGTCCTTGCACCCCGGCTGCTCTCCGAGGGAGAGTGGGGACAGCGAAGAAGCGCTCCTCCCCCCCCCCCCCCATTCCCGCACTCGCTGGCTCCTCCCTCGCTTCCCGGCTTGCCGGTTTAACCCTTTGATGGCTACTAGGAGGCAGGAGTGGTTCTCCGTCTAGCCCACTCCTCTGGCCCCCTCCCAACCTTGGGAGACCCGGAAAGAGGACTTCCCATAGCCTCTGCGGCGCCATGCCTTTAGAGAAATCCCTTCTTGGTGTGTGTGTGTGTGTGCGCGCGCAGTAGTGTTAAGGATTCCCCCACCCCCACCCCCAATGGACTTGTCCGAGATGAGGGTTTCCTCTCCCAACTTTGCAGAAAATACGCTGTTTCTTGAGTAATTTCCCGCTCAGCGCCCCTCCTCCTGCCTGTCCCCTAGGAGAAACTTCAAGATTTGACTTTCTCTTTGGTTCCCAGCCTCCGAGCCCTGCTTGTACAACTGTAGGAACTGTGTGAGCAAGTGTATAGGCGCGTGCCCCGGCGCGCAGACACTTGGGCAGGTGTAGCTGAGTGCTGGCTTTTTATCCCCGTCGGGGAACGGGGCGGGGGTACGTGAGTGTGCGCGCTGGTTTCTGCGCTGGTGGGCCACACGGGGGCTGTGTGAAATTCTGCGCGCGAGTTTGGGATGGGAGGCGAAGAGTATGTGTACTCGGGTGTGTTGTATGCACCTTAAAGCTTTTACAAATGGGTGTGTAAGTTTGGGCGCGCGTGTGCGGTGCGTGCGTGTGTGTGGCCGCGCGCGCGCGTGTGTATGTGTGTGAGTGTGTGTATTTACGTGATATACCCCAGAGGGGATATCTCATCCCTCGCCGGAGGGCAGAAGAAGACCCAAAAGTGGGAGCCGATTGTTTTACAAAGGGGTAGAAAGGGGCCTCGCAGGGACCCTAGACGCCTCTAGTGACGTCTTTCCTGGCACTTTCAGCCAATCCTTGACCCAAGCGCCTTCTTTTAAAAGCCTCTATGCCTTTCCCCTTGTCCTAGCCTGCCCGGGGTGCCTTGTAGTCGGTTTTTTGAGAACCACTAGGTGAAGGATATTTGGGGGAGCCGCTTTGGGATCGTCGCCAGGCTGTACGGGAGGGGGTTGAGATTGCTGCAGTGGTGCGTACTGCGGGTGTCAGGGTCATCTGTGCGCAGTCGGACCTTGCGGGTAACAGCGTGGAAGCATTGGGTGGCCACGCTCGTGAATGGAGTCCCGGCACCTGGCTCCTCCTTCCGTATCTGCGCCAGGGTCCAATGCTGTGTACGGCATACAGTTGGTGCTTTATAAATGCTAGACCCATTCTTCTCATTCATTCCAAGCTCCTTTTATAATCTGTCATTCTTCTCTCGTACCCATTCGATTCTCTCATTTTTCTCCCCCAACTCTTATTCATATTTTATGATTCCCATCTCTATTCTCTCCCCCACTTCCCCCCCCTTATTTTCTGTCCTTCCCTCCCCAAATATGCGTATGCCTTCTTCTGTTTTCTTTGCCTGTCTTCGACAACCCCCCTCCCCGCTTTTGATTCCGAGTCTTTTGGCCTCTCCTTGTCTGCACGCGTTCCCTCGCCTCTCCTTTGTGTCTCTCCTCCCCTTCATCCTCTTTGGCGGGGTGGAGGTGTAGTGGCTCTCTCCGTCTTGCACCTCACGCTGGAGTGCCCCCTGCTGGCTTTATCTTTTGTTACGTCCAGGGCTTCTCACCCGCTTTTCTCGTTTCCAGGTCAGGTAGAAACAAAAAAAAGGGCATATCTGGGCCTCCTGTCCCTCTTTTGTAAGGCAGGAACAGGGCCCTGCGTTTCCCTGGTCCCTCTCTGTGCAGGGCCCGCGCCTGAGGGGGGAGGGTAGAGCTGGAGGGGGCGGCGGGGAGGGAGTGTTGGGGGTAGCAGGGTGGGATTTGGCGTTCTTCCCCGGAATGAGCCGCGGCACAATCTGTCGCTGGGTTTGTTTGCCGAGCTGCCTCCGGAGCGCAATGGGGCTGGCTCCCGGGGAGCGAAATATCACAAGATGCGGAGACAGACGCTGAGGGGCGGGTGGGCGGCGGGCTGACTCAGGTGTGCTTCATCGGCTCCCCGGGCCGCAGCTCTTCTGGGAGGGGTGGGAGGGGACACTGGCCCCCCAGCACAGGCTGGCAACCAAAGCTTGGAGGGGAGCCCCATCCTGTGATGAGCTGCGGGGAAGAGGGTCCTCAGCTTCTCCTCCAGCCCAAATTGGGATTCCCTAGACAGTCACATGCTCTCTAAGCCACCGACGGTACAGGTGTCCGGGTTTCCCATACTTATCTGCTGACTCACCACTTCCCACTCTAGACTGCCAGCGTTTTGAGGGCAGGAAATGCTTCCCATACAGTGTGTCCAACAGGTGCTGAGCAAGGCTGTTGGACCACTGGCTGATGAGTGGGTGGGTGGCTAGTATCGGTTTCCCAGAATGTCATTGTGCATTTGGTCTTCCCTGTGGGCTATTCCCATCCCTTGTTTCTCCTGATATTTGCATTTGGGATCCCCTCTCCTTACACCTCTTGACAGGCCCCTCTAGGTCGGAACACCAGCTTTCTCTACCTCGGACCATTCACGCTCTTCTTTGTTCCTCTATTTCCTTATTTGTACATAGAGACTACACTACTTATCGGACTACATATAATCTCCATCTCTCCAGGCTAGCTCGAAGTCATCATTTTCTGATATGGGCTGTCTCACTAGAAGCAGAACCCGTGATGGAGTTTTGGGACTAAATGTTCAGAGAGCCCAAGGAGTAGGCTGATTGCACAGTGTAAGAGGGACTGTGGTATGGTCACGTAGGCCCATCTCTGGACATGGTGCTTCTTGGCCACAGAGCTGGAACGCCCTCTGGTGGCTTTATGTGGAGCTGCAGTCCCACAGAAACCAAAGGTTCTTCAGAAAGGGGTTGATGAATAAGAGCAAGCCAGCGTGTGCAGAAAAGTGGGCTCCCAGAAGGAACCGCAGAAGAGGTGGTATATTGTCACAAATGGGCCTTTATGCCCCCCCCCCGAGTAAGACTATTTTCATTGTGTCCCTGGGGTGGCCCCATTTAGTGAGTTGACAGAGCCCCTTATCCCCAACTCAGCCTAATATTGAAAGTTTGGTACTTTCAGTATTAAAACCACAGTCAGCAAATGTAAAGGGTCGGGTTGCTTAGTGATCACGAGCACAGAGGCTCTACAGAATGTATGTTTCTTTCCACAACTCACTAGTTAAATAGGTGACCCTCACCACGTGGCTTAAGTTTCCAGCTTCCACATATAGACAATGGAAGGGGAATAGTATATTTCCAGGTCATAGAGTTGATTGAAGATTAAAAGAGATAAAGCATGAGAGAATCGAACAGTCTCTGACCCTTGCTCAATAATGTTAAATAATGTCATTATTTGTACTTTTAGCCTAAAATCATCTGGAGACTAGATTATTCGGTTTAAGGGTAAAAGGCAGAGTTAGGACCTAAGTTCATCAGGAGCTGGGGTAGTGCTAGGCTTGGGAGTCCTTATTCATAATGCCACCCTCTCCTAGTACATGCCAAGGTTGCCCAGTGTAATGGCTGAACCAGAAGTTCCAGACTGAATTCTGCTTGTGAATGTAACCTGTGATGGCCTTTCAGGGCTTCAGTTTCCACATTGTTGAAATGAACATCATGACGTTGGTGTTCATTAGAGTCTGGCATTCTTGGTTCTCTGGGGCTTCTGAGATGGAGGCTACCAGTGGAGTCTGCCAGTTAGCTTCCACACTGCTCTCACCTCCCCAGCTCTGGCAGTGAAGTGTGGGGCTCCAGTAGAGGATCAGGATGTGTAGGGATGCTGCTGAACCTCATTCGGGGCTCTGTACTCTCTCACTGCCCACCATTCAGGGCTGATGAGTGTTCCCCTGTATCACTCTGATCTGGCCAGTGATCACACATGCTGCATACTCTTTCTTGCGCGTGCATCTGTGCATCCCAGCTTCTCCTTGAGCACTGTGTCTTGTTCTGCCAGGCCAATGAGGATAGGATATCTCATCAGACCCTTTCTAAATTGAGACGAAAAAGTTCAGAACCATATTAGTTTAAAGGTTAAGTTTAGGACCTGGAAAGGTGGTTCAGTGATTGAGAGCACTTGCTGCTCTTGCGGAGGAACAGGGTTTTGTTTCCAGCATTCATTCACATGGGAGCTAACAATGGTCTGTAACTCCATTTCCAGAGGATCCATCTCATGTTATTTGTGGTACTAACTGAAGTACTTATTTCAGGCCATCAACTCTGTGCACTGGATGTTTTGGATGAGCCCTGTGAGAGAGGGTTTGTTTATTGTCCTTTTAACAGATGGAGCAGAAGCTTGAAGAAACTGGAGCCATCTTGTACTTGTGCGAGAGGAGCCTTGCCTTGAGCCCTATGCTCTTGAGACTATTTTCTGGCTGTTCTCCAGCGAATATCTCTTCATGGGATAAGAACTGCTCAAGGCCAGGGAGATGTGCCCTCCTAGAGCCAGCATGCCCCAGGTGGCGACTACGGCCCAACGCATGAACTTTTCCTCTAACCCACCTTTCATTATGTGTCCCCACAGCAGAAACTGGGCCTCTGGGCGGTGCTTTAGAGAAAATGCTCATGGACTTGGGGTGTTTACATGCATGTCCCTAAGGACTCTTGTTTAGGTGAAACTGTAGTTGCAAGAGACTAGGACATGGTATATTTCTGTATAGAACCATATGGAATAAAATAATTCTAAATTTGAATCAGGTCTCTTTAAAGAATGCAGGGATGGCACCTATGGCTTGGGAAGCAGAGGTTACATCAAGGGAGAAGTCTTACTTGCTTTGACTGCTGTTCTAGGAGAGAACTCCCAACCTGTGTTACATAGTGTTTTTATTTGCACTTGCTCCCCATTATTGTACGTGTTGGGGCCAGTTCTGCCAAGAAGTCACATGACTTTATCCAAAGGATCCAAGACTGAACAACCATAGAGCCAGCCTCTGCATCAGGTACATACTATCTTCTCCTTTCTTGAAGCTCTGTGCAATGCTGAGCCTCAGTCAGGACTGGGCTTCCTGGAGGATTATTAATTCAAAAGGCGGGTCCCTCTGTGATGATGAAGTTGTTAACTGGCCTAGTGTTGAGTTCACATATTCTCTGCTTTTATTTATTTCATGCACCTGGAAATAAGCCTTGTCAATGTCCCTGACATATCACATACACATTCCGCCGAGGTAGTTCTAATCCTAATAATGTCACTACAAGGTCATTTTGGTATTTATCAGAGGGTGAAAAATCACAGTGGAGGTGGGTTGGGACAGTGCTTAGAAGTCTTGCTTGTGGTATTCACTAGGTGAGTGGCCTTGAACTCTTTTAGTCTGGGAACCATGTTAGAGAGCAAAAAAGGCCATGAATCTAGCCTCCGCTTTGCTGTGTACCCCTTTGAGGATGTCACACCACATAAGGCTGCGTGCATTGCCATCTCCTCACTGTGGGATCCTCTTCGGGAAAGACTTTCTTTAGCTATATAGTGAGTGGGTAGGGCAGGATAATTCTTTTCCCTACCAGTTCCACTAGATTTTCAAGGGAGGGAGGGCAAGTTCATGAGAAAGGGGAATTGTAGGGTGGGGGTAAAGAGAAGAGCCAGAAGCCTTAGAAAGAGGGACACAAGACCCCTGCGGACTGGGGGTCTGGGATCACCTCCCAGTCCAAGCTCCTATTAAGATCCTGCTGACAGATGTACTTGCCTCTTAGTCCATTTTTCTCAATTAATCTGAGAATTAATCTTACTGAGGTGAAGTCTTGATCATGCATCCCCCTGCTCAGAAGCCTCTGTGGCCAAATCTGGATGGCAAATGATTCCTCTCTGTTGAGGTGCTCACTCAAATCTATCACAGGAAGGGAAAGACTTCAGTAGACAAAGAGGTGAGGGAGGAGGCTGGCTGCTAAACCCAGCTGGGTAGGGAGAGAGCAAACAGATACTTGGGAAATAGTTCAAACTGTTTGTGATCAAAGAGATGGAAATGAAAGCTGAATCAGGGTAGCATTTCAGACTGATTAAATTAGCAGAATTTAACAGACATCATCATCCTGCACTGGCAAGACTGGGTAGAGTCTGTGCTTCTCAGTATTTGGAAGCCGTGTGCAAGTCTGCAAAAACATCCACTAAATGTAACTAGAACCTTGGAAGTATTATTATCTTTTGACCCACTAAGCTCGCTTCTGGGAATTGGTCTAAAAAACGTAATTCAATAGGTGAAAAAAAAAGCCCACTTGCGTTCCTCTATTTCATTTCTCCAGGGGGTGAGATGGTTAAGAAAACCACGGCTGATCTATTCAATTCGATACTACACACCAGCAAAAAGGGTAATGATCAAGGATATGCAGATACACGGAAACTGTTTATAAAAACGCGCTTGTTGATAAAGGGCAGGGTACAAAATTTGCATGAATACTGACTGCAGACATGCAAAATAAGTACTCATTTGACAAAGTCAAGAGGAGAATATGCAAAAATGAAAATTATTGATGTTGCGAAAGTGATGGGTGGTTTTCCTTTTTTGCTTAATTGTCTTCTTTGTTAATAATGATGTTTTACAATATAATGGGTTCCATACCAACAAAATCTTAAAATGCCAATGAAGTTAGACTTCTTAGCTTATGTTTACTGTAATTACAATCATCATGCTTACTAGGTACTTCCTATATCCCAGGAAGTGAAGTGAGCACCTTGTGCATGTGACTTCATTGAATCTTTGCAAACATCTGTGACAAAAACAAAACAAAACAAAACACCAGCAACAAAAAAAACCCCAAACAAACCATTCCCTGGCCAACCAAATGACTGGTCCAGCTTCAGACCTTGAGGGTGAGCCCACACCTAACACTGCCTGGAATATCATGACCCACAGGCTGGATGAGCCAGAGACCTAGGATAGAGCCAAACATGACAAGAGGGAAAAAATGTCAATATAAAGATGCCTAACAATATTCGCTATTCTCATAGATTGGTGCCGAGCCCAGTTGTCATCAGAGAGGCTTCATCCAGTAACCGATGGAAACAGATGCAGAGACCAACAGTCAAACATTAGGCAGAGCTTGGGGAATCCTGCAGAGGGGAGGAAGAAAGGATTGTATGAGCCAGGGGCATCAAGGATATCACAAGAAAACCCACAGAAGCAACTAGCCTGGGCTCATAGGAGCTCACAGAATTTGAACTGACAACCAGGGAGCCTGTATGGGAACAAGTTAGGCCCTCTCTCTATATGTGGTATTTATATAGATTGGTCTTTCTGTTGGATTCCTAACTGTCTCCAACGCTCTGGCTGCCTTTGGGTTGCCTTGCCCAGCTTTAATACAAAGGGAGGAGCTTAGTTCTACTGAACTTGATATGCTATGCTTTGTTGATACCCATAGGGAGGCCTGCCCTTTTCTGAACAGAAACAGCAGAGGAGTCTATGAGAGAGGGAGGGGGAAGGGTAAGAAAGGGGAGGGAGGGAAGAGAGGGGAACAGGATGGAGGGGAAACTTTGGTCAGGATGTAAAATAAATTAATTTAAACATGCCACTCCAATTTTATAGATTAGAAATTTGATTTTTGGCGTGCCTAGCCCACCTGCCCAGACAAAGAGTGGGGCTTTAACTCCAATCTGTTTAATAACACTCATGTTGAGTTCTAAATTTGGCATTGTAGATTAGCATTTAAGAAACTCCAGTCACTAATGTATTACCATCAGGATTTGGGGGATAGCTGTGGCTCATATACTATGTAAAATGCATCACTTAGTGTGGGGGATATATTTCAAATTTATTAAAAAGCAGTCTGAGATATCAGAGGGATAATAACCTCTGAATGGAAGCCAGGATATGTTCTACACTAGGGAAGGGGTTTTGCTTTCGTTTCCATAAGTGAAGAAAAGTTATGGATACCTCAAAATTAATAAAGACTTGATTTGAACCAGAGAAACTTTGTGAAAATAAGAATTGATGGCTCATCCACTCATATTACAATTCTTTAAGCTGTAAGAAAAAACAAAAGGTCGGGGCAGATTTTTGTTTTTGTCTTTACAGAAAACTAGAAATACCCATCTTCAAGAAGTTAAAAGACCTTGGACATTGTCTAAAGCAGAAGGGAGGCTATCCAGAAAAACTTACAAGCAAAAGAGTAGCAGACCTATTGGTACTAGTATACTCTATAGGATAAAATCTCAGTGCTTAACTTCTATATATCTTTTTAAATTGTGTTGTTAGTTAAAGTCCCAGTTTAATTATAATTTAAAGCTGTCTTTAGAGTTGGAGTGTAGATCTCTCCTTCTCTAAACTCAAGCAAACTTGTTAAAGGAAAATACAAAATCTCTGTATCATATCAGAAGAGCCACCTCATATGGGACAGAAGAATAACAAAAAATAAAGGACTATTCTATTGTTAACTAATCCTATGCTCAATAAATAGTTATATATTTAGCTTCCTGTACATTGTGTTGGGTTTTAGTCTCTTATCAGTTTTCTGCAGTGATCATGACAATGTCTTATTGTGAACTTGAAGTATCCAAAAGGAAGATGGGCCCCACAACGATGATTTCACATGGACTCTGACAAAGCCACTAGGCTGACAAACACCAACCAAAGATCAGAATTTGACTACAAACTGCTCAGGACAATTTCCAGGCAGCTCGCTGAGATGAACCAGCTTCACAGACTACTATAGCCAGGACTTAAGACAAGCTGTGCACTTTCCTGTTATGCAGAGACTGGACAACAAATGACACAGCTACTTATTTCAGGACTTGACATTTAACAAAACTTTTCTTTTCAGGATCTCCAAAAGATACTGTTGCCCCCCAGATAGCAGGAAGTAAATTTAAGAGCACGGTGCCCACGTTCCCAAGTAGTGGGGTGGGTGGTTTCTGATCCTTCAATGTGTTATGGATGATTGTCTTTGTTTAGGTTAATTGGTTAAAAATTGTTATTGGTTATGGTTAGAAAAAAAATTAAACAAGAGCGATTAGATTCAAGATTCTTGTTAAAACATAGAAAGAAAAAGAAGATACAGATATATAGGATGTAAGGATAGATTATTGAATCTTCTTTTAAAATGATTTACTAGCTTTAATATTTTACATTGGATTGAATTTTTGTATATTGTATACAAATATTGAGATTAATTGTGTTACTGTACATACATCTCTATGCTTGTTTAAGGTGTTTCACTTACTCAGTTCCTCTAACAATGTAATACAAGTCGCTAGTCCATGAAAGTTTTTATTATCCACAAATTAGGATATAAAGTAATGAAAGCTAGTAGTTAGACATTACATTCAAACACAGTCATACTAGATATGTTTTCAAGATCAAACAGATATATTTTAGATGAACAGGTCTTCTTCAAACACTTCAGAGATCCATAGAATATGGCATTTAATAACATAGGTTCTTATTACTTTTTATAACCATGGGACAACTGCTCCTGACAGCACCAGTCTACTTCAGAGAATATTATGGACATCAAAGAAACTCCATACACAGTTGACCTTTGTAACAAAAGTTAGCTACTGGGCAAGAAAGTACTCTAGCCTTGACTGCTGATAGTATGATGTTCTAATTGGACAAGCAGGAGACTCATCCACAAGAGAATTGCCAAACCTTGCCAAGACAGAGTAGCAAGGTCTTTCAGAATAGCCTGCTTCACAGAGAAGTCTGTCAGACATGTTAGGTCTGAAGGCTGAAGATGGGTGCTTCAATGGTACAGAAGAACCATGGGTGACTGTCCATGCAGCCAGCTGTTTCATTTTTTACATTTTTTGGAAGTATCTTGCTTGCCCATATTGTTGAGTTAGTTAATATTATTTCCTTCTTGAGTCTCTGAGGTAGTTGAAGATGAGATAGTTATAGTTATAATTTTCTAATGACAGTTTTAGAAAAGAAACTTTGAAGTTAAAGTGTGTAAGTTTAAGAGACATCAAAATAATAGTTTTTAGTTAGTAATACAAGTTAGAAAGTAAGTAAATTAGGTATAATCTTTTGGGCTCACCAAAATAGGATGATTAATGGAATATTTTCTTTGAATTGTCAATTGTTAATGGGCTGGACATTACTCATTTATTGTTTATATATATTGTATATAATTATTGTACCTACTGTATATGGTTTTTCTTATGTTAGCTATCACCTTTTTTAATTTTGACACAAAAGGGGATATGTGGGGATATGTTTCAAATTTAATAAAAACCAATCTGAGATATCAGAGGGATCTACCCACAGTCAGTCTAGAAGGATCAGAGAGTGGTAACTCACACCTTCAATCCCAGCACAGGAAATATTGGGAGTGGTGACCTATGCCCTTAATCCCAGCAAGTCTGAGTTTGAGGTCATCTTAGTTTACAGAAGGAGTTCCAGGCTCCCAGGCAAGCAGTGGTGGTGTCACACCTTTAATCTTAACCTGGATGTGAAACAACTGAGTGAAGAAGGTATTTAAGGCAGGCATAGAAAGACAGAGCAGACAGTAGAAGCCACAAGGCAGTGAGGCTGAGGAAGCTGGAAGACAGCTGGGTGAGATTTGACTGTGGTGTTTCCTATCTTTGATATCTCAGCCTTTCCTGAGATCTGGCTCTGAGTTTCCATCATTCATGCAACATTTGTGTGTGTGTGTCTGTGTCTGCATGTGTGTTTGAGCATATGTGTGGGGGCATCACAGAAATCAGAAAAGGGCCTTAGATCCCATCAGATAATCTGGAGCTGGATTTGAAGGCAGTAAGAAACTGACGTGGGTCCTGGGAACCAAACTTGGCACCTTTGGCAGGGCAGTGAGTGTTCTTAACTGCTGAGCCAACTCTCCAGACCCTCCACCTGACTTTTTTTGGGGGGGAGGGGTGTTGGGAGGAGCGACCATGTAATCATTTCTTAAGTGGGTTGGTTGCATTTTTCATGGTACAATAAAATAACATTTACAAAGCTTTAAAAATCACAATGATCTTGTGTGTCTTCCTTTAGATAAAATCTATGCCACACAGTGAGTCCCAATATTACTTCCTTCACACATTTCTCTATTCCACTTCTGAGGCTAAATCAGCCCCTTTTCTCCTCAGCTGGAGCTTTCCTGGCCCCTCTTATAAGATGCATTCAGAACTACATTCCTACCTCAGGCCCAGCACTTCCCCAGGTTTACTTGAGTCAAATCTAGATCTATGCCATTCACAGAGGAAACTTGGATACCACTACCTGGGACTTTGCATGCCTTTTGTCTGTTGGCTCTTTATAATAACCAGATATGGTTTTTAAAAAACGTATGCTTTACGTATTATGAATATGAGGCCCACGATGAGCTAAGGCATTTTCTCACAGAGAACAACTATTTAAAGTTGGGCATGTTGGCCCTTGTCAATGATCTCAGCATTGTCAAGGGGAAGCAGAAGGATCAGAAGTTCAAGGGCATCCTTGACTACATGGTGAGTTCCAGGGAAGCCTGAAATATAGTGGAGACCTTATTTCAAAACAAAACAAAATGCCAGGATGCAAGTCTGGCATCACTAGATTCCCAAGGTCTTCATCTCATGATTTGCTCCCTTCTGTGTACTCTCAAAAGCGGATCTATGAGTTGCTTGCCGCCGCCGCCCCCCCCCCCCCCAATATGGAGAAAAGAGACACTCTCATCTGTCATGGGTGCAGGTGTTAATTGGTATGGCTGCTTTGAAGGTCAGTTTGATAAATGTCTATTAACTTTAAAATGGACTTATTCTTTGATCTAGAAATTCACATTTTAGGACGTGATCCTGCAGTTACTCTTGAAGTGTGCATGGGATACGCTGCCTTGTTTGGAGTTGCTCCTTATATTGTCAGACAAACTAATATCACCAATGAGGCATTAGGGACTCAGATCCTACTCCATATATATATATCCCCAAACTATCATTGAACTTAATATAAATTATAAAAAGAATGAGGGCTATATATTCTTTTGTGGAACAGAATTAAATATATAATGTGACTGGAGAGATGACTCATTGGTTAAGAGAGGATATTGTTCTTCCAGAGAAACTGTGTTCAGTTCCAACGCCCACATCGGGCAGCTTGCAACTGCAGGTACCTCCAATTCCAGTGGATCCAACATCCTCTGTCTTCTACATCATACACAAGATAAACACACACACACACACACACACACACACACACACACACACACATGCACACACACACACGCACACATGCAAACAATCTTTTAAAAAATATATCAAGTTAGTTAAGGGCTAGGGAGATGGCTGAGTTGGTAAAGTACTTACTTGCTCTACAAACAAATGGACCTAAATCTGAGCCCAGAAAAACTTGCAAAGTTAGCATGGTGGTGCACAGTTGTAATCCCAGAGCCTGGGAGGCGGAGATAAGTGGATATCTGAAACTCTTTGGCAGGCCAGTCTAGCCTACTAGGTGCATTTCAGGCCAGTGAGAGACCCCATATCAAAAACAAGGTGGAAGTCTTCTGAGAAATAACACCTGTGGTTGTCTTGTGGCTTCTGTATAAATGCACACACAAGTGCAAAGATACCCCTCATGTGTACTGACACAGGATCACACACACACACACACAGAAGACATGAACACACTAAAAATAATTAAAGATACTCTTAACAAAGTAAGAGACAGAACAATTTAACAGTGTGCTACTACCTGTGTCAAAAAACGTGGGATGAAATATTGATACAATAGTTTCACAGGTGTGGTACCATTAGATTCAGAGACTCTCTCTGGAAGGATTCAGAGAGAAACGGTAACAAAAGTTGGTCAACATTATGGGCTGGGCTGGAAGGCTAGGAGGAGAAGGCAGGGGCTGGTCCTAACACTGGGCTTGCACAGGTGATTACTTGAATCTCAGGCTAATTTGGTGGGTTTGGGCCTATGATAGGAGCAACAGATTGTGGAAACTCTTAGTCCTCCAGCATCATCTTGTACCCACATTGGCTTCTCTTGATATTGTTCAAATGGCTGAGAGCTCCTTCCCTCCCTCCCTCCCTCCCTCCCTCCCTCCCTCCCTCCCTCCCTCCCTCCCTCCCTCCCTCCCTCCCTCCCTCCCTCCCTCCCTCCCTCCCTCCCTCCTTCCCTCCCTCCCTCTCTCTCCCTCCCCTCCCTCCCTCCCTCCCTCCCTCTTTCTTCCTTCCTCCCTCCCTCTCTCTCCCTCCCTCCCTCCCTCCCTCCCTCTTTCTTCTTCCTCCCTCCCTCCCCTCCCTCCCTCCCTCCCTCCTCCTCCCCTTCCTTCCTTCCTTCCTTCCTTCCTTCCTTCCTTCCTTCCTTTTTTTCCCTCTTTCTTTCTTGTTGTTGAGAGGGATGTGAAAGATCAAACCTAGGGCCTCACACATATACTCTGTGTATGTGTGTGTGTGTGTGTGTGTGTGTGTGTGTGTGTGTGTGTGTGTTCTCCACAAGCTATGACCCCTTGCCCTAGAAGACTTATGTTTTATAGTATAACCTTTGCGCTTTAAGAAAAAGACCTGGTACATATATTATCTCTTTAATAATTGAACATTTAAAATTAAAAACAGAAGAATTTCTTGCTTGAGTCATCCACTACTGCAGGGCGGCCTCAATACCTGTGGACTACAGTAGGAGTAGTATGGGGTGTTGGGCTCTAAACATCACTTTCCTAACACCTCAGAACCTAGGGTCCTTTCTGCCTTACCCTTTCCACTTCCAGAGGTAGGCATCTGGCCAAATGCATTCCAGGAGTTTCCACATCTAGGACTTTTTGTCCTTAAAAATTTGTGTTTGAATGTGCATCTGTGTATATGTGCCACATGCATGGGAGTGCTCATGGAGTCCAGAAGAGGTAATCAGATCCCCTGGAGCTGAAGTTATGGGTGCTTATGAGCCACTCATTATATGTGCTGGGACTTGAACTCAGATCCTCTGGAAGTGCAGCAAGTGCTCTTAACCACTAAGCCATCTCTCCAGCACCCCTTATTCTCAGGATAGAGTGGGATAGTTACTTTTCTCAATGATACGACAACATACTTAACACAGCTTAGGAAGGAAGGCTATATCCTGGCTGTATCCATGGGATATAGTTCATCATGGTGGAAAAACCATAGTACCAGGAGTGGGGAGCAGTTCGTCACATGGCACCTGCAGCCAGGAAGCAGAGAGAACATGGCCTTCAGCTTCATTTTCTCTTCTCATGCATCCTAGGATTCTGCACCATGGAATGGTGCCTCTTACATTTAGGACAGCTCTTGCCATGTCAGTGAACTCAATCTAGAAACTCCCTCGCAGAAATGCTCGTCTCTTAGGTAATTCTAGATCCTGTAAGTTGACAAAAAATATTTACCATCACACAAGGAAAATGCATTTATCATGCTATGGTTAAAGTGGGAGCTGATACTGGGTGGTACATGAAAATCAGACAATTCTCCATGACCTTAGGAAAAAAATGTAGAGTTAAGCTCATCAAATCACCTAAAGAGAGTAGAAGGAAAATCCTTGGTCTGTTAGAATGTTTTGTTGATATATAGGTTGTATAAAACCTACCCCTGAATGGTTTAAGAGAAAAGACGTATTACATATCTCAAACGGTGGCAGATCCAGAGATCAAGACACCAGGATTGGTCAATTCAGTGGCTTAATGATACCATCAAGATACAAGCTCAGTCCATGGTGTGGCTTCATCCTAAACCAAATTGCTTCTGTCTTGATTATATGTTGATTTCTTGATAGCCAATACTACATTTTTATGCAGTGATGGGTATCAAACCCAGGACTTCACTAGCTTAGCCACAATTTCCAGCTCTATCCACTTAATTTGTGAATAGTTACTGGATGCAAATACAGGTGCAGGGCTGGAGATTCTGTAGTAACCAGATGTGTCTATGACAGTTATGATAGGGCTTGCTGCTGGTAAGGTTTGGATCAGAATCTCCAATTTTCAACAAAGCCAACTCATCCTGAGCCCCAGTCCCCACTCTCATCTCCACACTCTGCCCCAATTCTCTCTTCCTCTCTCTAGTTTGAAAAATAAATGCCCTTCAAACTTCTGACATTTGACACTTGGTTCCTAAGCAAGTGTCACTGTTCCAGGAGTTTGTGGCCTAGTTAGCAGAAGTGGGTCTCTGAGGTTGAGTCTTGAAGGTTATCTTTACTTTTGGTTCAGCTCTAGATCTCTCTGTCCTGATCAACCAAGATGTGAGCATGCTGCCCTGCAGGCTTCCACCACCATGCCTTCTCCATCAGAATGAACTGATAGCACTTGAATAGAAATCCTTCCTCTCCAAAGTCACTTACATTAGGTACTCTGTGGGGGAGTTAACCACATAACATTTGTTGCCTCCTGATACGCTTTTCAAGTTATTTACTTTTTACGTTTATTATTTATTGTCAGTCTTTTGTGGCTTTTTACTTTTTCAAGACAGGGTTTCTCTATGTAGCCCTGACTGTCCTGGGACTAGCCCTGAAGACCAGTCTAGCCTCGAACTCAGAGATCCTTCTGCCTCTGCCTCCAGTGCTGGGGTCAAAGGTATGTGCCAGCACTACCCAGCCGTGATTTGGAGCTTTTAATTTTACCTGCAGCATCTGGAGTGGTCCTTGGTATACAGCAATCACTCAACAGTTCTTTAAGTGAATGACTAAAGGACCTGTCCATATTGGGTGTATTTACGAACATGTGCTATAAAGAGAGAATCGAGAAATCAAGCAGCCCCAAACACAAATACATAGTCAAAGCAGATCTGCGGTGAACTTGTAGGGCTGCAGAGCATGCCCTGCAGTTCTGGGTGGGTCAATGTAACAGCCCATCTTGTTGAAACTATTTGTCAGCCATCTCCAAAACTTATTTGCTCTGGGCATCTTTGTTGGTGGCCAGCTTCATCTAAAATGTCTAAATTTGATTCAACACCTTTTAGACCCCATGTGGGAAGGGAAGAAAATGTAAGTCCAGATTCTGAAATTAGGGGAAGGCAAATCAGGTCTGCCCCCTAGTTGTGGTGTGTAGAGCCCTGTCAACTCCAGCAGAGGGAGTCAAGTAGAATGAGATGAGCCTTCCAGACACCGGCTGCCCCCCCCCTCCCCGGCCCCAGGTGCTCTGATTGATTGATCTTTGGTAAGTGGAAGAGGTTGTTGTTGGGTGTCACCTGAAGGCCTAGTGAGATTGGCACATACTTGGCTTTAACTGGCTTGACTGTAACATGAAATGTCAGCAATAAACTTTGACCCTGCTCCCCTTGCCTGCTTAGGTTTTGTACCTGAGCCTCCCATCACTTGATTGGGCAGTCACACCTCTTAAGTGTCACTTTTTCTGAGGTGAGATACCCTTCAGGTGTGGACAAATGATGTTTTTTCTCTCCCTGAGGAGTATCTATACACTCAGAGGCAGTGACTCCAAGCTCAAACTGAAAGAAAGGGCCAGCCAGCCCAGCCTCTAGAGTTTCTCTCATGAGTGGGGTGATGAGGGTGGAGTGTCGACGTGCTTTGCTTTACAAGTTGCAGAGAGCTTTGTAAATGCAGCTGAGGAGAGGGAAGTCCATCTTGCAGGAAGGGGATAGTCACATTCAGCTATACAGGGTGGACACAGAGGCTCAGAAGGAGATACAGCAAAGAAAAAGGAATTGGACCTTGCCTGGTGGTGGCACACTCCTCTTATTCCAGCACCGGGAGGCAGAGGCAGGTGTATCTCAGTGAGTTTGAGGTCAGCCAGAACTACATAGTGAAATCCTAGCTCGGAAAACAAAACCAAACCAAAAAAACCCTAAAAAAACCCCCAAAAATAAAAAGAGAAAGTGGAGTCTTGAATTTGAGTTTACATGGATGGGATGTTATTTTCTGCACAGTAGCATTCATGATTGTCTTTATTTTAAATACAGCACACACACACACACACACACACACACACACAACTGTAATAAAATTTGTAAACAATTATTTAGTGTCTTTGGTGTGTGTGTGGTACACGTGGAGGTCAGAGGACAATTTTCAAGGGTCCCTTTCCACCATGGGTTACAGAGATTGAATGAATTCAGGTCATCAAGCTTCACAGCATGCACTTTTAATTAAGCAGTCACCTCACGGACACACTTTATGCCAAAAAAGAATGAAAGGGGGCCTGGGGATGTGGCTCAGTTGGTGGAGTGCTGGTCTAGCCTACAACAAACCCCTGTTTACTCCCCAGATGTTAGTAAGCCCAGCACTTGGGGAACAGAGGAAGGAGGATCAGATTAAAGTCAGCCTTGGCTACATAGTGAGTTAGGCCTGAGCTACAGGACATCAAAAGGCAAAGGAGGAAAGGTAGGAGAAGGGAGGGGGGAGGGAGGGAGGGAGGTAGTGAGGGAGGGAGGAGGGAGGAAGGGAAGGGGGGAGGGAGGGAAAGACACACAGTTTGAAACATTTGCCGTGGTTCATCTTTGAGCATAGGTCTTGCCTGATTGTCCTGAGTTCTTCCTGGAGAAGTTCCACCTCTCAGCGGGAGACACTCCAGGCCTTACAAGAATCAGCCTCTCAAGATAAAGCAGTGGTTTTGGGTCTCATCTGGGTTCTGTCCACAGCAGGAGAAGGCAGCCAAAGGGTGGAGGAAAACTTCCCTTCCCAGAGGGATGGTCTGCAGGAGAAGGAAACCGTGAATCTGCTTGGCAAGTTATAACCAAAAGCTGCTTCAGAGATTAACATACTCTGTGTGTTACTGGGAAGGAACTTCTTGTTTGATGAAGTTCTATGTGATGAGTACCTTTTTGATAGAAGAATTTGGTTTTGCAAGTATTAGTAGATAGCCTTGTAAGAACAAGGAACTGAGTTCCACCCCCAGAAACCATGTAAAAACCAACCGAGCAACACAGGCCTAAATGTGGTGTTCTGTGTTTGTAATCCCGGCAGAGGAAGGTGGAGACAAATGGATCCCGGAACTCGCTGAGCAGCAGTCTATCCTGATTGGCCAGTTAGTGATACTATCTTATAAGGAGGTTTGTGGGAGCTAGTGAGATGCCTCAGTGGTAAGGGCCTTTGCCACCATGCCTCTGACCTCTGTATATACATGTGGCACATGTGTAAACACACCCCACCACACGCACACAGGAGAGATGGTTCGGCAGTTAAGAGTACTTTATGCTCTTCAGAGGACCCAAGTTTGATTCCAAGCACCCACATGGCAACTAACGACTGTCTGTAACTTCAATTCTAAGTGAGCCAATACTCACTTCTGGCCCACATAGGCACTGTACATTCGCAGAACATAGACATGCGTGTAGGCAAAACACCCATATACGTAAGATAAAAAATAAAATCTCAAAAAAAATGTGGAAGTTTTCTTTTTCCATTATGCATCTACGTCTGTGTGGGGCTATGTGCATATGAGCGCAGGTGCCTGTGGAGGGCAAAGGGAACTGAATTCGGGTCCTGTGCAGGAACAGCACGTGATCTCTACTGCTGAGCCCTCTCTCCAGCTCCTAAGTCGTTTATATAGTGCAGAGTACTAAGCACTGAGGGTGCTGTGTGACAGAGTGCCTTGGCCATAAAATGAGATCCCTGGAACACACACACCAGCTTGTTAGGTCTTCCTCAGAAGGAATGTCTATTGGGACAGCCTGTCTTGCCTTGGGCAAACAATTTCAGGAAGGAGAGGCTGGAGGAAGATATGTGGACTATAATTGCTACAATTTCCTCAATCTGAAGCCCTTCAACCTGCCCCTATAAAGGGGAGTGGCAACCTTTTCCCCCTGACAGGCCCCTCAAGTTCCTGAGGGAGAGAGGCTACCCTTCACTGTGTGCATTAATAAACACAGTCCCATCTGTTGAAGGTCAGACCCTTGTCTCTTTTCTGTCTTCGGTCTCTTTACATAAACTCAAACATCTAACACGGGATCTAATCTAAATGTAAAACTCCAGTGAACTTTCACACACATGCAGATCTCCCGTTTTAAGTTTATGTCAACTTGACACAAGCTGGAGTCAGCGGTGAGGAGGGGACCTTAATGGAGAAAATATCTCTATACGGTGGGGCTACAGGCAAGCCTATGGGGCCTTTTCTTAATTAGTGGTTGGTGGGGGAGAGCTCAGCTCAGTACGGATGAGACCACCCCTGGGCTGGTGGTTCTGACTTCTATAAGGAAGCAGGCTGAGCAAGCCATGGGGAGCAAGCAGCACCCTCCATGGCCTCTGCATCCCCTCCTGCCTCCTGTCTTGTTTGAGTTTTGGTCCAGACTCCCATCAGTGATGGAACAGTGACAAGGAAGTATAACCTGAATAAACCCTTGCTCCTCAAGTTGCTCTGATCATGGTGTTTCATCATGGTAATGGTAACCCTGAGACAGTAGGTACGTCACTTGCTACTCAAGGGCAGCTGTTCTCCAGCTGTTGGTGGTTTTTTGGGAGGCAGATGATATGGTCAGTCCTGGCTGGAGGAAGCGGGGGAAACTAGGTGGCCAGTCTTTGAAGCTGTAACCTAAGTCCTACTAGGTCCTACTGTCTTCTTATTCCTCCAGGATATAAGGGAAAATCACATTTTAAGCTCCTGACACCATGATGGATGGTGTTCTTGAACTGTGAGCCAAAATAGATTGCTGTTCCTCTGAATTATTTCTGTCAGGTATTTAGTCACAGTAAGGAGAAAGTCACCCATACAGAAGGCCTTCTGACTGAAGACAGCAAACCCATGCTTTCCCCCCTCAGCTGTAACTAACCTTCTGTCCCTCTCAGTCAGCTTTGCCCGTCATGACATTTACACAAGTAGAATTGTACAAACATTTTATTTCCTCTCTCTCTTCTATCTTCTCTCTCTCTCCCTCCCTCCCTCCCTCCCTCCCTTTCTCTCTTCAGACACTTCTGTTTCCCAGACTGGCATTCATTATGTAGCTGAGTGTGACCTTGAACTTCCAAAGGTCTTTTTTTTTCTTTTTAATGAAGACAGCATTTTTGTGGAGAGTTTTATTGGGGGGGGGGGAGAGAAAGCAGACAGGGCTTGTGAGAAGAAGAGAAGCAGAAAGAGAGGAGGTGCAGATGGCACCTCGTGGGGAGAGAGAAGAGCCTGAGGGTTTTGTATTGTGGAGTATTATACATTGTGTGAATAAAGACAGTTTACCCATCTATGTTTTTATTGGTGAACTACTGGCCTGGGGCTCTTCTGAATAAAGGACTTGTGAATCCCCGGCTGCTCTCAATTGGTGGGCACACACAAACTCATTTCCTTCAGGTGAGTCTTAAGTGGAATTGCTTGGTCAAAGGGCAGGCATGGTAAGTTTATAGTGTGGAGACTTGGAGAGTAGAATTTCCTTTCCTGTGTGTTTCTGTCAAGGGTGGGTCTCAAGGAAGACTCTGGAGAGCGTTTGGAGGGTGGACAGGAAGCAGCCGTTATTTTGTAGCTTGAATGCATTTTGCCTTCTCTCTGGCCGGGCTGACTGGCATGTTTCCATAGCTGGCTTCCCTTTTGCTTGGCTTCTGCTCTGAAGTCAGGAATGTCTGAAGTGACTTCCGTTGGCTTCTGTACAATACTGCATGAGCGACTGTGTAAGAACAGAGAGGAACTGAAAGCTTCGGCCCATCTCTTGGCGGTCAGTTCAAACTTACGGTGTCTACCCTGTTCTCTATCTTCCGTACTGGTGTGTCTAAGCATAGCTGTCTGGAGTGAGGAACTGAAGCTCCAGTCGGAGGTGTTCCACATAAGATGGCTAATCCCTGTCACATACAAAACGTGTGACACAGACAGACACACACACACACACATTCACTCACACCCCCCTATATATTCACCCCCACCCACACAATGTTGATTTTTTATTCTCAGTTTGACTACACCTAGAATTAGCTAAGAACCCCAAGCCACTAGACGCTCCTTTGAGGGACAGTGTCCAGTTGACTGGATCATTTGAGGTCAGGAGACCCGCCTTAAATGAACCACACCTCTTATGACGGCCTATATAAGGACAAGGGAGAAAGCAGCTTTGCCCTTTGCCATCCTGCCTGTCCTCACTCTCCTGGGGAGTCCATCCCTCCATCCCTCCATCCCTCCATCCCTCCATCCCTCCACTGGTATTAGAGCCCATTTCTTCATTCCAATCAGCTGGGGCATCAGCCTTGTGGACTGAACAACTGCTGGATTCTTAGACTTCCTGTTGCTATAGACAGCGCTGTTGGACTAGCTGGACAGGGCCTGTAAGTCATTCTAATAAACCCCCTTTATATAGAGATAGATTCCTATTATCAGTTTTCTTCTCTAGATCCGCCCCCCCCATCTCTCTTACACACAGACACACAGACACACACACACGCAGACACACAGACACACAGACACACAGACACACAGACACACAGAGTAATTCTTGCTCCTGGGTTGAACTTGGCTGCTTCCATGGATGTTTATTTAACGCCGCTGGAAACTGCCAGACACTTTTCAAGCAACTGCTCCTACACAACCCCTCTGGTTGCTCTGCAGCCTTGTCTTACCCTAATGTTTCATTTTTTATTTTTATTTTTTAGATTTTTACTCATTCTGGTAGGTGGGTGGGTAGTTTCTTTTAGCTTCTTATGAAATTCAAGAACAAGAAACCGACTCTTAGAGCTATAGATCTTAAAGACTCGGCACTGCCATTTGAACTGAACAACTGAACTGGTGGCCATCATGCCAAGTGAGATAAGCCCAGCACAGAAAAACAAGGACAGAATGTTCTTGCTCATGGATGGGAAAGAAGTTATTCTGAAGAGTAGACTAGTGGTTCCCAGAGACTGGAAGGGATGGTGGAGGAAGGGTGAGTGGAAATGACCCCTGCATGTTGTGTGCATGTGTGGAAATTCACACTCAGTCTCATTAGTATGTCTAATTAATATGTATTAATAAAAAAATAGAAGATTGTCTGAGGAAAGACTTTGGTAGCCGAAGGAAGCCATGTGATAGGAATTAAACCTTCACTGCTCATTGACTGCATGATCTTGGTTGACTATCTCTCTGGGCTTCAGCTTTCTCATCTATGAAGTGAATTATTCATCATCACTAACAAGTATCGATTGCTTCCCAGATGCCAGGCACGGCTCTAAGCACTCCATGTACGTGCAGTCACTGAATTCTGTTCATTCACATTGGGGTGGGTGCTACCCTGACCCTCCACTTACATAAGGGGAAACTGACTAGACAATGTGTCCACAGCACAGACACTGCTGGAAACCCAGGATTCCAACATGGACAGCTTGGCTTCCAGCACCATGTTTTCCATCTACGACCTTCCACAAGGAAATGTGAGGCTGGAATGACAGAGCAGACGCACAGGCTCCTGAGGGCAGTTGCTTCCTCCTCCTCCTTCTCCCCTTCTGTAGGTTGAGGTTGGAACTTGCTGTGCAGGTTTTGTAAAACTACAGAAAGTAACCTAAGCAAACAAGCCCCAGAGAAATCCAGCTGGAATAATGGTGGAGAAATCCAAAAGGTAGGTTCTCCATAGATCCAGAGATATCCAGAGCTGTCTGGAGATGACACCAGGACATTCTGACTTAGATATTCTGGTCCTTGGCAGGCAGGAAGCTTTGGAGGCGTGTCAGGCTCCACCTGTGTGTCAATCCATCAACTCCCTTTACTGAGTTTGTACTGAATAAAGAAGCTTCTCCTATTGATTTTCTTTCCCAAAAGTCTGCCCTTCCTGAAAGAGATTGTGCTGACCAGCCAACATCAGAATTCCCGGCTGCTGGGGGCTTTGCTTTTCAGTGTAAATTAATGATTTGCATTTTGGGCTCATTAATCAGTCTCATGAATGTGTTTAGTGTGAGCTATTTCCTCTATACTTAATCATAACAACTTTCCTTGGGGGCGTGTGGAGAAGAAATCCCTTCAGTGAGGTAGGAGAAATGTCCCAAAATTTTATGAAAAAGGCAGATCTGCGGGTGGAGACAGGCATATTCAGGATGGCTTCCTGGAGAAGGGTGACACTAGCCAATGAGTGTACTTCAGCATGACCCCTGAACACTGTCCTCAAGGCCTGCTTCAGCGGGAGGTGTGTCTCTTCCTATTTACTGGCTGAGTGGCTTTGCCAGGTTTCTGCATCTCTCAGAACCTCATGCCCCTCATCTTTGGAGTTCTTCATGATGGTGTCCAATATGGGGCGGTGTGAGATTCAGATAATTACAGAGGTATGTAATAATGTCTTGAGTTATCCTGGAGAGCTAATTTCAGGACTTGTCCCATCCAGGATCTCCAAATCCACAGATGCCCAAGACCTTTCTATAAAATTTCATTTTATACATATATAAAATTCTCAAAAATAATGAAAAAATAAATTACTAGTAAATAAAAATTAGAATAGTATTTACATTTAACCTAAGCACATTTTCTTTTATGCTTGAAATCATTAGATTACTCATGGTGTGTGTGTGTGTGTGTGTGTGGTGTATGGTGTATACATCTGGAGTGAATGGGTGTTTGTGGGTGTGAAAATGTGGAGGCCAGAGGAAGACATTGGGGTCTCCTTCTGTTACTCTTTACCTACTGCCTTGAGACAGGGTCTCTCACTGAACCTTGCTCTTTTGACTAGGCTACCTTGCCAGAGAGCTCCAGGATCCACTTGGCACTATCTCACTGAAGCTAATTTACAGGCTGTGGCTCTGTGGTAGAAATTTTAATTCAGATTCTTATGGTTACATAGCAAGCACTCTTACCCACTAGACCATCTCCCCAGCCCTACCACACTAAATACAACGTAAATGTTATGTAAATAGTTGTTAACAATAGCTGGGCACCACAGTGCATACCTATAATCCTAGCAGAAAAGCTAGAGGCAGAAAAATCAGGAGTTCCAATGTAACCTCAGCTACACAGTGATTTCAGGGCCAGCCTGAGCTACTTGAGAGTCTGACTTAACCAGATAAAACAAAACATGTAGCAATGATTTATTTGGGGACAACGAGAAAGAAAAGAGTCCCTACATGTTTAGTATACATGCATTGCTTCCCCTCCCCTAAATATCTGGCCTGTAGTTGGTTGGGTATTTGAATGCTGAACCTCTAGTTAGGGCAAATTGTGTCCTACAAAGCTCTTAGCCTGAGGCCTGGCTTACAAAGGATGCTTAGTAAATGGATGCCATTACTGTTGCTATTATGAATGCCCTGAAGGCTATTTCTACAGAGGGCATTGCTGGAAGGAGTGTCATTTGGCACTGGATACCTCCTCAGGACCAAGAGACTGCTCTGTGAGTGGTGACCCTTCGGCTTGAGATGGCAGGGCAGAATGTTCTTTGTAGTAGAGGGATCCTTCCTTGAGAGCAATCCCAGCCCATTCTGTGGTTCAGTATCAGAGAAAAGCTTCGTGTACAATTTGCAAGAACTCATTAGCTTGCGGTTTCTGAGTCCAAACCAGATCTGTTCCCTAGGCTTCAAGGGCAGGGCCTGGGGACAACTGAACCTTATCAGAGGTCCCAGTTCAGGATCAGCCTTTGCACAGAAGCCTAGCATTTCAGCAACTAGGGCTGAGAGATGCTCAGTATTCACTTCTAGGAAACTGAGGCCCCTAGTGGGGAGGGCATTTCCAGAAAGGCCCAGCTACAGAGTTGGGCAGATCCTGAGTTCCCTGCTCTCTTGTCCTGTGCTTGTTCATAGATCCTGGATGATAGGAAAAGTATCAGCTCAGGACCCCCAAGACAAAGTTCTCAGCACAAAGGAGATTTATTTGCCTCAGGGAGCAGGGGTAAGTAAGGGGGAGGGGAAGAGAGCAAGGGAAAAGGGACCGACCGGGTTATTTGTTCCAGAGAGGAGTCATGGGTGGGTGGTCCATAGGCAAATAGCAGTTTATAAAGGTACAAGTGGAAACCCCTGTGTTAGGATGAGGTGTTTAATTTTAATTGGACATGTTAATGAAGTGAGCCAATGGGTGTTTTTGATTGCTGGATTTCAGCTTTGGTAGCTGACCTTCGTAGTCAGCCTCAGGAGGAGGGATTGGCCAGATAGGGGAATAAAGCCTGTGGGCTAGCTTCAGGAGTGTATTTAATGGCTTTTAGCAAGGCAGAGGGAGAAGGACAAAGTCAGAGCCACATGCTGGAGTGTGGCTAGTTGTATCTACACTGATCAGTCCTTCCTTGACTTTACCACAAACTCACTTTACGACTGGGTCAAGCAAGACAGGGGAGAGGTAGAGATGGATGGACGGTATGCTTAGAGGGTATTTAGAGACCCTGTGTCCCCAGGAAGGATAGAAATCAAAGCAAGAATATTCAGGCTTGGTAGTCACAAGTAAATGCAGTTAACGGGCTTAAGAAAAAGGAGTCCCAAGAACGGGAGGCAGGAAGGATAGCCTGTCTCAGGTGAAGAGCGTTTGGAGATCCAATAGAAATAGCAGACATCCGGATCTGGGGAAGCTTCTATCTCGGTCTCCCTCAGAGCCACCAATCCTGTGGCCCCTCCTGGGGTGGTATCCTGGATTCACTGACCGCTAGGATGCTTGGGTCTCAGAGGGGGTAAGAAAGTATTTGTGTGGGGGGTGAAGCCTTCTATTCCTGTTCACATTATAGTTCTTATAGCCATAAGCTGCCCTTTCACACGCTGTCCTGTCCCACCTGGGGCCTTATCTTGCAGGGCTCAGCCAGCCAGACTTTATGGCTTGCTCTCATTGCACTCTAGGGCACCTTTGGGAGAAGGGGGATTGGAGTTGAGTAAGTCTGAGCTCTGGTTGAGAGGCAGGTAGGGAGTTCATGGATGAAAGACCAAAGAGACGGCAGGCAGCATCAGAGGACAGAGTTTACTTAAACATCAATATAATGCCAGAAAGGAATGTGCACCACTCTTGTAACACACGTGTGCTGCAGATCACTCCCTAACAGGTGGGGCACATACCCCAGGTTGGTGCAGACCACTCCCTAACAGGTGGGGCACATACCCCAGGTTGGTGCAGACCACTCCCTAACAGGTGGGGCACATACCCCCAGGTTGGCTTCCATTCACTATGTCAGAGTGAACTTGGAGTACAGACAGACCAGCTCTCCTCCTCTTCTCAGAAAATGTAACAGAGAGGGGGCAAAAGGAGACAGAGATACCAGTAACAAAGCAACAAAATAACCCAGTAAGCAGAGCTCACAGTTGGCTGATCATTCATCCTGACTAAACCCCAAACCAGATGTCTCATGAGAGACAGAATCAGGAAGCCAAGCCCTCTGCTTAGCTCCAGAGAACAAAGGCTCCTTGGCACATGTTTCTTATCAAACAAGTATCATTAAAAGGGTCTCTGCCCCTTAACCCTAGTGAGACTCCCCTAAACCCTCTTACCCAGAAGCTGGCTCATTAAGAGGCCTATCTTCTTAAGCAGAACTGAATTCAGTATGCAGACTTACCTCCTAGGACTGTCAGAGGACTCTATCTATTTTGGTATCTGGACTACACATCAGTCATTACAAACCTTTCTAGACTCAATGGGAGGCACAGAGCGGTGGAACATCTCCAGGGAGCAACTCCCCAGACTCACCTCCACTGCAGAGGTCAGTCAGAGTGTGGCTGAGTCCTGTGTGTGGTAGTAATCTTCCTGGGGCCTCTAAAAAATGAAATAACACAACTCAAAGACAGACTGCCACATGAATTAAGGCAATTAAGAGTGTAAGAATCCTTTAATTTTGGCCAGAGTGACCTGGAGTGGGCTATCCAAGAATGATCGTGTTTACTTCAAGTCCTGGCACCAGGGGCCGAGGCAGGAAGGTCATGAGTTTGAGGCCAACTAGAGATGCACAGTGAGGATTTGAGGATTAAACAAAATGGGGCACAGTGGGGAGGAAGAACAGTCTGAGAGGCTTCTTCTAGGGCAGAGCTTAGAGGCTAGCAGCCCAAAAGGAGGAAATTCTTTGAGACCATGCTTATCTCAAGGCCAGGAAGCAAAGAGTAAAGAGGAAGGGGTTGAGACTTTTAAGTTCCTTTGAAGACACAGCTCTGGAGACCTCAGGACCTTCCATGAGGAGTACCTCCTGAAGGTTTTATCACCCCACCCTGCAAACCAAGTCTATAATTCATGGGCCTTTGTGGGAGAGTCAATATGTGTGACCTCTAGCACACAGTCAAGTGGTCACTGAACAGCAGGTATCACTGACACCACTTGGTGTTTTCACAGGGCTGAAGAATTTTGTAGTTCATCCAGTGGGCTCTAAGTTGGTTCTTAGAGTTGCAGGTGTACATATTTTTAGTAGTCTGGTGACTTCGGCTCTGATAAAATCTAGTTACCTGTAAATGTCTCCTGGATGAACACATGTATTAGTTTATATTTGAAATGTCCCTCATAGGCTCATGGTCTTAATACTCAGTCTCCAGCTTGTGTTAAAACATTTGAAGCTTATGAGGCCTTTTTGAGGGGAGAGCTGGCTGGTGGAAGCAGATCATGAAGCTTATCAGGGTGCAGCCCATCTAGCACTTTCTAGTCCTTGGCTCATCCCGATGTGAGGAACATCCACTTTAGGCTCTTTGTGCTGACTGCTACCATGCTTCCTTTGCTACAACGAACTAAAATCTTACATCTTTCCTCTTTTTTTTTTTTTTTTCCTGTCACGGTGACATGGGAAGTACCTAATATAGAGAAGCAGTATTGAGGGTGGGACTGTCACTAGAAGAAAACCAAATATACTTTTTTAGAAGTGGTTTTCAGGAGGCCTGAGTAAGAGCAGAGATGCAAGTTAGAGGTCACAGGCATCACAGGAGAGTTTATTGTGTAATTGAGGCCCTGTTCTGAAGAGCAGCACGCTCATAGACACACACACACACACACACAATGTAAGAGTCAGGTTTACGTGCTTTCAGATGGGAAAACAGATCTTACTGAAAATTGATCAAGATGCTACTCATGTGATGTCCTGACCAAGAATCTGCCTATGTTCTGACTATAATCTAAACATGAGTAAGGCTGGATTCAAAATTTATTTGGTGGATGAAATTGCATGTCTATATAGCATCCAGGCTGGGATTTAATTGTGATGGCTTTTTTGCTAGATTTATGAGATCCAAAGCAAAAGAATGTGGAAAATGTAGTTTGGTGAGTGAGGTGTTTGGTGAGTGAGGTGTTTATAGTGCGGGCTGCTAAAGAGTGCAGCACCACCAAGAAGCCCCAGGTTGGGTAGTTCACAACTGCCTGGAAGTCTAGTTACAGAGGGATCCAGTGCCTCTGGCTTATTTGAGCACCTGTACTCTCTCGAGCATACATCAACCCACACACATATGAACATAATTAAAAGTAAAAAATAAGCCTTGGAGAAAGAAGCCCCACATTGCACCTGAACAATAGGAAAGTGCCTCGAGGCCCCACCCATCAAAGGATTAGGGAGCAAAACCGCAAACTACATAAATAAAAGAGTTCCAGAAAACTTAGGGCATCAAGGGTGCCCTGCTTGCAGATACCCATTTAAAGAAATGCTTGCCTGGGATTAGATGTGCATGTGTTCAAAGGCCACTGCAGTCATGGTCTAAAGGTACCAGGCTACATCTTGAGATGTGGTGATGGCTGTAGTTTCCATCTAGCTCTTTCCACTTCTTGATGTCCTGAGATGTGAGTCTTGCCCACGTGTTCCTACAGCAGTGAGCATAGTGGTGCCTTTGATGCCACGACAGACTGAATTGCCTCTGAAACCACAAGCTCAAATACATATTTTCTCTTCCAAGTTGTGTCTGCCTGGTCATCTGCCACAGCAGTGTAGAAAATAACAGGACAAGGAAATGAATCTGGGGGGGAGGAGTGAGCTGCGAGGGGCGGGGGAGTGAGCTGCGGGTGGGGGGGGGCAGTGAGCTGCGGGGGGGGGGGGGGCGGGGAAGGAGTGGGGAGGGACAGAACAGGACTCGTGGCCTTGTTGCTCCTGCCTCTGGTGGTCTCTGTAAGCACGATAGCTGTCACTGACAGCTTCTATGAGGGCTGATGATGTAACTAGCCTGAGGGCCTCTCCAGAGTCTTCTTGGGTATCCCTTCATATGCTCCTTCCTCTGAACAGAAAGGTCTCCTAGAGCATGGCAGCCTCCTCTTCACTCTTAGCCCTGCCCTGATCAGGATTGTTCTGAACGACTCTCTCTCCTTCCTGTCTCCTCTGGTTTGTGAACACGGACTGCTTCTGTTATGCTGGAGCTCTTTAAAGGTGGTTGGCTTACTTATGATACAGGGACCTCCTTTTCCCATTTATTATTTTTTTAATCTTTAAAAATATTTTTATTTTTGTGTATGAACACTTTATCTGCATGTATGTCTGTTTACCACGTGTGTGCCTGATGCCTGTGGAGGTCAGACGAAGGTATCATATCTGCTGGAACTGGAGTTGTGAGCCACCATATGGATGTTGGGAATTAACTTTAATCCTCCTCAAGAGCAGCCAGTGTTCTTAACCACTGAGTCACCTTTCTGGTCCTACTCATTTATTTCTTTGTTAGGTTACAGACTCTTTACAACTTTCTAAAATCTAATTTCCTCTTTTTGATTAGATTTCTGTTTGATTTTCCCATAATTAAATAATTTTTGTTAGCAACAATATTAGCCAGTGTACTAATTGGGCAACTTTCATACATTATCTGTAATCCACACCAAACCTGACTAATTTTATAGATGGGGGAGTGAAGCACAGAGCCATCAGTAACTGGCTATCAACATGCTGCTGATTTTTTTCCCCCAAGCATTACCTCAGGAACATGGAAATATTTTCTTTTCATTGGAAATAAAAAGAAAAATGTTTTCTTTTATCTTTTGCCTTTTAAACTTTCAGAACAGGCTTTCAAAAACCCTTTTTGAGACTATGGGTGGGAAAACCAAATTCTTGGATTCTCACATGCCTCGATTGTAAAATGAAAGGCAATGTGATGGCGGATCTCAGTGGTTGACTTGAATACACTTGGAAGTAACTAAAAGCCAAGCAGCTGGGCGCACCTGTGAGGGAATTTTCTTGGTTGAATTATTGGAGGGTGGGGGAGACCCACTCTAAATCTTTAATAAATCCCTTGCTGATATTTAGCTATGTTAGATCATTCTATCAGTTCTGTTTCTTGGAAAACACTGGCTTGTTAGTGTGCTTGGTGTATCAGAGCCTGTTCTGTGAAAAGACATACAACTTATCCATCTGGAAAGAGGATCAAGGAAAAGTATGTGTGTTGGTTGTGGTGGCGCAGGCCTTCAATTGCAGCAGTCTCGGGAAGCAAAGGCAGAGATCTCTGAGAGTTCAAGGCCAGCCTGGTCTAGGACAGCCAAGGCTGCACACACACACACACACCAAAAACAACCCCTCCAAAACCAAAAAAACAGAAACCAAAAAAAAAAACCAAAACCAAAAAACAAAAAAAAAACCCCAAAATCAACAACAACAAAAAACCCCATCTGTATTGAAAACAAAACAAAATCAGGGTTTGTGAACCCTGCCTGGGGAGGAACATCTGGGAGTGGAGAGGGGATAGGTGGGACTGCTCTGGAAGGTGGAATGGGAAAACTGAGGACCTAATCGTTGCTTGTGCCAGGGGTATTATTTTAGATAAATTCTATCTGTCTCTCTGTCTGTCTGTCTGTCTGTCTGTCTATCTACCCATCCATCCATCTACCTATTTATCTATTTAGAGATAGAGTCTCATGTAGTCTAGGCTGACCTTGAACTTGTTATGTAGCAAAGGATGATCCTGAGCCTCTGGTTCTCCTGCTTCAATCTCTTGAGCGCTGGGATTACAGGTGAGCATCTTCATCCACAGTGATGAGTTTGGAACTCAGAACTTTATGCTGCACGCTAGGCAAGCACTCATTTGAGCTACAGCCTCCTTAATGTTCTTTCATTTTGCTTTGTGTGGCTAGCCATCTAAGTCAGTGTGATGGCCATAGCTTTTATTCTCAGAACCTGGGCTAGCCCTCAGCTGCTAGAGGAAAGAGTATGAAATAGAAAGAGTATGTTATCACATGAGAACCCAGGTGGGTTGATGTGCTGATGGTGCAGCGGTAGGTGAGGCCTTAGTGAGTGAGACATGAGGAGCTGGATGTGGCAGTAGCCAAGGATGAGCAGGACAGATATAAAGTGATGGAATCAATAGAACATGATTGATTGATAAAGGCTGAAGTCCAAATACCTTCACCCAGGTACTGGCTCTTGCTTAAGTCTTGCTATTGCCCTTGCCAGTGTCTGCCTCGGTTCTAAAATGATCTTGCTTTGTCTAGCCTCTGTCCTGGCCCCGTATTATTGTTTGAAAGTATTATGCTGGCTTCTGCTTGGAAGAACATTCTCTCACTCAGATAATTGGCTTTCTTTGCCTCCTTGACTTGGGAAGGAGGTGCTTGAGGGAAGACACTGGAACTCCTGAATTCCAGCATGAGGCACAGAGCCTGATGCTTTGCTTGTATTCACTGAGTGGGCCAGGCAAGCAATCGATGAGAGAGAGAGAGAGAGAGAGAGAGAGAGAGAGAGAGAGAGAGAGAGAGAGAGAGAGAGAGAGAGAGAGAGGAGGGAGAGGGAGAGAGAGGAGGTGCAGGGGAAGGAGATGAAGACAGCAAGGATGAGGATGTTGGTGCTCAAGTCAGACCTTATTATAATCACTCATCTCTCTGATGTTTCAAGAAAATCCTCATTGGAGAGCAGCTATAGGCTGATGAGAATCAGCTGCAGAACTGAAGCAAATAGAAGTCAGAATATTTTGAGATTCCCACTTGGTGTTGTCAGTGGGGCCTGCCATGTTACTAGAGGCAGTGCCTTCTGCACAGTCAAGTGGGGTTCAGGGTGGGGTTCCTGCCTGAGAGAGGATTAGATACACAGCTTAGTCTAGGGTGGTCCTGTGCTCAGCCCTGCCTTCCGCCTTCCTGACTGCTCCTGCTGATCTGCATTCTAAATCTAAATCCTCCTTTTCCTTATCCACCAGGGCCTCAGGAGAGCAAAGCAGGAGCCCAGGGCGGAAGCTTGGGTTTGCTTTCACAGCAGTGTCTCTGTGACTGTCAGTCAAAGAAAACCTTGCACTGTGCTCCCTCTTGTCTTGGGTTGTATTTTAGTTCCCTGTCCTCACCCTCCTCTGTTTCTTAAATTTTAATTCTTAAAGAAATGACTTGTTTTCTGCAATGTCCAAATATCTAGTGTTAAGACTGTGAGAGTTAAGAGCAGAAGTTTGGGAATTAGGCAAATTTTACGGTGTGTGACATGACCTTGGGCAAAGTCCTTTTAGGACTCTGTGCTAACTCCCTCTCTGGCCCAGTGATAACTGGAAATCCCACTTCTACAGTTAGCCTGCTGCATCTGCTCCAGGGGACTGCAGATGGTCCTCCTGCCTCTTATAGCTAAGGTGCTTTGGACGCTTTTTACAGGTGGGACTGTCACATTTGAAGTCCCTGGGGCGGATGGCAGCCCCTCCCCCCCCTTTCCCTTTTTTGATGGTGATCTGGAAAACATTAATTGGTGCTGCCGGCTTTTCCACAATCTTACTGTTTCTCCTCTGGAGAGAGTGCTGTACCAGGAAGCTGGGTATGTCTGCATTTAATGCACAAAATCTCTCTTTCAAAGGACAGGAGAAAGCTGTGGTACAGGCAAGGAAGACATCAGCTCATTTGCTCTGGGCTGGAGTGAGCAACACAGCTGGTTAGGCCAGCTATCTCATGCTGATCACAAGCTCCGATGGGCAATTATAAATGTCTTTGATTAATAAAAAATGGGGTGATGAATGAATAGTTAATCAATGCAGTCTGGCAGGAAGTCTCTCTCAGAACCTGGACGTTGGAGTGGGGGCTCCGTAGGGGCTAGGGGAGTGAGAAAAAGGGTCCTTGGGGGTGAAAGACAAGGTTACTTCCAATGCTAAGCACCTGATAAGGTTTGTGATAAGCGCCATTGTCGGGATCTCACTTCCCTGACTTTACAGTGGTGTTTTCCTGGCAGCTCTAGGGATCAGCTTGGAAGTGGAGAGTGAGCTGAGGAGTAAGTAGAAACAGTGGTTTTTTTGTGCCCACCCAAGTGGACAAGGTAGAGTGCTGGGAACACGATGTACACTTGTTAAGTGCTTAGAAGCTTTCTCTGGGTTGTTCTCCTTGTTTACTATGACCGGAACTGTGTTAACCAGCTTGGTTAGGGGCAGCAGAGGCAGGGATACCTAAAGGCTTAAACCAAGCAAAAGGGAGCAAAAGAGGCCCTGTCGGGATCCTAGACAGCTGTTGAGGTAGAAAAAAAGAGAAGAGGTTTGAAAAAAAAAAAAATTGAAGTGATGGTGACAGGGGGCTGGTCTCATGCCCTTCCGGGAGGGGGAGGAGGCTAGCAGAGGTCTGGGAGGGGCGAGAGCAGAGAAACTCAGCCCAGGCGCGGGAACGGCGGGCCAGCCCCCCAGCTGGCTTGCAGTGCTGTAGGACCGGGTGAGAGAGCTGGTTAGGCCTTAGGGTGTCGGCCTGGGTTGGGCTGGGCTGGGCTGGGCTGCCTGGGGCCGGGCAGAGATCCGGTGGCGGCCGGGCTTCTTGGGGACAGCGATCTGGGAGAGCAGCGGCTGCGGGATGGCGCCAGACCTCTGGGGCTGGTGGAGGTTGATGAATGTTGGTAGAGTCCGCGGAGGATGGGGATTGTGGTCCTAGACAAGGCTCTTGTTGGGGTATTTTTGCATAGTGAGCAACTAGCTGAGGGACCTTGAGGCAAGTTCACAAAACTTCAGAAGTTTTTATTTCACAGTGGGCAATGAAGAGCTCCAGCTGCTAGATCAAGCGTTTTCATGACTTAATGGTGGCTGCTCCGCTAGGCTGTTCAGACCTTCAAGCTGGGGTTTCCGTGCCCGCTTGTGATGTTCCCCGTGGTCTTTTCCTCTATAGCATGCTCTGCTTACTCGTGAGTGGTCTCACTGATGTCCTGAATGAGAGGAGGTGTGAACAGTTTTTGTTAGTTTGTTTTTGTATGAAAAGTCTTCACTTCCCAAAGCATCACGCCCTTTTTTCCTGAAGACCTCCTTTCCACTGTTGCCTTTCCCAGGCTATTTCTGCCTTGTTTTTCAGGATCCAGACAAATCATTCCTTGGTACTTCTTGCCCAGCCCAGAGACAATTGTGAGGGCTTGCCAAAGGAATTTTCCACACCATCTCTACCAGTGGTTGGTCTCAGAAGTTCAGGGTAGAATTTGTGGATCCACTTCACCTCAGACCATGGCATGCAGGGGCCTGCCCCTTTATTTAGCCACCCTCTTGACTGGGCTGCTGGAATGCATTGGTTTTGCTGGTGTCCTCTTTGGCTGGACTTCGCTGGTGTTTGTGTTCAAAAAAGACTGCTACTTTTTAGAGTCCGGTGGACAGGACGGTGAGCTCAGGAGCAATGCAACGGCAGACCCTGGTAAGCATGACAATGGATTTTAAAGGACGCTGTGCCTGGGTCTCTGGAGGTGTAAGACAGAAGGGAGGATCCCATTCTTTACTTGCTGTCCTTTCTGTGAGGAAGGACTGTCTGTGGAGAGGGTGTCAAGGAAGGAAGCATCAGCCTTTAAAGGCCTTAGAGACTTCTACATTTTAAATGCAACATGATACCTTTCTGATCAGCAAAATTGTTCAAGATAGAGGAGAGTCTATTCTGGGAACTATCCTGGTGGGAAGGTTGGGGTGATTCTGATTTTGGCTCATGTAACCTGGGTTCCTAAGAGCTTTTCTTTCCCAGGCTTCAAAGCTCAGGATGAGAAGTTGTCGCTCATCTTCACCCTGGCATCCTTCACGAACAACTTCATGACCTTCCCCACTGGCTACATTTTTGACCGCTTCAAGACTACCGTGGCCCGCCTGATAGGCATGTAAGTCTTAAAGCTCCAGCCTGGCCAGAGGTGAGGAAGACGGGCACCTTCTTCCTCTATCTTTGTTTCCGCTTTCCTTTGCTGCTTTTCCTGGAGGCAGTAGTGTATCATCCTGTTACATGCTCAACTTCCTGAGAGACCAGGGTTACAAAACTAACAAAATGTCCAGCAATGCTATCTGCTTTTCTTGTCCATGGAATCAGTCTCATTTCCAGAAGGGCCTCACATCTAGGCTGTGCCGTCATTTTTCTGGGTAACCCCAATGGTGGAAGTTCAGGTTCTGTCCGACTAAGATGGCTTTTGCATGGGGATTTCTCTCGCAGACAAACCAGTGACTCCACATTGCTGCTTCCTGATAAGCAGGGTCTGCTGACCCCTGATGTAGCCTCGAGCAGGAGCATATATATGAAGAGCTGTCAGAAGGATGGGAAAGCAGAGTAAAGTAAAGCAAGTTCCTCATACTTTAAGCTTTTGAGAGAATATAAGTCAGACATAAGCTTGAATTTTCCTTCTTTTTGTCTCGTCCCCACCAGAGTCTTTTGAACTTCTTTATGGTGGGCTTTTGTTATTTATCTTTATAAAGTCCTCCACTGCTAAGACCCCCACCCCAGGAACCTTAGGATTTATCCTGGAATCACTTGAACCTTGTTGTTTTTTTTAATGCTGCTGGAAATGGAACCCAGGGCTTCATGAAAGCCAGGCAAGTGTCCACTTCTAAATAGGTTACTTAAAAAACCATGACCAAGGCAACTTATAAAAGGAGTCATTTCTTTGGGCTTATGGTTCCAGAGTCTAAGATGGCGGAGGGATGGCACAGCCTGAGGCAACTGGAACAGCAGGTAGAGCTCCCCTCTGGATCCATAAGCAGGAAGCAGAGAGTAGGTACAGCAGTGGTAGCTACAGGCTTCTGAGGTATCAAAGCCAGCCAGATGACAAACATCCTTCAGCAAGACCATTCCTCTTCACCAACTGAGAACCAAGTCTAAAAATATGAAGTGATGGAGGGCATTTTCACTTTAGCAACCCCAACTTCAAAGCCACATCCCTAGCTGAAAACTCAATGGTTTGAGCTTGGAATCTAGCTCAGTCTGATCCAGGTACCCCCAGTCCTTCTGATAGTACAACACTAACTCGTCATCTGAACTCTCAACAACCTGAAGTCCAGTTACGTGCAAGCACACAAAACCTTGATAATATTTTTGCTAAATTTATGATTCTGTTAGTTCAAATTCATAGCTATTCTTGGTTGCATGTGTTAACTAACCCTTTCCTTTTCCAGAAAAGGCCACTGAGGTCCAGGGAAAGGCAGCATTGTGTTCAAAATCATATGTGGAGGAGGTTTTGATTTGCAGATTAGCTGTCAGGCCTCCTTTTCAAGGGTTGGCCCCAGGACAAGAGGACCTGTGCTCTGCCCACTGCACTCTTTTTACACATTGGGTCCTCAGTTGATTTTACTATCCAAGACTTCCCACTTTAACCTTAGACCCTAGAAGGAGCAAAATGCATTGTCTTAATTACTTTCCAGTTACTAGGATACAAAACCCTGATGGAAGGCCTTTCTCACAGTTCCAGGTTACAGTTCATCATGGGAGGGAAGTCACACCAGCAGTTCAAGGGGGCTGTTCACATGCCTCTTTAGTCAGGCAGGGCATGAATGCTGGTGCTGTTTTATATAGTCCAGGATCCCCTGCCATGGGAATAATCCACCCACATCAAGATGGGTCTTCCCATATCAGTTAATGGGATCAGCTCATTGCCAGGTGATTCCAGGTTCTTAACAAGTTTACCATTGAGATACACTGTCTGTGGAGTCAGGTTGACCTCTCAGTCTATCAGGAATTCGCAGGTGGCAAGCCTCTCCGAAGTGTCTGTGCCTCTGGGGTTCCTTGGCTGAGAATGCTGTCAAGTTCTATCTAATCTCAGCACACTCCTGTTTGGTCCTCCTGGATCTTCTTTTAATTGGATGCATCTCTATTTCAGATTTTTCTACACCTGTGCCACACTCATCATTGCCTTCACCACTGCAGGTGAGTGCTGACAGGTGGACGGGAGAGAAAAGCCTGGGGACTGGATGCATGGGACAGGTGCAGAAGGCGAAGGGCCCGTGATATTTTTCAGATATCCACAAGTTGAAAGAATCCCTAAGAATTGCTTGTCTGCAAAAAGTTTATCCTTCAGAGGAAAGAATTAGATCTGCACAGAACTAAAATGCTTTCTTGTTTTCTGTAACATGTAGCATAATTTTGCAAATATCTTCACTTAGCAGAATCAAAATTGATAACTCTGTTGCATGCGAAATATTTGCTTCCAATAATGACTATAAAAGTCTGGAAATTCCAGTTTTGTCTGTTTTCTTTTCCTTCCTTATGTGGAATAGAAAACTGATATGAGATGAGATGAGATGTCAGAGGACAAGGGGATTTTGAAGATTTGCCTGAGGCCACAAATACGTATGTGAGAAATGGGCCTGGAAGCTTGTAGTCAGGCTGGCCAATAGGTAACTCCCAACATTCTTCCTCAGGGTCAGATTAGGTGGCTTAATTTTGGGGATTGAGACATAAAAATTGTGTAAATACATTGTGTAATAGCTGTGTTGGAGCCAGCTGACCTCATGGGGAGGCTCTGATTGTGTTTAGCAAACCCAGTGCCTGAGTGTTTTGGATCAAACAAATCTCATGGGAGTCACGTTTGTAAGTTTATAAGCAATAAGCCTCTATTTATCTACTTATTTTATTAATTATGTGTGTATTTACATTTGTGAGTTTTGAGGAAAAAAATCTATTATTTATTTATATTATTTTTTACTTGTGTATGTGTGTAGACATGGGCTCTCAATTGTGCTAACCCTGTGTACATGTAAGTAGAAGCCAGAGTTTTGTGTTTTTGAGGAAGCATCTCTTTTTACCTAGAACTGATGATCAGGCTATACTTGCTGGCCATAGATACTCATGATTGCAGGTCATCTCCCCAGTCATAGTCAGTGTTCTAGGTTGTACAGAGACACCATGACTACAGCAACTCATAAAAGAAAGCATTAATTGTGGCTTACAGTTCAGAGGTTTAGTCCATTATAAGCATGGAGGCACAAGGGCAGACATGGTGCTGGAGAGGTGGCTGAGAGTTCTATATCTGGATTGGCAGGAAGCAGGAAGAAAAGATGGACACTGGACCTAACTTGGGCTTCTGAAACTCCAAAGCTCGCTGCCCCTGTGACACACTTCCTTCAACAAGGCCACACCTCTCAGACCCTGTCAAGTAGCTCCATTCCTCAATGACCCTGCATTCAAATATATGAGCCTATGGGGCCATCCTTATTTAAACTGCCACATCAGCCCAGCAAAGATCCCTCTTCCTCTATAAATCAGGACTTTTATTTTGGGATAAGTATTGAAGCTAGAGTAATTTTATTGTGAAACTGATCTCCAATCTTTAGCTCATTAGGAAAGATGTACATTTGTTAACAACAGAAAATGAATGGCAAATAGTGTGACTCATTTCTAAAATCATCTCCTTCCAAAGCTTCTCAAGGCATAGGATAATAGTTACTTAGGGGAATGTTAAGAGATTGTCAAGATGTCTTAGTAGGTAAAGATGCTTACCACCAACCAAGGCTGATGACCTAAGTTTAATTCCCAGGACCCACATAATAGGAGAGAACCAGTTCTTCCAAGCTGTTCTCTGTCTTCACACATATGCCAGTGTGTGTGCTCATCACACACACACACATACACGTAAAAAAACAAAATCCAGAAAAATTTGAGCACAGACCTAATATACCGATAAGCTTTGGATTACCTGCAAAAAATGTACCTCCTGAGACAGGGTTTCTTTGTGTAGTCCTGGCTATACTGGAACCTCTCTATAGACCAGGCTGGCTTCAAACTCAGAGATCTGACTGCCTCTTCCTCCCAAGTGGTTAAGGGCATGTGCCAGCACCGTCCAACCAAAATTGTTCCTTTTGAAAATCATTTAAAAATCATGCTGATCTCCCACAAAGGGAGTGCTCATAGTTTCATACACAAAGGGAAAGGTCACGGGCATTTCTTTCTCAGTTTTCATGTGCTCCAGTGAGGCAGGGGAGTCTCTTGTTTCTGTGTAGCAGAAGAGACTGAGGCAGATTCACAAGGTAGCTCAAGGTCATGGCTATGCAGTGATTTTAAGGCTGGCTTTGGGAACTGACTCCAGAGTCCTCTTCTACCACAGTGAAAGAGCAGGCATTTGTGGTCTACTGGAGACCCAAGACTATCTTTGGTAAGGAGAAGAGGGTCTCAGGATGCACAGCTTAGGAGTCTATTGCCCTAAAGCTCTCAAAGGATACTATCAGAGTGCTGTTTGGTTGGGAAGCTGGAGGGAGCTGGCGCCTCCTGGAGGAGAGGGGAGTATGTATAACTTCTGGGGCTTTGGGCTACTATGTAATCACCACTCCTGTTGTTGCAGAGTCTGCCATGCTGCTCTTCCTGGCCATGCCCATGCTTGCAGTTGGAGGAATGCTGTTTCTCATCACCAACCTACAGGTGTGAGCTTCTGTCATTCTTCTTTATCCCAGGAACCTGGAGGAGATGGGGATATCATTTGTTTCCAGAGGGATTGACCCAAACCAGGGTGGGAATTGAGGAGAAAGGGGTCTGGCCCAAGCTGGATGCTAGTAAGGAAACATAGCTGTTTCATGAATAAATAAGTCAGCTAGACTTGTCTTTTTCAGATTGGGAATCTCTTTGGCAAACACCGGTCAACCATCATCACGCTCTACAATGGAGCATTTGACTCCTCCTCAGCAGTCTTCCTCATCATTAAGGTAAAAATGCCATGAGCTGGGCCGACCGGATAGCCCAGTCAATAGAAGGCCTGCTGTGCGAGCACAAGGACCCAAGTCAGATTCCCTGAACCCACCTAAAAGCAGAGTGTTCTGGTGTTGTGTGCTTGTAATCCAAGTATGGGATATTAGAAACGGGCAAATATCTCCATGGCCAGCTCCGTTTATGTGACAAATCACAAAGCCAGTGAGAGACCCCGTCTCCTGAGGAATGATATGCAAGCCTGTCCCTTGGCTTACTTCCACTGACATACACACATTCACACATGTAATACCATTGATCAACATTTACTGAGCGCTTACACCCTTATGTATCCAGACACTTGTCCTCTCATGATTTCTGGCAGCCTTTGAGGTAGGCGTATTCAAATCGCATTCCTCGGGTGACACGTTGGAGTCTCAGGAGATCATGATGCTTCCAAAGGTTCTGTGCTGGTAGCTGTGGTATTTGGATTTGCACTTAAGCCTGTCTGCTTCTAGAGCTGAGCTTGTGACCACTAAGCTCCCTTTTTAGATTAAGACCATCATCACCCTCTACAATGATAGTCTTTGCTTAGTTAGGATGTCCTTGAGTCAGGGATGGACAGAAACTGGAAACTATAGAAAGGGGCATTTCCTGATGTGAGCTTCAGCTTTGGAAAAAGGGGTAGGAAGGGCTAGTAGAGGCAGTAGAGACTACACAGGGCCTGTCTTGTTCTTTCAAGGGCTAGTCATGAATGTCAAGAGAACAAACCATTGGCAAGGATATTAGTAGCCACTAACAACCATTCTCCTAATGGTTTTGCTTTTATTAAATTAAATTAATTAGTTGTTGTTATTATTTAAGACAAGGCCTCTTAAGCTGGCTCAAGACTCATTGTGTAGTCTGGTTTGCTCTCAAACTCGTGATCATTCTTCCTCATCCTTCCAAGTGCCAGAATTATAGACATGTGTCATGATTAGTTTTTGAGATAGCATCCTACTGTGTTATAGCCTTAAACTCTTTATCATTCTGCCTTAGGCTGAGGTTACAGGCAGGAATCACCATACCAGGCTTTGCTAATGATTTTAGAGCTAAGTCATTGCTAACTGTTTTATCTGGCTAGTGCCTTACTAACCCACAGGATGAGTTCTGATTGGTCTAAGGTAACCATGGCAAACTGTCTCTACTACCAGTTATAGGTAGTGCTGGGCATGTCATAAAGCCCTTGCAGATGAGTCAAAGTGGGTATATAGAGTCTAAGTTCAGGGGATGGTTCCTCCTTGAAGAAAGATTGAAAGCAGAGTGGAAAGGAAACCCACTTGGTTCTAGCTCAGTTTTCAGAATGCCTGCTTGCATGCATGGAGTCCAGGGTTCAATCTCCAGCACTGCACAGTCAGGCTTGGTAGCAGGACTGTAATCCCAGCACAAGGGAAATCAGGGCAGAAGTTCAAGGTCATTTTATACAGTGAACTTGGAGCCTGCTAGGCCTACCCAAGACCTTGCCTCAACAACAACAAAAAGTCCTCTTCCTCGTCTTTCTCTGTTCTTCCTCTTTTAAGGCTGCATTGGGATGGAGGCGAGGTAGGTGACACTGTAGTAACCATTTTGATTATGAGGTAACAAGTTGAGACACAATGACTGAGCAATATTTAGTCCCATGAGCACCTTGGGTAGAGAGTCTGAGTGCCTGGGGCTATCTAGACCCTCTTCTGCTGGAAGAAGGGCCACTGGACTCCCTTCCCTTGGTGCATCAACTCTTCGGAGGTGGAAGGGAAGGGCTGCAGCAGAAGTGGGGTTTTCAGTTTAATAAGACTCAGCTGCTTCCTCTGTGGCCATCTTGCTTTTCCAGACCTCAGCGTCATCCTCTGTACAAGGAAGAGGTTTGTCTCAATTTGTGGTTTCTAACCTGGAAGTTGAGGAATTTAGAGGTTCCCTTTGTTCTGTGAGTCACTCAGGAGAATACAGAGAGAATAGCTTCCTACAGATGTGTTTTATAAGCTGAAGAATTGGCCAGAGGACTTCTTGCTATTGGTGAACAGCATAGGCTAAAAGATCTCAGAGAGTTGTGTGAGGAGGTTCGACAAGACTGTAGGGCCAGGTGGCTCCTGTACTGCTTATTGGGGCCTGGGTGAAGGAACATGAAAACTTGGAGTCCTTGGGCAGCTTCAGGAGGACAGGTGTAGTAGTAAGGTTCTCGGGCCCCGGGCAGCCAAGAGGTCCGAGACCCACAGACCTGTCGCCTGAGACTGCTTAGGAACCCACCGTTGCTCAGACCCCCAGAAACGACTCAGACGCTTCTATTAACTTCATGCTGTTTGGCCTATGACTCAGGCACATTGCTAGCTAGCTCTTATATCTTAAATCAACCCATTTCTATTAATCTGTCGGCCACGTGGCCCGTGGCTCACCTGTGTTTCTTACATGTTTCTTCTTGGGCGGCTTCAGCTCGATCTGCCCCTGACTCCGCCCTGCTTCTCCTACCTGTGCTTTGATTTCTCCTCCTACTTCTTCTATGGTGCCTGCCATGACCCAAAACAGCTCTTTATTTAAAGATTGAGATTCACAGCATACATAAACGCATTTCCACATCAGACAGGCAGGAGGCTGTGATGAAGGTTTTCAGAAAAGTGATTTCCAGCTTCTGCCTCCTATGCTTTTCACATGTGATAAAATACATATAGCATGAAATTTGTTATCAGAATTTCAAAAAATTATCTGTTGATGTAGTGTGGGTGTGGGTGGGGTTGGCACAGCATGTCTGTGGAGGTCATAAGACAACCGTCCATCATGTGGGTTGTGGGCATTAAACTCAGATCATCAAGCTTGGCAGCAAGCACCTTTACCCACTGAATCATCCTGCTGATCCATAACCATTTTTTAAGCATGCAGGTTATGAATTTTAAGGAAATTTATCCAGCACCACTATCCATCTCCAGAAGTTTTCACATTATAAAATTGAAATCCTGTACCCATTAACACAAGTCCTTCAATACTCCCACCCCAGTTCCAGCCTCTAGCAACTGCCAATCCACTTTCTGAGTTTGACTATCCCAGGAATTTCCTGTGGGTAGAATGATGCAGAATTTGCCTTTATGTGACTGGCTATCTTCACTTGATGTCATGTTCTCAGGGTTCATCTATATTGTGGTGTGTGCCATGATAGTCTTCCCTTTTTAATGGCCGAGTAATACTCCATCAAGGGGCCGCACCACATTTTTGTTCATTCGTTCCCTTCTCCACAGACACTTTTTCTCTACACTTTTGACCTTGGTCTATGTTGCTCTTGTGAGCTCTGGTGTTAGTCTGATATGCATCCTTTCTCCACAGCTCCTTTATGAGCGGGGTATCAGACTTGAGGCTTCCTTCCTCTTCCTGTCTGCCTGCAGTGCCTGGCATGTTGGGCGTACTTTTCTCCTGATGCCTCGAGGACATATCCCTTACCCACTGCCTCCTAACTACAGCTATGGGTAAGCATGATTGGCCAATGCCCCACCTAACCTGAGATGTGGAAAAGAAATGGGTAAGCCTGTTAGAGCAGAAGAGTATATTAGTCAGCTACTTCTGCATAACAAGGATACTAAGCATTTCTTCTTTTTTCTAAAAAATATTAACTCATTTGTATTTTATGCATATGAGTGCTTTGCCTGTGTAAATGAGTGTGTATAGTGTGTGTGTGTTTGGTGTCCCTGGAGGTCAGAAAAAGGTGTGAGATCCCTTAGAAATAGAATTACAGTTAGAGCTGTCATGTGGGTACTGGGAACCAAGCCTGGATTCTCTAGAAGAGCAGAAAGTCCTCCTAATGGCTGAGGAATTTCTTTAGCTCCTAAGACTTTATTTCTTACATCAGAGCCAGACTTGGATGATCATATCACTTACGCCTCTCATCATCAGATGTGTTAGCAGGGAGTTGGCTGGTCTGCCATGCCCTCACTTACAGTGGGTTTGGAGTGACAGGCATGTTGGTGTCACAGGCTTGCTTGTGTATGTGCATGCAGTGGTTCCAGGGTTCAAAGAGGGGGCAGAAATGAATGCCCATGGTTCTTTGAAGCTCTGACCTGGAACTGATGTATGTTATATTCTCTTGACTGAAGCAGTTCACGGTTAGCCTAGATGATGAAGAGAAATGGACAGATGGAGACAGACGAGGTGGATGCCACAATCATACTGGCTGTCAGTTATAGGGAGCCATGTGTGTATGTGCGCATGTGTGTGTGTTTTCATTTGCAGCTCACTTTATTTACCCCATGTGCTTTTCCATTTTCATTCACATGGTTACCTTTCCTACTGATAGCTTTGTCTTTATTTTCCAGCTGAGGAAATGAAGCTCCCAGGGGTAAGCTGGAGCCCAGTGAGAAAGAGTCAGAGCTGAGATGTGTAACAAGATCCACTATCCCATACTTCCAGAGTACCCCAAACTTGTCTGCCTATGAGAATCAATCAGATCATGTCAATAAAAAATAAAATGGAAACCTGGCTTTTAGCCAGTTGACATTCTGATCTCATTGGCTTGGGCTGCCACCTGCCCATCAAGGTTATTCAAAAGTGGTTCCATGTGCAGTAAGATAGGGATTCTCTGCACCATTCTCTCTGGTCTGGTTTTGGTCCAGCTCACAGTCCTTGGCTTGGCTGCCGGGGCTTCTGTTTCCACAGCTTGTGCTCCAGGTTTGGCACCAGAAAGGAAGAGAAGAAAGCATCTGAGCATGAAACGGAGGAGCTGCAGTCAAGAGAAGGTGAGTTGGGCTGGTTCACTGGGCTGTTTCACCCATGTCCCTGTGGACACCGGCAGCCCTGTGTTCCTGTGCTCTTACCCACAAGACATCTTCTCAGGGGCTCAGAATGAGGCCTGGCCAGGAAAGGAAGGACCCACAAGCATTTTCTCAATATCGTCACTTCAGAGAGGGTCCAGAGAGGGAGGGCCCTTGTGTCTTCTCAGGGTTTCTTTCTTACCTTATCCACACTCTTCAATCACCTCTCCCAACTGCCTTCCATTGCCCTGATCCCTACACCCTGGTCTTATCCTCTTGTGAGATTCCAGGGCACCATGGTTGCCATCTGTGTCTTTATCTCTTTGTGTCTCTTGGATCTGACCTCTTTCCATCCGCCCCATCCCCACCACTTCCTCCTTTCCCTCTTCTGTCTGCTCTGGGTCCTTGATTATGAATATTATAAACCATTGCTGGCTACAGTAGAAGTAAAAATAGGAGGAGGAGGAGGGAGGGAGGGGGAGAATGCAGAGAGGCAGGTCGTAGGGCAGTGTAGCAGCTGGGCAGGAGAAAGCAGTTTCCAGAGCAGGGCAGTTAATAGAATTACATTGTATTTGAGACTTTTTTTTCCTATATGAGCAGATTTTAGCTGTTCTTGGCACACAAAAAAATGGGCAACAATATAAGATGATGGATATGTTAATTTGCTTTGCTATGGTAACCATTTTACTATCTATATGTACCCGATGACAGCATGTTGTGTGCCTTAAATACACACAATGAAATTTATTTGTTAAAAAAAAGGATAGGGGCCTGGGATGTAGCTCAGTTGGTAGAGTTCTTGCCTAGAATGTGCAAAGCCTGGGGTTTAATTCCAGCACCGCATACTTGTGGGCGTAGTGGAAAGGGGAATCAGAAGTTCAGTGTCAACCTTAGCTACATAGTGAGTTCAATAACAGCATGAACTATCTAAGACCCTGTCTCAAACAGTAAGAAGAGTAAGAGACTATGGAAGGCTCACATAATCAAGGGAAAAGTGACTTGCCAGGCTATAGAGCTATGGAACCAGGCTACCTCTGTGCATTCCTGTAGACTTTAGCCAGCCTCTCTACTTAGGGATAATGAGTTAGTTGGTCAACTAGGTGAGGAACAGAACATTTACTTTATGTCTCAACTGAACCAGGGATCACAAAGGCGATCCTAAGGAAATGAGGGTTTCTGGGACCACAAGAAAGGCAGGGGACACAGAGCATCCAGAACAATCGCTGTCCATTATTATTCCTCCGCTGTGCCAACGTTCTCCTTGTCTTTCATCTCACCATCCTGGCTGAGAAAGATCAGGAAGGGAGAAGTGTCATTGAGTGGGCTGTGAGGGACAGATCAGATTTCAGGACACGGAAGAACAGGAGGAGAGCCATCCAATGTGGAAGGACAAGATGACAAAGCACAGCGGAGGGGCAAGGGGACTTTAGGTAGCTCATAGAAGACAAGAATGGAAGGTGATCTTAGGCCCAAGACTGTCTTGTTAAGGGTCACTCTGGCCTACCCAGCCCCCCTCTTTCCCTGCCGTTTATGCTGGTTCCTTCTCTCTCCATCAGAGAACTCTGGACCAGGGCAGCAGCAGCAGCAGCAGCAGCAGCAGGACCAGGAGCAATGCTCTTTTCGAAGCTGTGTGCTCTCTCGCCGGTTCATCTTGCATGTGGCATGGCTGTCCACCATACAGTTATGGCATTACTTCTTCATTGGCAGTCTCAACTCTCTATTAACCGGCTTGGCTGGTAGTGACATTGTGCAAGGTATGTGGTAGGCTTCGGAGCAGTCTTTGGTAGGTCTCAGGTCATCAGGAATCAATGATGCACCAGCAAGGCTGTGTCATCCAGAAGGGTTTCTGAGGGCCTGGGGAGGGAGGCCTGGAAAAGAGAAAGGCAGGATGGGAGAGTCTTCTCTTGTAAATTCCCTGACAATTTCTTCTTGTCCAACCCCTCTCTACAGTCAGTGCCTTCACAAACGCCTTTGCCATCACCCAGTTTTTTGGGGTGCTGTGTGCCCCCTGGAACGGCTTGCTCATGGATTGCCTACAACAGAGGTATCAGAAGGAAGCCAAAAAGACAGGTGAGACTGGATGGGAGTAGAGGTCTTCACAGACTTCCACAGTCATTTCATCTTTGCTCTTAACCTTTCTCCCTGCCTGGCTCATCTGTCCATTCAGCCCTTGGTCATAAATTTTGTGTCAGCCACATTACCAGACTCAAGAGGATTTAACAATGGATGAGATAGGTGTATCTTGTCTTCCCAAGATGTTCCCAATCCATAATGTAGAGAAAGGCAATCAAGTAGTTACAGTTCACAAGTTACAGATGGTCTGTAATCGATGGAGTGCTCACTCTATAGTGAGGCAAAGTCACAGCCACACAGCCAGTTGGTACCTTCATTGTCCACAGCTTACGTGAGATAGTCAGCACTTTATTGTACAGTAGGCTTTTTGTTAGGTGGTCTTGCCCGGCCAATGTGAAATGCTCTGAGCACATTTGAACTAGCCTACACTGAGCCATGATACTCCATAGGCCAAATATATCAAATACATTTTCAACTTGATGGTATTTTGGCTTCTTATGGGTTTCTCTGGATATAGCTCCTCTGTGAATCAGGGAGCCTCTGCGAATGTGCAGCGAGCTATGGACACTAAGAGGATATATCAACTGTTCTGGGTGATGGGGGGCGTTGCTAGAGAGGTTAGAGGGACTTACACCTAAACCAAGATGTAAAAGACAAAGAAGGAAGGAAAAGGGGAGGAGCCTGATGGTGGCTGAGGAACACAATGGCTTGATAATGGTGAGGGGGCATTCAGGATCTGGATACTCCCTGAAAGTGACTGTTCTAACCAGGGTGCCCAGTGTGTGAGAGTTGCAGGGAAAACCTGGAGAGAGGGTAGGAAGGATTCAGGCTACCCACGATGTGACTCTTAGTGTGGTTGGCAGAACAGAAGAATGCTTGGACATTTCATCCCTTGGGAGCCAGGGAATAAGGGGTAAAGGGAGATAGCCCTGTTTCCTGTTTGCATTGTCTGCCCCTTTTCTCAGCTCTCTACATCCTAACCTGTGGCAGTGTTTTGAAATCAAGTTTAGACAGTATACGGTATTTACTTGCAAATACTTGAACAAACAGAGCCTTTCTTAAGTAAGTATCGCTGAGAAAAATCCCTCATGATTTCTAATATGCAGCTGTCATCAGTTCATTGTTTCATGACTGATTTGTTCATTGACTCCATACCGAGTCCACACAAAGTTGACAGGACAAAGCTCAATTCAATTGCTGTGTCTTTTGCATTTTTTAAAAGATTTATTTATTTATTATGTATACAGTGTTCTGCCTGCATGTATCCCTCTATGCCAGAAGAGGAAGTCACCTTGTGGTTGTTGGGACTTGAACTCAGGACTTCTGGGAGAGTAAATAGTACTCTTAACTGCTGAGCCATCTCTCCAGCCCTTGATTTTTTTTTTTTTTTTTTTGTTTATTTTTTTAAGACAGGGTCTCATCTAGTCTAGGCTAGCCTCCAAGTTACTGTATAACCAAGGCTGGCCTTGAACTTCTGAATCATCTGCTGTTACTCTCCAAGAGTTGGGGTTGTAAGCTTACCACCGTGCCTCGCTAACAGACCCTTTTTCCTCTTCTTTTTCTGGTACTGCGAATAGAACCCAGAGTTTCGTGCATACTAAGCAAATACTTTTCCACTGACTTATATCCCAGCCCAAATACTCTTTCTTTACGATTTACGTCAGTTATTTGTTGAAGAAAGTGGGATATTTTTCCTGTCAGATTTCCCACATTTGGACTTGGCATCCTTTGGGTATTTCGTGAATGGATTCCTTTGATTGGGCATTTCCTGTAAATAGGCAGATTCGGAGCTTGGAGGAAACTCAATTTTTTTTTTTTTTTTTTAATTCTGGCAAGAATAAGTAGAAATGCAGTGGTGGCCTTTGGTTCTTTTGCAGGCTCCTGCTATCTACTGCCTTTGCTGTTAGGACACTGCCATAGGTCAGTTGCTTCAGGATTTGACAGTCTGATCCATCCATTATAAAGCTTCCCATCAGCCTGAGCAGCTGATGATTCTGCAACCACCGTGAGCAATTTCAGACCTATGATTTGATTAGGGTGCTATTTCCATCCTCCCTTCAGCTTCTAGCAACTACAGTTCCTCCAGAAGACACGGTTTCTTACGCTACCCTTTATGCTGGACTAAATGCTTGCTTTCTTCCTGTTTAACCAGTCAGGATGTCTATGCCTTAGGGACTTCACATCTCGCCAGCGACAAGAGGAATTACTGTGCTTTGGAGTTTAGCTGGATACACACTTAAGCTCAATGGTTTCATTTTGTGTCTGAGTTTTTCAATATTTATTTTTCTTTTAAAAACTTTATTTTTGAGAATTTCATATGTGTGTACCGTGAAATAGAATCATATCTGATTTTTTAATTTTTATTTTTGAGAGAAAATTACTTTGTTTGATTTTTTTTTTTTTTTAATAGCTGACATGTTCCCATTGTTTTCTGCTTCCTCCAGTGCTGGATGAGGCTCTGTGCTCCCTCTGAACCACAGTCCTGCCCTTCACTGTTCTTTTTTAGACCTTTTCTTTGTTTTACTTTACTCTTCTCCCTTCCTCCCTTCCTCCCTTCCTTCCTTCCTCCTCTTTCCCTCCCTCCCCTCTCCCCTCCCCTCCCCCTCTTTCTTTCTTTCTTTCTTTCTTTCTTTCTTTCTTTCTTTCTTTCTTTCTTTCTTTCTTTCTTTCTTTCTTTCTTTCTTTCTTTCTTTCTTTCTTCCTTCCTTCCTTCCTTCCTTCCTTCCTTCCTTCCTTCCTTTCTTCCTTTCTTCCTCTCTCTCTCTTCCTTCCTTCCTTCCTTCCTTCCTTCCTTTCTTCCTTTCTTCCTCTCTCTCTCTTCCTTCCTTCCTTCCTTCCTTCCTTCCTTCCTTCCTTCCTTCCTTCCTTCGACAAGCCCTGGTTGGCCTTGAACTACCTGCCTCTGCTTCCTGAGTGCTGGGATTAAAGGCGTGTGCTACCATGCCTATCTTAAAGTATTTTTTATTCTGTTTATTTTGTGTGTGTGGTGTGTGTGTGGGGGGGGCATGCAGAATGCACTTATGAAGTTTCGAGAACAATTTGTGAGGCTCAATTCTCTCACTCCACGACGTGGATCCCAGCGATGGAATGAAGATTGCCAGCCTTGGTGACAGGCACCTTTCAGGCTCACATTGACCCATCTCTGGCCACTAGAAACTTTACCGGCCTGACAGGCGGGACCCTCAGACGTGACTTATTCACTTTAGATAGTGCCCTTGCCTTATAGTTCAGTGAGAAGTTTGAATCTGCTTATTTGGACACGTTTCCTGCACAAACTTGAAAACTGGCCATTTGTCCAACTAGTCTTGGTCTCTATTGGAAACAGCATTTAGAGACTGGAGGTTGGGTGCTCACTCTCTCCTTGTATGTTCATTCTCTTTTAAATGTATTTTTAAAATCAGTATGCAGTGTTGTAGGCTTTATTATGGTGTTGAATACATTCAGTTTAAACCAGTCTTATTCATCCCTCACCCCTACGACCCCTTCGCCCCTCCCTCCTGCTGGTCGCCTCCCTAAAGTCTCTCTTCCTGCTTTTAGGTCATCCTCTCTCTCTCAGGGGTATTTCTGCACTCTCATGGTCTCTCTCTCTCTTTTTTTACTTCAGTGATCCTACACACACACACACACACACACACACACGCACACGCACACGCACGCACGCGCACACACACACACACACACACACACACACACACACACACACACGCATGCACGCACGCGTCCAACTGGACAGAGTTATGTTCATTGGTCTTATTTTTTTGTGGTTGTTACTTTATCTGATATTTGGGGATCACTTTGCTTGCTTTCTTCCTATTTGAATTTTATTGAAAACATCAAACAAGTTAAGCATTTACATTTCCTCAAAACTAAAACTGAGAAACAAGATGTTTGGTTCCTTCTCAGCTTCCTGTTTTACTTTATTCCCTCCTGTCAGTGAGCATTTCTATTGCCTTACTTTAAAATATAACATGCACCTACATAAACATATATTTATATATGCCCACTTTCGAAGATAAAAGTTGGACAGTTATCTTTTCTTCTACACTTTCTTTATTCTGAGACTCTCCTCACCTCTATAATTTTCTTTCCAGCTGTCTGTTACATGGCTGGCTTGAACTTGGTACCAAGTTCCTCTGTCGGTGACAGTTTAGATTGTTTCCAGTCCTTTGCTGTTACCAGTTATGTTATAAATAACAACAGCAATAATAGCCATTATCATCAGGGGTCAGGAGTGGTATGGAGCCTGTCCAGAGGCCACTGCATTTGTGAGTTAGGGAGCCATAGGGGATTGGGAAGAACAGACACATTTGATTGACGTGTAGGTAGAGAGTTATCAGTGTTGACCAGTTGCCTGGTTCTGTTTGGATAGTTCTGATCTTTCCTGTCTTTTCCTGCTGTCCCTTGGGCTCAACTCCAGACATCCTCTCTTCTCTTCTGAACCAGGTTCCTCTTCCTCGGCTGTAGCTCTCTGCTCTACAGTGCCTTCACTGGCCTTGACATCTCTGCTGTGCCTGGGCTTTACCCTGTGTGCCTCCATTCCTGTTATCCAGCTACAGTATGCTACCTTCATCCTGCAAGTGATCAGCCGCTCCTTCCTCTATGGGTGCAATGCTGCCTTCCTCACACTGGCGTAAGTGAGCTGGGGAGAAAGGGAAGTGGGCTGGCGGTGAAGAATTTGTGGAGTGGGATGGGTCTGGAGGCCAGGTAAGGGCCTATGTGGAAGGGGCAATGGCTAGGGATTGATGCACGAAGAATGGAGCATCTACGCACTGGAGCCTTTATGTGTAGAGAGTCTCTGAACTCTTATTCACTTCTGTTTTAATTCTCCCAGAGAAGAGTTGGAAAGGTATTTCCCCTCCTTTGTGTCCTGGGCAGTCCAGTCCATTCTTGCTTCCTTAAGACCTTCCCAGGCAGAGTGGGAGAAGGAAGGGCCTGTGTGTGAAAGGCAGGATAAGACAGGAGAGTTGGCTGGTGGTCTGAAATACCAGGCCCCTGCTTGGAGCCAGAGGACTGTAAAACTCATTGGAACCTCTCTTTCTTCCCCTAGTTTTCCTTCAGAGCATTTTGGAAAGTTATTTGGGCTGGTGATGGCTTTGTCAGCCATTGTGTCTCTGCTGCAGTTTCCCCTGTTCAAACTCTCCCCCCAGAACATTGCCATATATGTGAGTACCACGTGAGGCCTGTTTCTCTGTGTGTGTATGGGGGGGGGGGGGGGTGCTTGACTAAAGAGGATACCGGGGCTGACCTACCACACAGGGCTCCAGCAGAGGGCACTCTAAGCTGGCTCAAAAGGCCTAGATGTGTTAGACACTCAGGGTTTCCCTTCTCAAACTAAGGTGAGAGCCAGAAACCTGGTTCAAGCTGGGGTTTCTTAAGATCAGAGCGCCACTTCCCAGAGAGCCTGTGCTCTTCATAGGTCTGGAGAAAAATAGTTGTTTGTGAGTATGGACATTAATATATGTTACTCCAGAAGAGGATGCAAAAGCCTCTCAGAATTTTAAGCAAAAGGGTTTCCTATTTTTAGTCAGCGCAGGCCAACTCTGGCTATACTCTCTCTCACACATAAATATAATAATTTTTTATGATCAAAGTATAACTCAAGTGTTTAAATATGTCACCAGGAGTCATGAGGTTACACTTAAAAACTGAGGGAAATTTCCTCAATTGTGAAATCAGGAGATATAAGTCAACACTCAGATGTAGTCTAACAGATGCCTCCCTAGCTCCTCAGTGACTTGGTACAAGTCACCAAGTGCTCTCCAGGCCAGTATTTACTCACCCATGAAATGGGCTTAGTGGCTGGCATGCAGCTTATTGGTACAGTGCTTCCTCAGATGAACAAGGCCCTGCGTTCAATCCTCAGCACTGAATAAGTCACATGTGGTGGTACATGCCCATAAGCCAGCATTTGGGAGAGGTCAGCTTGAGCCTCATGAGATCTATCTCAAGAAAGGAAAAGGTAAGAAAACAAAGCACACATCCTTCAGGTCATCTTGGCATCTAGGTGGGAAATATGAACCAAGTAGGACTTTGGTCCTTCTGCTGGTGGTAGGTGCAGCTCAGAATTACTGGACAGGCCCCTCCTTCCTGTCTCCCAGGTGTCAATGGGGCTTGCCGTTTTTCTGACGTTGGCCCATCCCTTCCTTGTGTACCGTGAGTGCCGAGCAAAGAAAACAAAATCCTGAAGTTCTGCTCTACCTTGATGGTGCTTCCCCTGATCCTTCTCGCCTTTGAAGATCCAGTGTTCACAAAGACTGCCTTCCCAGGAGAACTGTAGTAAGCAGCCATGGTTTTTGGTTTTTTTCTTAAAAACAAAAACAAACAAGCAAAAAACCAGAAAAACCAGGCATTTAAGTGCCACCCAGGACTTTCGATCACCAAGAAGAAAATTTCAGTGGCCAAGTGGCTTGCATTCATGCCCACCTAAAGCAAAGCCTCATGTAAACTCTCCTTGGTTTGGCAGCAGGAAGTTACTCCTTGCACAGGGCCTCGGCAGAGCTCACTGCAAGGGAAAAGGATATGTCTGAAGCTCAGCCATGCAGAATGTCTGCTACCAGGTGGATTTCCAGGGAAATGTGACATCATTATGCCCTCAGTTGTTCCACAGTGAGACGCAGTGCAGGGGAATAACTCTGGCTCCCTCGCACACATATTTTTGTTAGAGATGATTCCATGAGCTTTGGAGGAAAGAGAGCACACAGAGGTCTCTGGGCCCAAGTCCTGCTCTACTGCTGACTCTGCCAGGTCAGAGCATCTCTTTTGTTCCCCATGTGTAAATGCTACAGTTTGGAGTCAAAGACTGTTTTTGGAACTGATATCCTGGAAGGTTTTAAAAACAGTGATAGGGAGTTATGTTACCCCCCCTCCCCCCCACACACAAAAGGATTGGGAACCAGCTGGCCAGCTAGCCAGAAAGATTTTGGACACTCCTCCCTACTCCCCTGTGTGTGTGTTTGAGCAATGTCGCCTCTTCAGGAAGAGGGATGTTTATTGACAATAGGGCATTATGTATATAATTACCTCAGACCTGGAGAGATGCTTTAGCTCTTCAGAGCACTGGGTGCTTTCCTACAGGACATGGTATTGTACCCTCGTGCAGACATATATGCATACCATACACTCATACGCATTAAATAAATACATTTTCTAGGGGAAAGTTTTATACAAAAATAAAGTTTCTATATTTAAGGCAACTATTGCTTCTATCTCTTTGGGTTTGTGTGTGTGTGTTTGTGTGTATGCGCCCATGTGCACTTGTGGGGAGGTGTCATCCTTGGGTAGTGGGTGCAGGGCAGAGGTGGAGGCACGTTGTTGCACACTGTAGGATGGCAGCTTGATACAGAATTAGGGCACAGGGATGGGGCAATTTTCTGGGTTCTGAGAGCTCTCAGAGTCTCTCCCCTCCCTCTCCATACCCTTCAACCTCAGTCAATACACTGTGTGCCCAACTCATAACACCAGTTGTATTCAGCAGTTCTCAGGATAATCTCAGTTCTGACCAGCACCTGGGAAAGCCCCACAACCACACAGTCATAGTGTCCTCACCTGTAAGGGGCAGCCAATCATTTCTGTCCCTGACAGTGATGTGGAGAATGAAGGTAGAAGCCAGGGACAAGTAGAGAGATGGAGGTAGGCAAGATGGGAGAATCTAGAACATTCTACTTGTTTTTATTCTCCCTGGCAAAGAGGGAAGGTGGAAAGGATATCAGGAAGGGGAGGGGCCAGCTGACAGATTTATCCATCCAGTCATTCAACAAGAGTTTACTGCATCTTTACAATGCAGCAGATGCTGTCTCGGTGCTCAGGATGTAGGGATGCTCAAGAACACAGCTCTTCTGTCTTCTGTTGGGTCGCTAAAAGAATTGTTCCCAGAGATCTATGAGCCTGGGTCTGAGGAATGATAACAGAGTTCTAAGATGTGTTTTTATTTTTTTTAATTAAATTGTTTATTTAACAAGCCTTGTTACTCTGCTCAGAGGCAGCTAGATCAGTGGATCTCAGCCTTCCTAATGCTCTGACCCTTTAATACAGTTCCTCATGTTGTGGTGACCCCACCACCCCCAGCCGTGAAATTATTTTGTTGCTAGTTTATAATTAATTTTGCTACTGTTATGAATCATAATGTAAGTATCTGATATGCAGGATATCTGATATGTGACCCCCCAAAAGGGTCACAACCCACTGATTAAGAACCACTGATCTCCAGGCTCACAAGACCAATTGCAGGCTCCAGCCTGGCATTCAAGGCTCCCCACTGTGTCCCTAACCTTCCCTCTTCTCTGTCAGGGGAGCACAGTCCATTTTGCTGACCAAGGCCCCTGGTCTCTCTGTGTCTATGTATACTGTGTACTATGTACTCCGTGTAGGCTGTCAATTTTCTCTGCTTGGCAAACACACCATGTTCAAATCTCTAGAAGTCCTTTCTTGGGGTTTCTAGCAGCATGGAGTCTCTGTCTCTTGGTCACACCCTTCTTGGTGACCAATATCAGACTGCTTGCCTGGGGCAGCAAAGCTTTGGAAGGCAGTATCTGGGTTGTATCTGATGGAATACCTGACATGTGCTTGCTGTATATAGGATGTCACAGTCCTCAGAGTGTCTAAGTCAGGGTTACTATTGTGATGAAACGCTAAAGGCAAGTTGCAAAGACAAGGGTTTATCTGGCTCACACTTCCACATCATAGTCTCTCATTAAAGAGACTCAGGGCAGGAACTCAAACAGAGCAGGAATCTGGAGGCGGGAGAGCTGATGCAGAAGCCATGGAGAGGTGCTGCTGAAAGGTTTACTCCTCATGCTTGTTGACTCCAGTTTTTTCTTTTAAGAAAATTTGTATTCATTTTACATGCTAACCACAGAGCCCCCTCTCACCCTTCTCCTGCTCCCTGAACCTACCCGCCTGCCCCCACCCATCTCCTCCTCCAAAAGGGTAAGGCAAAGCCTGCTAGATTCAGTTGAAACAGGTCCAAGCCCCTTCCCCCTGCATCAAGGCTGAGTAAGGCATCCCTCTATAGGTAATGGGCTCCAAAAAGCCAACTCATGCACCGGGCATAGATCCTGATCCCACTGCCAGAAGCCACTTAAACAGACCAAGCTACACAACTGCTTCCTGCATGCCTAGTCTGGTCCTATGGAGGCTCCACAGCTGCAGTCTAAGGTTTGTGAGCTCCCACTAGCTTGGTTCAGTTGTCTCTGTAGATTTTCCATCATGATCTTGACACCCACTTCCCTTGCTCATACAATCCCTCTTCCCTCTCTTCCTCTGGACTGGATCACAGCCTGGTGCTTGGCTGTGGATCTCTCCATCTGCTTCCAGCAGTTACTGGATGAAGGCTTTATGATGACAGTTGGGATATTCACCAATCTGATTACCAGGGAAGACCAGCTGAGGCACCCTCTCCACTATTGCTAGTGGTCTACAATGGGGTCATCCTTGTTCATCTTGCTTTCTTACAAAATCTAGGACCACCAGCCCAGAGATGGCACCACCCACAAAGGGCTGGGCCCTCTTTCATCCATCAGTAATTAAGAAGATGCCCTACAATTTGAGGTTCCCTCCCTTGGCTGATTAGTCTGTGTCACATTGATGTAAAACCAGTCAACACATGGAGTGAGTGGTCACTGGCTGAATGGATTTCCCTTTGTTTCTGCCTCATTGTCAACTGGAAGGAAGGAAGCATGCCAGGCAGAAAGGAGTGAGGTGGATTCACTGGGGATCTCAGCTCTGCCACGTCTTAGAATGACCTTAGATGGCTACTTCACCTTCCCATCTCATCTTATCACTATTATGGGAAAAAGACTGGTCTCCCTGGGTTGTTGCTAGGGATAGGAAATTTGGTCAAATACATGGTTCATGGAAGTAACTGTGACAGAGCTAATATTACAGACAACACATTAACATTCCAAAGACATTGAACGTCTACTGATGAGGAATGAGAAAATTAAACATATTTAAAAGGGCTGGAGAAATGGATCAGCAGTTAAGAACACTGGTTGCTCTTCCACAGGTCCTGAGTTCAGTTTCCAGCAACCACATGGAAGTTCACAACCATCTATTATGGGATCTGGTACTCTCTTCTGCCATGCAAGCATACATGCAGATAGAGTACTTATACATAGAACATGTAAGTGAATAAAATTAAAAAGCACTTATAAAATGGAATATTGTATGATAATAAAATCCAATGAAGTACTGACACATAGTATAATGTAGAGGAACTTGAAAGTGCTATGCTAATTGAGAAAGCCAGTCATGTGGACTGCCACCCTGACCCTTAATACAGCCCTAGAGAGGGGAGTGTGGATTAGAAATTACAGAGAATTAAGGAGTCAGAGGGCTGTCAGTGAACAGTATAGCAGCCCCGATTTATTTATCCTGGGCTTTTATACTCCAGCAAAGGGGACGGGCAAGTGCAGATAGGTGTAAACACGTTTTCAATTCTCAAAACGTAAGACATCTGGTAAACATACCTTTGGCCAAAGTATCCTATAATGTAGCTTTTGGGAGGGGGAGATGAACACAAGCTCCATCACCCAGCTGCAATATACTTTAAATCCAGAGTTTTATGGATGAGTTATGTGGGCTATGAATTATACTCAATAGACCTTTCATTTAAGTAAAGATGCTTGGAACCAGGAGGTGGTGACAGGCACATTAATTCCAGCACTTGGGAGGTAGAGGCAGGTGGCTCTTTGTGAGTTCAAGGTCAGTCTGTTCTACAGAGCTAGTTCCAAGACAGAAAAAGCTACAGAAACCCTGTCTCAAAAATAAACAAAACAAAACCAAACAAAAATTGATAAATAAAACGCTTGGGTTTCCTAAGAAATGCAGAGAACACTCCATTTCTGGGAAGCTCTGCAAGAAAGAAGTGAGCGCTCACTTCCTCCCTGGGACTCTATAGAGAACTCCACTCCCTCTCCAGCCTCTTCCTGGAGGTTTTTCACAGACAGAAGGCAGCAACAATGAGTCCCAAGGTTTGAGATGACCAATGACACTTCCAGCATAATCCTGGATTCCAGCCACCAATCTCAGCAGAGGGGCCAGAGGCAACTGGTTTCTCTGTGCCCCCCACTGCCATGAACCTCCACTGGAAACAATACCATGTAGTATGAGGTTTCTGGCCTGGACTTTCAGGCCTAGCCTCAAGGTTTAGCTCGGTACCTTTTCTCAGAGCAGTATAAATGTCCTTTGCATCTCCTAGCAGTCTCTGTGGCATTTCTGCTCTGTTCTTCCTGTTCGTAGAAGTTTTCTTAGTCTGGTAGCCCCGCATACATTTCCTGTCTGCTTTTGGTCAATCGGCGCTTTTTATTAAACTCATAAGCGGCACAGTTATTTACAATGTAACACCATAAATCCACTACAGTACCATTCTTGTGAAATTTAGTTAACAATTGGCTAGGGATTTGTATGATGTTCTTTAAGCCTGTTTTGGCCAGAGAAGTATATGTAATCAGCCCCATTTTATAAGTTGAAAGGCTGATCAAAACTAGTGTTATTAAAGTCACCAAAATATGAATTTAAACAGCTGTTTAAAATGCCATAATAGGGCTATGATTTCCCTTATATTTATCCATCCCATTATTGGGTATTACTTTCCTATACATATTCTTGGGATGCTTTGTCCTCTACTTCTTTCTGTTACCAGCACAGTGATCCCAGATAACCTGGAGTCACAGAACAGACTGAGCAAGCAAGCAGTCCAGAGAGTGTAACAACAGAGCTCAGAAAGTGGCCAGATGTTATCAGGTGTCATGGTAAAACTGTCTTGATGGGAGTTTCTAGAGGAGGTTGTATAGAGACAAAAGGTTCCCAAATAAACGGACAAAAAATAAAAAGGAGACTTTCTAGCAGTCAGACCTCAGTGACTTGTGATGACTTATTCAAACAATCAGAGCCCAACTCCTGATAACCTCTGGTGCCTCACCCCAAGTGATTAGTTTCAGGGTAGCATAGATGTTATTATGACATTTACTGTGTAACAAGATAGTGAGCTGCCCTCTTGAATTCTGTTCACACTCCTACACAAAAGAGGAGAAGGCCAGGTAACTTCTTAACTGCTATAAAAGAGCCCAGTCCCCTCTCAGAGTCTCTCTCTCACCTCTCTGTCTCTGTCTCTGTCTCTGTCTCTGTCTCTCTCTCTCTCCTGCTGCTGTGCAACAAAACAGAATCTGTTCATACTGCACTTCACTTTCCCCAGCTACGGGGGAGATAAAAATTCCAGTAAGTTTTGACACAAGAATGAGAGAGAGCTGGGTATGCTAAGACATGCCTTTAATCCCAGGTGAAGGCAAGCAGATCTCTTGAGTTTGATCAATTACACAGAGAAATCCTGTCTCAAAAAACCACCACTACCACCATCCCCCGGCCCTACCCCTACCTCGCCCCTCCAACAAAACAAAAATGAGAGAGACATTTTGGGAATAAGAAACTCATTCATCTTGGGCTCTGCAATTGGAATCTCCAAGTTTTGGGGCTACAGCGCACAACACCTCCATTTCTTCACTGTAGAGGAGCAACGGGAATCTGTCCTGGGTTGAGAAGCTGTGGCTTCCTGACCTGCTCTGTAGTTAACTTCTGCTACCTTTCTCAGAGGAGAGAATCCACACTAAGTCCCAGGCAGAGTGAGCAAGTCATGAATATGGGTTCTCAGCGGGTGCCAAAGCAAAGACAAGATACAAGAACAGGAGCAAAGGGCTGCTCTGCTGTCTGCACTGGGAACTCTCTCTTCTCCCTACCCACCCTTAGGTCTGAGGTGACCCCCTCCCTGGAATAGACAGCTTTCCTAGATGCTTACCCACAATTCAGTCTGTTTCAACCAGATGCCTTAGAATATGGATAAAGGAGTAACTCTCCATCCTGTTAATTTTTCCAGGTGAAAGTGTACTGGTGCCCTGTACTTCCCAGAGAAGGGTTTAGTGAGAATTGGGCTGAAACCTGCCAAGACCACACATTTTTTTCCTTCCTACTACCTAGTTAATGTGACTATCTTATACCCATTTATCTTCTCTGGTGTTCATGACCTTGTGTTTTAACCAAACAATCACTTTTAGAATTACACTTTTATTTATTTATTGGGTGGGAGGACGGGCGTATGCCAATGGGCTCATGAAAGTCATGTAACTCCTGGGAGTCAGTTCTCTCCTGTGGGGCACTTATCTCTTTCTGTCAAAACCCACTGAGTTATCTTGCCACCCCCTAATATTGTTTAAACTGTAACTTAAAGATGTGCTGTCACAGGGAAGATTCAGCAGTTCAGACTGGACCTGGTACATAGCACAAACCACCAGGCTGGCCACAGGTGTGCCGAGCATGTCTGCAAATGTACATGTATCTGTGGTGACCAGAGGGAAGAGCAGAGGGAGGACATTTCAGTTCTGTTGGACTCTGGGAAGCCACCACCTGAGCCTGGGATGGAAGACCATCCTGGGAGCCTTAGCTCAAGTTTCCTTCTGTCTAAGAAGCGTGCTCTTTCGAGTGCTACAGACTTTTTCATTATCTAAGACCTTAAGCCAAAGTCAATGAAAAATATCAATCTCCATATTCAGTTTTTGTGTATGTCATGTTTGTTTCTCCAGCAGTCAATGTGGAAAATCCAAACGCACAAAAACATCGACAGTTGGGGGAGGCTCTTGATTCCCTAGAGTCTTGGAGGTGGAGAGTAGTGAGCCTGTTCTCACCTTCTCTGGCCAGGCGTCCTTGAGAGTTAAGAAGGCCTCATGGTACATTTATTTCTTGAGAATTGAGTTTATCATGCCTGCTCAGGGAAGAGTGGGAATCAGTGACTCCAGTGAATACGCTGGATCTGCCATACAGTGGATCTACAATTAATGACACCTGTCCTTTATTTAAAAAAAAAATATGATGGAAAGTCACTTTACAAGTTGTCTTTATTAGGGTTTTTATTTCTGTGAGGAGACACCATTTCCATGGCTACTTTTATAAAGGAAAACATTTAATTGTGTGGTTCATCTACAGTTCAGAGGCAGTCCACTATCATCTTAGTGGGGAGCATGGCCATGCAGGCAGACCTGATACTAAGTAGCTGAGATCCCTGCACCTTGAGGGCAACAGGAAATGGTCTGAAAGTCACAATGAGGGAAGCTTGAGCAAGAGACTTCAAAGCCCACCCCCACAGTCACATATTTTCTTCAACAGGCTACATGTACCAACAAGGCCACACCTCCTAATAGGGCCGTTCTCTAAGAGCTTATGAGGGCCAATTACATTCAAACCACAACACAAATATATATAGCATTTACATGTGACACGGTTTTATTTGTTCCACTGCAGTTCCTTTCCCTCTTAGCTCCAATGTTTCCATCTTTTCCAATCTGTTACCTACTCTGGATTGTCATAGGAGGAGGAACAATCATAGCTCTGAGCTTGCAACTGGGAAGAGCAGAATTACAATTCTAAGGGTTGTCAGTCAGGTTCTCAGTGGAAGAACCTGACGTGATTTGTAGTAAGAGGTTTCTGACCTGGACTTTCGGGCCTCTCCTCAAGGCTTTGGTCCCCAGACCCACGACCCTCAGAGACACAGAGACACTTGCAATAATTTTAGGCTAATCGGCCTAATGCCCAGGCATATAACTTGCTAGCTCTCTACCCTTCATCTAACCGATGACTCGTCCTGTTCAGACATGGGGCTCAGTACCTTTTCTCACAGCAGCATGGTTGTCCTCTCCTTCTTCTGGCTTCTCTCTGGCATTCTGCTCTGTGCTTCCTGTTCTCAGAGTGTTCTTAATCTGGTAGCTCTGCCCACACTTCCTGTCTGCCTTTGGTCAATCAACGCTTTTTATTAAACCAGAGGGTGGGACAATTATTTACAATGAAACAACACAATCTTCCACATATCCCCTTTTCTCTTCTTAAAACAAAAAGAACTCCAAATCTGATATTCTTTTCCCCCCTTATCTATAGCAACTTATAAACAACACTGTAAATAAACACAAATATCTATAATCCATGTTTAGGGAATGTGAGTGTCGTTTTCTAGGCTACTTCCTGCTGAATATGGGTGTTGGCAATCCCATAAGAATCTAAAGATAATTGTAGAATTATGCATAAGTATTTAGTGGAGTAGTCTATAAGGCTGGGTCATCTTAGCCAGTCTCCTTGAAATTGTTCTGGATACAGAGCTTGTGAAACTTCACAGAGGTGCTCTGAAGTGCTGAATCATTTGGTTCATTCATTTCCATTGGAAATTTTTCAGGGGGTCTTCCTCTATCAAACTTTATGTTCTTTATCCAGGAATAAATCTACAGCCTCTCATTTTCTCTGGAAATAAAAAGAAAACCTCTCCAAAGTAGAATATCTTTGGATTTCAATTTTAAAGTCAACTCATTTATAAAATATATAGGTTGAATTAATCCAACAGCATTTATAATCAACTGTCTTTTAGCAGCTTTTACTTCATCATTTTCAATCATGAAGGTTAAGGATGAGACAATAACAGACAGTATCCAGACATTCTTTGTATTTTCCATCTTTACATGGCTTATTTATTTATTTATTTATTTATTTATTTATTTATTTATTTATTTATTTATTTATTTATTTATTTATATTTTACTCTATTTCTTTTTTAAAGGCTTTCTCTACCTTTTTCTTTTTCTCCCTCTAAGCCTATGTATATATTTTTCAACACACTTTAAACCACTTAGACTTTTTTTTTTTTAAACTGCCTTTACTGTATATTTATTTCTTAACTTTTTCTGTCTCTGACCACACCTTTGCTTGGCTATAGTGATGACTCTACCCAGATTCTTCTATTTCTTTCTGTTTCTGACCATACCTTTAATCTGCCAGGATTCAAGGTTGGTAGGATTGGTGGATCTTCACCCAGCTCCTAGTCTAATTTCATAGAATTTATCTTTTTAGCCCAGGTACTCTGGGAATCTCAGGGTCCATATAATTACCAAGTAAAGCTTTGCCATTTGCTGCTCATTAACTCTATTTAAGTATTTAGCAGCAGGGCCTCTTTAAAAGACTCACAAGTATTTTGCCTCTAAGGCTGAATCAGGAAGCTTCTCTTCAAAAAACTAAGCCTCAATTTACCTCCGGCAAATAGAGCTGATCCAAGAAAACACCACCACTAGAAAGCCATCTTTGATTCTGTTCCCTTTTGTCCTTATGAACTGTGGTTTTACTTACAAGGCACCAGTCCAAGATTAATATTTATTAAAATATAAATCAACACTCATGATTCAGGTAACAGCTTATAGTGGCACCTGAACAGGGACTGGAGTATCCGAGTGATGGATGATGGATTCCAAGCCAGTCTCACCAGCAGCCAGGAACCAGGAACAACAGAACTCACAGGGTCCCTGTAGTTCCTTATCAATGGGGTTGGCCACACCCCCTCCAGGAGCCCAGGACCCTGAATAAGCGTCTTTGGACCTTATCAGTTGACATCTGAATTCCACCATACCTCCCCCTTTTGTCTAACTAAGAAGGTTCTAAACTAAGACTATATACAATAGGAATTATTATGAGGTAGTATTTAGGAGAGGATAAAGTATAAATTACAACCAAAACCTAACACCTATAAAGTACATCACATATTTTTAGAATATTGGTAGATGGTGGGGTGTATAAATTACTTCAAAAGGTTCATCTGGGAAAGTGAAAATTCAATACCTGAATGTTCCTTTCTAAGGGATAATAGGGCAATAACCTTAAATACCTATTCTTCAACCCTTTCAAGACCTGAGAAGGAAGATGTATCAACTGAAAGTCAGAAGTACATGAAAGTAGTGGTTTCCAAAATTTGGGAGAGAACAGCAACACAGCTACCTGGACAATCACCTCTGGTTTCTGCGCCGTTGGAGCATCCATCATATTGGTTACAGGCCTATGGTATCTGACAGATTCTTTCACAAGCAGGGCAATTTTGGAGGGACTGTCTTATCCTGTCCAGGCAGGTTTCGTCAGTCTCCATCCATCAACTTGTTCATCCAGCTTGGACATCATGTGTGTACTGTCAGCAATCAAGGTAAGGGCAGTTCTTTACCCAACCGGCCATTCTCTGCCAAAAGGACAAACTCCAAAGGAGTATCCTCGATGCTCAACACCATCTTGGGAAAGGAGCAGTGACACCAGGAATGATCGTGTCTCTCGTGGCTGAATTCCAAATGTAAATGCCATATTCTCTGGGTCTATGAAATGGTTGAAGATTCCTGTCTATCTATGATATTCTAACCTGTATCTGAGATGACTGTGACATGGTACCTTCAGTAATGTTGACTGTAATTTTTAATGTCTTAAGGATTAAACCTGGTACCAAAATTAAAATACCTATATAAGGGGTGTATAATCTCTGAACAATGACTTTTAGCATGACTATCAAACATTAGACAGGGGTATATTACCATGTAAAGTGGCAACAGCATTTTAGACATGTATATACATATATATCATCTAAAGAGAGGTATATAAAATACCTTGTGCATATATCATAACTAGTACAATCATACATTGTAGGGGTATTGTGTTGTTTCATGGAAAATAACTGTCCCACCCACTGGTTTAATAAAAAGAGCTGATTGGCCAAAGGCAGGCAGGAAGTGTAGGTGGGGCTTCCAGACTAAAAACTCTGAGAACAGACCGCCAGGCAGAATTCCAGAGAGAAGCCAGAGGAAGCAGAGGACAACCATGCTGTTCTAAGGAAAGGTACCGAGCCACATGGCTGAACAAGAGACATGGGTTAGATAAAGGGTAGAGAGCTAGCAAGTGATATGCCTGGGCCTTTGGCCGATTCAGCCAAAAACTATTGAAAGCACCTGTGTGTCTCTGCGGGTCTGCGGACCTAAACCTTGAGGTTAGGCCCGAAGTCCAGGCCAGAAACCTCATACTACCATGTAAAGTGGCCACAGCATTTTAGACATGTATATACATATGTATCATCTAAAGAGAGGTATATAAAATATCTTGTGCATGTATCATAACTAGTACAATCATACATTATATCTAGTATAGTTAAATGGAGGTAGTAATTGCATAGTGGACATGACAATAAAGTGCAAATATTTTAAACAGAGGTAGAAGCATATATAAAATATAGCAATTACAGATTCAATTTTACATAATAGTTACAAATTCAGATTTATATTGATGTACAAGTTGCTTTAGTTATATAAAGCAATTTCAGATTAAACTTTGTACCAATGTACAAATTATCTCAATTAAACATATACAACGATTTCACATTTGTATCAATATACAAATATCTATGCCAGTGCAAATTGTCTTTAGCTTAGCCCATATATTCAGCTAAAATTGTGTATATGTAGGTAGAACAATCTACCTTTATCTATCCTATCTATTCCCCTTTCTCTTCTTTAAAAGAGAACCTTGAGGCTATATTATTGTTCTGTCCTCCACCCAATTTTAACTTATAACTATTCTAACAGAATAATAATTACCCACAACCCTCAGAGCACAAAACTTATTGGGAAAGAGGGTGCAGTCTTTCATAAGGTTGCTTCCTGCTGACTTAAAGGCGATGGCATCTTTTTGGAATCCTGTTAAAGCTGAAACACTGGTTAGATCTTAATGGACTGACTATGTACATCTATAACCATTCTCAGAATAGTGGTTAACTCCATCTGGAATTCTAATTAGAAGTGTAATGAAGGATAATCATAGAGAGCTATCTTGCAGCCATTTTTGAATAATCTATTTTCCAAAAACAATCATTGATTGGTGCACACCAGGTTCTTGATTTTTCTATTTTTGCCTCTGTCTGTCTGTCTACCTGTCTCTTTCTCTCTCTCTCATACTCTCACTTTTATTCTTGTTTCAATAGTAGGAGTTGTTGTGGTGAGGGCCCCGTCTCGGTTCCAGATTCTTTGTAGATAGCTGATAGGAGGAAATGTTATTTACAATGGAAAACTTAAGCATTGCTGATACTCAAAGAAGATATTCATATTTTCTATGACTTTAGGAGATTGTATGCAGACAGGATGTTTGAAAGGTACAGATACAGAGAGAAACAAGGTTTAAGATGAAGTCACAATAATATTGTTCCCTAAACAGTCTGTCTTCTGTCCCACACCAGGTGGTTTTTCTGATAGGAGACAGAATTCTTCACATTTTCTTTACCAATATGCTTAGATTTAGAGAGGGAGAAAGCCACTTGCTCCCAATCCAAATCCAGCCCTATTAATAGTCAAATTAGGACCACATTTTTTTTGAGGTGTAGATGCAAGATGCAAATCAGTAAGAATTGAGAGATTACCCAGTAGTGCATATGTGTATCAGTTGGTCTCATAGTCCATCGTTTACATTCCTTCATCATCAATCTCTCCTCTATTGCAGGTGAGTAATTATTCAATGTCTAGTCAATGCCTTAAAAACAGTTGTATCCATTTTCCTGTAAAGACAAAATTGAGACCCTGCCCCAGGTTTGTTAAATGTGTTTTCCTTACCATGTATCCATTTGTCATATTAGGGATGAGCAATTACTTCTCCTCCTCAGGAAGGGACTCCTTTTTGAAGCGGACTTTTATTAGTTTTATTGGTACCCATATCTTTTCTTTCCCTATTGAAACAAAAGCAAAACCCCTACCCCATTGAAGCAAGTATCCTGGCTTCCACTCTGAGGTCAACACATCTTTGAAGTAGATGGGTTGATTTATCTCGGAAGATTTCTCTATTACCCAATGTCTCTCAGCTGCTGATGTTCCCTTTTCATCAGCGTTAAGAAAATTTAAAGTCAATAAGGCACTGTGCAACCTCTCCCTGGGTTTTCTCATATCTCTCTTCTGTTTATAAAGCATCTCTTTCAACGTGCGGTGAGATCTCTCCACAACTGCCTGTCCTGTGGGATTGTGTGGTATCCCCGTAATATACTTTATATTATAGTATCTAAAAATCAGTTTCATTTTTCGGGAAACATAAGCTGGAGCATTGTCAGTCTTAATCTGAGTGGGAATTCCCATTATGGCCATGGCTTCCAAAAGGTGAGTAAGTACAGCATCAGCCTTTTCAGAACTCAGGGCAGTCGCCCATTGCATTCCAGAGTAAGTATCGATAGTATGATGTACATATTTCATCTTTCCAAATTCTGGGAAGTGAAACACATCCATTTGCAAGATCTCATTTCTCTGTGTACCCTTAGGATTACTTCCTGCAGGTAAAGATGGTTGGTTATAGAAAGAGCAAGTGTTGCAATTCCTTACTATTTCGTTTGCTTCATTCCAAGTGATGGAAAAACTCTTCTTTAATCCTTTGCTGTTAACATGATGCTTCTCATGAAATACTGTGGCCTCTAGCACGTCTCCTATCAGCAGCCGATCTATTTCATCATACCCTGCGCTAGAGGGCCTGGGAGACCCGTGTGCACCCTGATATGTGTTATGTACATAGGATGTATCATACCTCTGATGATATCCTGTAGTTGTATGAATAGTAAGGTCAAGTCTATATCATCAGGAATGAAGTCAGCAGTTTCAATATGTAAAACAACTCTTTCTGCATATTGAGAGTCAGTAATTACATTGAGAAGCTCTGTGAAATCCAACAACACCATAATAATTGCATATAGTTCTGACTTCTGGACAGAGTTATAAAGGCTCTGAGCCACCTTAATTAAGTCTTCAGACTTGTAGCCAGCCTTTCCTAAATTGTTTGCACCAGTATAAAATTCAGGGGCTCCAGAAATGGGCTTATCTGTACCACATGAGGAAAGATCCAATTAGTTTCTTTTATAAATTGAATTCTCTTGTTTCAAGGATATTTATTATTAATCTCCAGTATGGCAGCAGTACGGCATAGTAATAAAGTATGCTCGTCATAAGTAGTTTGAGCCTTCATATCAGCAAATATGCCTTCACCAAGGATTTGGTCCTGAGAAGCAAAGAAACCCCTAATTTTCCTTGTTGTTCTAAGGTCCTAGCCTCCTCTCTAAACCAGCTTCTCTACTGCAAATTCTGACTTTGGTCCAAGATAGCAGCTGTTTGCTGCATCTAATCAATTGGTAGGATCCGATTTTTTGCTCACCATGAATTTAGAAGCTGCTTTACATTAGTAGAGTGTATACCGTGCATTGATATTGCCTCTTTAAAATCCTTGATGCCTCTCATATGTACTGGCTCATAGCTATACTCTACATATTCTGAGGATCCCCCAAATGCTTTCTTTGTCTGAACAGTAGCTGGGAACAATAGTGGTGGGGAAGGTGGTAGCCCCATCATGCTTACCACCTTAGATAGAGTATCTCCAGTACCATAATATCCCATTGGGGATTGACCTGAACTGTTCTGAGCATAAGATTCATCACTACCCTTTTCCAGTATTGCAATATGGTTCTCCCATTCCTGGATTTTAGATAATACTGGCTTCCATTCTTGGAGTTTAGATACTATTGATTTTTCTAGAGTTTGATTTTTCTGAAGAAGCAGTCCTTCCAAAGACCTCACTGAACCAGCAATTTTCTGATCTACATCATTAACATGATTAATGATTTTCTTGTTCTTGTTATTAATGTAGTCAACAAGTTTCTTGTTTTCATCATTTACATAGAGCCTATATTTTTCTTGTACAGTGTTATCCATATCCAAAAGAGGAAGCCTTATCTGAAAGCTTGTTGTAACCAATTTCCAGAGTATTAATCTTATCTGCCATTTTAGTGTTTGAAATTTCCATATCACATATCCTGGACAGCAACTGTTGATTTACATTTTTTACCTCCTTAACTTCATTCTCTATTTTTGTGTTTGATATTTCCATATCACATATCCTGGACAGCAGTTGTTGATTTTCATATTCTACCTCTTTTATCATTCTCATATTTTGAAACACAAAATAGAGAAACAAGGCAAAAAATAGTAGGACTGGGGTATTGAAACCTTCAAGATGTTCATTCAAAAATTTCTCAATCACCATGGAAAAATATGACCTGAAGTCATTAATGGAATAATTATCAGCCATTACCTCAATTCAGGTGTAATGATGACGTTTGGTCCACAGGTGTCACAGTAGCGTTCAATGCTCTGCTCACAATATGGCAGATGCAGGGACTCTCAGTAGCAGGAGGCTACCTACAGACCCTACGTGGTGTTAAAGGGCCCCAGCAGGCAGCATACAATCCTAAGAAAAAGCAAATTCTCACAAATTAAGACAGGATGTCAATCACAAAATAGAAGGGTTTTTGTTTCCTTTGTTCGCTTGTGCTTGCGCAGAGGAATTTACAGTTGTCCTGGTCACAATCAGAGACCACGTGGGCTGGCTGGGGGGACGGGGGATGCAACCACACTGGGCTTTAAACTTGGCTGCTGGGTGGAGCTGCCACACTGGCAAGGACACTGGATGGGGAACCTCAAGCCTTAAACGACAGCACCGCATGGGCAAAGCAGGCGGGAACTGTGGGGCAAGCGGGAGGGATCTTTAAGTCCACCCACTGGAGTGCAGGTTCCGAAAGCTGAACACTCTGCCTGTCTTCTGCTTTCTAATAGTGTTCAAAACACTAATGGATCCCCTATGCCTGTGGGCTGGTGTGGTCTAGTGGTTAGGATTCGGTGCTCCCACCAATGTGGCCTGGGTTCAAATCTGGGTCAGGGAATAAAAAGAAATAAAAGGAGAGAGAAAGAATGGGGGTTTCTGGCTCAGTCTAGTGGTTAAGGTTCTGTGCTCTCACCATAGCAGACTGGGTTTGATTCCCAGTCAGGGAAAAACAACAACAAAAAAATTAAAGATAAAAAAGAGGGGGAAAGAATGGGCCTTCCAAAGATCCCAACAGCTTTTATCAATGGGGTTGGCCACACCCCGTTCAGGAGCCCGGGACCCTGGATAAGCATCCTCGGATCTTATCAGCTGACACCTGAATCCCACTACAGGACTACAAATGTGTGCCTCGACTCCTGTTTTATATGGTGTTGGGGATAGAACCCAGGGTTTCATGCATGCTACACAAGCATGCTACCAACCATGCCACGTCCCTAGACCCACTTACTTTAAAAAATAGTTTTCTATATTAATAATATATTCATTTTCATGTGGGATTTTATGTTACAGTAAAGTTTTGGCCTCATCTGGCTAGAGGTCTAGACTCACAGACTTGTTGTCTTAGGTCGCTTAGCAGCCTGTCATTGTTTAGGCCCTCAAAAATGACTTAGATACTTGTATTGATTTCATGTTGTTTGGCCTATGGCTTAGGTACATTGTTAGTTATTTTTAATCTGAACTCATTTTTATTAATCTGTCTTGTCATATGGTCCTTGGCTCATTTGTGTTTTTTATATGTTGTTCTTTTGGGCATCTGCGTCGATCTACCTCTGACTCTATTTCCTTTTTTGTATCGATGTTTGATTTTTTTGCCTACCTTTATGGTATCTGCCATGGCCAAAACAGCTCCTTTATTTACAGATTGATATTCACAACATAGAGAAAGACATTCCCACATCACCAGTTTTATGTATTAATAATATATTCATTTTCATGTGAGATTCTAGATATTCATTTTGCCTTAAAATTAAGTCCAACCCCATTTTACCAAAAGGGTGATTCTCATAATTGGTGTGATATGGAATGAAATCACAAGGTCAAAGCATGCATAGGAGCTCAGCCTACTGAGCAAATACAGTCCATTGTTTATTCACTGACAATGATACCTGAAGCATTTGTGAGTGAACTGGGCAGGAAAAGGATAGTCATTGCACCTGTACAACCATGGCCAATGCTATATGCAGAACACAGTACCCTGGAGCCTCCTCCTGCCATATCTTTGGCATCCTTTAAAGAGACTTCTATGGAGCAGGTGTCACACAACCAACTAAGGGAACAATTTCTGAGAAACAAGGAAAAAAAAATCTACCTAACTCTCAGCCTGGAGTCCAGAACGTAGTAAATGCCTAGCAAATGGTGTGGGAGTATCTTGTCATATTCATGCATTTATTTATTCACTCATTATGTTAGCGCTGGAATCCTACTCTGGGCTTCCCATGTGCTAGGCATCTACTCTACCACAGAGTTATGGTCCCAACCTCTCAGAATCTTTATTATTAATATTAAAACAAGAGCAGTAGGGCTGTGCCACAGCAAAAGATGGTACCCATGAGGGCTTGTGGTGACAGCTCTGCTTCAGCTCGTCTCACCCACCACAGAGCCAAGTGCATACAAGTTTTGAAGCTCTTACACCAAGTATAAAATCAACACCTGACATGACACAATGTTGTATGAACCGAAATGTGTTTCTGTCTCTTTTTTAGCTTACAGAGTAACTAACCTTGAGCAAATAGGTCCCCTTCTCTGACTTATTCAAAAACTCACAAATCTTCTTTTGCTTTCCCAGGACCCTGGGCCCATATAGAGTTGGAAAAATTCTGAAAGAAAAGGGCTCAGGCCATTGAGTCCTTTTGTCTTGCTGATCTCCCTGGTGATACTAAAGCAGTTCTTCCCCATCTTCAGCTGGGAGTCTTTGCCTCCAGATGGGTTGAGTTTTATGCCCCAAGGGGAAGTCAAGAGTAAAAGAAGTCGGTCAAGACTTCCAATCATGGAAACTATGTATAAAGGGGCTGGCTTTGGAGCTAAGAAAGTCAAATGTCAGCATTGGGAACATCCAGATGTTCTGTCTGAGCAAGTTTTTCATCCATGTACAACTTCTCTGAGCCTGTCTCTGCATGGCAGAGGTAATGATGACAAATGGTATGGTGATCTATGCAAGGCATTTACCACAGTGGGTGAGTAGTGAGTGCTCAATAATTAAAACAACTTGCACATGTTCTCTCTCTCTCTCTCTCTCTCTCTCTCTCTCTCTCTCTCTCTCACACACACACACACACACTCACATACACACACATCACCCTGTGTCCCAGATTTCCAGACCTCGCTGAGAGTCAGACTCCTTATGAAGAGTTTAATATTGAATTTTCTCCAAAGCAGAGCCTGAGCTAAGGATTTGCGTACACACTTGTAATTAATTTGGAGAAGTGCAAAAACATTGCCAGAGGAAGAGAGGATTCATCTTTGGAGAGACAATAAAACATGTGCTGTAAGGCCAGCCACCTTAATAGATAATGGAGAGATGGTGCCTAGTGCCTGCTTTGTGTTTGCTCCACTTAATAGCCGTGATGGCAAATATTGGTTGTTAACTTGGTAGGCTCTACAGTTACCTAGGAGACATGCTTTGGTCATGCCTAGGAGGGATTATCTTGACTAGGTTAACTGAGGTGGGACGACCCAGCATTCCCTGGGTTTAAATCCCTGAGCACATGAACATTCATCCTACTACTTCCTAACTATGGATACAACATAACAACCTGCCTTGAGCCCCTCTGCCAGGATTTCCCTACCATAATAGACAGTATCCTTGACCTGTAAACTCAAATAAGCTGTCTCCCTGAGTCAGACATTTTGTCACAGCAACAGAAAAAGCAGCTGATCCAGTGTGTGTGTGTTGCGGGGGGTGGGGGCTTCACATGTCTGGAAGCTGTTGGCAGGGTCCTGACAATACCTGCTACACAGATGCTATGTAATCCAGTCTTCCATAGGCATTGTAAAGCCACCTGCACACATTTCTCTATTGTCAGAATGCTCCATAAACACCATTGCACCATCTTTCCTTTATGGCTTCTTCATGGCATAGAGGGGAACAAGATGAAAAGGCAGAAAGCTCAGAATGAGACTGGGCTACCAATCAAACCAGGACAAGAGGAATCTATTTCAGTAAAATGGTTTTATTGTAGGGAAGTGAATGAAGGGGACATCTGGCGGGAAAGGAGAGGCGGTTACCCAATAGAGGATGGATTTGAACTCCTGGCTGGGACCAGCTCAGTATGAACAGATGAAAGGAAGTCTCTGCAAACAACAAGATCGACGCCAGTGGCCTCCTGTGAAGGGAGAGTAGGAGAACTGAGCCCTTTGTCTACTCTCGCACCACACTAGGAAGATTGTAGTTCCCACCAGCTCTGGATCCCAACTAGAAACTTCTCCCTGAGCAGCCTGCTCACTTCTCAGCATTCTTCCTTGACTTTCCCTGGCCTTCCCTTTACTGATAAGGAGCCAGTCTCACCTTGAGTACACATGGTCACGCAACTGCCCCCACCACAGTTGGGCTGGCCAGGAGCCCAATACGAAAAGTTCCAACAGCTTCCATCAACCCATTGAAAGCGTTTGCAGTGACCCTAGAGAAGGTAGGAGGCAAAGGGATACAGTGGGAGGGCGGGAGACGGATGAAGCCAGCAATATCCCTCTTAACCCCTAAGGTCCTTGATCACAGGGCCAAAATGTAGACTGACCAGCTGAACTATTGGCCCACAGTGGTCATCACCACCCCCACTCTATGGATCTCTGACATGATCATCTTTATATCATGAACCAGAAATGGGGCAGAGGAAACCATGAGCCACCTACCCCTCCCTAGACCACAAAGACAGAGGAGCTGGGAGGAACGTGGAACCCAAACCTGATTCTAAATCCTAAGTGGCATCTCAGTGTCTTGTCTGAGTGGCCTTCTGCCCCAGCTCTTTATGAAACAGTAAAGTGAAAATATAGACACAGCAAGGTTGATCCTGGATGGGGTCAAAAGGTACTCCCATGTAGTTCTGGTATCCCTCTTACCCAGCCTGTGACCCTGCCTCCAATCCAGACTTGAGCCTGATTGAGTCCCCTGAGATAGCACTGGATATGAAGGTTGACACTGATGCTGTGGATGGAGGCAAGGGTGCCCCTGTAGCATCTCCGGCACACTGACTGCAGAAGCAAACAAAGGAGAAAAAAGGGAATGAATGCCTCTCACCCTCTTGGCAGGACTTCCCATGGCCACAGTCATGGTCTCTAAGCCTTCAAAATCCATTGCCTCCCTCCCTCTGTCCTTTCTCCCTACCCTCTTTCCCCTTCCTCTATAACCATAGCCGTAAGAACACAGTAGAGCTAAGGAAAGCATGTTTCCACATAACCCTCTCCCCACCCAGCATCTCTGAAGCTTCATCCCCTGTGGATGCCTCCCCTCCCCTGCCCAGCCCTCAATAAGAGCAAGCATTAAAGCTGGGGGAAATGGGGACTTGTCTCCTGCCTGTCCCTGCTCCCAGCCTCAGCCACAGACCACATACCTGAGCAGTTTCAAATGTGCTACACGACCTCACCAGGAGGTACCGACACGTCTTACATCCAGAGTTGCCCACCAGGCTAATTGTGTCCTCTTCCTTGGGGCACTGAATGTTCTCATCTGTCACATTATTGTCTGAGATAGCTCCCTCATAGCCAGGATTCCCTTCAATTCCAGAACATTCCTCTTCCTCCAGTGGTATTAACTCCTCCGCAGGAGGACATTCTTCTACTTCTGGTCTTGGCATCCCCACATCCTTAGGCAAGCTCTCATCTCTCGAAGGGCTTTTGACGTCAAGTGTTTCAGACCCTGGCAAGTAGAAAAAGCAAATGTCCTACCTTCACACTTTCCCCTATGCTCCCTAGAACTGTGGGCATCACCTGCCCACTCCCTGAACACCAGTGTGCAAAACCCTGCCTGAAAGAAAGGAACATACACCCACCACTCCATGAGGAGATACCCCATTTCACACATGAGATCAAGATGGCTAAGAGTAGCTTAGAATCCAGCTTTTGTGTGTCTGGGGCCTGCACTAAGCGGCTACCACCTTTATTTCTTTGTTTGTGAAGCTGGTATATGATCCTAGGTACTTCATGTGGGTTCTCTGGGAATTAAAAGGCATAAGACACAGAAAAACAGCCAGTAAACCAAAACTAAAAAGCCATTATTATTTTGAACAGATTGGAATTATGTAGAAAGGACAAAATTGTAAATGTCAGAACAGAATCAAGGCTACAGACATAACAGAAGTACTTTGGAGTCTTTCAGAGTCCCCGTACCCCTAGTGTACAGGCATTCTGATCTTGGGAATGATCAGTGATGGTGCTGACTATGTGATTCAGACCCTGACTATTACATACAAGAAGAAAAGGCTGAAAACACCAAAGACTCACTCAGATGGAAAGCAGTCGCTCCCCCGACAAGAAGAGCCAGAAGTAGAAGAAATTTCATCTTGGTTTTGTCCTGAAAAAGAGAACACAGACGTTTAACACATATACACACACTCCACAACCAGACCATTTTGGGCCCGTTGGGGGGGCGGAAGAAAAGGAAGGTAAGAATTCAGATGAGCCAGAAGAGAAGGCTGAGTCCAGTCTGCTGTTCCGAGGAACTCTTTTGTTTCCTTTGATATGACAAACTTTCGTGTAGCCTAGGTATCCTGGAACTCAATATGTAGCTGAAGATGGAACAGAATTCCTCATTACCCTGCCTCTGCTTCCCAAGTGCTGAAATTCTAGGCATGTACCATCACATCTGGCTTATGTTTTGTTGAGGATTGAACCCAGGGCTTGGTGCATGCCAGGCAGATGCTTTACCAACTGAGACCCAGCCCCGGGTCCAGGAAGCCGTTTCTGAACAAAATGAAGCATACCATAAGGAGCAGCTCAGCCTAGATTTCCTGTAAGCCTGTAAGTAAAATGAATTGTTATTTTATTTCTCCATTTATGTGCATGAATGAGCTTGTCAGTGTCTTCAACATGAGTGAGAGGAGAAGCAATGATGGCTGACCTTGCTAGGAAAACAGCACTTAAATCCTGTGTCCCTTCCCCAGAGCTGTGTCTGATTCGGTGTTGCTCATCACACTGGCACCAGCAGAAGCTTAAAGCCACATAAAGCCCCACCAGCCTTCTAGAGCTAGGCCAGGGACCTCCCCAGAAGCTGGACATCCCCAGTAGAGAAAATACTTACAGGCAGGCCTTCCTGAGTCGAGTCAAGCTTGCCAAGCTCGATCCTCCCTTACCCCATCTCACAGTGACATTTATAGACACCTTGAGGGAAGTTCCCTGGGCTTGCTTCAGTCAGAGGGGGATGGTGGGCTGATAAGAACACTTTCTTCACTTCTTTGATGAGTCCATTCCTTAGCCACTACAGGGGTGGTGTGTGTGTGGGGGGGGAGCTTGAGCTCTTGGTCTGAGCTAAGACTCTTGGTTTCTGACTCTCCATGGAAAGTTTCTCCCAATTCATGGCTTTCCTACTGTACGTAAGGCATTGGGGAAGCATGCCTATTATCTGTTAGAGTTTAAAATTTCCTTTTGATCAGTTTCTGTCTTTGTAGACCATCATTTTAGACAGAGGAGCACCTGTATATAGGAAAACTTTTACAAAGTTCTTTATTGGTTGATTGTGCGATCAAAACAACTGGGCTACCCACCCATGGAAGGTGAAGGTGACTAAAATGTACCATGTGTGTTCTAGGGAACCTCCTGTATATGCACCTGTGCCTCTGAGCCTGAGGAGCTGTGTGCATGTCTCACTTCAGGAAGAGAGCATAGACAGGAAGCATCTGAGGGCTTTTGTTTGCGTTGTCTGTCTGTTCATTGCCTCTGTTTCCCTCTTTGTTTTTCACTTTTTGTTTTTGAGACAAGGTCTTGCCATGTGGTCCTGCCTAGCCTGGTACTATCTAGCTCAGGCTATCCTCAAACTGATGGCAATCTTCCTGTCTCAGCTTCTTTAGTGCTGAGACTGGAGGCATGTGCTACCATTACACCCCAGCAAGAAGAAAATATTCAGTGTGAAAAGACAGCTTTACAAGGAGAAACCTTGGGCAGTTCCTTCCTGTGAGTTTTCATAGAGACCATATTTAGATGCACAAAGAATTCACACCTGCCTGATGACCTTGATAGGCTCCAAGAGTGAGAAGGAGGGAGCTGATTCTTATTTATTGTTCTACATTTCTCCAGGGATTACGATCTATGTGTGCAAATCTATAAGTTGAAGAGAGACTGTATTAATGGTACTTTTGAAACATGTCAGACCTTCTCTGTGATATTCTGAATGGTTAGGTTTTTTTAGAGTGGACAGCAGATACCTGCCTTTAATGTGTCCCGGTTATAGGTGTGAAAATGGGCCTGGAAATTATTGATCTGAGTAGCTCAGTGAACAGGAAGTAGTCTCGTGCACCCAACTACTCACCCTCAGAAGGAGATCCCTTAGTTGGCCAACCTACCACCTTCGTAATCATAAATTTTACTGTATCTGTTTTAATCCAGTGTGTGAAATATTGTCTCATTTAATCTTTCTGAGCACTACATGCATATACATCTGTGTGCACATGTGTGTGGTCCACCTTACTTTTTGAATCAAGGTCTCTCACTGAAGCTGGCACTCACTGGTAGGCTAGACTGTCAGGCTTGCAAGCTCTCAGGAACGGAGTCCACATGCCTCTCTCCTGCGCGGCACCGGAGGTCTATGTGTGCTCATTTGGTTTTGCTTTGCTTTGTCACTAAGCTCATCCAATTGTATGTTCCCATAGCTGTGCTACAACTATGGGTCATCATCCCAGCCGTAATCCTTAAAAAAAAAAAAAAAAGTGTGGGAAGGAGTAAGCTAATGATTATCCCTTGATCTATGTATTCACACATTCACACATCCACATATCTACACATACAAACATATATACACTCAGACACATTAAGAAAGGTCTGGCAGAAACCAACATCTACATCATTGCCAAGGGCATAAATTAGATTGACTGATATCAGTTCAAAGAGTATAAATCAGAATGATACCCAGGATGAAAGGGAGGGAGGTGCTTTCCCAAACGCCTTGAGCAGAACATTCTCTTCCTGAATCACAAGCTACAGTGTAATCAATTGGCTTGTGATCTTCACAAACATGCACAAAACAGGAGGGTGTGGAGGCATGTGTTGTCCAGCAAGAGCATTGGATGACCAGCATCAAACCCAGACTTGCCTCCTTTCCCAAGAAGCATTTGATCCTTGCAGGGTCCTATGACTTAGGAGTTCCCATTTCAGGCCTCAAAATGACTGAAGAACTTAGATGGCATTGGGAAGAACTAAATGTCCCAAAGCAGACCCAGTCCCCATCTGGACATCAGTACTCCCATGAAGAGCCTTTGCAGATCACCCTGGCATTTAGCTTCACAATATGCTCTAGAGCATGTTATACCTTATCACCCCCCAACCCAGTGTCAGAAAGCAAGCTCTGTGCTGATACAATGTGGGCTATTGCCCTAGGTGAACATGTGTGTACCAGACACTGTATAAAAGTCACTTTAGTCACCATGGTCAACAGCAAGCACCTGTTCTATCTCCCTTCCACACTCATCCCCCTGAGGAACAGAAGCTTAAAAGTAGAAAACTGTTTCTCCAAATGCTTGGTCACATTTTATATTAATCAGCATCATCAGCATGCTCTACATTTTCATAACCAGAAAATTTTTTAACCTGAAAACGGAATAATGTCCAAGGAGCCATGAAGCCTTCATAGATAATTCATGTATGATGTTCCTAGAGCAAGGATCCAAATAAATAGTGAAGGTTTTTATGGCCTACCAGAAGTCTATTGAATGACTTCTCCTTTAAGAACCAGAAATGACTTCCCAGGCTCCTGTGCTGGAGGGAATCATGTGATGCTCTCTAAGAATCTTTACCATTCTCATTCCCCAGTCTGTCTACTCTACAAAACCTTTGGGACTAGTGATGTGGACTTTCTTCCTGTGATCACGTTATATATTCTACAACAGAACTAATTTTAAGATTGGGATAGGGAAGGAAGAGTGGTTTAGTGGTGCCCAGCATTCATGAGGCCATGGGTTCAATTCCCAGCACGGAGGGATGGAAGGAGACAGGGAAGGAGGAAGAGGAAGAGAGGAGACAAAGGAAGAAGAGGAAAACCAGATGGGAGGAGAGAGGAAACAAGAGGAAAGAGGGAGGGAAGAAGGACCAGAAAGAAGGGAATGGATACATGGAGTAAATCTGCCAATCAAATGAATCCTTAAAAGCAACTGGGCTTTTCTGAAGTCACAGATCCCAAGTGTGTTAAGATATTAAGCCCAGTGAACCTATTGCTGGCTTTTAGAGCAGAGGACACCATGGCAAGGGACATGGGCAGGCTTGAGGAACTAACAGAGGCCCCTTCTTAGAGCCAATAAGAAATCAGGAACCTCAGTGCCGTACCCACAAGAAACAGAGTTCTGCCACAACCTCATTAGCTCAGAAATGTGGTCAAGCAACATTTTAATTTCAGCCTTAGGAATCCCCAAACAGAAACCCCAGGGATACCGTGCTCATATCTCTGATCTACCGAACTGTGCTGATAAATGCTTGTGGCCTGATATTGCCAAATGTGTGGCAATATCTCTTGTGGCACAGAGGACTAAGAGCCTTGGGCTCATCTCCCTGACAGCTGGTGCACTTGGTGTAGAGAGTGGCATAGATAAGTGTCCCAAGAAATGAGCCTGAGGACCTGCTAGTATAGAACTCAGAAGAGCAGCCAATAGACAGAGGGTGAGTCCCTTCAGACCATAAAAAGACCATAAGTAATCTCTTATAGACTCAAGTTCTGCTCAGTTGGACTCCCAGACCTATAAAAAAAAGATGAAATTTGATCGACTGCCTACTGGCTGGGCTTGGCCAACATTCTTGTGGGACAGATAACAGGTGGTGAAAGAGCCAACACAATCCCAGGGCCAAGTGGCCCAAGAGAGAGATAGCCGTTGCTCTGTGAAACCATTTGTGACAACAGCTTCCCTGGCACTTGCTCATGTAGATGACCCAACTCTTGTTATAGATGAAGATTCCCACATTCCAGAGCTGGAAGGGCCCTGAAACATGAGCTAGTCCAACCTCCCAGTATGTGATGTGGAAAGACCAGGTATCCTGATTCCTTCCTATTTCCTCTCTTCAGCTGCAGCATCACAGGCCCAAGCACCACACTTGATGAAAAACAAAACCTGTCATCCCCACACTTCCCATAAGTCTCTCTGCTTACAAGTAAATAACCACTTGCAAGGCTGTTCACTAACAGGGTCCTCTCCACTGATCCAACTTCAATAGAGTGATAGACCCTCATTGTATTTCCCAGCTTCTCTGACCAAGCTAAAGCCTCTGTACTTATTCTATCTCATCTGATAGGTCCCAACCAATGGTTGCCTGCTCATAGAAGCCTTCTCTAAGCACCATCTAGACAAGCACACATGGTTACTTTGATCCACATCATGCTATTTCTTTTTGTATTTTAGTTTCACTTTTGAGATTATAATTACATTTTCCCTTTCCATTTCCTCCTTCTAAATCTCCTGCCTGCTCTCCTTCAAATGCATGGCCCTAAAAAACAAACAAAAAAACCTGTTATTGCATGTGTGTGTGTTCCTAAATATAACCTGTTCAATCTGTATAATGTGACTCCTAAGTACATTTTGGGGGCTGCAGCTAGCCCTGCACAACTAATTTGTGTGCTCTTCCCTGAGGAAGGCCATCTCTCCTGCTTTCAGTTTCTGGAAATTGCCTATAGTTCTTTGTGTAGGGCAGAGGCTCTGGGGCTTTCCCCTGTCTATTTTGACACACCCATTGCTGCCATCTTTGTTCAACTCACATATGAGCATTCGTGTCGATGAGACTTTACAGGTATAGATTCTGACGTTATCAGGAGACAAAACCTCACTGCTAACTCCCTGACCCTCTGGCTCTTATGATCTTTCTGCCCACCCTTCCTCACTGTCCCCCTGACCTTAGGTGTGAGTGTTTTGTAGATGTGTTCATTGGGACTGGCCTCCACAACTCTGTATTTTGGTTGGTTATGGTTTGTCTGTAGTGGTCTCTGTCTGTTGCTTTCTATTGGCTCCTTTCTATGATATACAAAACTCATCATCTCCACACTTCCCATAAGTCTCTCTGCTTTCAAGTAAATAACCTGATCTCATTGCCGCCACTTACATCAATTTCCTTCTCTATTCCCCTTTCTGTTGGCCCCAGCCTCCCATCCTGGCAACGATCCTGTTTTACTTTTCTGGGGTTGTAGTTACTGCAGAGTGTGAACTCAATTCTGAAGACTTGAAGCTAGGATTCTCCGATGAGAAAGTACATGTAACATTTTTCTTTCTGGGTCTGGCTTACTCCATGTAATAGGATCTCTTCTGGTTCCTTCCATTTACTTTAAAGGTTCATGATTGCATTTTTCTTTAAAGATAGGATAATGAACATCCCCTACCATATTCATGTACCACCTTTCCATTATCCATTTAGCAGATGTAGGGCATGTAGATTGTATGCATTTCCTAGCTATTGTAAAGAGAGTATTAGTAAACATGGTGGAGCAAGTGTCTGTGGAGTAGAATGTTGGGTCCTTTGGGCATATGCCAGGGAGTGGTATATCTGGGCACACAGTAGGTTTATTTTTACCTTTTTGAGAATTCTCCATACTGATTTCCATAGTGGCTGCACCAGTTTGTTATCTTTCTAACAGTAAATGAATTTTTCTTCTCCCTAGAACCTCCCAGCATTTGGTTTTTACTGTTATGTTGGTCTTTGACATTCCAACTGCGGTAAGATGAAATTTCAAAGTTGTTTTGACTAATTACTGGGGACAGTAAACATGTTTGAGATTTTAAAGCCTTTTTTATTATTATTACTCTCTACTCAGATTCCAAACCCATTTTTTGAATGGGCGTTCATTCTTTGACTCAGTATTTTGAGTTCTTTGTATATTCTGTATAATAGTCTTCTGTCAGATGTACAATCTGTAGGCTTCCTCTTCACCTAGCTGATTGTTTCATTCGCTGTACAGATGAGTTTTAGTTTCATGAAGTTCCACTTGTTTATTTTTGGCTTTAATTATTCAGCAAATTGAGTCCTGGTCAGAAGGTCCTCTCCTATATTTTTATCAATGTTTCATGTTTTGTGTGTACGTCTTTGATCAGTTTGGAGTTCGTTTTTCTGTAAGGTGGTAGATGCAAGCCTAATGTTATTCTACTGCATGTGACCACCCAGTTTTCCCACCACTGTTTGTTGAAGACCTTTCCCTTCTTCCTTGTCAAATATTAAGTGGCTGAAGTTGCATATATTCATCTTTGGGTCTTTGTCTGAGTTCCATTGGTCCCCATGTGTGTTTTTGTGCAGGTCTGTATTTCTTACTATGGTTCTGTGATATATCTTAAGATCTGGAAGTGTAGTTCCTCCAGATTTTTGCTCAGGATTGTTCTTTTGATATTCCACATGAATTTTTAGACAATTTTCTGTTTTGGTTGGGTTTAGTTTGGTTTGTATTTTTCTGTTTCTGTGAAGAATGAGGTGGGGATTTTGACTGATAATTCAGTCTGTAAATGACTTTTGGTAGAATGGTTATTTTTACCATTCCATAAACATGGGATACCATTTCCATTTTCTAGTGTCTTTCTCTGTCTCTTTCTTTAGAGGTTTACAGTTCCATTAAAGAGGTCATTTCCATCCTTGGTTCAGATTATTTCTAGATGTTTTATTTTCTTTGAGGCTGTTATGAACTCAAATGCTTCCATGATCTCCTTCACTGTATGCTTGTTGGCGGTGTACAGAAAATCTACTGATTTCCATGAGTTGATCCTGAGTCATGTCACATTGTTTATCATTTTAGAACTTTTCCAGTAGAAGTTTGGGGATCTCTAGTGTATAGTAACATACTATCTTCAAATGACAGTTTGAATTATTCTTTCCCTATTTATATCCTTTAAATTACTTATCTTACTGCATCAGCTGATGTTTCTAGCACAATATTAAAAAGGTTTGAGGATAGTAGGCATCCCTGCTTGTTCCAGACTTCAGTGGGTCTTGTACTTTTCTTCTTTCTCTGGGTTTAGTAGCTTGTTTATTATGTGGTGAGCAGACTTTTTTGGGGGGGGGTCAAGTCTATTTGGTGTTCTGTAAGCTTCTTGTATCTTTATAGGCATTTCCTTCTTTAGATTGGGAAAGTTTTCTTCTATGATTTTGTTGAATATATTTTCTGTGCCTTAGAGCTGGTGTTCTTCTCTTTCTTTAATTCCAATTATTCCCAGGTTTGGTCTTTTCATGGTATCCCAGATTTCCTGGATGTTTTGTGCTATGACTTTTTTGGTTTTAGTGTTTTAACTGCCATATCTGTTTCCACTATTGAATCTTCCACTCAAGAGATTCTTTCTTCCATCTCTTGCATTTTGTTGGTTATGCTGCATCTGTGGTTCTGGTTTGTTTCTTTAGGGTTTTTATTTGCAGCTATATCTCGGTTTGTGCCTTTTTTATTGCTTCTACTCCGGTTTTTAAATCTCAGAATGTTCATTTTAACTTTTTGTTTTCTTTTTCTTGATTTTATTTTCTTTCAGGGATTTGTTAATCTCCATTTTCTTGTTTGTACTTTCTTCTATTTCTTTAAGGGAATTTTATATCCTCTTTTATGGCTTCTATTATCATCATAATGTTGTTTTTAAGGTCATTTCCTTCTGCTTCTTCTGCATTGCCATGTTCAGGTCTTGATGTTGTAGAACTACCGGATTCTTCTGGTGGTGTCATGTTGATCTATGTTGTCATATGTACTCTTGCACTGGCATCTGCCCATTGCTTCCTTGTCTCATTTTTAGTCTGCTGTGAGCCAGGGGTCAGTTGGTTTCTGGTTGTTGCTGAGGTCACTGTTGGTGAGCTGTGGGCCAGGACTCTGTGGGTTTTTGGTTGTCGCAGAGGTCACTAAAGTCACCATGTGATGGCGTGGGTTGGGAATGGGGGAAGGTTTTGGTTCTAGAGTGTCAAGAGGGCTGGATTTTGCTGGAAGTTTGGGCTCAGAAGGGGATTTCTCTGATGGTTTGGATTTAGGGCAGAGCTGGGTGGAGGTGATGTGCCCTGGGCCAGATTTCAGAGACTGTGGTCTGTGCTTGGCCTGGGTAAGGTGCCACTCACCTCTTGATCTGCTGTGGGGAAGAGGACTGTTGGTTTCTGGTTTGGGGAAGTTTTTTTCAATGACAATGTTGAAGAGCTTGTCTATACCATTTGACTTGGGATTCTCATCTATGCCTGGTATTCAGAAGTTTAATTTTTTCACAGTTCCTACATTTCCTATGTGTCTCTTTCCTGTGCTTTTACTTTTAATTCATCTTGCTTGCTTATTTGGTCTAGACCCTCTACTTTATCTTTGAGAGCTGATATGCTGTCTTATGCTTGGCCCATCCTATTTCTAAGGCTTTCCTTTGAGTTTTCTAGTTGAGTTCTTGGGGTTTTTTTTTTCCTTTTTTTATTTATTTTTCTCTCATACATTAAATCCGCACTGCAGTTTTCCCTTGTCCCTGTCCCCTCCAGCTCCCCTCTCCCCTAGATTTACTCCTCTTCCAGTTCTCTTCAGAAAAGAGCAGAACTTCCAGGGATATCAGCTAAACATGGCTGTGGTAGTTAGAATGTAATTGGCCTCCATAATTTCATAATCTCATAAAGTATAGCACCATTAAGAAATGTGGCTTTGTTGGAGTGGTTATGACCTTGTTGGAGTAAGTGTGTTAATGTGGAGGCAGACTTTGAGGTTTCATTTACTCAGGGCTGCTCCCCAGTGTGTCAGTCGACTTCCTGTTGCCTACAAGATGTAGGACACAAGGCTGTTTCTCCAGCAACATACCTGCCTGCATGCTGCCGTGCTCCCTGCCATGATGCATGAATCCTCTGAACTGTAAGTGAGCCCCATCAATCAAATATTTTCTTTATAAGAGTTGCCATGGTCGTGGTGTCTCTTCACAATAGTAAACCTAACTAAGATAATGGCCTAACAAGTTATAATAAGACTAAGCACAAACCCTTGAATCAAGGCTGAATGAAGCAAACCAATATAGAAGGGGTAAGGGTCCCAAGAACAGGCAAAAAAGTCAGACACCCCCCACACACTCCCACTGTTAAGAGTCCCAGAAGAACACCAAGCTAAACAACCATAGCATATTTGCAGAAGACCTAGCTCAAACCCATATAGGTTCCATGATTGCTGCTTCACTCTCTGTGACCCTCTATGGGCAATTCTTAGCTGAATCTGTGGGCTGTGTTCTCGACCTCTCTGACTCCTACAGTTCTTCCTCCCTCCACTCTGTGGGGTTCCCTGAGTTCTACCTAATGTTTGGCTGTGGGTCTCTGTGTCTATTCCCATCAGCTTCTGCATGAGGCCTCTCTGCTGATGATTGGGTTAGGCTCTAGTCAATGAGTGCAGCAGAGTATCATTAAGAATGATTTCATTGCCTTTGCTTTTTCTTTTTAGCCAGTTGTGTTTGGTTCTACCCTAGGACTCTGGGCTATACAGGCAGTGTCAGATATGGGCTCCCTCTCATGGTGAGGGCCTCAAGTTGGACCAGTCACTAGTTGGCCACTCCCACAAGTTCTGTGATACCATTATCCAAGCACATGTAGCAGGCATAAAATACTGTGGGCAGTAGGTTTTGTGGCTGGATTGATGTCCCAGTCTCACCATGGGAAGTCTGGCCTGGTTACAGAAGATGGCCAGTTCAGGTTCCATATCCCCCATTACTAGAAATCTTCTCTAGGGTCTCCCTCGTAGATTCCAGGGAGTTTTCAATACACTAGGTTTCCATACCACTCCCCAAGTGCTTCCCAGTTCCAGTCATTTCTCACACTACTCTCTCCCTCCATCTAGTCTACTCTATGTCCCCTTTCCAAGGAGATCCATGCATTCTCCCTGGTACCTTCCTTGCTATTCAGCCTTTCTGGCTCTGTGGATTGCAGCACAGTTATCCTTTCTTAACAGCTAATATCCACTTATGAGTGGATGCATACCATGTTTGCCTGTCTGGGTCTGGGATAGTTACCTCACTTGGGATAATTTTTTATTCTAGTTCCATCCATTTGCCTGAAAATTTCATGATGTCTTTTTGCTTTTTTTCAAGACAGGGTTTCTCTGTGTAGCCTTGGCAGTCCTGGGACTTGCTCTCTAGATCAGGGTGGCATTGAACTCAAAGACTCCCCCACCTCTGTCTCTGTAGTGCTGGTTTAAAGATGTGCACCAACACCACCCAGCTATGATGTCATTTTTTAATAGCTGAGTAATACCCTATTATGTTAATGTACCACATTTTCTTTTTCCATTCTTTGCTTGAGAGACATCTAAATTGTTTCCAGGTTCTGGTTATTATGAATAAAGCTGCTATGAACATAGTTGAAAAAGCGACCTTGTGGTAGGGTAGAGCATTCTTTGGGTATATGCTCAAGAGTAGTATAGCAGGGTCTTGAATTAGACTGATTCCCAATTTCCTGAGAATCCAACATATTTATTTCCATAGTGGCTGTATAAGTTTTAACTCTCCCCAGCAGTGGAGGAGGGTTCCCCTGGCTCCACATCCTCACCACCATGAGCTATCACTTGTGTTTTTGATCTTAGCCTTCTGACAGGTAAGGTGGAATCTTAAAGTCATTTTGATTTCATTTTCCTGGTTGCCAAAGATGCTGAACATTTATTTAAACTGTTCATCAGCCTTCTGAGATTTCTCTAATTTTTATTGTCTATTTAGTTCTTTAACCCTTTTTTATATGATTATTTGGTTTGTTGATGTATAGTTTTTTGAGTTCTTTATGTATTTTAGATATTAGCTCCCTGTGTTGGGATGTAATTGGCCCCTATAATCTCATAGGGAGTGGCACTATTAGAAGCTATGGCCTTCTTGGAGGACGTGTCTCACTGTGGAGGTGGGCTTTGGGAGGTTTTTTTTTTTGTTTTTTGGGTTTTTTTTTTCTCAGTTTACTGCCTACTGTCTCAGTTCAGCTTTTTGTTCCCTCAAGATAGAGCACTCTCAGTTCCAGCACCGTGTCTGCCTGCATGCCACCATGCCCCCCACCATGATAATGATGGACTGAACCTCTGAAACTGTAAGCAAGCCACCCTGAATTAATTGCTTTCCCTTATAAGAGTTGACACAATGGTGTCTCTTCACAGCAATAAGAACCCTAAGACACCCTCTGTCAGATGTGGAGTTTATGAAGATGTTTTCCCATTCTGTAGGCTGCTATTTTGTCCCATTGCTTTGCTTTACAGAAGCTTTTCAGTTTCATGAGGTCCCGTTTATTAGTTATTGATCATAGTACCTGACTTAATGTATTCTGTTCAGAAAGTTGCCTCCTGTGCCCATGTGTTCAAGGCGATTCTCTACTTTCTCTTTATTCAGGGTCAGTGTAACTGGATTTATGTTGACATCTTTGATCTACTTGGACTTGAGCTTCATGCAGAGTAGTAGATATGGATCTATTTGCATTCTTCTACATGTACATCAGATGCTAGTTAGACTGGCATCATTAATGAAGATGCTTTTCTTTTTTTCCATTATGTTTTTATGGCCTCTATCAAAAATCAGGTGTCCATAGATATGTGGATTTATGTCTTGATATTTGATTTGACTCCACTGATCAACCTGTCTGTTTCATGCCAGTGCCATGTGATTTTTATTACTATAACTCTGTAGTACAGCTTGAAATCAGGGATGATGATAGCTCCAGAAGTTCTTTTACTGTATTGGGTTGTTTTAGCTGTCCTGAGTACATTGAGTATTCTTTAAAGGTCTGTAAAGAGTTGTGTTGGGATTCTATTGAATCTGTAGACCGCTTTGGGTAAGATGGCCATTTTTACTATGTTAATTCTACTGATCCACAAGCATGGGAGATCCTTCTATCTTCTGATACTGTCCTCAATTGTTTCTGTAAAGACTTGAAGTTTGTGTCAAACAAGCCTTTTACTTGCTTGGTTAGAGTTACCCCAAGATACTGTATGTTATTGTGGTCACTGTGAAGGGTGTGTTCCCTCATTTCCTTTTCAGCCAGTTGTCATTTGTGTATAGAAGGGTTACTGGGATGAACCCTCTTGATCATGGCGGATAATCTTTTTGATGTGTTCTTGGATTGGGTTTGTGAGTGTTATTTTTATATCATTTTAAATCAGTGAGGGAAACTGGTCTGTCATTTCTTTCTTCATTGAATCTTTGTGTGGTTTGGGAATCAAAGTGACTGTGGCCTCATATAATGAAATTGGCATTGCTTCTTCTGTTTCTATTTTGTGGAATAATTTGAGGAGTGTTGGTATTAACTCTTCTTTGGAAGTCTGGTAAAATTCTGTGTTAAAACAGTCTGGCCCTGGGATAATTTTTTGGTTGGGAGACTTTTAATGACTACTATTTCCTTAGGGGTTATATGTTTATTTATGTTGTTTATCTGATCGTGATTTAACTTTCATAAGCGATATCTATGGAGAAAATTGTGAAATTCTTTAAATTTTCACAATTTTATGTAGTACAGATTTTTTAAAGTATGTACTAATGATTTTTTTGGACTTCCATGGTTGTGTTCCCACTTTTATTTCTGATTTTGTTTGGTTTGGATAGTCTCTCTTCATCTTTTAATTAGTTTGTTGATTTTCTCAAAGAACCAGTTCATTGCTCTGTTTATTCTTTGTGTTGCTCTCCTTTATTGATTTAAAGCCCACGTTTGGTTATTTTCTGTCATCACTCCTTTTGAGTGTGTTTACTTATTTTTCTAAAGCTTTCAGGTGTGCTGTTAAGTTGCTAGCATGAGATCTCTCCAAGTTCTTTATGAAGGAGGCACTTAGTGCCGTGAACATTCCTCTTAGCACTACTTTCATTGTGTCGCCTAAGTTTACATATGTTGTGCATTCATTTTAATTGAATTTTGGGAAGTCTTTAATTTCTTATTTCTGCCTTGACCCAGTAGTCATTCGGTGGAGAGTAGTTCAGTTCCCATGAGTTTGTAGGCTTCCTGTTGTTAATGTTGTTATTGAAACACAGCTTTAATCCATGGTGGTCTAATAGGATACAAGAAATCACTTTGTTTTCTTTCTTTTCTTCGTCCTCCCTCTCGTTCTTTCTTTTGACATTGTTTTTATTTAGTAAATTTATTTTGCATGCCAACCACAGTCTCTTTTCCTGGCCTCCTCCCACTCATCCTACAGCTCCCCGCCCCACCACCACCTCACCATCCATTCCTCAAAGAGGATAAGGCCTCCCATGGGGAGTTAACAAAGTCTGGGATAACAAATTGAGATGGGACCAAGCCCCACACCCCTGCATCAAGGGTGAGCAAGGCATCCCTCTATAGGGAATGAATGGGTTCCGAAAAGCCAGATGGTACAGAAGAGACAGATCTTGGTCCCACTGCCAGAGCCATAAGGGCTTATTTCAACTTTCTTGAATTTGTTGAGACTTGCTTTTTGACAGCACATGTGGTCAATTTTGGAGGAAGTTTTGTGAAGTGCTAAGAAGAAGGTGTATGCCTTGTGTATGGGTGAAATGTTCTGTAATCATCAGGTCTATTAGCTCCATTATTTCTCTCTTTCCTCTTCATCTGGGGAGGGGGAGAAAGCTCTCTAGTCATACTGAAGAACCTGCTGTTCCCCTCACAAGTGATACTCTACACCTTCAAGGCTTGTCTCTGTTCCATCCCTAGTTCTACACAGCTGTTTTCCAGATGCTCCTCCAATCCTTACTTTACTCACCTCTGCATCCCAGGTGCTAACATAGCTCTGCACACAGCAGGGGCTTCATTCATGCTTGCTGGGCCATTAGTTGCCTTTCCCCACCGCTGTGACCAAATGCCTGGCAATAAGCCACTTAGGGAAAGGAGGGTTCACTTTGGTTCACAGTCTATCTTTGTGGAAAGGTATTGGTGAGTGAGTGAGCATGAGGTGCTGGTCACATTTTCTCACAGTCACGAAGCAGAATGAGATGAATTCTCTGTGCATATCACTTTCTCTTTTTTATTCAATCTGGGACTCCAGACCAGAGGATGGCGCCGCCCACATTTAGATGGGCCTTTTCTTCTCAGTAAACCTTTCTAGAAATATCCTCACAGACATGATCACAGGTGGGTCACCAAGGTAATTCTGAACCAATCAAGTTGACAATGAAATGACTTACAAATCTACTGTTTGTCAATTTGGCACCAAAACACATCCCATGAAATCATAACTCTCCATCCCTCATTACTAGAGTTTTGTAAAATGTTTTATGTTCAGATGTCTTTATTGATGTGTGATCTTAGGGATGAACAAGAGAGAAGCTGTTATGGTTTAACAGTGATGTGCTTGTGTTCAGTTGGCCAGGAGCCAGTTGAGCTGCTTAGGTGGGGGGTGTTTGGTCCTGTTTGTTTGAGACAGGATTTCTTTGTGTAGGCTTGCCTATCCTAGAACTTGCTCTATAGACCAGGATAGCTTCAAGCTCACAGAGATCATCCTGCCACTGCCTCCTGAGTATTAGGTATTAAGCTTCTTAAGTGGGGGTGGAGCATAGGATATTGGGTTGGGGGAACAAAGACACTAAGTTAGCTACTTGCTATTCAGCCTTTCAGAGCTAGCAGAATTTCCCCTTAATCTCTGAATCCTGAGTTCTTTAGAGGGATAGAGGTCTATCTAGATAAAGTTCCTTTTAGCCGCCAGGATAGAGCTGGTACCTGAGGGGACAGAATTGCCACCAGCAATCACTTAAGGGGCAGCTACAACATTGACTAATAAACAACCAATGCCTGAGGATCTTTTACATATATGTTTATTGCTTTGTGAATCACATCAGGTTCTTCCACTGAGAGCCTGACCTACAACCCTTAGAATTGTAATTCTGCTCTTCCCAGTTGCAAGCTCAGAGCTATGATTATTCCTCCTCCTATGACAATCCAGAGTAGGTAACAGATTGGGAAAGATGGAAACATTGGAGCCAAGAGGGAAAGAAGTTTTGTCCATAGAGAGTTGTGGGTAATTATTATTCTGATAGAATAGTTATAAGTTAAAATTGGGTTGAGGACAGAACAATAATATAGCCCCAAAGATCTCTTTTGAAGAAGAGAAAGGGGAATAGATAGGATAGATAAAGGTAGATTGTTCTATCACCTATAAACAATTTTAGCTGAATATATGGGCTAAGCTAAAGACAATTTGCACTGGCATAGATATTTGTATATTGATACAAATGTGAAATCATTGTATATGTTTAATTGAGATAATTTGTACATTGGTACAAAGTTTAATCTGAAGTTGCTTTATATAACCAAAGCAACTTGTACATCGATATAAAACTGAATCTGTAACTGTTATATAAAATTGAATCTGTAATTGCTATATTTTATATACATTTCTACCTCTGTTTAAAATATTTGCACATTATTGTCATGTCCACTACGCAATTACTACATCCATTTAACTATACTAGATATAATGTATTATTGCACTAGTTATGATATATGCACAAGATGTTTATATACCTCTGTATGGATGATATATATGCATATACTTGTCTAAAATACTGTGGTCACTTTACATGGTGTATATATATCCCTGGCTAATGTTTGATAGTCATACTAAAAGTCATTGTTCAAAGATTATACACCCTTATATAGGTAATCTAATTTTATAGTACAGGGTTTATTCCTTAAGACGATAAAAACTGCACTCAAAATTACTTAAGGTGCCATGTCCCAGTCATCTCAGATACAGGTTAGAATATCATAGATAGACAAGAGTCTTCAACTATTTCATAGAACCAGAGAATATGGCATTTAACATTTGGAATGTGGCTTCGAGAGACATGATGACTCCTGGTGTCACTGCTCCTTTCCCGAGATGGTGTTGAGCATCGAGGACACTCCTCTGGAGTTTGTCCTTTTGGCAGAGAATGGCCGGTTGGGTAAGGAACTGCCCTTACCTTGATTGCTGACAGTACACACATGATGTCCAAGCTGGATGAACAAGTTGATGGATGGAGACTGACAAAACCTGCCAGGACAGGATAAGACAGTCCCTCCAAAGTTGCCCTGCTTATGAAAAGATCTGTCGGACACCATAGGCCTGTAGCCAATATTATGGACATTCCAATGGCATACAAATACAGAGGTGATTGTCCAGGTAGCTGTGTTGCTGTTCTCTCCCAAATTCTGGAAGCTACTACTTCCATGTACTTTTGACTTTCAGGTGATACATCTTCCTTCTCAGGTCTTGAAAGGGTTGAATAATAGGTATTTAAGGTTATCACCCTATTATCCCTTAGCAAGGAACATTCAGGTGTTGAATTTCACTTTCCCAGATGAACCTTTTGAAGTAATTTATACACCCCACCATCTACCAATATTCTAGAAATATCCAAGGATGCTTATCGAGAGTCCCAGGCTCCTAAATAGGGCGTGGCCAAGCCCATTGATATAATACTACTGTTGGGGCCGGGGGGGGGGGGGGGAGGATAAGGAGTTCAAGATCATCACCAGCTACACGGAGGGCTTGAGGTCAACCTGGGCTACATGAGACCCTGTTTAAAAAAAATAGTAAATTTATGAAATAAATAAGATAAATGGACTGGACTTATATCCCAAGAGATAGCCTGTGTGGGCATTCTTCCTTTGCAGCAAGATGCTGACTGAACTCTATGCAGAAAAGTTCATCCCTTTAGATGGAATGCCCAGTGGTGTTGCACTATGCAAAGCACAGGTAGACACTCAGCCCCCTAAGCAAGTGCAATGCATGACTCAGTCACTGGCAAGGACCAGTTTCTTGATAAGGACCATTTGAAACTCAAAATGTCTCATCTCACAAGGAAACCCTTCCTCCACACACCAGGCGATTCTCTGATAGCTCTGCCCTGGCTTCTTTCTTCAGAGGAAGACATTCTCACTGACCTCAGTTTGGAGTGGTTGCCTCTTGACTTGATATTTTAGTACATATCATGCTGCTGGCTTCTCATCATTAGGAAACGAATCCTTTGGGTAAGATGGGGTATGACTGAGCCTTGGAGCAAGAGTCCAATTTGACCATAAATGAATACAGTGATCCTGAGACTTGGAAGCATTGGGACATTGGCTAGATTGTCAGAGTAACACAATAAATGGAAGGAAGGACATGTGAGCTTTAGTAACTGGAATAATCATCTACCTCTACTAGCTTTTCCCATAAATTTATAAAGTGAAGAGGGCAATACACAATTTGTAGGATAATTTGTAGCATAACCTATAGGAGTAATTATTGTAAAAAACTTACAGACCAAATTTTGGGGTTACTTGAATTGACCAACCTTGCCACTGTTAGGTAGATAAGTAGACAGTCTGGTCTGTTGAGTGGATAGATAAGGGCCAAGACCGTAACTCTGAAATCAAGCCAGGATGTGGCCTCTCGGTCTCTTCTCCAACTTCAGGTCCCTTGGGAGAGCAGAGGAAGTCAAGGCATTCAGGCTGCCTTGCCCTCTAGATGACCTGTATCTGTAACTTTGGAAGTATGGGCCAGTATATAAATAACAAGTATTCAATGCCCAGAATAACATCTCCCAATTCGTCAACCTCACTTCCAGAATTCCACAAGCTCATGGCAGGAAGATGTGGCAAACCCAGGGCTATACACTGACTGTTTTCTCTTTGGGCAATAGTGAATGAACTTAAGCTTGGTTGTTTAAATAAAATTAGTTATTGTGAATATATTTGCATTAAATTTGATTTTAAGAAAGTTTGCATTGAAATATTACTTATATTGAATATTGATTTTTTTAAGTATCTCCTTAAATTTGTGGTCTGAGATGTGGTTCATTCCTTGATCCTAATCCTAATTCTGGTAGTGTCAGAGGGCTGGTAGGAGGCAGGCCGTGAAGATGAAAAGGGTAAAGTGGTCTACAGATTGAATGGAAGACTCACTATGAGGGTTTTCATCCAAGTTCCTGTTTCTTTGCCAGTGCTGGTGGTATGATTAGAGGTAGGATGAAATGATATTGTCTAGGCCAGTGGTCTCTAAATGATCAAGAGGACACGAAGAAATAAAATCTATGGAAATGGCTTTGATTGTTGTTTACTCTGTGTGTGTGTGTGTGTGTGTGTGTGTGTGTGTGTGTGTGTGTGCGTGCGCGCACGTGCAGGGTCTGGTATAAAAAAAAACGAATATCTTTTTAGTCAGCTTCATTACCCCCCAAGCTTGTCCTGGAGCAATCACCCTGACCCTTCCTACTTTCCCATAACCCAGCATACGGGCTGATTGTGCAGCAGTAGCCACAGCCACTGAAAGTGGAGACCACAGACCCTCATAAGATGAGTGCTGTTTGGGGTCAGGTCCAGGGAGCAGACAGGAGGACACTAGCAAGCAGACAGCTGGGGACCCTGTCTTAGGACTATCACAGCTACTGTTTTAACCTCTGGCTCAGAGCTGACCTGTCCCCACAGGTCTGGAATCTGGGTAGAGTATGGTCCTAGAGAGCAGCCGTTGCCCATCTTGTCTACACCTAACTCATACTTCAGACCTTCCAGCTAAGGGTCTGTCCACCAGAGAAAGAGGGGGAAAGAAGGAAGAGGAGGTTCTCTGGCCATCCCTTTAATCAGGCAATTAAACAAGTATCATGTCATGTGCCAGAAGCTGTGTTGAACACAAAGAGGACAGTTGGGAGGACAAAGGCAGAATCACCTCTACTACAGGATCAAGTAGATATGGAACAGCACCTGATCCTGTTCCTTCTGCTGGAGACAGTTTCTGCTTTTCATCTGGGTAGGTCCTTCCCTTTTATTCTCATCCACCTTCCTCTTCTTCCCTCTCTCCCATCCTTTTGTCTTTGTTGCTGTTATCATGGGGCCAGGGTTACAGTGTGTTATTTTTGGGTTGCTCACACATCTCTGGTTAGAATTCTCCCAGACCCAGAACTGGCTTCTTCAGAAGGAAACAAACAAAACCAAAGCATCTATATAATAATATGAAGGGCCAGTGATCATTCCAGGCTTCTCAACTATATACATACCTATGGTGTCAGCACAGACTTCAAGCTGTTGTCCATTATGAGTCTGGTGCAAGATATCTTTTTTACCTAACCTAGAGAAGTTCCTTCCAAGTGTGGGGCCCAAGATTAGGATCCAGGAAGGCTCTAGGGGACTGTTGGAGCTGTCCAAGATTCTTAGAGACCACTCACCCACATGTGGAGAGCCCAAGGAGAGAACTGGACCTACAGCAGGATGCAGAAGGTTCAAGGGAGCTGGGAAAACATTTGGCTCAGACCCAAGAGACAAGACAGAGAGACAGGAGGCTGAAGGTTCTGAACATCAAGTCACCTTTGAGGATGAGAAGCTGGACCCAGATGCTTTAGATAAGGACTCAACATGCCCCAGTGAAGAGGACATAGCTCATCAGCAGGCAGCTCCAGGGTACAAGAGCTGTGGCTATGTGCTGGTGAGGACTCCCAACACTTCATGAAGCTCAGGTGAGTGATAGGAAGACACTGTGAAAATGTCAAGGGGGTGGTACTGGGTTAAAACTTCTGTTCTCTATTCATTTAGACTAGTGTTTCTCAAAGCTGCAGAATTGCCTGGAGGTCTTGTGAAGATATAGGACTTGCAGCTCCATCTTCATAGTCTTTGAACCCAGAGGCATCGGCAGGGGGAGGGGAGTGTTCTAAGGACTGTAACAAAGTCCCAGGGAATAGAGATCTTCTTGATCTGAGGACTACTCTTCTAGAACCACTGACCTGAGCATATATACTTTGGTGACAAAGATACTTGAATTTCATGGAAAAGGAAGTAGAAAAGGAGTAAGAGCTAGAGATTGGGAGTGGGAACTGGGGTGCAGAGAAGTACTATCTTCTGGATGTGATAGACAGTTGCTTTCATAAAGCCCACCACAGCTAAGGTTGCCTTCAAGACCTTCAGAAGACCAAGCCAGTCAACATTCCATCGTGGATGTGCATGTGTACATATGTGTGCATGCTAACTAGGGAGTCTCAAGATTTGACAAATGCACTGCAATGAATTTTAAAACTGTAATCTTACCTCTAACAGAGAAAAGAAGCCTCCATGTTAAATACCAACTTATTTCATTGACTACTAACTGTTTTCTGGACAACTCTTTTCACCATCAGAGATCATCTCCAAAAGAAGATATGTAATTGTCCCTTAGTCTCCATGGGGCATTGGTCCCAAGACCCTCCCAGTGAACACCAATATCTATGTATAAGTGGCACAGCATTTGCATATAATCCTTACACAGTCTCCTGTATTTTAGATTTTTCTGCTTATGTTTGCATGTGGGGTGCACAACTATGACATATACATGTAGGTCAGAAGGTGAATTTCAGGAGCTTGTTTTATCCTGCCTCCATGTGTGACCTGGGATCAAACTCATTGACCTACTCACTGAGTTATCTCATTACCCCCTCTTGTATTCTTTAACCATCACTAGATTATCGATAATAATGCAACATAAATGCCATGATAATAGTTATTATATGTTATTATTTGGGGGCTAATGTCAAAGGAAAGAATATTGTTCAGGGTAAACATAACTAAAATATATTTCTTTTCAGGGGCTGAGGAGATGGTTCTGTGGGTAAAGTGAGCTTGTTCTGCAAGCATAAAGACTGGAGTTCAAATCTCCAGCACCCGTGGAAAAATCTGGATATTACAGTGCATGCCTGTGATGTTAGCGCTAGAGGGCAGAGACAGGTAGAACCCGAGAGCTCACTGGCCAGGCAGCCTAGCTCAAGCAACAAGCTTCAGGTTCAGTGAGCCCTGTCTAAAGGCAGTAAGGCAGAGAATGATAAAGGACACCTCACCCCATGTCCTACTCTGGCTTCTGCATGTGCACACCCTCACATGCATGCATTGCTCCCAGAGTCCACATACAAACATACTGCAAATACTTTCATGTATGATTGGTTGAATATGTAGACAAGAAACCCATAGATATGGAGGGCTAATTGATGGTACCCCAGTGTTTTAATTGTAATGAAGGTCAGCAGAGATTATGCATTTGAATTACCACATGAAACAGTCTGAAAGTGGTGGCTATAACTAGGGTTACTATTTCCTGCAAGTATGTCCTGTCCACTGATAAAGAAGCAAAATATAGGTTTGAGGGAAGCAAGTGGATTCCATATATCCCCAATCTGTGGATAGTCATAGGGATCTTTCTTGTAGATTCAGGATCATGAGGCAGAAGAGTGTGAATTCTCTATCCTAGCTCTCCCCTCTGCAGTGTGTCTGCAGGAGATGCTACCAAGGCAATCTTGCATCTGTCCACAGCTACAGTTTCAGTTTTCAAATTCAGCGCTTGGCCAGGAAGACAAACCAGTTGCAAATCTGGATTGGAGGTATCCTCAAGGATTGGGTAAGTTAGAACCCAACATAAAATAGAGAGTTTTGATTGTCTTGAGGGGTCATTTGCTGCCTCCGGTTAAGGTTCCTTTAAATGAAAGGCAATATGTGCTAGAGCTGACTGTGCTGTCTTGGAAGAACTGATTGTCTGTACCCCTCACTAATTCCATGTTCAATGACTTCAAGCTTGTAGCTCAAAATGAGCCATGGTAAATTCTCATCAAGAACACTGACAATTGTAATCAACTAGTCAGTGGTCACTGGGACAAAACACTTGAGAGAATCAACTTAGGAAGAAAGGCTCATTTTGACACAACAGTTCAGGTGCTTGTTTATTCTCACTTGAAGGTGTTGGTTTGGACTCGACACACAGTGTGTCATGGTAGGAGTGTGTGACCGAATGGGAGTATTTACTTCTCATGACAGAAGCAAAGACTTCTCTTCAGAGACGGGCTTCCAGATGACCTGTCTTCACCTCCTAAAACTTCTAACCACCTCCCAATTCTATCATGAGTTGATAGTTTTTAACATGTGGTCTTTGGGGGCACATGTCAGCTTAAAATTAGAACATGTTACAATAAGGGTTCTTTTTTCTCTCTCATCCTTGGAGTATGTGTTGTATATATTTAAATGTGGAGACCATAGACCAACTTCAAGAGTTATTCCTTAGGAGCCAGTAGCTTATTTTTTAAGACAGAGCCTCTCATTGAAACCTGGTGTTCTCTGATTAGCTATGCTGGTTGCATACACACCCCAGTTTAGTATAAGTGCTAGAGATTGAACTCTAGCAAGCCCTTTATCAACTGAGTCATCTTTCCAGTTCTCAGAGCTGGGATTTAGAAAAATGGGATCGTACGAAGCTGAAGTGAGGAGACAGATTCCAGAGGACAGACTGTTTGTTTTCTAGCCGAGGAGTATTCTCAGATCCTTGGTTTTTCTTCTGCTGTAAAACCAAGATTTCCAGTCCTAGTGGTAATCCTAAGATTGTGAATGAGTGAACTAAGTGTTAGAGAAATGGCCCATGGGCCATCACCATCAGTTTCACCTGGTAGCTTGTTAGAGATCCAGAATAATGGGCCCCATGCCTGATCTCCTGAATCTAAGCCTGCATGTTCATGAGATCAGTGTCTGGGAACAATGGTTATTTTCCATTCCATCCCCTGCAAACTCTGAGAGATGGCTGGTGAGAGCATTTGGCCTCTTTCTAGGCAGGCAGTGAGAGAAGTCAGCAGCGGCTTGGATCTTTCCACTTTCCTTGGTTCTCTGATCCATTTTCTTTCTCCTCTAGTGCTTCTTGAAGAAGTTTCGCTGGACTGACAGGAGCTACTGGGATTTTGGATACTGGGCCCAAGGGCAGCCTGGGAATGGGGGAGGCCTCTGTGTGACTCTGTGTACCACAGGTGAAAGGAATAGGCTCCAGGCAAGATGCACAGATACAAATAGAATTTTAGCTGCCGTTTCTTTGAGTTGCTTGGACACACCTCTTCAAACCTACTCACTCCACATGGGGAATGCAAACCTGGTCTGTGGGGAGTGCTGAGGTGTAAAGACTTCTCAGGGCAAGAGCAGACAATGGGATGCCTTGTAGAGGGAGTCACTGGAAGCCTTTTACCTCCTTTGATACCAGGTGGACAATCTTGAATGACTGAAGTGATCAGAGAGACTGGCAGATGTGAATGGGAGGTGTGGATGTAGGAACTGGTGATGGCTGAGACAAGATGTGAGCTTCCAGATGCAGATGTGGGAAACAGCATGCTTTGCATATGTGAGGCTCTTCAGTGTGGAGGCTGACTGCATGCTAGAGCAAGAGGGCTGTTGTTTGCATGCCATTCTTGCTACCTTCCAGTTACGATAGAGGAAATTATTGCCACAAATCTCCTCCTCTGATAATGATAATCATGAAAGGGGATATAAAGGTACCTGACAAGGGTAGATTGGAGCCCAGTGCAGACCCCAGCTGGTCTATATCACTGTGTTCTGTGCTGCAGGGGCCCATTGGTGAAGAGCTTCATGTAAAAGTCACCTGCCTTTATCTGCTTCTTCTAAGCTGGAGGTATGACCCTGTCTTGGAACCTTCGGCCTTCACAGCCCTGGCTACTGGTGTTACATCCTTTGGCACTCAGTTCTGTTCCCTGCCTCTCCTGATCATAAAGTCAGGCTTTCTATTGCATCTCCTAAGTTTCATTTTTTTTTTTCTTTCTTTCCTTCCTGAAACTTGATTTGTAGACCAGGCTGGCCTTGAACTCAGAAATCTGCCTGCCTGCCTCTGCCTCTGCCTCTGAGTGCTGGGATTAAAGACATGTGCCACTAGGCCCAACTATTCTTGTTTCTTTATTGCCCTTTCTGGGAGACTCCTGATTGCTGGGAAAATCCTGGGAGTGAAGGATGGTGGGGTTAGGCAGCCTGCTGCAGGTTGGGAGCAGTGGCAGAGCTTAGGGTATTGTGTGGTGACAGCCCTGAGTCACCTGGAAGCTGAGCAATGCTCTCTATAATCTCCACTGGCTCTGACTCTATCTTTTATCCAGTGAGAGGAAAGCAGAGATCTGTCTGTTAGGGAGCTGGTCTTGCCTTTGCTTGGTCTCAAGTGGGGAGTTGAATGACTTTCCAGAAGGGAAGGGAAGAGGCTTACTCAAGAGGTGGTATGCAACACTGAGATTGAATGTGAGGGTCTGGTGTGAAAACCCTCTTTTAGAGAAGTCTGTTTCTCTAGTGCTATGCTTTTTGGCATTCAGCAATGATTCCCATTTCCATTCTCCAAGCCCCTTCTTAGGTGTCCCAAGAGAGAGGTAACCCTCTCCTACTTTATCACCCACCCTTTCTGTAGAGAGGACATGATCTTAAAGGGCTCTGTCCTACAGTCAGGAGCCAAAGACAAGAGACTGGCAACAGCATAGCTGTATTATCTTGGGCCTCAGCATTCCTTCACCTCACTTTCTCAGACCTGGAGACTGAGAGGGAGGATCATTACTACCTTTACATTTATGCCAGCTAGGACACTGAACTAGAAGGATTTTGCAGAAAGCATTTAGAGTATACAGAACAGGAAGTTCAGAGTTGAGACTGGGTATTAAAGAGTATAAAGAGAACCTCAAGTTGTATGTGTGTGTGTGTGCTTATAGTCAGAGAATTTCTGTACATGTACTTGCAAATGTGAATTTTTGTTTCTGTGTATGTGTAGATGTGCATATCTCTGTGTGAGCCTACATAGGTGTGTGTGAATGCATGTATTTGTACTGGTGTATTGTGTGCACAATTTTGCACCTCTCTACATATTTGTGGAAACTTACTATGGATGAGCTTGTCTGTGTAATTTTACACTTTTTATGTACCCGAGGCTCTGCACATATACATGTACATTTACCTGTCTTTAGTCACAGGTATGTACGTGTGTCAGTGTGTGACTATGTACAGGTTTACGTTTGTATTTGCATTTGATGCAATACAGCTTGGAGCAAAGATACTCATATCTCAAATATCTATCTCAGAGGCCACTAGAGTTGAGGAAACACAAATGCGATAGGGCACAGTGCTCCACAGTGGGTTAGAGAGAAACAGTATAGATAAGTCCGTGGAACATAGAGGTCTTTAAACACGGTCTGTGGCATCCATGGCACCTCACTGATGGTGGGTGTCCAGGGTCTGTCTTGGATGAGGGATCGTTGCCTCAGCTCCTAATCACACCGTAGAATCCTGTCAAGAGATGGAGCTGCCTAGGAGTGAAGTGCCATGTAGGTCCCTGCATGGAACACTGCAGTAAGTGGACTCTTGACTCAATACTTCTAAATAGAAAGTGGAATTGCTACAAGGGGTGGAGGATGAACAGTAAGAAATACACCAAGGGTGCACCGAGGTCCCGATGCATTCACTTTCTCCCTCTCTCCCTGCCTCCTCTCCTTCCATGACAGAGAATGGTGCCAACTAAGGACCCCAATAGTGTGTGTGGTGTGAGGCACAAGCTCCTTCTCGACTAAGGCATCTTTAGGATACACCACACTAGTAAAATGCTCCTCAAATCTCTGGTCCTGTTTCTGGGTATCACATTCTGCCCTTCCATAGCAATTGTGCTGTTGAAAGTCTCTGGTTCTTGAGAGAGGACAGTCCCCAGACCCTTACTACCCCAGGAGACTGACTGGTAAGTGCTGAGAACAGGTGCTGTGAGAAGGAACACAGAGGGAAGAGTATGGACCCTCAGGGTGTGGTGGTATCTGGTGGGAAGAAAGGGGAACAGATGCTGTGCTCACTGTGCTCACCTCCTATGGACCCTCAGGGTGTGGTGGTATCTGGTGGGAAGAAAGGGGAACAGATGCTGTGCTCACTGTGCTCACCTCCTAGAGGCTCAAGAGGACATCTTCAGCATTCCTTCAGGAAGTTGGCTCTGGCTAGTGTAGGCCAGGGCACCAGATGATTCTTGTAATGCTCCTCATCTCAATTTCCATGCCACCGGTAGTCTGTGTGTCCCATCCTGCTTAGCTACTTTACATAGATTTCACTAGTGACTGCAGCAAGACCTGCCTTAGCCCAGGTAATGTATATAGAGAAAAGATGAGTCAACAAATTTCCTGGCTTTGCCCCAATAGATATACCACAGAAGTCAACATCTCACACTCCAGTGTGACAAATCTCTGGGTTCAAGTCAGTTCCACTTCCATTTCTTCATTTTACACAGCCTCAGCTTCTTTGGTAAAATGAAGGTTGTTAGGCAATGCCAGTCGTACACTTAGCCTGCAGTTTGCCAATGGTGAGCACTCCAACACTGAATGACAGCGTCTATGCTGAGCAATGGAGCCTTGAGAGTGAACACAATTCTCAGCTCTAGTTCCAAGAACTGTCTATTTGTTCTTGTACCAAATTAATAACGAACCACAGAAACTTCTCCAGGTGTGGTCAGGGTCCATGTGACCATGTCGGTGACGGCGCTGAGTAAACCACATTGTATCAGATACAACAAGCTGGCTGTAATTGTAATTTCTATTAGCCTACATGTAGCACATAAAAGTAGACCCGATTCAGACAATGGGAGTAGAGAACAGGCCTTACACACTTATGAAAAGTCCAGGAGAGGTTTAGGCACCTGGGGGAGGATTATCCTAGTCTGGGTTACAGTTCCCTTCCAGGACACTGTCTCCATCTCCTCCTAGAAAGCATCTTTGTAATCTCAGCCTTAGCTTAAAGGGTGCACGCATGCCCCCTTATTGGAGGATGTGCTGTTTCCTTTACTGATGTCTCTGCTGGGAAAGGAAGCCTGGCCAGGTCTCTGGATACCATCCAGGTAGTGCTGGGGAGGCAGTATTCCATCACCCATGATGGGGGCTGTGAGCAAGCTCAGTGAGGGTCCATTAGAGACTGATGGACCTGGTGGAGGACTCTTACCCCTTCTCCCCTGGAGAGGGGATCATTGGGGTTGGGGCTGTTCAAGAACTCCTATAGATGCGGCCCCAAAGTATTCCTAGACTCCCCCTTCCCACATCGCTCTGCACCTTCTGGTGAGGGGCCAGCCCTCTGTCTACATGTATGCTCATTTCTGCTAAGACGTCATCATCACACCCATGTTCCCATTGGCGACTGGCCCTGACACAAATGAAGCTTATCCCCAGACCCACTCATTTGATACCTCATTCTGTATTCTTTGTAGAGAGACGCCCCCTGCCGGGTGAATGCACTTGCTTGTAAATCCCAATACTGGGGCAAGGCTGAGGAAGACTGTAAAGTTGGGGCCAGCCAGGGATTCATAGCAAAGTCTTTTCACCAAAACCAGCCAACCACCCAAACAAAAGAAAACCAAGCCTTTCAAGGTGCTTCTTCCCCAAACCTGATCGGTCCTCAGGCTTTTGTACCTTAGAACTTCCTCTCCCCCTCCTCCAAAGACTAGCACTCAGCAGGTGGCCGCTGACTATAGAGCAGGAAAACATGTTTTTCTTAATCCCCCTATTTAACATAAGGTTTTAGTCCTTTGGGGGGGAGGAGGGGCCATAAGGGCCAGAATGGCACTATTCAGGAATCAACACTTTCTGTCAAAACCCACTGAGTTATCTTGCCACGCCCTAATATTGTTTAAACTGTAACTTAAAGATGTGGTGTCACAGGGAAGATTCAGCAGTTCAGACTGGACCTGGTACACAGCACAAACCACCAGGCTGGCCACAGGTGTGCCGAGCATGGCTGCAAATGTACATGTATCTGTGGTGACCAGACGGAAGAGCAGAGGGAGGACATTTCAGTTCTGTTGGACTCTGGGAAGCCACCACCTGAGCCTGGGATGGAAGACCATCCTGGGAGCCTTAGCTCAAGTTTCCTTCTGTCTAAGAAGCGTGCTCTTCCGAGTGCTACAGACTTTTTCATTATCTAAGACCTTAAGCCAAAGTCAATGAAAAATATCAATCTCCATATTCAGTTTTTGTGTATGTCATGTTTGTTTCTCCAGCAGTCAATGTGGAAAATCCAAACGCACAAAAACATCGACAGTTGGGGGAGGCTCTTGATTCCCTAGAGTCTTGGAGGTGGAGAGTAGTGAGCCTGTTCTCACCTTCTCTGGCCAGGCGTCCTTGAGAGTTAAGAAGGCCTCATGGTACATTTATTTCTTGAGAACTGAGTTTATCATGCCTGCTCAGGGAAGAGTGGGAATCAGTGACTCCATTGAATATGCTGGATCTGCCATACAGTGGATCTACAATTAATGACACCTGTCCTTTATTTAAAAAAATTATGACAGAAAGTCACTTTACAAGTTGTCTTTGTTAGGGTTTTTATTTCTGTGAGGAGACACCATTTCCATGGCTACTTTTATAAAGGAAAACATTTAATTGTGTGGTTCATCTACAGTTCAGAGGCAGTCCACTATCATCTTAGTGGGGAGCATGGCCGTGCAGGCAGACCTGATACTAAGTAGCTGAGATCCCTGCACCTTGAGGGCAACAGGAAATGGTCTGAAAGTCACAATGAGGGAAGCTTGAGCAAGAGACTTCAAAGCCCACCCCCACAGTCACATATTTTCTTCAACAAGGCTACACGTACCAACAAGGCCACACCTAATAGGGCCGTTCTCTAAGAGCTTATGAGGGCCAATTACATTCAAACCGCAACACAAATATATATAGCATTTACATGTGACACGGTTTTATTTGTTCCACTGCAGTTCCTTTCCCTCTTGGCTCCAATGTTTCCATCTTTTCCAATCTGTTACCTACTCTGGATTGTCATAGGAGGAGGAACAATCATAGCTCTGAGCTTGCAACTGGGAAGAGCAGAATTACAATTCTAAGGGTTGTCAGTCAGGTTCTCAGTGGAAGAACCTGACGTGATTTGTAGTAAGAGGTTTCTGACCTGGACTTTCGGGCCTCTCCTCAAGGCTTTGGCCCTCAGATCCACGACCCTCAGAGACACAGAGACACTTGCAATAATTTTAGGCTAATCGGCCTAATGCCCAGGCATATAACTTGCTAGCTCTCTACCCTTCATATAACCGATGACTCATCCTGTTCAGACATGGGGCTCAGTACCTTTTCTCACAGCAGCATGGTTGTCCTCTGCTTCTTCCGGCTGCTCTCAGACATTCTCTCTGGCATTCTGCTCTGTGCTTCCTGTTCTCGGAGTTTTCTTAATCTGGTAGCTCCACCCATACTTCCTGCCTGCCTTTAGCCAATCAGTGCTTTTTATTAAACCAGTGTGTTGTGAAACAACACAATCTCCCACAGTGATTCACAAAGCAATAAACATATATGTAAAAGATACTCAGGCATTGGTTGTTTATCAATCAATGTTGTAGCTGCCCCTTAAGGGACTGCTGGTGGCAATTTTGTCCCCTCAGGTACCAGCTCTATCCTGCTGGCTAAAAGGAACTTTATCTAGATAGACCTCTATCCCTCTAAAGCACTCAGGATTCAAAGATTAAGGGGAAATTCTGCTAGCTCTGAAAGGCTGAATAGCAAGTAGCTAACTTAGTGTCTTTGCTCCCCCAACCCAATATCCTATGCTCCACCCCCACTTAAGAAGCTTAATACCTACCTGTGGTTCCTCCCTACCACTTCCTGTCAGCTGGTTGCTGACTCAGCCTCCTGAATGCAGGTTAACATTATTAAACAAATGTAACATGTCTTCACATCATTAAACAAATGTTCCACAACATACACAATATAACACGTATTAAATTAATATTCCACAACACACAGGCTTGGTGGGCGTGGTGGCACATGACTGTAACCCTAGCTCTCAGGAAGTGAAGGTAGAGGGGTCACAAGTTTGCAATCATCTTGAGCTAAGTCAGGCAGCGAATGCTGCCAAAACAAACAAGCAAAAGAACTGAGACTGTCCTTGAATGACAGCTGAGTTAGAGAGCTGTGTAAGCTCTGCCATTTGCAGACAGTTGAAATGGGAATCACAACTTCAACCTTTTGATCTTCACTAACTTTCTAGCTTCACTATTCCTGAAAAGGGGATGCTATTTCAGATTGGTAGTAGAGGCTCTGGACCTTCCCAGGCCTTACATGGGCTGTTGCAATACTCCCTTCTCAGTTAGACTCCCTAGGCTTCTTATTGAGTGCTGAGGATCAGTGGAGATCCCCACGGAAGTGCTTGGTCCTGGCACACAGTAGGTTTCTCCAGCAGTCCCAAGAGGTATTCATCTGTAACTCACAGATGGGCAGAAGGTGACTAGGAGGCCAGAACACTGCTGGTGTGGACTAGCTTGTGAGAGGCAGAGCCAGGAATCTGAAGATTATGTGTAGTGCTTCTCATATCTGCTGCCACAACCTCACCTTAGAGAATCGACAGGAGAGCTTTAGCTCTTCACTGCCATAAAGATGAATCTGAGCTCTGGGAGCAAAGCCAACTCAGACACTTAGATGCTGGGCCTTGTTTATTTGTCTATGACAGAGATACAATGTTCCTTACCAATGTTGGGAATGCTGAATGATAAGGGTGACACCAAAAAGACTCCCCCAGTAATAGCTGCTATGGATATCATTGAAATCACTGCCTCAGATTTCAGAGAGGTCTGCCTAAATCTAGCTGTGTCATATGTAGACAAGAAATGTTTCTCAGAACTTATTTACTTATTCAGTGTGACGGTTAAGCTTCATGTCACTTTGACTAGTGTTTGGATATCCATGGAACTACCCCTCTGTGCTAGACTATCATGATGTTTCCAGACCCATATGAATGTGGATGGCACTGTCCTGTGGGCTCAGGTCCCATACTGAATTTAAAGGAGAAACATTGAACATCAGCAGTGACCCCTCTCTACTCCCAGACTGTGGAGGTGGTGTCCTCAGCCACCTTAAACTCCTGCCATCATGCCTTCCTACTGTGGTAATAGATGTATTCCTTCAAACTGTAAGCCCAAATAAATCTTCTTCCCTGAAGTCTCTTCTTGTATATTTGGTCACAGAAAACAAAAGGGAGCCAATTTGAAGCATAAACATAATTAATCTTATCAATAAAAATCAGGAGTCAGATATGGAAGTAAAAACCTGGAAGATCAGAGAAGCAGGGAAGCATCCACAGTTGCAACCTACCTCTCAGGTTCCTCTGACCAAAAGGTACAGAGATCCTGTTTTTACCCCTTATCACTTCCGATCTCCTCTCTGTACAGACCTCCACACCTCTATGGTTAACTAGTGGCTAGCACAGCCCTCTCAATCCAAGAAATCTTTATTTGTCAGAACACAAACAAGATATCACACAACAAAAATTGGTATTGAGAACTCAAGTTGTTGATGTGACAAACCTGACTACTTAGTTCTTACACCTTTGGAACTCTTTTAGGAGGAATGTGGGAAAATATTGACCTCTAGGCTAGAGACCCTTAGAATGCTAAGTAAAGACAGATTAATGGGTCATTCTGGGGGAGTTTAGAAGGCCAAATGCTGAGAGAAGCAAGTGTGTGCAGTGGAGTCTTCGCTTATGAGGTGTCTAAGGGGAGTAAGACTTTATTAGGGAACCACATTAGAGACCATTTAATGTTGTGCTCTGGCAAAGAATCTGATTTTCCCATGTCCTGAAAACGAGTGAGGCTGAACTAAAAAGTAATGAGCCAAACACTGGGATGTGACTCAATTAATAGAGTTCTTGCTCACACAAAGCTTTGGGTTTGATCCTTCCCACTGCATAAAGTAGGCAGGTTGTGTACACCTTTAATCTCAGCACTCAGGAGGCAGAGGCAGGTGGATCTTTGTGAGTTCGAGGCCAGCATGGTCTATAGAGCTAATTTCAGGACAGTCATGGCTACACAGAGAAACCTGTCTCAACATAAACAAAAACAAAAAAGCAAACAAACAGAAAATTAAGATCATGGTTGGCTACATAGTGAACTAGAGGTGAGCCTGGGCTAAATAAGACTGTCTCAAAAGTTAGAAATGGGCTGATACATTTCATGGAGGAAATTTGAGTGCAGATATTGTAGGTGGAGTTTCATTTACAATGCACAAGCCCAAGATTAATATTTATTAAAATATGAACCAACACTTAAGATACAGGTAACAGCTTATAGTGGCACCTGAACAGGGACTGGAGTATCAGAGCTATGGACGAACAATGGACGAGCAATGGACAGACGATGGATTCCGATCCTGTCTCTCCAGCAGCCAGGAACCAGGAAGCGAGCTCCCTCCCCCTGTTCCATCAGCCCCTTATCAATAGGGTTGGCCACACCCCCTCCATCAGCCCCTTATCAATAGGGTTGGCCACACCCCCTCCAGGAGCTCCATACCCTGGATAAGCTTCTTAGGACCTTATCAGCTGACACCTGAATCCCACTACAGTACATAATTAAAAAATCTGTACTACATAAAATTGTGAAAATTTAAAAGAAATTCACAATTTTCTCCATAGATATCGCTTAAGAAAGTTAAATCACGATCAGATAAACAACATAAATAAACATATAACCCCTAAGGAAATAGCAGTCGTTAAAAGTCTCCCAAACAAAAAATTATCCCAGGGCCAGACTGTTTTAGCACAGAATTTTACCAGACTTCCAAAGAAGAGCTAATACCAACACTCCTCAAATTATTCCACAAAATAGAAACAGAAGAAGCAATGCCAATTTTATTATATGAGGCCACAGTCACTTTGATTCCCAAACCACACAAAGATTCAATGAAGAAAGAAATGACAGACCAGTTTCCCTCATTGATTTAAAATGATATAAAAATAACACTCACAAACCCAATCCAAGAACACATCAAAAAGATTATCCGCCATGATCAAGTGGGTTCATCCCAGTAACCCTTCTATACACAAATGACAACTGGCTGAAAAGGAAATGAGGGAACACACCCTTCACAGTGACCACAATAACATACAGTATCTTGGGGTAACTCTAACCAAGCAAGTAAAAGGCTTGTTTGACACAAACTTCAAGTCTTTACAGAAACAATTGAGGACAGTATCAGAAGATAGAAGGATCTCCCATGCTTGTGGATCAGTAGAATTAACATAGTAAAAATGGCCATCTTACCCAAAGCGGTCTACAGATTCAATAGAATCCCCACACAACTCTTTACAGACCTTTAAAGAATACTCAATTTACTCAGGACAGCTAAAACAACCCAATACAGTAAAAGAACTTCTGGAGCTATCATCATCCCTGATTTCAAGCTGTACTACAGAGTTATAGTAATAAAAATCACATGGCACTGGCATGAAACAGACAGGTTGATCAGTGGAATCAAATCAAATATCCAGACATAAATCCACATATCTATGGACACCTGATTTTTGATAGAGGCCATAAAAACATAATGAAAAAAAGAAAAGCATCTTCATTAATGATGCCAGTCTAACTAGCATCTGATGTACATGTAGAAGAATGCAAATAGATCCATATCTACTACTCTGCATGAAGCTCAAGTCCAAGTAGATCAAAGATGTCAACATAAATCCAGTTACACTGACCCTGAATAAAGAGAAAGTAGAGAATCGCCTTGAACACATGGGCACAGGAGGCAACTTTCTGAACAGAATACATTAAGTCAGGTACTATGATCAATAACTAATAAACGGGACCTCATGAAACTGAAAAGCTTCTGTAAAGCAAAGCAATGGGACAAAATAGCAGCCTACAGAATGGGAAAACATCTTCATAAACTCCACATCTGACAGAGGGTGTCTTAGGGTTCTTATTGCTGTGAAGAGACACCATTGTGTCAACTCTTATAAGGGAAAGCAATTAATTCAGGGTGGCTTGCTTACAGTTTCAGAGGTTCAGTCCATCATTATCATGGTGGGGGGCATGGTGGCATGCAGGCAGACACGGTGCTGGAACTGAGAGTGCTCTATCTTGAGGGAACAGAAAGCTGAACTGAGACAGTAGGCAGTAAACTGAGAAAAAAAAAACCAAAAAAACCCCCCAAAAAACAAAAAAACAAAACAAAACAAAAAAACAAAAACAAAACAAAAATAAAAACAAACAAACAAAAAACCTCCCAAAGCCCACCTCCACAGTGAGACACGTCCTCCCAGAAGGCCATAGCTTCTAATAGTGCCACTCCCTATGAGATTATAGGGGCCAATTACATCCCAACACAGGGAGCTAATATCTAAAATACATAAAGAACTCAAAAAACTATACATCAACAAAACAAATAATCATATAAAAAAGGGGTAGAGAACTAAATAGACAATAAAAATTAGAGAAATCTCAGAAGGCTGATGAACAGTTTAAATAAATGTTCAGCATCTTTGGCCACCAGGAAAATGAAAATCAAAATGACTTTAAGATTCCACCTTACCTGTCAGAAGGCTAAGATCAAAAACACAAGTGATAGCTCATGGTGGTGAGGATGTGGAGCCAGGGGAACCCTCCTCCACTGCTGGGGAGAGTTAAAACTTATACAGCCACTATGGAAATAAATATGTTGGATTCTCAGGAAATTGGGAATCAGTCTAATTCAAGACCCTGCTATACTACTCTTGAGCATATACCCAAAAAATGCTCTACCCTACCACAAGGTCGCTTTTTCAACTATGTTCATAGCAGCTTTATTCATAATAACCAGAACCTGGAAACAATTTAGATGTCTCTCAAGCAAAGAATGGAAAAAGAAAATGTGGTACATTAACATAATAGGGTATTACTCAGCTATTAAAAAGTGACATCATAGCTGGGTGGTGTTGGTGCACATCTTTAAACCAGCACTACAGAGACAGAGGTGGGGGAGTCTTTGAGTTCAATACCACCCTGATCTAGAGAGCAAGTCCCAGGACAGCCAAGGCTACACAGAGAAACCCTGTCTTGAAAAAAAGCAAAAAGACATCATGAAATTTTCAGGCAAATGGATGGAACTAGAATAAAAAATTATCCCAAGTGAGGTAACTATCCCAGACCCAGACAGGCAAACATGGTATGCATCCACTCATAAGTGGATATTAGCTGTTAAGAAAGGATAACTGTGCTGCAATCCACAGAGCCAGAAAGGCTGAATAGCAAGGAAGGCACCAGGGAGAATGCATGGATCTCCTTGGAAAGGGGACATAGAGTAGACTAGATGGAGGGAGAGAGTAGTGTGAGAAATGACTGGAACTGGGAAGCACTTGGGGAGTGGCGTGGAAACCTAGTGCATTGAAAACTCCCTGGAATCTACGAGGGAGACCCTAGAGAAGATTTGTAGTAATGGGGGATATGGAACCTGAACTGGCCATCTTCTGTAACCAGGCCAGACTTCCCATGGTGAGACTGGGACATCAATCCAGCCACAAAACCTACCACCCACAGTATTTTATGCCTGCTACATGTGCTTGGATAATGGTATCACAGAACTTGTGGGAGTGGCCAACTAGTGACTGGTCCAACTTGAGGCCCTCACCATGAGAGGGAGCCCATATCTGACACTGCCTGTATAGCCCAGAGTCCTAGGGTAGAACCAAACACAACTGGCTAAAAAAAAAGGAAAAGGCAATGAAATCATTCTTAATGATACTCTACTGCACTCATTGACTAGAGCCTAACCCAATCATCAGCAGAGAGGCCTCATGCAGAAGCTGATGGGAATAGACACAGAGACCCACAGCCAAACATTAGGTAGAACTCAGGGAACCCCACAGAGTGGAGGGAGGAAGAACTGTAGGAGTCAGAGAGGTCGAGAACACAGCCCACAGATTCAGCTAAGAATTGCCCATAGAGGGTCACAGAGAGTGAAGCAGCAATCATGGAACCTATATGGGTTTGAGCTAGGACTTCTGCAAATATGCTATGGTTGTTTAACTTGGTGTTCTTCTGGGACTCTTAACAGTGGGAGTGTGTGAGGGGTGTCTGACTTTTTTGCCTGTTCTTGGGACCCTTACCCCACTATATTGGTTTGCTTCATTCAGCCTTGATTCAAGGGTTTGTGCTTAGTCTTATTATAACTTGTTAGGCCATTATCTTAGGTAGGTTTACTATTGTGAAGAGACACCACGACCATGGCAACTCTTTTAAAGAAAATATTTGATTGATGGGGCTCACTTACAGTTCAGAGGATTCATGCATCATGGCAGGGAGCACGGCAGCATGCAGGCAGGTATGTTGCTGGAGAAACAGCTTTGTGTCCTACATCTTGTAGGCAACAGGAAGTCGACTGACACACTGGGGAGCAGCCCTGAGTAAATGAAACCTCAAAGTCTGCCTCCACATTAACACACTTACTCCAACAAGGTCATAACCACTCCAACAAAGCCACATTTCTTAATGGTGCTATACTTTATGAGATTATGAAATTATGGAGGCCAATTACATTCTAACAACCACAGCCATGTTTAGCTGATATCCCTAGAAGGTCTGCTCTTTTCTGAAGAGAACTGGAAGAGGAGTAAATCTAGGGGAGAGGGAAGCTGGAGGGGACAGGGACAAGGGAAAACTGCAGTGGGGATTTAATGTATGAGAGAAAAATAAATAAAAAAAGGAAAAAAAACCCCCAAGAACTCAACTAGAAAACTCAAAGGAAAGCCTTAGAAATAGGATGGGCCAAGCATAAGACAGCATATCAGCTCTCAAAGATAAAGTAGAGGGTCTAGACCAAATAAGCAAGCAAGATGAATTAAAAGTAAAAGCACAGGAAAGAGACACATAGGAAATGTAGGAACTGTGAAAAAATTAAACTTCTGAATGCCGGGCATAGATGAGAATCCCAAGTCAAATGGTATAGACAAGCTCTTCAACATTGTCATTGAAAAAAACTTCCCCAAACCAGAAACCAACAGTCCTCTTCCCCACAGCAGATCAAGAGGTGAGTGGCACCTTACCCAGGCCAAGCACAGACCACAGTCTCTGAAATCTGGCCCAGGGCACATCACCTCCACCCAGCTCTGCCCTAAATCCAAACCATCAGAGAAATCCCCTTCTAAGCCCAAACTTCCAGCAAAATCCAGCCCTCTGGACACTCTAGAACCAAAACCTTCCCCCATTCCCAACCCACGCCATCACATGGTGACTTTAGTGACCTCTGCGACAACCAAAAACCCACAGAGTCCTGGCCCACAGCTGACCAACAGTGACCTCAGCAACAACCAGAAACCAACTGACCCCTGGCTCACAGCAGACTACAAATGAGACAAGGAAGCAATGGGCAGATGCCAGTGCAAGAGTACATATGACAACATAGATCAACATGACACCACCAGAAGAATCCGGTGGTTCTACAACATCAAGACTTGAACACCGCAATGCAGAAGAAGCAGAAGGAAATGAACTTAGAAACAACATTATGTTGATAATAGAAGCCTTAAAAGAGGATATAAAATTCCCTTAAAGAAATAGAAGAAAATACAAACAAAAATATGGAGATTAACAAATCCCTGAAAGAAAATAAAACCAAGAAAAAGAAAACAAAAAGTTAAAATGAACATTCTGAGATTTAAAAACCGAAATAGAAGCAATAAAAAAGGCACAAACTGAGATATAGCTGCAAATAAAAACCCTGAAGAAACAAACCAGAAACACAGATGCAGCAAAACCAACAAAATGCAAGAGATGGAAGAGAAAATCTCTTGAGTGGAAGATTCAATAGTGGAAACAGATATGTCAGTTAAAACACTAAAACCAAAAAGTCGTAACACAAAACATCCAGGAAATCTGGGATACCATGAAAAGACCAAACCTGGGAATAATTGGAATTAAAGAAAGAGAAGAACACCAGCTCTAAGGCACAGAAAATATATTCAACAAAATCATAGAAGAAAACTTTCCCAATCTAAAGAAGGAAATGCCTATAAAGATACAAGAAGCTTACAGAACACCAAATAGACTAGACCCCCCCAAAAGTCTGCTCACCACGTAATAAACAAGCTACTAAACCCAGAGAAAGAAGAGAAGTACAAGAGCTGCAAAGGAAAAGGCCAAATTACCAATAAAGGCAGACCCATCAGAATAACACCAGATTACTCAAGGGAAACAATGAAAGCAAAAAGGTCCTGGTCAGATGTTAAACAGACATTAGAGGAGCATGGTTGTCAACCCACACTACTATACTCAGCAAAACTATCAATCACCATGGATGGAGTAAAGAAGATATTTCACCCCATCCAAAAAAAACCAGATTTAAACAATACCTATCCATAAATCCAGCCCTACAGGAATCATTAGAGGCAAAACTCCAACCTAAGGAAACTAAATACACCCATGAAACCACAAGCAATGCATAATCTCACAGAAGAAGAAACACACACACACACACACACACACACACACACTACCACCAAAAACAGCAGGAAATAACAATCATTGGTCATTAATATCCTTTAACATCAATGGACTTAATTCCTGTATAAAAAGATACACCCTAACACAATGGATACAAAAACAGAATCCATTCTTCTGTTGCATACAAGAGACACACCTCAACTTCAAAGACAGACACAGTCTCAGAGTAAAGGATTGGTAAAATACTTTCTAATCAAATGGTCCTAAGAAACAAGCTGGTGCAGCCATCCTAATATCTAACAAAATAGACTTCAAACTAAAATCAATCAAAAGAGACTAGGACAGACATTATTTATTCATCTCAGGAAAATCCACCAAGATGAAGTCTCAATCCAGAATAGTTATGCCCATAACACAAGGGTACCTACATATATAAAAGAAACACTACTAAATCTTAAAGCTCACATCAAATGCCATACATTAATAGTGGGAGACTTCAGTACCCCACATTCACCCTTGGATTGGTCAACCAGACAGAAACTCAACAGAGAAATAACGGATCTAACAGATGTTATGTACTAAATGGACTTAATAGGTATGTACAGAACTTTCCACCCAAACTCAAAGGAATATACATATTTCTCAGCACCCATGGAATGTTTTCTAAAATTATCCAAAGTACTCTTTCATAAAGCAATATCAATAGATAAAAAAATGGGAACTCCTTGTATCATATCAGACCACCGTGGTCTAAAGCTGGGATTCAACAACAAAAATCCCAGAAAGCCTACAAATTCATGGAAACTGAACGTCTCTCATTTGAACCACCTCTGGGTCAAGGAAGAAGTTAAGAAAGAAATCAAAGACTTCTTAGAATTTAATGAAAATGAATCCACAACATACCCAAACTTACGGGATACAATGAAAGCAGTGTTAAGAGGAAAACTCAGAGCACTAGATGCCTATATGAAAAACCTAGAGAAATCTCACACAAGAGACCTAACTGCACAGTTGAAGGCTTTAGAACAATTAGAAGCAAACTCACCAAGAAGGAGTAGATGGCAGGAAATAATCAAACTGAGGGCTGAAGTCAATACAATAGAAACAAAGAGAACAATACAATGAATTAATGAATCCAAGAGTTGGTTCTTTGACAAAGTCAATAAAATAGATAAATCCTTATCTAAGCTGTCCAAAAAGAAGAGAGAGAGAGAGAAAGAATCCAAATTAACAGAATCAGAAATGAAAAGGGGTAACATAACAACAGACACCCAGCAAATCCAGAGAATTAAAAGGTCATACTTTGAAAATCTATACTCCACTAAATTGGAAAACTTAAAAGAAATGAACAGCTTTCTGGACAAGTACCATTTACCAAAATTAAATCAAGACCAGATAAATGACCTAAACAAACTTATAACACCAAAGGAAATTGTAGCTGTTGTTAAACGTCTCCCAAGTAAAAAAAGCCCAGGGCCAGATGGTTTCAGTGCAGAATTCTACCACATTCAAAGAAGAACTAATACCAACATTCCTCAAACTGTCCCATACAATAGAAATGGAAGAAACATTACCAAACTCTTTTTATGAGGCTACCATCAACCTGATACCCAAAGATGCAACAAAAAAGAGAATTACAGACCATCTCCCTCATGAACATTGATACAAAAATACTTAATAAAATACTTGCAAACCAAATTCAACAATGTATCAAAAAATCATCCACTATGATCAAGTAGGCTTCATCCCAGAGATGCAGATGTGGTTCAACATATGAAAATCTGTGAATGTCATTCATCATATAATCAACCTGAAAGAAAAAAAAAATCACATGATCATCTCCTTAGATGCTGAAAAAGATTTTGACAAAATATAACATGATAAAAGCCCCAGAGAGATTAGGAATACAGGGAAAATACCTAAATATAATAAAGGCAATATACAGAAAGCTGACAGCCAACATAAAACTAAATGGAGAGAAACTCAAAGCAATCCCACTAATATCAGGAGCAAGACAAGGCTGTCCTCTCTCTCCTTATCTATTCAATATGGTTCTCAAAGTTTTAACTAAAGCAATAAGAGAACAAAAGGAGATTAAGGGGATACCAATTGCAAATGAGGAAGTCAAACTATCTCTACTTACAGATGATATGATAGTATACATAAGGGACCCCCAAAATTCTACCAGGGAACTCCTACAGTTGATAAACACCTTCAGCAATGTAGTAAGGTATCAAAAAACTCAACAGCACTCCTATAAACTAAGGCTAAAAGGGCTGAAAAAGAAATAAGGGAAACATTATCCTTTATAATAGCTGCAAATACCATTAAATATCTTGGGGCAACTCTAACCTAAGAATTGGCACATCTGTTTGACAAAAATTTTAAGTCAGCGAAGAAAGAAATTGAAGAAGATATCAGAAAATGGAAAGATCTCCCATGCTCCTGGATAGGTGTTACAATGAGGTTTCTTGGTCCCGGGCGGCCAGAGGTCCAGACCCACAGACCTGCAGCGCCAGACCCCATTAGCCACCTGACGCTGATGAGCCCCCAGAAATGACTCAGACACTTATATTAACTTCATGCTGTTTGGCCGATGGCTTAGGCACATCCCTATCTAGCTCTTTCATCTTAACTCAACTTATTTTTATTAATCTGTTTTGCCACATGGCCTGTGGCTCACTTGTGTTTTTTATATGGCTTTTTTGGGGTGGCTGGCTTGGTCTGGTGTTTAGGATTCAGTGCTCTCACCACTGCAGCCCGGGTTAGATTTCCAGTCAGGGAACAACAACAGCAAAAAAGACCGGGACCCCAAGATCCCAACAGCCCCTTATGAATGGGGTTGGCCCCTCCCCCTTCAGGAGTCTGGGACCCTGGATAAGCTTCTTCAGACCTCATCAGCTGACACCTGAATCCCGCCAGATAGGTAAGATCAACACAGTAAAATCACAATTTTCCAAGAGCAATCTAGAGATTCAATGCAATCCCCATCAAAATCCCAACACATTTTTTTTTTACAGACCTTGAAAGAACAATACTCAACTTCATTTGAAATAACAGGAAACCCAGGATTGCCAAAACAATCCTGCTCAATAAAAGAACTGTAGGAGGAATCACCATCCCTGACTTCAAGCTATACTATAGATCTACAGTAATAGAAACAGCCTGGTACTGGCATAAAAACAGACTTGTGGATCAATGGAATCGAACCGAAAACCCCAACCTTAATCCACACAACTATAGCACCTGATTTTTGACAAAGAGGCAGAAAATATTCAATGGAAAAAAGAATCTTCAACAAATGTTTTTGGCATAACTGGATGGTAGTAAGCAGAAGAATGCAAATAGATCCAACCCTATCATCCTGTGCAAAACTCAAATCTAAGTGGATCAAAGACCTCAACATAAACCCAGCTACACTGAACTTGATAGAAAAGAAAGTAGGAAATACATTTAAATGCAAGTGACAACTTCCTAAATATAATACCAGTAGCAGAGACACTAAGAACAACAATTAATAAATAGGAGCTCCTGAAACTGAGAAGCTTCTGTAAGGCAAAGGACATGGTCAATAAGACAAAATGACAGTCTACAGAATGGGAAAAGATCTTCACCAACCCTACATCATACAGAGGACTGATCTCTAAAATATATAGAGAACTCAAGAAACTAGAGGCCAAAGCCCAAGTGATCCAGTTAAAAAATGGGATTCAGAGCTAGAAAGGGAATTCTCAACAGAAGAAATACTGAAAGTCACTTAAAGAATTGTTCAACTTCTTTAGCCATCAGAGAAATGCAAACCAAAACAACTTTTAAATACCACCTTACACCTGTCAGAATGGCTAAGATCAAAAACCCAGATGACAGCCTAGGCTGGAGGGAGTGTGGAGCAATGGGAACACTTCTCCATTGTTGGTGGGAGTGTAACCTTGTACAGCCACTTTGGAAAGTAGTATAGTGGTTCATTAGAAAACTGGGAATCAATATCCTCAATGATCTAGCAATACCACTACTGAGCATATACCCAAGGATAGAAATTCTTATCCGAAGAGCATTAGCTCAACTATGTTCATAGCAGCATTATTGGTAACAACCAGAACCTGGAAACAACATAGATGCCTCTCTATTGAAGAATGGATTAACAACCTGTGGTACATTTATACAATGGAGTACTAGTCAGCAGGAAAAAAAGACATCCTAAAATTTTCGGGCAAACGGATGGAGAATATCATCCTGAGGAGTATATATGAGCAAAGGGATCAGGATCATGAGGAAGTGACCCACTCAGAAGACTTTCTGGAGCTATTGGGAGCTCACTGAATCTGAAACAGCCACTGGGAAACCTTCAGGGAAAGGAACTAAACCCTGCAAAGGTAGATAGATGACTGTCAAATGGCGTGGGCAGTTTGTGGAACCTCTTGCAGTAGGATCAGACTATGTCCTGTGCATGAATTGACATCTCAGAGCTCATTCCCTACAGAGGAACACCTAACCCAGTCTTAATACTGGGATGAGAGACTTGGACCTCCCTCAAATGGATGTGCCCGACTGAAGTGTTCCTCCTTGGGACTCTTTGTGCTCCTTGGGGAATGGAGTAGGGGTTTGGGGGGAGACTGAGGGAGGATGATGAGGGACTGGGAGGAGGGAAGGGAGGGCCAGCAGTGGTATACATGAGAAAAAACATTTTTAAATAAATAGAAAATGAAAAAAAGAATAAAACTCCCCAAACTTAAGAAAAGGCACACTCATACAAATATAAGAAACATGAAGGACACCAAGACCAGAAGAGAAAGATCAGAAATGCAATTCCTACAGCTTGTCATAGTTAATACACTAAGTGAACAGAACTAAGAAAATGTGTTCAAAGCTGCAAGACAAAAAACACAAGTCACATATATAGGAAGATCCATCAGAACAACAGCTGATTTCTCAGTGGAAACTTTGAAAGCCAGAAGAGCCTGAAGCAGAGCATTCCAAGTCCAAAGAGAAATATGCAACCTGGAAATCCATCTAGTAAAGTTATCTTCCTTTGCTGTAAGAGGAGAAAAAACTTTTCAGAACATAAACAGCCTTAAAAAGTGCATACATATACCATAAACCAAACCCAAACCTAAAACAGGAAGCATTATTTTGCGCTGAAGAGGGGAGTGAGGTATCGGGGCAACTCTGGCAAAAAATATGAAGCCGTAAACATTAAACTACAAAATACCACTGAGAACACACACACCACTAAAAACCATCAACACATGAAAGCAATTAATACACACACATGTTAATAATAACTTTATTTAGTGCCAGGTGTGGTGGCACATGCCTTTAACTACAGCACTTGGGAGGCAGGGGTAGGCTGATCTCTGAGTTTGAGGCCTAACAAGCAAACAAACAAATAAAAAACATTAAATATCAGCAGTCCTTATTCTCCACTCAAAAGACATAGACTGATTCAGTGGATCAATAAATGAAGTATCTCTCAGTTGTTTCCGTTAAACACATTTTAGTTTTAAAGATAAGCAGCATCTTAGAATATGAACTAAAGTACTCCAATCAAGGGGACCAGGAAGCAAACAGGTATCTGTACCCCAATATCTGACAAAATGATTTCAAACTAAACTAAACAGAAGAGATAGAGACGCTTCATTCTAATCAAGGGAACAGTTATCCAGGAAGACATTATCACAATATCCTAAATACATATATACCAAACTCTGGGCTACCCAAATTCATTAAAAATAATTACTGGATTTAAATATAAATTCACACCAATCCATTAAAAATAGGTTTAATTTCAATATCCCACTTTTCCCAGTAGACAGGTCATCTGTACAAAAAAAACAGACAGGGAAATATCAGGATGAATTGCCATCACACCAAATGAGCTTAATCGGTATGAAGAGAATATTCTACACAAACTCTAAAGGATACACATTCCACTTGGCAGCACATGGAAGTGTTTCTAAAATAAACCACATCCTGAGACACAAAACAAATATTTCCAAATGAAAAAAGATTGAAATCATTCCTTGTATCCTATCTGAGCACAATGCACTACAACTTAAAACTGACAGCAAATAAATCTCTAGTAAACATCGGAACTCGTGCGGATCACACAATTTATTATTGAGTGAAAAATGGATCAAAGAAGAAATCAAGAAAGAAATAAAAAAAAAAAACTTTCTGGTGCAAAATAAAAATGAAAACACAACACACCAAAACCTCTGGGACACGCTGAAAGCAACTCACAAGGGGAATTTGTAGCTTTAAGTGCCGGTGTTAAAATCGGGAAGAGCACAGCGAAAGGCTTAGCGAGGCAACTCAAACGGTTGGAAAAGCAAGAACAAGCCAAATCTAAACTCAGTAGATGCTCGAAATAATGAGAGAGCGGAAACCAGCAAAGCAGAACAAGAAAACAAGGCAAAGAGTCATCAAGACTAAGGCCCTTGTTTATCTTTGAGAAAATGAACAAGATTAAGAGACCTTTGGCCCAACTAACTCTAAGAAAGAAAGAGGGGACACAAATTAACAGAATCAGAAATGAATGGAGAAATCTTAGGACAGACACCAAAGAAATACAGAATCTTATAAGGGAATATTTGAAAAACATGAACTCCATTAAGATGGAAAACCTAAAAGAAATGGATGAATTTCTAGATTCAACCAAGCCACCAAAATTAAACCCAGAAGCCAATAACCTACACAGACCCTCAACAAGATTGAAAAAGTAATAAAAACACGTTCAGCAAAAAAAGTTCAGGACTAGATGGATTTACAGAAGAATTTTACCAGATACCCAGAGACCCTTCTTAATTTATTAAAAAAGGAACAAAGGAGAGCCCCAGATTCTTTCAACAAAGCCACTATCACTTCAATACTCCAATGAGATAAAGACAATACAAGAAAAGAAAACTACAGGTCAATATCCAAGATGATTGTAGACTCAAAAATACCTAATAAAATACGTTCAAACAGAATATAGACACACACAAAAAAGATGATACACAACGACCAAGTTGTCTTTATTCCTGAAATGCAAGGATGGTTCAACATACACAATCAATAATTGAATAAGCCACATAAATGTACTTAAAGCCAAAAATCACAGATGACCTCAATAGATGCAGAAAAAGCCTTTGACAAAATACAACATGCTCTCACAATAAAAGTTTTAGAGAATGTAGGGCTAGAGGGACCATACCTACACATAATAAAAGGAATATATAAGAAGTCTACAGCCAACATCTTAAATGAAGAAAAGCTTGGAGTATCCCACTGAAGTCAGGAACAAGCAGGGATGCCTACTATCCTCAAACCTTTTTAATATTGTGCTAGAAACATCAGCTGATGCAGTAAGATAAGTAATTTAAAGGATATAAATAGGGAAAGAATAATTCAAACTGTCCTTTGAAGATAGTATGTTACTATACACTAGAGATCCCCAAACTTCTACTGGAAAATGATAAACAATTCAGCAATGTGACATGACTCAGGATCAACTCATGGAAATCAATAGCTTTTCTATACACCGCCAAGAAGCATACAGTGAAGGAGATCATGGAAGCATTTGAGTTCCTAATAGCCTCAAAGAAAATAAAACATCTAGAAATAAACTGAACCAAGGATGGAAATGACCTCTTTGATGGAACTGTAAACCTCTAAAGAAAGAGACAGAGAAAGACACTAGAAAATGGAAATGGTATCCCATGTTTATGGATTGGTAGAATTAATACTGTAAAAATAACCATTCTACCAAAAGTCATTTACAGACTCAATTAAATATCAGTCAAAATCCCCACCTCATTCTTCACAGAAACAGAAAAATACAAACCAAACTAAACCCAACCAAAACAGAAAATTGTCTAAAAATTCATGTGGAATATCAAAAGACCAGAACAATCCTGAGCAAAAATCTGGAGGAACTACACTTCCAGATCTTAAGATATATTACAGAGCCATAGTAAGAAATACAGACCTGCACAAAAACACACATGCGGACCAATGGAACTCAGTCAAAGTCCCAAAGATGAATATATGCAACTTCAGCCACTTAATATTTGACAAGGAAGAAGGGAAAGGTCTTCAACAAACAGTGGTGGGAAAACTGGGTGGTCACATGCAGTAGAATAACATTAGGCTTGCATCTACCACCTTACAGAAAAACGAACTCCAAACTGATCAAAGACGTACACACAAAACATGAAACATTGATAAAAATATAGGAGAGGACCTTCTGACTAGGACTCAATTTGCTGAATAATTAAAGCCAAAAATAAACAAGTGGAACTTCATGAAACTAAAACTCATCTGTACAGTGAATGAAACAATCAGCTAGGTGAAGAGGAAGCCTACAGATTGTACATCTGACAGAAGACTATTATACAGAATATACAAAGAACTCAAAATACTGAGTCAAAGAATGAATGCCCATTCAAAAAATGGGTTTGGAATCTGAGCACAGAGTAATAATAATAAAAAAGGCTTTAAAATCTCAAACATGTTTACTGTCCCCAGTAATTAGTCAAAACAACTTTGAAATTTCATCTTACCGCAGTTGGAATGTCAAAGACCAACATAACAGTAAAAACCAAATGCTGGGAGGTTCTAGGGAGAAGAAAAATTCATTTACTGTTGGAAAGATTGCAAACTGGTGCAGCCACTATGGAAATCAGTATGGAGAATTCTCAAAAAGGTAAAAATAAACCTACTGTGTGCCCAGATATACCACTCCCTGGCATATGCCCAAAGGACCCAACATTCTACTCCACAGACACTTGCTCCACCATGTTTACTAATGCTCTCTTTACAATAGCTAGGAAATGCATACAATCTACATGCCCTACAACTGCTAAATGGATAATGAAAAGGTGGTACATGAATATGGTAGGGGATGTTCATTATCCTATCTTTAAAGAAAAATGCAATCACGAACCTTTAAAGTAAATGGAAGGAACCAGAAGAGATCCTATTACATGGAGTAAGCCAGACCCAGAAAGAAAAATATTACATATACTTTCTCATCGGAAACTCCTAGCTTCAAGTCTTCAGAATTGAGTTCATACTCTGCAGTAACTACAACCCCAGAAAAGTAAAACAGGATCGTTGCCAGGATGGGAGGCTGGGGCCAACAGAAAGGGGAATAGAGAGGGAAACTGATGTAAGTGGCCGCAATGAGATCAGGTTATTTACTAGGAAGCAGAGAGACTTATGGGAAGTGTGGAGATGATGAGTTTTGTCTATCATAGAAAGGAGCCAATAGAAAGCAACAGACAGAGACCACTACAGACAAACCATAACCAACCAAAATACAGAGTTGTGGAGGCCAGTCCCAATGAACACATCTACAAAACACTCACACCTAAGGTCAGGGGGACAGTGAGGAAGGGTGGGCAGAAAGATCATAAGAGCCAGAGGGTCAGGGAGTTAGCAGTGAGGGTTTTGTCTCCTGATAACGTCAGAATCTATACCTGTAAAGTCTCATCGACACGAATGCTCATATGTGAGTTGAACAAAGATGGCAGCAATGGGTGTGTCAAAATAGACAGGGGAAAGCCCCAGAGCCTCTGCCCTACACAAAGAACTATAGGCAATTTCCAGAAACTGAAAGCAGGAGAGATGGCCTTCCTCAGGGAAGAGCACAGAAATTAGTTGTGCAGGGCTAGTTGCAGCCCCCAAAATGTACTTAGGAGTCACATTATACAGATTGAACAGGTTATATTTAGGGATCACACACACATATGAAATAACGGGTTTTTTTGTTTGTTTTTTAGGGCCATGCATTTGAAGGAGAGCAGGCAGGAGATTTAGAAGGAGGAAATGGAAAGGGAAAGTGTAATTATAATCTCAAAAGTGAAACTAAAATACAAAAAGAAATAGCATGATGTGGATCAAAGTAACCATGTGTGCTTGTCTAGATGGTGCTTAGAGAAGGCTTCTATGAGCAGGCAACCATTGGTTGGGACCTATCAGATGAGATAGAATAGGTACAGAGGCTTTAGCTTGGTCAGAGAAGCTGGGAAATACAATGAGGGTCTATCACTCTATTGAAGTTGGATCAGTGGAGAGGACCCTGTTAGTGAACAGCCTTGCAAGTGGTTATTTACTTGTAAGCAGAGAGACTTATGGGAAGTGTGGGGATGACAGGTTTTGTTTTTCATCAAGTGTGGTGCTTGGGCCTGTGATGCTGCAGCTGAAGAGAGGAAATAGGAAGGAATCAGGATACCTGGTCTTTCCACATCACATACTGGGAGGTTGGACGAGCTCATGTATCAGGGCCCTTCCAGCTCTGGAATGTGGGAATCTTCATCTATAATAAGAGTTGGGTCATCTACATGAGCAAGTGCCAGGGAAGCTGTTGTCACAAATGGTTTCACAGAGCAACGGCTATCTCTCTCTTGGGCCACTTGGCCCTGGGATTGTGTTGGCTCTTTCACCACCTGTTATCTGTCCCACAAGAATGTTGGCCAAGCCCAGCTAGTAGGCAGTCGATCAAACTTCATCTTTTTTTTATAGGGCTGGGAGTCCAACTGAGCAGAACTTGAGTCTATAAGAGGTTACTTATATGGTCTTTTTATGGTCTGAAGGGACTCACCCTCTGTCTATTGGCTGCTCTTCTGAGTTCTATACTAGCAGGTCCTCAGGCTCATTTCTTGGGACACTTGTCTATGCCACTCTCTACACCAAGTGCACCAGCTGTCAGGGAGATGAGCCCAAGGCTCTTAGTCCTCTGTGCCACAAGAGATATTGCCACACATTTGGCAATGTCAGGCCACAAGCATTTATCAGCACAGTTCAGTAGATCAGAGATATGAGCACAATATCCCTGGGGTTTCTGTTTGGGGATTCCTAAGGCTGAAATTAAAATGTTGCTTGACCACATTTCTGAGCTAATGAGGTTGTGGCAGAACTCTGTTTCTTGTGGGTACGGCACTGAGGTTCCTGATTTCTTATTGGCTCCAAGAAAGGGTCTCTGTTAGTTCCTCAAGCCTGCCCATGTCCCTTGCCATGGTGTCCTCTGCTCTAAAAGCCAGCAATAGGTTCACTGGGCTTAATATCTTAACACACTTGGGATCTGTGACTTCAGAAAAGCCCAGTTGCTTTTAAGGATTCATTTGATTGGCAGAATTACTCCATGTATCCATTCCCTTCTTTCTGGTCCTTCTTCCCTCCCTCTTTCCTCTTGTTTCCTCTCTCTTCCCATCTGGTTTTCCTCTTCTTCCTTTGTCTCTTCTCTTCCTCTTTCTCCTTCCCTGTCTCCTTCCATCCCTCCGTGCTGGGAATTGAACCCATGGCCTCATGAATGCTGGGCACCACTAAACCACTCTTCCTTCCCTATCCCAATCTTAAAATTAGTTCTGTTGTAGAATATATAACGTGATCACAGGAAGAAAGTCCACATCACTAGTCCCAAAGGTTTTGTAGAGTAGACAGACTGGGGAATGAGAATGGTAAAGATTCTTAGAGAGCATCACATGATTCCCTCCAGCACAGGAGCCTGGGAAGTCATTTCTGGTTCTTAAAGGAGAAGTCATTCAATAGACTTCTGGTAGGCCATAAAAACCTTCACTAATTTATTTGGATCCTTGCTCTAGGAACATCATACATGAATTATCTATGAAGGCTTCATGGCTCCTTAGACATTATTCAGTTTTCAGGTTAAAAAATTTTCTGGTTCTGAAAATGTAGAGCATGCTGATGATGCTGATTTATATAAAATGTGACCAAGCATTTGGAGAAACAGTTTTCTACTTTTAAGCTTCTGTTTGTCAGGGGGATGAGTGTGGAGGGGAGATAGAACAGGTGCTTGCTATTGACCATGGTGACTAAAGTGACTTTTATACAGTGTCTGGTACACACATGTTCACCTAGGGCAATAGCCCACATTGTATCAGCACAGAGCTTGCTTTTTGACACTGGGTTGGGGGGTGATAAGGTATAACATGCTCTAGAGCACATTGTGAAGCTAAATGCCAGGGTGATCTGCAAAGGCTCTTCATGGGAGTACTGATGTCCAGATGGGGACTGGGTCTGCTTTGGGACATTTAGTTCTTCCCAATGCCATCTAAGTTCTTCAGTCATTTTGAGGCCTGAAATGGGAACTCCTAAGTCATAGGACCCTGCAAGGATCAAATGCTTCTTGGGAAAGGAGGCAAGTCTGGGTTTGATGATGGTCATCCAATACTCTTGCTGGACGACACATGCCTCCACACCCTCCTGTTTTGTGCGTGTCTGAGTGTATATATGTTTGTATGTGTAGATATGTGGATGTGTGAATGTGTGAATACATAGATCAAGGGATAATCATTAGCTTACTCCCTCCCACACTTTTTTTTTAAGGATTACGGCTGGGATGATGACCCATAGTTGTAGCACAGCTATGGGAACATACAATTGGATGAGCTTAGTGAAAAAGCAAAGCAAAACCAAATGAGCACACATGGACCTCCAGTGCTGTGCAGGAGAGAGGCATGTGGACTCCGTTCCTGAGAGCTTGCAAGCCTGACAGTCTAGCCTACCAGTGAGTGCCAGCTTCAGTGAGAGACCTTGATTCAAAAAGTAAGGTGGACCACACACATGTGCACACAGATGTATATGCATGTAGTGCTCAGAAAGATTAAATGAGACAATATTTCACACACTGGATTGAAACAGATACAGTAAAAATTATGATTATGAAGGTGGTAGGTTGGCCAACTAAGGGATCTCCTTCTGAGGGTGAGTAGTTGGGTGCACGAGACTACTTCCTGTTCACTGAGCTACTCAGATCAATAATTTCCAGGCCCATTTTCACACCTATAACCGGGACACATTAAAGGCAGGTATCTGCTGTCCACTCTAAAAAAACCTAACCATTCAGAATTTCACAAAGAAGGTCTGATATGTTTCAAAAGTACCATTAATACAGTCTCTCTTCAACTTATAGATTTGCACACATAGATCGTAATCCCTGGAGAAATGTAGAACAATAAAGAAGAATCAGCTCCCTCCTTCTCACTCTTGGAGGCTATCAAGGTCGTCAGGCAGGTGTGAATTCTTTGTGCATCTAAATATGGTCTCTATGAAAACTCACAGGAAGGAACTGCCCAAGGTTTCTCCTTGTAAAGCTGTCTTTTCACACTGAATATTTTCTTCTTGCTGGGGTGTAATGGTAGCACATGCCTCCAGTCTCAGCACTAAAGAAGCTGAGACAGGAAGATTGCCATCAGTTTGAGGATAGCCTGAGCTAGATAGTACCAGGCTAGGCAGGACCACGTGGCAAGACCTTGTCTCAAAAACAAAAAGTGAAAAACAAAGAGGGAAACAGAGGCAATGAACAGACAGACAACGCAAACAAAAGCCCTCAGATGCTTCCTGTCTATGATCTCTTCCTGAAGTGAGACATGCACACAGCTCCTCAGGCTCAGAGGCACAGGTGCAGCTACAGGAGGTTCCCTAGAACACACATGGTACATTTTAGACACCTTCACCTTCCATGGGTGGGTAGCCCAGTTGTTTTGATCGTACAATCAACCAATAAAGAACTTTGTAAAAGTTTTCCTATATACAAGTGCTCCTCTGTCTAAAATGATGGTCTACAAAGACAGAAACTGATCAAAAGGAAATTTTAAACTCTAACAGATAATAGGCATGCTTCCCCAATGCCTTAGGTACAGTAGGAAAGTCATGAATTGGGCGAAACTTTCCATGGAGAGTCAGAAATGGAGCCAGACCAAGAGTCTTAGCTCAGACCAAGAGCTCAAGCTCCGCCCCCCCCCCCCCCACCATCCCCATAGTGGCTAAGGAATGGACTCATCAAAGAAGTGAAGAAAGTGTTCTTATCAGCCCACCATCCCCCTCTGGCTGAAGCAAGCCCAGGGAACTTCCCTCAAGGTGTCTATAAATGTCACTGTGAGATGGGGTAAGGGAGGATCCAGCTTGGCAAGCTTGACCCGATTCAGGAAGGCCTGTAAGTATTTTCTCTACTGGGGATGTCCAGCTTCTGGGGAGGTCCCTGGCCTAGCTCTAGAAGGCTGGAGGGGCTTTATGTGGCTTTAAGCTTCTGCTGGTGCCAGTGTGATGAGCAACACCGAATCAGACACAGCTCTGGGGAAGGGACACAGGATTTAAGTGGTGTTTTCCTAGCAAGGTCAGCCATCATTGCTTCTCCTCTCACTCATGTTGAAGACACTGACAAGCTCATTCATGCACATAAATGGAGAAATAAAATAATAATTCATTTTACTTACAGGCTTACAGGAAATCTAGGCTGAGCTGCTCCTTATGGTATGCTTCATTTTGTTCAGAAACGGCTTCCTGGACCCAGGGCTAGGTCTCAGTTGATAAAGTATCTGCCTGGCATGCACCAAGCCCTGGGTTCAATCCTCAACAAAACATAAGCCAGATGTGATGGCACATGCCTAGAATTTCAGCACTTGGGAAGCAGAGGCAGGGTAATGAGGAATTCTGTTCCATCTTCAGCTACATATTGAGTTCCAGGATACCTAGGCTACACAAAAGTTTGTCATATCAAAGGAAACCAAAGAGTTCCTTGGAACAGCAGACTGGGCTCAGCCTTCTTTTCTGGCTCATTTGAATTCTTACCTTCCTTTTCTTCCGCCCCCCCCCCCCAAGGGGCCCAAAATGGTCTGGTTCTGGAGTGTGTGTATATGTGTTAAACGTCTGTGTTCTCTTTTTCAGGACAAAACCAAGATGAAATTTCTTCTACTTCTGGCTCTTCTTGTCGGGGGAGCGGCTGCTTTCCATCTGAGTGAGTCTTTGGTATTTTCAGCCTTTTCTTCTTGTATGTAATAGTCAGGGTCTGAATCACATAGTCAGCACCATCACTGATCATTCCCAAGATCAGAATGCCTGTACAGTAGGAGTACGGGGACTCTGAAAGACTCCAAAGTACTTCTGTTATGTCTGTAGCCTTGATTCTGTTCTGACATTTACAATTTTGTCCTTTCTACATAATTCTAATCTGTTCAAAATAATAATGGCTTTTTAGTTTGGATTTACTGGCTGTTTTTCTGCGTCTTATGCCTTTTAATTCCCAGAGAACCCACATGAAGTACCTGGGATCATATACCAGCTTCACAAACAAAGAAATAAAGCTGGTAGCCGCTTAGTGCAGGCCCCAGACACACAAAAGCTGGATTCTAAGCTACTCTTAGCCATCTTGATCTCATGTGTGAAATGGGGTATCTCCTCATGGAGTGGTGGGTGTATGTTCCTTTCTTTCAGGCAGGGTTTTGCACACTGGTGTTCAGGGAGTGGGCAGGTGATGCCCACAGTTCTAGGGAGCATAGGGGAAGGTATGAAGGTAGGACATTTGCTTTTTCTACTTGCCAGGGTCTGAAACACTTGACGTCAAAAGCCCTTCGAGAGATGAGAGCTTGCCTAAGGATGTGGGGATGCCAAGACCAGAAGTAGAAGAATGTCCTCCTGCGGAGGAGTTAATACCACTGGAGGAAGAGGAATGTTCTGGAATTGAAGGGAATCCTGGCTATGAGGGAGCTATCTCAGACAATAATGTGACAGATGAGAACATTCAGTGCCCCAAGGAAGAGGACACAATTAGCCTGGTGGGCAATTCTGGATGTAAGACGTGTCAGTACCTCCTGGTGAGGTCGTGTAGCACATTTGAAACTGCTCAGGTATGTGGTCTGTGGCTGAGGCTGGGAGCAGGGACAGGCAGGAGACATGTCCCCATTTCCCCCAGCTTTAATGCTTGCTCTTATTGTGGGCTGGGCAGGGGAGGGGAGGCATCCACAGGGGATGAAGCTTCAGAGATGCTGGGTGGGGAGAGGGTTATGTGGAAACATGCTTTCCTTAGCTCTACTGTGTTCTTACGGCTATGGTTATAGAGGGAGGGGAAAGAGGGTAGGGAGAAAGGACAGAGGGAGGGAGGCAATGGATTTTGAAGGCTTAGAGACCATGACTGTGGCCATGGGAAGTCCTGCCAAGAGGGTGAGAGGCATTCATTCCCTCATTTCTCCTTTGTTTGCTTCTGCAGTCAGTGTGCCGAAGATGCTAAGGGGGCACCCTTGCCTCCATCCACAGCATCAGCGTCAACCTTCATATCCAGTGCTATCTCAGGGGACTCAATCAGGCTCAAGTCTGGATTGGAGGCAGGATCACAGGCTCGGTAAGAGGGATACCAGAACTAAATGGGAGCACCTTTTGCACCCATCCAGGATCAACCTTGCTGTGTCTATATTTTCACTTTATTGTTTCCTAAAGAGCTGGGACAGAAGGCCACTCAGACAAGACACTGAGATGCCACTTAGGATTTAGAATCAGGTTTGGGTTCCAAGTTCCTCCCAGCTCCTCTGTCTTTGTGGTCTAGGGAGGGGTAGGTGGCTCATGGTTTCCTCTGCCCGATTTCTGGTTCATGATATAAAGATGATCATGTCAGAGACGCATAGAGTGGGGGTGGTGATGACCACTGTGGGCCAATAGTTCAGCTGGTCAGTCTACATTTTGGCCCTGTGATCCCGCCCTCCCACTGTATCCCTTTGCCTCCTACCTTCTCTAGGGTCACTGCGAACGCTATCAATGGGTTGATGGAAGCTGTTAGAACTTTACGTATTGGGCTCCTGGCCAGCCCAACTGTGGTGGGGGCAGTTGCGTGACCATGTGTACTCAAGGTGAGACTGGCTCCTTATCAGTAAAGGGAAGGCCAGGGAAAGTCAAGGAAGAATGCTGAGAAGTGAGCAGGCTGCTCAGGGAGAAGTTTCTAGTTGGGATCCACAGCTGGTGGGAACTACAATCTTTCTAGTGTGGTGCGAGAGTAAACAAAGGGCTCAGTTCTCCTACTCTCCCTTCACAGGAGGCTACTGGCGTCGATCTTGTTGTTTGCAGAGACTTCCTTTCATCTGTTCATACTGAGCTGGTCCCACCCATGAGTTCAAATCCATCCTCTATTGGGTAACCGCCTCTCCTTTCCCGCCAGATGTCCCCTTCATTCACTTCCCTACAATAAAACCATTTTACTGAAATAGATTCCTCTTGTCCTGGTTTGATTGGTAGCCCAGTCTCATTCTGAGCTTTCTGCTTTTTCATCTCGTTCCCCTCTATGCCATGAAGAAGCCATAAAGAAAAGACGGTGCAATGGTGTTTATGGAGCATTCTGACAATAGAGAAATGTGTGCAGGTGGCTTTACAGTGCCCATGGAAGACTGGATTACATAGCATCTGTGTAGCAGGTATTGTCAGGACCCTGCCAACAGCTTCCAGACATGTGAAGCCCCCACCCCCCGCAACACACACACACTGGATCAGCTGCTTTTTCTGTTGCTGTGACAAAATGTCTGACTCAGGGAGACTGCTTATTTGAGTTTACAGGTCAAGGATACTGTCTATTATGGTAGGGAAATCCTGGTAGAGGGGCTCAAGGCAGGTTGTTATGTTGTATCCATAGTTAGGAAGTAGTGGGATGAATGTCCATGTGCTCAGGGATTTAAACCCAGGGAATGCTGGGTCGTCCCACCTCAGTTAACCCAGTCAAGATAATCCCTCCTAGGCATGACCAAAGCATGTCTCCTAGGTAACTGTAGAGCCTACCAAGTTAACAACCAATATTTGCCATCACGGCTATTAAGTGGAGCAAACACAAAGCAGGCACTAGGCACCATCTCTCCATTATCTATTAAGGTGGCTGGCCTTACAGCACATGTTTTATTGTCTCTCCAAAGATGAATCCTCTCTTCCTCTGGCAATGTTTTTGCACTTCTCCAAATTAATTACAAGTGTGTACGCAAATCCTTAGCTCAGGCTCTGCTTTGGAGAAAACTCAATATTAAACTCTTTATAAGGAGTCTGACTCTCAGTGAGGTCTGGAAATCTAGGACACAGGGTGATGTGTGTGTATGTGTGAGTGTGTGTGTGTGTGTGTGTGTGTGTGAGAGAGAGAGAGAGAGAGAGAGAGAGAGAGAGAGAGAGAGAGAGAGAGAACATGTGCAAGTTGTTTTAATTATTGAGCACTCACTACTCACCCACTGTGGTAAATGCCTTGCATAGATCACCATACCATTTGTCATCATTACCTCTGCCATGCAGAGACAGGCTCAGAGAAGTTGTACATGGATGAGAAACTTGCTCAGACAGAACATCTGGATGTTCCCAATGCTGACATTTGACTTTCTTAGTTCCAAAGCCAGCTCCTTTATACATAGTTTCCATGATTGGAAGTCTTGACCAACTTCTTTTGCTCTTGACTTCCCCTTGGGGCATAAAACTCAACCCATCTGGAGGCAAAGACTCCCAGTTGAAGATGGGGAAGAACTGCTTTAATATCACCAGGGAGATCAGCAAGACAAAAGGACTCAATGGCCTGAGCCCTTTTCTTTCAGAATTTTTCTAACTCTATATGGGCCCAGGTCCTGGGAAAGCAAAATAAAATTTGTGAGTTTTTGAATAAGTCAGAGAAGGGGACCTATTTGCTCAAGGTTAGTTACTCTGTAAGCTAAAAAAGAGACAGAAGCACATTTCGGTTCATACAACATTGTGTCATGTCAGGTGTTGATTTTATACTTGGTGTAAGAGCTTCAAAACTTGTATGCACTTGGCTCTGTGGTGGGTGACATGAGCTGAAGCAGAGCTGTCACCACAAGCCCTCATGGGTACCATCTTCTGCTGTGGCACAGCCCTACTGCTCTTGTTTTAATATTAATAATAAAGATTCTGAGAGGTTGGGACCATAACTCCGTGGTAGAGTAGATGCCTAGCACATGGGAAGCCCAGAGTAGGATTCCAGCGCTAACATAATGAGTGAATAAATAAATGCATGAATATGACAAGATACTCCCACACCATTTGCTAGGCATTTACTACGTTCTGGACTCCAGGCTGAGAGTTAGGCACATTTTTTTTCCTTGTTTCTCAGAAATTGCTCTCTTAGTGGGTTGTGTGACACCTGCTCCATAGAAGTCTCTTTAAAGGATGCCAAGGATATGGCAGGAGGAGGCTCCAGGGTACTGTGTTCTGCATATAGCATTGGCCATGGTTGTACAGGTGCAATGACTATCCTTTTCCTGCCCAGTTCACTCACAAATGCTTCAGGTATCATTGTCAGTGAATAAACAATGGACTGTATTTGCTCAGTAGGCTGAGCTCCTATGCATGCTTTGACCTTGTGATTTCATTCCATATCACACCAATTATGAGAATCACCCTTTTGGTAAAATGGGGTTGGACTTAATTTTAAGGCAAAATGAATATCTAGAATCTCACATGAAAATGAATATATTATTAATACATAAAACTGGTGATGTGGGAATGTCTTTCTCTATGTTGTGAATATCAATCTGTAAATAAAGGAGCTGTTTTGGCCATGGCAGACACCATAAAGGTAGGCAAAAAAATCAAACATCGATACAAAAAAGGAAATAGAGTCAGAGATAGATCGACACAGATGCCCAAAAGAACAACATATAAAAAACACAAATGAGCCAAGGACCATATGAGAAGACAGATTCATAAAAATGAGTTCAGATTAAAAATAACTAACAATGTACCTAAGCCATAGGCCAAACAACATGAAATCAATACAAGTGTCTAAATCATTTTTGAGGGCCTAAACAATGACAGAAGGCTAAGCGACCTAAGACAAGTCTGTGAGTCTAGACCTCTAGCCAGATGAGGCCAAAACTTTACTGTAACATAGAAACCCACATGAAAATGAATATATTATTAATACAGAAACCTATTTTTTAAAGTAAGTGGGTCTAGGGATGTAGCATGGTTGGTAGCATGCTTGTGTAGCATGCATGAAGCCCTGGGTTCTATCCCCAGTACTACATAAAACAGGAGTGGAGGCACACATCTGTAGTGGGATTCAGGTGTCAGCTGATAAGATCCAAGGATGCTTATCCAGGGTCCCGGGCTCCTGAAGGGGGCATGGCCAACCCCACTGATATAATACTACTGTTTGGGTTGGGGTGGGGGGGCAGGAGGATAAGGAGTTCAAGATCATCACCAGCTACACGGAGGGCTTGAGGTCAACCTGGGCTACATGAGACCCTGTTTAAATAAAAAAGTAAATTTATGAAATAAATAAGATAAATGGACTGGACTTATATCCCAAGAGATAGCCTGTGTGGGCATTCTTCCTTTGCAGCAAGATGCTGACTGAACTCTATGCAGAAAAGTTCATCCCTTTAGATGGAATGCCCAGTGGTGTTGCACTATGCAAAGCACAGGTAGACACTCAGCCCCCTAAGCAAGTGCAATGCATCACTCAGTCACTGGCAAGGACCAGTTTCTTGATAAGGACCATTTGAAACTCAAAATGTCTCATCTCACAAGGACACTCTTGCTCCACACACCAGGCGATTCTCTGATAGCTCTGCCCTGGCTTCTTTCTTCAGAGGAAGACATTCTCACTGACCTCAGTTTGGAGTGGTTGCCTCTTGACTTGATATTTTAGTACATATCATGCTGCTGGCTTCTCATCATTAGGAAACGAATCCTTTGGGTAAGATGGGGTATGACTGAGCCTTGGAGCAAGAGTCCAATTTGACCATAAATGAATACAGTGATCCTGAGACTTGGAAGCATTGGGACATTGGCTAGATTGTCAGAGTAACACAATAAATGGAAGGAAGGACATGTGAGCTTTAGTAACTGGAATAATCATCTACCTCTACTAGCTTTTCCCATAAATTTATAAAGTGAAGGGGGCAATACACAATTTGTAGGATAATTTGTAGCATAACCTATAGGAGTAATTATTGTAAAAAACTTACAGACCAAATTTTGGGGTTACTTGAATTGACCAACCTTGCCACTGTTAGGTAGATAAGTAGACAGTCTGGTCTGTTGAGTGGATAGATAAGGGCCAAGACCGTAACTCTGTAATCAAGCCAGGAAGTGGCCTCTCAGTCTCTTCTCCAACTTCAGGTCCCTTGGGAGAGCAGAGGAAGTCAAGGCAATAGGCTACCTTGCCCTCTAGTTGACCTGTATCTGTATCTTTGGAAGTATGGGCCAGTATATAAATAACAAGTATTCGATGCCCAGCAGAACACCTCCCAACTCGTCAACCTCACTTCCAGAAATCCACAAGCTCATGGCAGGAAGATGTGGCAAACTATACACTGAACTGACTGTTTTCTCTTTGGGCAATAGTGAATGAACTTAAGTTTGGTTGTTTAAATAAAATTAGTTATTGTGAATATATTTGCATTAAATTTGATTTTAAGAAAGTTTGCATTAAAATATTACTTGTATTGAATATTGGTTTTTTAAGTATCTCCTTAAATTTGTGGTCTGAGTGTAGTTCTTTCCTTGATCCTAATCCTAACCCTGGTAGTGTCAGAGGGCTGGTAGGAGGGAGGCAGTGAAGATGAAAAGGGTAAAGTGGTCTACAGATTGAATGGAAGACTCACTATGAGGGTTTTCATCCAAGTTCCTGCTTCTTTGCCAGCCCTGGTGGTATGATTAGAGGTAGGATGAAATGATATGGTCTAGCCCAGTGATCTCTAAATGATCCAGAGGACACGAAGAAATAAAATCTGTGGAAATGGCTTTGATTGTTGTTTACTCTGTGTGTGTGTGTGTGTGTGTGTGTGTGTGTGTGTGTGTGTGTGTGTGCACGTGCAGGGTCTGGTATAAAAAAAACTGAATATCTTTTTAGTCAGCTTCATTACCCTTCAAGCTTGTCCTGGAGCAATCACCCTGACCCTTCCTACTTTCCCATAACCCAGCATAAGGGCTGATTGTGCAGCAGTAGCCACAGCCACTGAAAGTGAAGACCACAGACCCTCATAAGATGAGTGCTGTTTGGGGTCAGGTCCAGGGAGCAGACAGGAGGACACTAGCAAGCAGACAGCTGGGGACCCTGTCTTAGGACTATCACAGCTACTGTTTTAACTTCTGGCTCAGAGCTGACCTGTCCCCACAGGTCTGGAATCTGGCTAGAGTATGGTCCTAGAGAGCAGCCGTTGCCCATCTTGTCCACACCTAACTCCTACTTCAGACTTTCCAGCTAAGGGTCTGTCCACCAGAGAAAGAGGGGGAAAGAAGGAAGAGGAGGTTCTCTGGCCATCCCTTTAATCAGGCAATTAAACAAGTATCATGTCATGTGCCAGAAGCTGTGTTGAACACAAAGAGGACAGTTGGGAGGACAAAGGCAGAATCACCTCTACTACAGGATCAAGTAGATATGGAACAGCACCTGATCCTGTCCCTTCTGCTGGGGACAGTTTCTGCTTTTCATCTGGGTAGGTCCTTCCCTTTTATTCTCATCCATCTTCCTCTTCTTCCCTTTCTCCCATCCTTTTGTTTTTGTTGCTGTTATCATGGGGCCAGGGTTACAGTGTGTTATTTTTGGGTTGCTCACACATCTCTGGTTAGAATTCTCCAAGACCCAGAACTGGCTTCTTCAGAAGGAAACAAACAAAACCAAAGCATCTATATAATAAGATGAAGGGCCAGTGATCATTCCAGGCTTCTCACCTGTATACATACCTATGGTGTCAGCACAGACTTCAAGCTGTTTTCCATTATGAGTCTGGTGTAAGATATCTTTTTTACCTAACCTAGAGAAGTTCCTTCCTAGTGTGGGGCCCAAGATTAGGACCCAGGAAGGCTCTAGGGGACTGTTGGAGCTGTCCAAGATTCTTAGAGACCACTCACCCCCATGTGGAGAGCCCAAGGAGAGAACTGGACCTACAGCAGGATGCAGAAGGTTCAAGGGAGCTGGGAAAACATTTGGCTCAGACCCAAGAGACAATGTAGAGAGAGAGGAGGCTGAAGGTTCTGAACATCAAGTCATCTTTGAAGATGAGAAGCTGGTCCCAGATGCCTTAGATAAGGACTCAACATGCCCAGTGAAGAGGACAGAGCTCATCAGCAGGCAGCTCTAGGGTACAAGAGCTGTGGCTATGTGCTGGTGAGGACTCCCAACACTTTTCATGAAGCTCAGGTGAGTGATAGGAAGACATTGTGAAAATGTCAAGGGGGTGGTACTGGGTTAAAACTTCTGTTCTCTATTCATTTAGACTAGTGTTTCTCAAAGCTTCAGAACTGCTTGGAGGTCTTGTGAAGATATAGGATTTGCAGCTCCATCTTCATAGTCTTTGAACCCAGAGGCATCGGCAGGGGGAGGGGAGTGTTCTAAGGACTGTAACAAAGTCGCAGGGAATAGAGAACTTCTTGATCTGAGGACTGCTCTTTTAGAACCACTGACCTGAGCATATACACTTTGGTGACAGAGATACTTGAATTTCATGGAAGAGGAAGTAGAAAAGGAGTTAGAGCCAGAGATTGGGAGTGGGAATTGGGGTGCAGAGAAGTACTCTCTTCAGAATGTGATAGACAGTTGCTTTCATAAGCCCACAACAGCTAAGGTTGCCTTCTCAAGACCTTCAGAAGATCAAGCCAGTCAACATTCCATCGTGGATGTGCATGTGTACATACGTGTGCATGCTAACTAGGGAGTCTCAAGATTTGACAAATGCACTGCAATGAATTTTAAAACTGTAATCTTACCTCTAACAGAGAAAAGAAGCCTCCACGTTAAATACCAACTTATTTCATTGACTACTAACTGTTTTCTGGACAACTCTTTTCACCATCAGAGATCATCTCCAAAAGAAGATATGTAATTGTCCCTTAGTCTCCATGGGGCATTGGTCCCAAGACCCTCCCAGTGAACACCAATATCTATGTATAAGTGGCACAGCATTTGCATATAATCCTTACACAGTCGCCTGTATTTTAGATTTTTCTGCTTATGTTTGTATGTGGGGTGCACAACTATGACATATACATGTAGGTCAGAAGGTGAATTTCAGGAGCTTGTTTTATCCTGCCTCCATGTGTGACCTGGGATCAAACTCATTGACCTACTCACTGAGTTATCTCATTACCCCCTCTTGTATTCTTTAACCATCACTAGATTATTGATAATAATGCAACATAAATGCCATGATAATAGTTATTATATGTTATTATTTGGGGGCTAATGTCAAAGGAAAGAATATTGTTCAGGGTAAACATAACTAAAATATATTTCTTTTCAGGGGCTGAGGAGATGGTTCTATGGGTAAAGTGAGCTTGTTCTGCAAGCATAAAGACTGGAGTTCAAATCTCCAGCACCCGTGGAAAAATCTGGATATTACAGTGCATGCCTGTGATGTTAGCGCTAGAGGGCAGAGACAGGTAGAACACGAGAGCTCACTGGCCAGCAGCCTAGCTCAAGCAACAAGCTTCAGGTTCAGTGAGCCCTGTCTAAAGGCAGTAAGGCAGAGAATGATAAAGGACACCTCACCCCATGTCCTACTCTGGCTTCTGCATGTGCACACCCTCACATGCATGCATTACTCCCAGAGTCCACATACAAACATACTGCAAATACTTTCATGTATGATTGGTTGAATATGTAGACAAGAAACCCATAGATATGGAGGGCTAATTGATGGTACCCCAGTGTTTTAATTGTAATGAAGGTCAGCAGAGATTATGCATTTGAATTACCACATGAAACAGTCTGAAAGTGGTGGCTATAACTAGGATTACTATTTCCTGCAAGTATGTCCTGTCCACTGATAAAGAAGCAAAATATAGGTTTGAGGGAAGCAAGTGGATTCCGTATATCCCCAATCTGTGGATAGTCATAGGGATCTTTCTTGTAGATTCAGGATCATGAGGCAGAAGAGTGTGAATTCTCTATCTTTTCTCTCCCCTCTGCAGTGTGTCTGCAGGAGATGCTACCAAGGCAATCTTGCATCCATCCACATCTACAATTTCAACTTTCAAATTCAGTGGTTGGCCAGGAAGACAAATTAGTTGCAAATCTGGATTGGAGGTATCCTCAAGGGTTGAATGTGGGGATTCAATAGAAGCTTCAGAAGTTTTGGAGATATCAGAGGGAATCTACTCACAGTCTATGTGGGGAGTTAATAGAAGCTCCAGAAGTTCCAGAGCTCTAACCACAGTCAGTCTAGGAGGATCAGAGAGTGGTGATTCAAACCTTTAATCCCAGCACAGGGAATATCCAGGGAGTAGTGACCTATGCCCTTAATTCCAACTGAGTTGAGGTCACTTTAGATTATAGAAGAAATTCCAGGCTCCCAAGCAGGCAGTGTTCGGGCCACGCCTTCATTTACCAAAAGGATATTTAAGACAGGATAGAAACACAGGAGAAAAAACAAAGCCAAGGGAATCAAGGCTGAGGAAGCTGGAAGACGGCTGGGTAAGATCTGACTGTGGTGTTTATTCTCTCTAGTATCTCCAACTTCTTCAGTGATCTATCCCTGAGTCTCACTTATTCGTGTGACAATTGGTGTCTAACTTTGGGGCATGAATTTCTCTCTTTCCTACTCAAAAAACCTGCACTTCCCGGGCCAGAACAACACATGGCTGGAGGAGTAATTACTAGCAGCTACACTTTCTGTTTTTCTGTTCGGGGTTAGCCTCCAGCCTTAGGCAGACCGGCCACACGTGTTTCTGTTTCACGCTAATCTGGGTAAGTCTTTCAGACAGTGGCCTCTTTCTCCTGGTGGGTTGTTTCTTTTTCCTTTTTGGACCCCTCCTTGGGTTGCTATCACACTAGGTAGCTGCCTTACTTCACAATCATCAACAGACAACAACCGGTAAGTAAATCAAATTTTTTTTTTTAAAAAAAAAAGAGGGAATTTGTTTAAAGCAATGGAGGGTGATTGGCCATACTGTAACCTCTTGTTAGATGTTTTGATATTAAAACCAGTGAAGGAATACATAGATAAGGTAGATGGAAATATCATAATGTTTATCATACTATTCACTATGAATATTTATTGTTTGATATCACAGAAAAAGTTGACTAATGTAAATCCAAAGAAAAAGGTCTTTAAAAAACCTGTTGAGAGAGAACACAAAGATGCTCAAATTCAAACAGAGGAATATGAAGAACCAATTTCAGCAAGGTCATCTAAAATTAGACAAAAACTGGCAAAATTAATGTACCCAGTAACTTTTAAAAAAACGAAGGATGATAAGGGTGAAAGAGAAGCTAGCTGGGCTCCAATAAAATTATTAGAATTACGGAGAGTAAAGGAAGTAATTGTATCATATGGGACGCATTCACCATTTGTTAAACAAATGCTGAACTCCTGGTCATGCTGTAACCGGGTCACCCCTAAAGATTGGTTAGATATGGTTACAGCAGTGCTTGAGGTAGGGCTGTTCATGCAATGGAAATCATGGTGGAGGGAGGAGGCTAATACAATAGAACAAAGAAACAGGGCCAGAGGCATAGAAGTCTCCCAAGACCAACTTCTTGGGGAAGGAGATTATGCTGATATTGACAGGCAGTCATTATATAGTGACCATCTTATGGATTTATGTCACATGGCAGCTTTAAATGCCTGGGACCGGACTGAAGAAATAGGGGGAAAAAGTGAAACATTTACAAAAGTAATTCAAAGTCCCAAAGAAACTTTTATAGACTTTTTGCACAGATTAACTGCAGCAGTAAACAGAATGGTGCCGTACTCAGAAGCCAGGCGAATAATGCCAATGCACAATGTAGAAAAATACTTAGACCTTTAAAAGCAAGGTCAGCACCTTTGGAGGATTGGGTTCGTGAGACAATTAATATGGAGTCTAATGACAGTGATGATAACTGGGTAGGAAAGCTTATTTCAAGAGGTATGAGAAAAAAACAAAATGTCAAATGTTATAATTGTGGAAGGGAAGGTCACATTAAAAGAGAAACAAGGCTTTCCAATAAACAATGCTTTTGGTAGGAATAATCCCAAGAGAACACCCCTCCCTTCTGGAATATGCAGAAGGTGTGGAAAAGGAAGACATTGGACTAATGAATGCAGGTCAACAAGAGACAGACAAGGGAACTTTCTGCCCTTGAGAAATGCTCCAAGAGGGCTTTCAAAAACCCCTAGGTCAGGCAACTTTCTGCCCTCAGGAAACACCCCAAGGGGGCTTTCAAAAGCTCCCCTATCAAATCCAATCCAATCTTACCCTGCCATTGTGGAGGAAACACCTTCCCAGAACAATTAAAAAGGTTAAAACCTATTTTTAAAAGATACACTAACTGGAAGAATAGAAAATTTACAGAAAAAGAAAAAAATTCAGGAAAAAATATAAAGCAAATATTTTGGCAATTTCTATCAATGAGCAAAGGCCAAAATTAAAAGTACAGATAAATGATGTTATTATTGAAGGCTTATTGGACATGGGCGCGGATGTATCCATAATTTCACCTGAGTCATGGCATCCAAGTTGGCCCCTACAGGAGGTAAATGTTCAGTTTTTGGGTATTGGATCAATATCCCAGGTAAAACAGAGTGCAAGATGGCTTGAATGTATAGGACCAGAAGGACAGAGAGGAATATTAAAGTCATATGTGGCTGTTGTTGCTATAAATTTATGGGGAAGAGATTTACTGCAACAGTGGAACACGCAGATATAAATATTCCTCCAAATATAGAAATAAGCCATGACCTAGCACATGATATTTCCAGAAGAAATATCAGAAGATATTATGAGAAACAGTCACAGACCATTCAGGTTATAGAGAAACAAGGCAAAAGAGCTGATGATCTTTCAAAAACACCCACAGCACTACCTCTAAAATGGCTAACAGAGAAGCCTATATGTGTTCATCAATGGTCTCTAACAAAAGAGAAATTTCAGGCCTTCGAGCAGCTGGTACAGGAACAGTTAGATGCTCAGCATATAGAAGAATCAACCAGCCCTTGGAATTCTCCTGTATTTGTTATTAAGAGGATATCTGGAAAGTGGAGAATGGTAACAGACCTAGGGGCAATAAACAAGGTGATCCAGCCAATGGGCTCTCTACAATCTGGGATTCCTTTGCCTTCTCTATTACCTAAAGAATGGCCTATTATAGTTATTGATTTAAAAGACTGTTTTTTTTACAAGAACAAGACAAAGAAAAATTCGCCTTTACAGTGCCTACTTATAATAATTCTCAGCCTGTAAAGAGATTCCAGTGGAGGGTACTCCCTCAAGGAATGATGAATAGTCCTACTCTGTGCTGGTATTTTGTACAAAAGCCAATAGAACAAATATGCAAGAAATTTCCACAATGTATAATTTATTATTACATGCACGACATCTTGTTGGCCGATTCAAATATTAATACATTGGAAAAACTTTTTGAAGAAGTGAAAAGAATTTTGCCTGCTTGGGGATTACAGATTGCCCCAGGAAAACAAAGAAGGGATTCCATTAATTATTTAGGATATAAAGTAAGCCAAAAAAAATTAGACCCCAAAAGGTACAGATCAGGAGAGATAAATTAAAGACACTTAATGATTTTCAAAGACTACTAGGAGGCAATGCCAACTTACGACCGACTATTGGACTTAAAAATGATGAACTAGATAATCTGTTAAAAATGTTAAATGGTGACAAGGACTTAAGTAGTCCGAGAGAGTTGTCACCTGAAGCTGAGAAAGAACTGGCTTTGGTGGAAAAAAAAATTACAAGAGGCACATGTGGATCGTGTGGATCCAGACCTCAATTGCATTCTAGTTATTTTGCCCTCTAAGCATTCTCCTACAGGAATTTTAATGCAAAGGGAAAATGTTATATTGGAATGGATATTTCTTCCACATAAACCAAGCAAGAAGTTAAAGACATACATGGAAAAGATTTCTGAACTTATTTTTAATGGAAAATTAAGACTTCGTCAATTGACAGGAATGGACCCAGCAGAAATTGTTGTACCTTTAACTAATGAAGAAATTGACCAATTATGGATAGAAAGTGAACCTTGGCAAATAGCCTGCAGTAATTTTTTGGAAGATATTAACAACAAATATCCTAAAAGCAAAAGAATTGAATTTATAAAGAAAATGAATTGGAGTCTCCCTCGTATTGTACGAGATAAACAATTTCCGGAGATCCTACATTTTATACCGATGCAAACAAATCAGGAAAGGCTGGTTACAAATCAGAACATATAAGTAAAGTGGCTCAAAGCCCTTATAATTCTGTTCAAAAGTCAGAATTATATGCCATCGTGATGGTGTTAATGGACTTTACAGAACCACTTAACATAGTCATTTGTAGATGGAGTTTTACTTTCAAGGCGCCAGTCCAAAATTAATATTTATTAGAATATAAATTAACACTCACAATATTAGTAACAGCTTATGGTGGCACCTGAACAAGGACTGGTGGATCCAAGCGATGGACGAGCGATGAAAGCGCGATGGAAGCAAGATGAATTCCGATTCTGTCTGTCCAGCAGCCAGCAGCCAGGAACCAGGAAGAGAGCTCCTCGTGTCCCAGCAGCCACTTATCAATGGGCTTGGCCACACCCCCTCCAGGGTCCCGGAAGTGTCTTCTGACCTTATCACCTGACACCTTAATCCCGCCACAGTCATTGACTCTCAGTATGCAGAAAGAGTTGTTCTACACATTGAAACATCTGACTTTATTAATGATGAATCAGAATTAACTTCATTATTTATTCAGTTACAAGGAATAATCAGGACTAGAAATCATCCCTTCTATATACCACATATTTGATCCCATACAGGTCTGCCAGGTCCTTTAGCACAAGGTAATGATGAAATTGACAGATTATTAATAGGAAACGTACTAGAGGCCTCAGAATTTCATAAAGAGCATCATGTTAATTGCAAAGGATTAAAAAAATTTTCTCTATCACTTGGCAACAAGCCAAAGAAATTTTAAAAAGGTGTCCCACCTGTTCTTTCTATAACCAAACTCCATTGCCAGCAGGAACTAATCCTAAAGGTATACATAGAAATGAAATCTGGCAGATGGATGTATTTCATTTTACGGAATTTTAGAAATTAAGATATGTCCATCATACAATAGATACATTTTCAAGATTTCAATGGGCAACTGCTTTGAGTTCAGAAAAGGCTGATTCTGTAATCACACATTTGCTAGAAGTTGTAGTGGGATTCAGGTGTCAGCTGACAAGGTCCGAAGATGCTTATCCATGGTTCGGAGCTCCTGGAGGGGGTGTGGCCAACCTGGAGGGGGTGTGGCCAACTGAATTGATAAGGGGCTGCTGGGACACGAGGAGGTCTCTTCCTGGTTCGTGGCTGCTGGAGAGACCGGATAGGAATCCATTGTCTGTCCATCGCTTGTCCATCGTTCGGATACTCCAGTCCCTGTTCGGGCGCCACTATAAGCTGTTACTAGTATTGTGAGTGTTGATTTATATTCTAATAAATATTAATCTTGGACTGGTGCCTTGTAAGTAAAACTCCGCCTACAAGAAGTTATGGCCATCATGGGAATACCTGCATAAATAAAGACTGACAATGCTCCAGCATATGTCTGTACTAAAATGAAACAATTTTTTGCTTATTATAATATAAAGCGTATTACAGGAATACCACACACTCCTACAGGGCAAGCAGTCATAGAGAGATCAAATCAAACTTTAAAGGATATGTTAAATAAACAGAAAGGAATAGCAAAGACCCCTAGGGATAGACTGCATAGTGCTTTATTAACTTTGAATTTTCTCAATGCTAATGACAAAGGAACAACAGCTGCTGAAAGGCATTGGGCCATAGAAAAAACAGCTGAACTAAATCAGCTTCTTTACTTCAAAGATGTACTAACCTCTGAATGGAAGCCAGGGTATGTGCTACATTGGGGAAGGGGTTTTGCATTTATTTCCACAGGTGAGGAAAAGATATGGATACCATCAAAATTAATAAAGACTCAAACCAAACCAGAGAAACTTCATGAAACTAAGAATTGATACCTCATCCACCCATATTACAATTTTTTCAGTTGTAAGAAAAAACAAAGGGTCGGGGCAGGTTTCTGTTCTTGTCTTTACAGGAAACTTGAAATACCCATCTTCAAGAAGTTAAAAAGCCTTGGACATCCAGAAATCTAAAGAAAAAAGAGGCTATCCAGGAAAATTTTCAAACAAAAGAATATGGTAACTATTGGTACCAGTATATAGGGTAAAATCTCATTACTTAACCTTTACAAAATTTTTTATTAGTTAAAGTCCCAGTTTAATTATAATTTAAAGCTGGTTTTAGAGTTGGATTGTGGCTCTCTCCTTCTCTAAACTCAAGCATACTTGTTAAAGGAAAATAAAAAAAAAATCTCTGTATCATATCAGAAGAGCCACTTCATATGGGACAGAAGAATAACAAAAAATAAGGGACTATTTTATTGTTACTAATCCCATGCTCAATAAATTGTTATATGTTTAGTTTCCTGTACATTGTGTTGGTTTTTAGTCTCTTATCAGTTTTCTGCAGTGATCCAGGACAAGGCCTATGGTGGGATTCAGGTGTCACCTGATAAGATCCAAGGATGCTTACCCAGGGTCCCGGGCCCCTGAAGGGGTCATGGCCAACCCCATTGATAAGGGGCTGCTGGGACCCTGGAAAACCTGTTTGCCTGGTTCCTGGCTGTTGGAGAGACCGGTTTGGAATCCATCATCCATCGTTCCAGACTCCAGCCCCTGTTCAGGCTCCGCTATAAGCTATTACCTACATTGTGAGTGTTAGTTTATATTTTAATAAATATTAATCTTGGACTGGTGCCTTGTAAGTAAAACTCTGCCTACAAAGGCCTAATTGCAAACTTGAAATATCCAAAAGGAAGATGGGGCCCCACGACGATGGTTTCACATGAACTCTGACAAAGCCACTAGGCTGACAAACACCAATCAAAGATCAGATTTGGACTACAAACTGCTCAGGACAATTTTGTGGAAGCTCGCTGAGATGAATCAGCTTCACAGACTACTATATCCACGACTTGAGACAAGCTGTGTACTTTCCAGGTCTGCAGAGAATGGACAACAAATGACACAGCTACTTACTTCAGGACTTGACATTTAACAAAACTTTTCTTTTCAGGATCCCCAAAAGATGCTGTTACCCCCAGTCAGCAGGAAGTAAATTTAAGAACATGGTGCCCACATTCCCAAGTGGTGAGGTGGGTTGGTTTTGGTTTTTCAGTGGGTTATGAATGATTGTCATTGCTTAGGTTAATTGGTTAAAAATTGTTCATAGTTATGGTTAGGAAAAAGTTAAACAAGAATGATTAGATTCAAGATTTGTGTTTAAAAAATAGAAAGAAAAAGAGGATATAGATATATAGGATATACGGATAGATTATGGAATCTTCTTTTAAAAGGATTTACTAGCTTTAAATATTTTACACTGCATCAGTTTTCTGTATATTGTATATAAATTGTGTATATTGAGATTAATTGTGTCATTGTACAAATATTTCTATGCTTGTTCAAGGTAGTATACTTAATCAGTTTATCTAACATTGTAATACAGTTGCTAGTCCATGAAAGTTTTATTTCCAATTAATTAGAATATAAAGCAGTGCAAGTTAGTAGCTAGACATTACATTTAAACATAGTCATGTTAGATATGTTTTCAAGGTCAAACAAATATATTTTAGATAAACAGGTCTTCTTCAAACACTTCAGAGATCCATAGAATATGGCATTTAAAATATTTTTAGAACTTAAAGACTTTTCTGGACAGTGAGACAGGTCTGCTACTGGCAGTCCCAATCTACTTCAAGAGAAAAAAGGGCATTGAAGAAACTCCATATGGAGTCTACTTTCCTTGTGGCAAAGGTTAGCCACTGGACAAGAACCTGTCCCTGCATTGACTGCTTGACAGTGTGCTATTTGAACTGGACATGCAGGTTCCTCAGAAAGTGACCTTTGAACTTTGCAGAACAAGCTGAGATGGTCCTTCAGGTTCCTGCTTTTCAGAGAAAACTGTCAGAAATGGCCCATGGGGAGTGTGAGGCTGGGCCTGGATCTTCCTGGATCAAGTTGCTTGGGAATGCAGCCCAAAGCGGGTGGTAAACTCCATCTAAGGCTAAATACCAGTACAAGAGGGATCGCCAACAAATACACCAAGGGAAAGTTGAAAAGAACTTTGAAGAGAGTCTTCAATCTTCAGGACACAAGGAGAAGTGACTGAACTACACCAGAATGGGCAGAGCAGATTTCCTGCTTCACTGAGATGAAAAGAGACTCTGGGCCTGTAGGCTGAAGATGGATGCCCCAACTTTATAAAGTAACTTTGGGTGACTGTCCACACAGAGAGGTGTCATCTCTGTCATTTCTAGCTTTTGGAAGTTGCTTGCACTTCCTATTATTTGGGCAAATATTATTTCCTTCTTGGGTCTCTGAGGTAGTTGAACATGAGGTAGTTATAGTTACAGTTTCCTAATGACAGTTTTAGAAAAGAAATTTGAGGTTAAAGTTTGTAAGTTTAAGAGACATCAAAATAATAGTTTTTAGTTAGAAAGGAAATGAATTAGGTATAATCCTTAGGACTCATCAAAATAGGATAGTTATTGAAATATTTTCTTTGAATTGCCAATAGTTAATGGACTGGACATTACTCACTTATTGTTTGTATATACTGTATATAATTATTGTACCTATTGTATATTTTTTTATGTTAGCTATCACCTTTTTTTTTTTTTATTTGACACAAAAGGGGATATGTGAGGATTCAATAAAAGCTTCAGAAGTTTCGGGAATATCAGAGGGAATCTATCCACAGTCTATGTGGGGAGTTAATAAAAGCTCCAGAAGTTCCAGAGCTCTAACCACAGTCAGTATAGGAGAATCAGAGTGGTGATTCAAACCTTTAATCCCAGCACAGGGAGTATCCTGGGAGTGGTGATCTACACCCTTAATTGAAACTGAGTCAAGGTCACTTCAGATTATAGAAGGAATTCCAGGCTCCCAAGTAGGCAGTGGTGGGGCCATGCCTTAATTTACTAGGAGAGTATTTAAACTGAAGGCAGGCATAGAGAGGGAGAAGCCAAGCCAAGGAGAGCCAAGCTGTGGAAGCTGGAAGACAGCTGGGTAAGATCTGACTGTGGTGTTTATTCTCTTTAATATCTCCAACTTCTTAAGAGATCTATCCCTGAGTCTCATTTATTCATTGGATAGTTCGGTAAGTTAGAACCCAACTTGAAATAGAAAGTTTTGATTGTCTTGAGGGATCATTTGCTGGCTCCGGTTAAGGTGTCCTTTAAATGAAAGGCAATATGTGCTAGAGCTGACTGTGCTGTCTTGGGAGAACTGATTGTCCGTATCCCTCACTAATTCCATGTTCAATGACTTCAAGCTTGTAGCTCAAAATTAGCCATGGTAAATTCTCATCAAGAAAACTGACAATTGTAATCAACTAGTCAGCGGTCACTGGGACAAAAAGCTTGAGAGAACCAACTTAGGAAGAAAGGCTCATTTTGACACAACAGTTCAGGTGCTTGTTTATGCTCACTTGAAGGTGTTGGTTTGGACTCGACACACAGTGTGTCATGGTAGGAGTGTGTGACCGAAGGGGAGTATTTACTTCTCATGACAGAAGCAAAGAATTCTCTTCAGAGACGGGCCCCCAGATGACCTGTCTTCACCTCCTAAAACTTCTAACCACCTCCCAATTCTATCATGAGCTGAGGACACAGTTTTTAACATGTGGTCTTTGGGAGCACATGTCAGCTTAAAATTAGAACATGTTACAATAAGGGTTCTTTTTTCTCTCTCATCCTTGGTGTGTGTGTGTTGTATATATTTAAATGTGGAGACCATAGACCAACTTCAAGAGTTATTCCTTAGGAGCCAGTAGCTTATTTTTTAAGACAGAGCCTCTCATTGAGACCTGGTGTTCTCTGATTAGCTATGCTGGTTGCATACACACCCCAGTTTAATATAAGTGCTAGAGATTGAACTCCAGCAAGCCCTTTATCAACTGAGTCATATTTCCAGTTCTCAGAGCTGGGATTTAGAAAAATGGGATTGTACAAAGCTGAAGTGAGAAGACAGATTCCAGAGGACGGACTGACTCAAGGGTCATCTCAGTTGTTTTCTAGCTGAGGAGTATTCTCAGATCCTTGGTTTTTCTTCTGCTGTAAAACCAAGATTTCCAGTCCTAGTGGTAATCCTAAGATTGTGAATGAGTGAACTAAGTGTTAGAGAAATGGTCCATGGGCCATCACCATCAGTTTCACCTGGTAGCTTGTTAGAGATCCAGAATAATGGGCCCCATGCCTGATCTCCTGAATCTGAGCCTGCATGTTCATGAGATCAGTGCCTGGGAACAATGGTTATTTTCCATGCCATCCCCTGCAAACTCTGAGAGATGGCTGGTGAGAGCATTTGGCCTCTTTCTAGGCAGGCAATGAGAGAAGTCAGCAGCGGCCTGGATCTTTCCGCTTTCCTTGGTTCTCTGATCCATTTTCTTTCCTCTCTAGTGCTTCTTGAAGAAGTTTCGCTGGACTGACAGGAGCTACTGGGATTTTGGATACTGGGCCCAAGGCAGCCTGGGAATGGGGGAGGCCTCTGTGTGACTCTGTGTACCACAGGTGAAAGGAATAGGCTCCAGGCAAGATGCACAGATACAAATAGAATTTTAGCTGCTGTTTCTTTGAGTTGCTTGGACACACCTCTTCAAACCTACTCACTCCACATGGGGAATGCAAACCTGGTCTGTGGGGAGTGCTGAGGTGTAAAGACTTCTCAGGGCAAGAGCAGACGATGGGATGCCTTGTAGAGGGAGTCACTGGGAGCCTTTTACCTCCTTTGGTACCAGGTGGACAATCTTGAATGACTGAAGTGATCAGAGAGACTGGCAGATGTGAATGGGAGGTGTGGATGTAGGAACTGGTGATGGCTGAGACAAGATGTGAGCTTCCAGATGCAGATGTGGGAAACAGCATGCTTTGCATATGTGAGGCTCTTCAGTGTGGAGGCTGACTGCATGCTAGAGCAAGAGGCTGTCGTTTGCATGCCATTCTTGCTACCTTCCAGTTATGATATAGTAAGTTATTGCCACAAATCTCCTCCTCTGATAATGATAATCATGAAAGGGGATATACAGGTACCTGACAAGGGTAGATTGGAGCTCAGTGCTGACCCCAGCTGGTCTATATCACTGTGTTCTCTGCTGCAGGGGCCCATTGGTGAAGAGCTTCATGTAAAAGTCACCTGCCTTTCATCTGCTCCTTCTAAGCTGGAGGTATGACCCTGTCTTGGAACCTTCGGCCTTCACAGCCCTGGCTTCTGGTGTTACATCCTTTGGCACTCAGTTCTGTTCCCTGCCTCTCCTGATCATAAAGTCAGGCTTTCTATTGCATCTCCTAAGTCCCAGTTTTTTCTTTCTTTCCTTCCTGAAACTTGATTTGTAGACCAGGCTGGCCTTGAACTCAGAAATCTGCCTGCCTCTGCCTCTGCCTCTGCCTCTGAGTGCTGAGATTAAAGAAATGTCCCACCAGGCCCAACTATTCTTGTTTCTTTATTGCGCTTTCTGGGAGACTCCTGCTTGTTGGGAAAATCCTGGGAGTGAAGGATGGGGGGGTGGGTAGGCAGCCTGCTGCAGGTTGGGAGCAGTAGCAGAGCTTAGGGTACTGTGTGGTGACAGCCCTGAGTCACCTGGAAGCTGAGCAATGCTCTCTATAATCTCCACTGGCTCTGACTCTACCTTTTATCCTGTGAGAGGAAAGCAGAGATCTGTCTGTTAGGGAGCTGGTCTTGCCTTTGCTTGGTCTCAAGTGGGGAGTTGAATGACTTTCCAGAAGGGAAGGGAAGAGGCTTACTCAAGAGGTGGTATGCAACACTGAGATTGAATGTGAGGGTCTGGTTGTGAAAACCCTCTTTTAGAGAAGTCTGTTTCTCTAGTGCTATGCGTTTTGGCATTCAGCAATGATTCCCATTTCCATTCTCCAAGCCTCTTCTTAGGTGTCCCAAGAGAGAGGCAACCCTCTCCTACTTTATCACTCACCCTTTCTGTAGAGAGGCCATGATCTTAAAGGGCTCTGTCCTACACTCAGGAGCCAAAGACAAGAGACTGACAACAGCATAGCTGTATTATCTTGGGCCTCAGCATTCCTTCACCTCACTTTCTCAACCTGGAGACTGAGAGGGAGGATCATTACAACCTTTACATTTATGCCAGCTCGGACACTGAACTAGAAGGATTTTGCAGAAAGCATTTAGAGTATACAGAACAGGAAGTTCAGAGTTGAGACTGGATATTAAAGAGTATAAAGAGAACCTCAAGTTGTATGTGTGTGTGTGCTTACAGTCAGAGAATTTCTGTACATGTACTTGCAAATGTGAATTTTTGTTTCTGTGTATGTGTAGATGTGCATATCTCTGTGTGAGCCTACATAGGTGTGTGTGAATGCATGTATTTGTACTGGTGTATTGTGTGCATAGTTTTGCACCTCTCTACATATTTGTGGAAACTTACTATGGATGAGCTTGTCTGTGTAATTTTACACTTTTTATGTACCCGAGGCTCTGCACATATACATGTACATTTACCTGTCTTTAGTCACAGGTATGTACGTGTGTCAGTGTGTGACTATGTACAGGTTTATGTTTGCATTTGTATTTGATGCAATACAGCTTGGAGCAAAGATACTCATATCTCACATATCTATCTCAGAGGCTACTAGAGTTGATGAAGCACAACAGCGATAGGGCACAGTCCTCCACAGTGGGTTAGAGAGAAACAGTATAGATAAGTCTGTGGAACATAGAGGTCTTTAAACACGGTCTTTGGCATCCATGGCACCTCACTGATGGTGGGTGTCCAGGGTCTGTCTTGGATGAGGAATCGTTGCCTTAGCTCCTAATCACACCATAGAATCCTGTCAAGAGATGGAGCTGCCTAGGAGTGGGGTGCCATGTAGGTCCCTGCATGGAACACTGCAGTTAAGTGGACTCTTGACTCAATACTTCTAAATAGAAAGTGGAATTGCTATAAGGGGTGGAGGATGAACAGTAAGAAATACATCAAGGATGCACCGAGGTCCCGATGCATTCACTTTCTCCCTCTCTCCCTGCCTCCTCTCCTTCCCTGACAGAGAGTGGTGCCAACTAAGGACCCCAATAGTGTGTTTGGTGGGGGGTACAAGCTCCTTCTCGACTAAGGCATCTTTAGGACACACCACACTAGTAAAATGCTCTTCAAATCTCTGGTCCTGTTTCTGGGTATCACATTCTGCCCTTCCATAGCAATTGTGCTGTTGAAAGTCTCTGGCTCTTGCTTAGACCATTTACATTTGACTAACATGTAAATGGTCTTGAGAAAGGACAGTCCCCAGACCCTTACTACCCCAGGAGACTGACTGGTAACTTGCTGAGAACAGGGGTTGTGAGAAGGAACACAGAGGGAAGAGTATGGACCCTCAGGGTGTGGTGGTATCTGGTGGGAAGAAAGGGGAACAGATGCTGTGCTCACTGTGCTCATCTCCTAGAGGCTGAAGAGGACATCTTCAGCATTCCTTCAGGAAGCCGGCTCTGGCTAGGGCGGGCCAGGGCACCAGATGATTCTTGTAATGCTCCTCATGTCAATTTCCATGCCACCGGTAGTCTGTGTGTCCCATGCTGCTTAGCTACTTTACATAGATTTCACTAGTGACTGCAGCAAGACCTGCCTTAGCCCAGGTAACGTATATAGAGAAAACATGAGTCAACAAATTTCCTGGCTTTGCCCCAATAGATATACCACAGAAGACATCTCACACTCCAGTGTGACAAATCTCTGGGTTCAAGTCTGTTCTACTTCCATTTCTTCATTTTACACAGCCTCAGCTTCTTTGGTAAAATGAAGGTTGTTAGGCAATGCAAGTCATACACTTAGCCTGCAGTTTGCCAGTGGTGAGCCACTCCAACACTGAATGACAGCGTCTATGCTGAGCAATGGAGCCTTGAGAGTGAACACAACTCTCAGCTCTAGTTCCAAGAACTGTCTATTTTGTTCTTCTACCAAATTAATAACGAACCACAGAAACTTCTCCAGGTGTGGTCAGGGTCCATGTGACCATGTCGGTGACGGCGCTGAGTAAACCACATTGTATCAGATACAACAAGCTGGCTGTAATTGTAATTTCTATTAGCCTACATGTAGCACATAAAAGTAGACCCGATTCAGACAATGGGAGTAGAGAACAGGCCTTACACACTTATGAAAAGTCCAGGAGAGGTTCAGGCACCTGGGGGAGGATTATCCTAGTCTGGGTTACAGTTCCCTTCCAGGACAGTGTCTCCATCTCCTCCTAGAAAGCATCTTTGTAAACTCAGCCTTAGCTTAAAGGGTGCACGCATGCCCCCTTATTGGAGGATGTGCTGTTTCCTTTACTGATGTCTCTGCTGGGAAAGGAAGCCTGGCCAGGTCTCTGGATACCATCCAGGGAGTGCTGGGGAGGCAGTATCCCATCACCCATGATGGGGGTTGTGAGCAAGCTCAGTGAGGTTCCATTAGAGACTGATGGACCTGGTGGAGGACTCTTACCCCTTCTCCCCTGGAGAGGGGATCATTGGGGTTGGGGCTGTTCAAGAACTCCTATAGATTCGGCCCCAAAGTATTCCTAGACTCCTCCTTCCCCACATCGCTCTGCACCTTCTGGTGAGGGGCCAGCCCTCTGTCTACATGTATGCTCATTTCTGCTAAGACGTCATCATCACACCCATGTTCCCATTGGTGACTGGCCCTGACACAAATGAAGCTTATCCCGGGGCCCACTCATTTGATACCTCATTCTGTATTCTTTGTAGAGAGACGCCCCCTGCCGGGTGAATGCACTTGCTTGTAAATCCCAATACTGGGGGAAGGCTGAGGAAGACTGTAAAGTTGGGGCCAGCCAGGGATTCATAGTAAAGTCTTTTCATCAAAACCAGCCAACCACCCAAACAAAAGAAAACAAAGCCTTTCAAGGTGCTTCTTCCCCAAACCTGATCGGTCCTCAGGCTTTTGTACCTTAGAACTTCCTCTCCCCCTCCTCTTTTCCTCAAAAGCCCAGGAAGGAGATGGGTATCTGCGCCAGTGGAGACATGCTAGACTTGACTTTTGTTCAACAGTCTCCTCTGAGCACAGGACACCTGTGTTCTTTCTTGGCCCTTCATTAGGGCACACGCCGTCTTCCATTTCTGGTCTTCGTGTAAGCAACAGGGTTGGACATGATGGTCCCTGAGGCCTTACAGCCTGTTAGCATCATGTGGCACAGTCCTGGCTGACCTGGCTAAATGCTCACAGGGTATTTGATTTTCCTGCGCCTCCTCACTTTTTTTTTTTTTTTTTTTTTTTGAGACAGTTTCATGGGTCCCAGGCTGGCCTCAAAGTTAGTTGTTGCCACAGATGAACTTTTAACACCCCAACCCCCGGATTACAGGTGTGCACCATCATACCTGTTTTATGTAATATCAGAGGCTGGCCCTATGGCTTCCTTTACACATGCTAGACAAATATTGTATCTACTCAGCTACATCCCTAGCTCCTAACTAAGGCTTTTCAACAATGTTTAAACAATGACAGCTGATGTCCTTCAGCAGGATGGAAAGCATTTCTCACGTGTGTGTGTGTGTGTGTGTGTGTGTGTGTCTGTGTGCATGTGTGTGTATGTATGTGTGTGTTTGTGTGTATGTATGTGTGTATGTGTGTGTGTGTGTGTTTGTGTGTGTGTTTTTGTGTGTGTGCACCCACAATCTGGATTCTGGAGTGAGGGTCCAGATATGTGAGGGCTTAACTGGATAATAAAGCTCTATTCCACAGCTTGAGCTTGAGATATGGGGTGAGGCAAGGAAAAATTCACAGACATACCTCCAATTTCCTTCTGAAGTTAGACATGGGCAAGTCAGAAATGCGAATGAATACTTTAACTGGGCTTCCCTAAAGTAGGGCCTGCATGTCTGAGGAAGCTCCTTGGTGACCTCCTTGGGAAAGGCAGCTGAGACGCAAAGGGCACAGACCCAGGGAGCTCCTTCTTCCCTCATGGATGTGGGCAAAGGAGTCAGATCTGGGTATAAATCTCACTTTCTGGTCATGTGGCCTAGGGCAAATGGCTCACCCTCTTTGAGCCTTTGCATCTCTTCAAAAACAGAAATGAGAAATATACCCTATAGGATTATTTTAAGGGCTCAATGAGATAATGTCTATGAAAGTGCCTGGTTCTTGGTAGGCCCCTATGAGTGTAACTGTAGCAACCATTTTCTCTGTCCTGTGGAAAAGAGACATGCAAGGGGTAAAGGCAAGATTTGGGGCTACTTAACAGTAAGGACCTAGAGATACCTGGCTGTGGTCTTTGGAATAAGTCTCAGAAATGAGAGCCCCTCTCTCCCCGCATCCCACCCCCATCTGCCCAGACACAGTGGCCTGTGGGAGATTCTGCAGCCTAAGGGTGAGTATGGGACCCTCGGAAGAGGCCCTAATGGCCGATGGAGTAGGCCCCCGAGTCTGTAGACTGCTTCTCCACAGTGGCCTGGTCACTGGGGAACACTGGGTTGGTTGAAGCAGTACCCTTCAGTGTTGTCTCATTCACCTGCAAGCAGAAGAATTAGCATTGTCATGTTTGACACTGGGCAGGGTCTTCTAATGTGACCCATCTGACAGAATCAGCAGCTGGGGTGGGGTGGGCTGCCTGGTCATTAGGGGAGGTAGAGTAAGTAGGGAAAAGTGTAACCCAGGCCATCTCCAGGCAGGATGTCCTCTGCCCTAGAAGTAGACAGTGACAGTGAGTGGTGATCATATTGACAGTGACCCACAGAACTACCCACTCCAAATTGTTTTCTTATAAGGGAAGAGCTAGTGTCTTTGTGCATGCTGGGTAAGCAACAGACCCCTGAGTTATACCCAGCCTGAAATCTCTAAAGAGTTCATCCTTGGCCCAACCTTTCTTGAAGGCCCAAAGTACTAATGGAGGCCCACTAAACTTCCGTCAGAACACTCTGGACAGAAGCCACTGAGAGTCCCCAGGGTCCAGCGGCCCTCATGTCTGCTTCCTTTGCTTTTCAGGCTCTTCCCCCAACTCACCTCCTCAAACTTCCTGGCTTTGTAATGATCAGCCCCTTTGAGGAAATTGAGCAGAATGATGTCACAGAGGACAGTCCCCTGGAGGAAGAGGGGGTAATGCAGGCTCAGACAGCAGCTCTGAGATGGGCAGGGCTCAAATGGCCTCTGTGCTGCCTCTCTCTTGGCCAGGAGGACTACCTTCAGCAGACAGGTGGCCAAAGCATGGGGGGAGGGGCATGAAGGGGTTGAGTCTTTCAGAAAGACCTGACTGTAGAGTTCTCAGAATATTCCCAAAGTCTTCAGGATCTTCTACAATCCATCTTTCTAGCTACTGAGAAATACCCTTGGATCACAAGCACAGAGCATGTCAAAGAAGATGCAGAAGGAGCTAGGGGAGGGGTCCCTGTGAGTGGGACTTGCTCCCCACCTTGCCTGGTGGCTCTATTCTCCACTAAGGCATCCTAGGACTGTGGGAAGATGGAGTCTCTCCATCCCTTCATGGTGACAGGCAGGACTTTCTTATAAAACAGAACCACCTGAAAATGGGAAGGCAGTTTCTAGGGGTCATGAGCCTTGAGAGGTAATGACAGAAGGTGCTGAAACCAGGGATACTTAGCAGTAGGTGCTGGAGGCCAGAGGAGGCTTAGCTGAACTGATTGATGCACCATGCCTAACTTGGTCCACCCTGACTGCCCTATAAGAGCCTGGCAAGACTGAACTTACCACTCCCACGGAAGTGAAGGCAGCCACGGAGCTGATGATGGTAGGGATGATGTTGAACTTGCCAGCCTATATGTAAAAGAGCAAGGCATGTAGACAGAGGGCCCAACAGGGAGGGGGTGAGGGTTATGGTTAAACTGGGGCTCCTGCTAGAGAGGTTGTGGAGCCTGCAGGGTTTTGGGTGGGTCAGATGGTTCCACCCTACATATTATAGGGAGCTAATGGGAGGTGGAACCAGTTGTCCAGTAGAAGACCGCTCTTCCCTGAGAGCCTCTTGAAGGTCCAAGGGCAAGCATGGAAAATCTCCCTGGCTCCCCTCATCTGCTGGATCCTAGGACTCACGTTTCCATATACCAGCACATCAAAGCGGATGCCAAAGGCCTTCAGGAGTGTACGATACTCACTGCCGTTCTCCATCTTGTAGTATTTGGCAAACCTGGAGGCCAGAGGAGAAAATGGGTCTGCCCAGGAACTCCCAGTCACTGTCAAACAGTTGATAGGTGGGAAGATGCCTGCCATGGTTCTTCCTGCACTGATGTAGAGACTTTAATAACAGATCTTGGGGCCATATCTAGAACCTACAGAATCAACATCTTTGTTGGTGAGAACTAAGATTTTGCTTTTAAAATAATCTTCCCACCAGGTGTGCGTGTGTGCGTGTGTGCATGTGTGCGTGTGTATGTGCACATGTGTGAGGAATGTGTGTAGTTTGTGGTCACATCACTTCTTTGACTGCTTTCCACCTTTTCTTTGAGACAGTGTTTCTCACTAAACCTGGAGCTCATCAGTTGGCCTGTTGCGCTGGCTAATGAGACCTTGGAAACCCCTCATCTCCACCTTCTCAGCACTGGGCTTATAGACATGTATGGCTTTTTAAAGTGTGAGTGCTAGAGATTGAACTCAGGCCCTTATGCTTGAGCAGCAAGTACTCTCTCTACCTACTGAGCTATCCCTGTAGACCTCTCTTTCCCCATGAGTTTTATGTTTATGAAAGCTTGAACTACAGCTGATCACAAGTGGCCCCATCTTTAACCTACCTGGGCTCAAAGCCTGACTCATATAGCTGCGTACCAGTCACTTAACCTTTCTGAGACTCAGTGGCTGAATCTTGAGTGGCAACCATAAAACAACAGCCCCCTTTGAATGGGGTTGGCCACTCCCCCTTCAGGAGCCAGGGACCCTGGATAAGCGTCTTCGGACCTTATCAGCTGACACCTGAATCCCACCACATCCTGCTCTATAGGGTTGCCATGAGAACTGAAAACATGTCAGTGTTGTAGAATTGCCCCAGCACAGGAAACATATAATGGTACGGGCCATTGTTATTATTCACTGAATATGTTTATACAGTAACTGAGAAAAGTGTTTCCTGATACCTCACCTCATGCTACCCTTGCCTCCATCTCATGGCAAAGGGAAATGATTTTCTTATTTTCTGAGGCTCTGGGAGGTGAAATGACTCATCCAGGATTTCCTGCTGGAAACTCGGTACTAGATCTGCCCAAGCCCTCGGCTGCTGGGTGCCTGCTGGTGAGCTGGGGACTTGTGAAGTGATCACATCTCATGCTTCTCACAGACTCCAGTGGTGCCCGCACAGAAGGGTGACGTTCACATTCCAATTTGCAGATGCCTATTGCAGGAAGGGGACCTGCCTGTGGCTTCACCGCTCATAAGTGCTGGGCTTGGGATTGAAACTGCATTGACCATTTGGACTCTAAATCAAATGCACTTCTCCTTATATGGTGCTGCCTATCACAGCACTATCTAACATTAGCACAGTGTAACCTCCCTGGAAAAAATCCCACCGCAGTGAAATGGGTTTCTGATGTTTGGATTAAGTGAAGTGACAGAAATAAGCGTCCAGAAAGTTCTAAGTGTAAAGCCAAAAAGTTGCTCTTATTCAGTGCAGGCCTCATTCTCTGAATGCAATGGTTTAGTGGCAACTCTCTCCCAGAGACATTCACATTTGAAATGTATGGCTGGGTGAAAGACATGTTCAGCCTGAGTGGATTTCTCTGGCTGGAGGATCCAGGTGTAGGAGGGTAGGAAGCATGGTGAAAATGGTGGCCATGCTCTGGTTGCCTTTGAGGATCCCTGGAGTTGGGATCCTACAGTCATCACCTGCAAATAGTGTGGCCTTTAATGTTTCTTAGTTCTCAGGTGTCATCTTCCGTGTCTGAAAAGATAGAGATGCTCCTGTCCTGGTAAAGCCCTGTTAGCAGCAGTTGGTGAATACTCACTGACACTGACTCTGAACACCACTGAAATCCCACAACAGATATTCTGTCCACTAGACACCATCTTTCTTTGCGCAGCTCTGGCCCAGAGACTGCCAAGCAGTCTGTTTGGCTTTTAGGTGGGTTCATCCAAAGGAAGAACCAGAAGATGGGTGTTCAGTGTGCTTAACCTCCAGCAGTGATTTAGCTCCCACATAGGCCAAATGACCTGCAGAACAGCTTCAGCTTTATCTAGATTCCACACTTCTCTCCCTTTTCTTGCCCATGACAAGCCTGGGATAACAGCTTCCACAGGCTGCCCGCCTTGGGGTCCTTCACCACCTAGGTTGGCTTCTCTTGTCCCATATATACCCTTATGCACTGTTTCTTCATGTAGTCACACCTTTTAAGGTCACCCATGTCCCCTTGTGATACCTACCAACCTACCCTAACTGCCCTCACTTCACAGACAGGGAAGTTCAGGTTTCTGCCCCTATCCATGCCTGGGCAAGGCCCGAGTGCTGATTCTGTCACCAAGGAAGGCTGAGAACCATTCAGTGGATGGATTTTCAGAGGTGCTTGAGCAAGGTGTTTCCTGTGAGCTCTGCAATGAAGGGACAGTCTTCTCCAGAGAGTGAAATCCAAGGCAAAAATGACAGTGACCCAAGAGGGGCACTGACTGAAGTACAGCCACTGAGCAGGAAGAAAGGAAGGTTTTGGAGGTGTGAGGAATGAGACCATCTTTAACTCTGGTAAATAATATCTGGGTAACTGTGAGAGAGCTCCATATAGGTCAAAGCAAAGCAGAGTGGATTCAAGTGTAGTAGCAGGAGGGTGATGGAATGGGCTGCAGGAATCATGGTTGGACACAAGAGCTTGGATCTTCAAGGAGACCTACAGGAATGTTTCAAAGAAGTATTTAAAATAGAAGATTTCAGAAACCTATGGCTTTCAGACTGCCTTGAGGGTATGTGTACCAGACAGACCACGAACATCTCAGCACCCACTATTTATACAGCCTCAGAAATACATGCAGAATACCTCAGTTAATCTCATGGATAATGCACTATTGTTAACCCATTTTATAGATGAGAGAGATGAGTAGGTAACTTGCTTGAGTCAGGATCCTTTCCTTCTGATTCTATGACTCCACAGCCCAAACCTGAAATCTCTGAGCCATCTGTCTTTAGCTGGCTTTAAGAATGCAAGCATCCCACTGAAAGATCTTAGAGCCCTTCTAAATTCTACAATTTCACACCACGGGAGAATTCAAGATCCTTGTCACAGGGGTGTACTCATGGCAACTAGGCATGGGGAGCAGGGATGAATCCCAGATGCTTGAGGCAAGGCAGGGGTTGGGCCTGTGATCCTGCAGCCTCCATGTACAGTCTAAAGCGGCATCCATGACAAATGCTCCGACATGGACTCAGAGAACAAGAAGTTGGCATTCTAGACTCTACTTGTTAAATTTATCCTGGGAAGGAATGTGAAAGGAGCAGGGGGAAAATCAGAGCGGACTTGGTTTTCTTCCAGTACCTGCCTTCCAAGAGGCAATAAGCGTAAGATCATTATCTCACCAGCCACCCACCCTCAGGGAGGCTTGGCAGGGAAGGCTTCTCTCTTCCTGCTGGGCAGAATTGCAGAGCTCAGGGAGAAGGGGTCTAGGCTACAGGTTGGGCCACAATCTGCTCCAGTGGAGCCAGAGATCACAGAAGCTATCTCATCCCTGAGGCATGGCTCAGGTCACAGGGGCTCCGGGCATCTTTTCTCTTGAGTCACGCTTGGACCTGTTTTCCAGTCCCTCATACCTAGCTGGTGCTCCATCACTGACTCTTGTAAAGAAATGTGGATGAAAGTGAGGCTTGTTACCTTGGGCTGAGATGGTACAGTGTAGTGTACCTTCTGTGCCCCCTCCCAACCCATCATCTAATGACTAATTGTTTAGGAAACAGGGGAGATTGATGGGCCATCTTGGAGGAGACTGAGTCAAGATGGCAGCAGGCTAGAGCCCTGAACGACTTCACAAAGTCTTAACATCACTGGCCCACAATATTAAGCCATCAATGAGATGAGAAGACCGTTACTGCAGTTATCGATACCTATCCTGACTGTTACAACCCTCCCTACTAGTTTTATCCCTGAGAAGATTGAGGCACAATTAGAAGTGATTTTCCAAAGGACAAAGAATGAGTTAGAGTTGAGAAGGACCAAACCAAATCATTCCTAAGACATTCTCTAAGAAGGCCAAGATCTGAGGATGCCACTTGACTCACTCTTCTTAAACTAGCGTTTTGTTCCCAAGCAAGTCACTCAACCTCTCTTAGACCTTACAAAGGGGGCGGGGGTGCTGTGGAGAGAATGAACTAAGACAGCTAAGCTTCTTATCCTAAGGCCAAGATAAAAATAATATATTTATTTGCTTAACTCTTCTTGCTCCTGGAGATAATATTAGTAACAGTTATAGTCAACATATACTAAATTCTTCCTATGTTGTGCATAGAACATAGGACTCAGGGTTCTCTATAATACTGTAGCTTCCAACACATCCTGAGTATTAGGCACCAGCACTGTACCAAGTGTTTCACACTTACCAATTCACTTCAGGCTTATAACAACCTCATGCCATGAAGTACTGTTGCTTTTCTTACTTTACAGATGAGAAGGCAGGATCAGAGGGGTTAAAAAGTCTAAGCCATAAAGGCCAGTAGTCAGGAGAGTGTAGCTGGAATCCAAGCCCAGTTTGTCCAGCTGCAGGGTCTATACTCTTAGCCAGCACTGTGGTTTGAATGGATCTAAAGTGCATGTTGAAACTGAATCTCCACAGTAAGACGTTAAGTGGGATAAGCAGGACTTCTAAGTGGTGATTAGACGCTCTCCTCATGAATCTCTGTCCTTGTGATTAATGGATAAATGGGTTAAAGAGTTATCTCAGGAGTAGGGATGCTGGGCTAGGGAGATGCTTCAGAAGTTAAGAGTACTTGCTGCTCCTGCAGAGAAAATAGGTTCTGTTCCCAGCACTCACATGGTGGCTCACAGCTCTCTGTAACTCCAATTCTGGGGGATTGGACTCCTGTTTCTGATCTCCACAGACACCAGACACACATATTATGTGCATACATATATGCAGGCAGAACACTTATACACATGAAATAGAAATAAACACAACTTTAAAAAAGTGTGACTGGGTGTGCTGGCAGATGCCTTTAATTCCAGCACTTAGGAGGCAGAGGCAGGTGGATCTCTGTGAGTTCCAGGCTAACATGGTTCTACGTAGTGAGTACCAGTACAGCTAGAGCTATATAGAGAGACCCTCTCTCAAAACCAAACCAAACCAAGAGTGGGTACGCTATAGCAGCAGATCCAGTGGGTCTCTTGAATGCTACCTGTCTGTTATGTGATGATTTGTGCTACCTCATGACTCTGACAGCAAGAAGACCACATCTCCAGATGTGTCCCCTCTACCCTGACTCAGAAGTCAAAATAAACCCCTTTTCTTTGTTCTTACCCAGCTGAGGTATTGTAATTAGTAACAAGATGGAAAAGGACAGTCAGAAATGCAGATTGTTCTCTCCCCCTCCCTGATTTCTCTTAGGTCCTAACTTAGGACAGAACTTCTGAAGCTAGGAGGGTTGGTTGCATTTGCTGGTATCACTGACTAGGGCTCGCACAGGAGAGCCACTCCAAGTGGCAAGAAGAGACTTCTTCATCTGAAAACAGAAAGGCTGACCTCTGCTAGAGGCCCATTCTGATCCCTCTAGTTTTGAATTTCTTGGCTAGGAAGTGGGCTTGGTGATAACCCTGCCACTTGACACCTTGGCTTGGAATACAGGCCCTCCTAACAGGAGCTGCTTGCTCTGTTTCCCACCACATAGATCCTCCCTCCCACAGCGCATTCGCCTTCCTGCAAGTCCTGAACATGCTCCACAGACATTGGGAGCTTTGGCTCACGCTATTCCCCTCTCCTCCCTTCTTCATCCTTAGGGCCCAAGCACAGACAACCCCTCATTGTTTCACTAGTCAACAAATGTTTAGAGTACCTACTGTGTGCTGGGCACTGGGCTAGGCACCACTGCACACTGATGAGCTCTAATGTTATAGGAAGAGAAATAAAACCAGTCGCACAATCCAAAATGGGACAGAGAAGGAAGGGCTGGGAAGCTGAGGAGCATCATTCTAAGAGCACAGGGTAGGTGAAGACTTTTAGCAAAGCTGTGGGTGACAACACATGAGACTGGAGGGACAGGTGAGAGGTGGAGGTAGCATTCCTGGCTAAGAGAACAGCAGGGTTCTTTTGTGGGAAAGGACATGGTGCTTTTGGAGGAACTGAGAGCGTGGCTTGGCTGGAGGTTGGAGTTGGACTAAAGGAGATGTGGCTGGGTCCTCTGGCTCTGACTAGGACGACCAGCTCTGTACATCTCTTTCCAATCCCATGCTCAGTACTTTACTCTTGTAGCTTGACTAGAGTGGGATATTTACTCTATGGACAATGGCATCCTCTACCCCAGAGGACAGAAGTGCTGCTCTGCTTGTCTTCTCTCCATCAGGACCCAGGCCCATAACTCTGGGGCTTGGTCTGTGAGCTACTAGGCCTATGTTACCACCTGTGTTTGTCCAGCGGTCTGGGATCACGGTAAGGGACTGAGGAAACACTTCCTAGAACAGAAAGTGAACTTCTCAGGTTCTTAACCCCTCAAAGACTGAGTTTCTCAGAGCCAGCCTCTGGGCATCCTTCTGCTGGCTGGGCTTCTTCAGATTCTCCCAGTTCGGCAGATGGAGCTAGGAAGGTGGTAACAACAGGCTGTTTTCTCTCTCAAACAGAAAACATTTAGATTCGGCAGCTGGCTAGGTGGGAAGGTAGGTGCCACTGGTGGGGGACGAGCTGGGAGGAGAGAGGACATAATGTATGTAGAACACTCACACAGGCTCGGCCTGGCCTAGAGGCTTCACACTCACAGCTACCTTTAGGCCTCACAGGGTGCTAATGGCCCTAGGTGGCCTGGGGACTTAGAGGTGGGACAGTTCTAGAACCTGAATCCTTGTTTTGCTCTCCTCCGTCAGTTTCCCTATCTGTAAGGTGGTAACAACAGTCTCTGGTGGTTAAGGGTATTAACTGGGGATGGGGGAGGGAGGGGAATACTTAAGGAGAGTCAGGAGAGGGAGAAAGGAGAGATAAATAACACAGAATGTCTTTTAAAAGCTATTTTTATAAGCTTATTTAAAAATACATATGTAACATACTAATATATATATATATATGTTAAATGGAGTAATAATGCTTCCCATGAGTAACAACCTACCTAGTAAGAACCCCAGTGTCAGGCATAAGAAACCTCCCTTTGAGTTGCTGGTCAGGCAGTCCAGGAGGCTACTGTCACTGTCCTTAGTGTCTTCTAGAACGTGAAAGTAAGACCCTAGAAACTTCAGATACATGACTTGGAAGAACTAAGTCTCCTTCCTGAGGACTAGCTCTCATAGTATTTGAATGTGCTATACAAGCAGCCAAAGGAGAAAGGCAGTCAATAGCTCTATCCAGCTGTAAAGCCTATGAATCACACCAGTGACCACCATGGTGACATACCCGACGGTGTAATAGTGGTACTTATGTCTCAGTGGTAACCAACGACTGTCTCATATTATAAAACTCACCAACCACTCAGAGCTAGTGAGGTCATAGATTTGAAAGGAGAACCTACTGCTTCCTCTTTCCCGAGCCAGTATATTCCCTAACTATTCTAAATACTAATCCTTACACTTACAGGTAAGTGTGGTTCTCAGCTCATATCAAAGAAGTTCCTTTGTGCAGCAGATAGAGACCATTACAGAAATCCACAGCTAGTCAAAATATAGAAAACAATGAGGTGCTGGTGCCCATCCCCATCCACAAGCCAAGGCTCAGAGAACATCATGGAAGAGGGGCAGGAAAGACTGTAAGAACCAGAGGAACTCCTGCTATTAGAAACTGTTTCCTAGACAGGGATGCTGTATACTCAAAATCACAGCAGTATCGTTGTCTACACAAGATTTGCATAATGACATCAGCTGACATGCCAATGGGGAACACCTTATAAGCCCTCACCCCTAGATGAAATGTCAATGGCAGCTGAAAGAGGGTGAATCAATTTTCTCCAGGAATTAGCTCCTTGATCTGTTGTTCAATCTTAAGAGGTCAGCCCTAAACACATGTTATGTATGAGCAACACAAAATAGATTCAGTAGGTTGTGTGTGTGTGTGTGTTGCCTGTTTATTTTCACTTCCTTTACTGTTTTGTTTGTTGTGTTTGTGCTTTTGAGACTGAGTCTCAATATGTATCTTGTCTGGCCTGGAACTATGTAAACTAAGGTGACTGTGACACTCTTCCCGCCTCTTCTCCTGAGTGTTGAGATTACAGGGTATATACCACCACACTCACAATATCTTTGACTTTACAAGCCATAGCAAAGCCCAAATTCTATCAGGGAAGGGGCATAGTTGAGATCTGAACTCAGGCTGCTTAAATCCAAACTCTACTACTTCCCTAAGGTTGAAGCTGGAAAGGAGTTGATTGCAGCCTCAGAGGAGGCAGAGAGCTTATTAACCAGGTGCTTCCCTCAACAGCTGAGGGGCTGGTGGAAGGCCTGCGATTTGAGGACACTTAACTATCAGAGAGACAGCTTGAGCAGCTGCCAGTGCTGACCTGAGAAGGGGAAGAGGAAACAGGGCTGGAGTTGTCAGGGATGCGAGGCATCACTACCCAGCCAACCTAGAAAGGCTACTGATGGCAGACACAAGCAGGAAGCTGTCTCTTTCCTTTTCCCTAGAGCAGTGGTTTTCAACATGTAGGTTGCAAACCCTTTGGGGCAGGGGTTGAATGACCCTTTCACAGAAGTTTCATATTCAGATATTTACATTATGATTCATAACAATAGCAAAATTACAGTTATAAAGTAATTTTATGGTGTGTGTGTGTGTGTGTGTGTGTGTGTGTGTGTGTGTGTGTGTGTGTAGGGGGGGGGTGTCCACAACATGAGGAACTGTATTAAAGGGTTGCACCATTAGGAAGGTTGAGAACCACTGACTTGAGCAAGTCTTTGTTTTTCGGGGTCTGCTGCCTTGCCATCTGGTTTCTGGAGGTGTGGTTGATGCAAGGTACTGGCTGGGGACCAGAAGACAAGAAGGAGGAAAGGATGGGCATTTATTCTGCCTACAGCTTCGCTGCTCTGTTTTGGTTTTGCTAGTGGCTGTGTCTGTGACTGCTGCTTCTGCCTTGGATCCTGCTTTAAGTCTAGGCACCTATCATTCCCACAATGACTACAATGGCCCTCTGTGTTCCTCCCTACCTGCCTCGGCTCCCATGTTGGTTCATTGGGTGTACATTTCTTCCCGTGTTCTGGCATAATATGCTTTCTTACTGAGTCCTTCACAGAGACACATGTTCTGTGACCAGCCAGACCATCCCCAACACTGGGCCAAATTGAGCCATTTTGAGTCCTGACAGTACTGAGATGCTTCCCATGTGTTCCCTGTGCCATTAGCAGGAACAGATAAAGGATGAGTAAGTACAAACATCAATTGTTGTAATAAATCACTTGTCAAATGTGCTTCTGTGGGGCAGGGTTGGTGCTCCATCCTAGTGTGACAGGGCTATAAATAACAGGGCACACTTCAGCAGTCCCAGCTTCCAAAGCCCTTCTCTGGCCCCCAACCCTAGATACCTGCATGCATTAATTTAGACTGTCAACCACTTAAAAAGGCTTTACAGCCCATTTTACAGAAAAGGAAACAGGCCCACAGAGGGAATGAGACTTGTTCTCAATCACACCAAGTGTTCCTGATTTGAATCCATATTCTGGGCTCTAACTACTTCACCTTTGTTTCATGATGATGATGACAACTGTCATTGAGACAGGGTCTCACTATGCAGCCTAGCCTGCCCTGGTTAGCCTGGGTTTATTCTGTACTGGGCATCAGAAATCAGGGCCTTATAAAAACCTACATGTGAACCAATGGGATCAAACTGGAGACCCTGACCTTAATACACACACCCATGAGCATCTGATTTTTGACAAAGAAATCAAAACTGTGCAATGGAAAAAAGAAAGTATCTAACAAATGATGCTGGCATAAGTGGATGTCAACTTGCAGAAGAACGCAAATAGATCCTATTTATCCCCCTATACAAAACTCAAGTCCAAATGGATCAAAGACCTCAACATAAATCTACTTACACTGAACCTGATAGAAGATAAAGTGGGAAATAGCCTTGAACAAGTTGGCACAGGTGACCACTTCCTAAATATAATACCAATAGCATAGACACTGAGAGCAACCACTAATAAATGGAACCCCCTCAAACTGAGAAGCTTGTATAAGACAAAGGACACAGTCAATAAGACAAATGGCAGCCTACAGAATGGGAAAAGATCTTCACCAACCCCACCTCTGACAGAGGGCTGATCTCCAATATATATATATATATATATATCCCAAGAAATTAGACATAAAAACCCAATTAAATTATTAATAATATTCCAATTAAAATAGGGTACATGTCTAAACAGAATTCTCAACAGAATAATATCAAATGGCTGAATGACCTTTAAGAAAATGCTCAGCATCTATAGCCATCACAGAAATGCAAGTCAAAATGACTCTGAGATACCATCCTACACCTCTCAGAATGGCTAAGATCAAAAACACTGATGACAACCTATGCTGGAGAGGATGTGGAGTAAGGGGAACACTCCTCCATTGCTGGTGGGAGTGTAAACTTGTACAGCCACTCTGGAAATCAGAAAGTTGGGAATCAGCCTACCTCAGTACTCAGCAATACTCCTCTTGGGCATATACCCTAAAGATTGTCAACCACAGGACAAGGACACTTGCTTAACATGCTCATAGCAGCCTTATTCATAACAGTCATAATCTAGAAGCAACCTAGATGCCCCTCAGCCGAAGAATGGATAAAGAAAATAGGGTACATATACACAATGGAGTATTACTCAATGGTAAAAAAAAACAATGACACCATGAAATGGGCAGGCAAATGGATGGAACTAGAAAAAAAAAAATCATCGTGAGACCCATAAAAACAAAAACAGTATGTACTCATAAGTGGATGCAAAGCAAAGGATGAACAGGATAGATTCCACAATCTCAGAGAAACTAGGTAGAGAGAAGGACCCTAAGAGGGATGGATATACATGGATTCCCCGAGGAAGGAGAAATGGTTAAGGTCTTCTATATAAACTGGGACGGGAGAGTGGAGGGGAGAGAACAGGAGGTGGGAACACAAGGGTTAGAGATGGCCAAGAAGGGGATGGATGAAGAAGGATAGTAATAAAAGAGATATACTGACAGAGTGAGCCATCATGGTTTAGGGCGAAACCTGGTGCTTGGGAAGTCCACAGGATCCCACAAGGAGGTCCCAGCTCACTCTCCCTGCAACACTGTAGAGGGTACCTGAACTAGCCTTCCCCTGGAGTCACACTGGTGACTACCCTAATTGTTACCATAGAACCTATGTCCAATGACTGATGGAAGCAGACGCAGATACCCACAGCCCAGCACTTGGCCAAACATCTGGAGTTCAGTTGAAGAGAGGGAGGAGAAACTAGAGGAGCAGGGGGAAGGTCAAATGTACAATGGAGAGAGACACATGGACAGCTGACCTGAGCTAATGGAGCTCACGGACTCTGGACTGACAGCTGGAGAGCCTGCATGGTCCACACTGGACCCTCTAAATGAGGGTGACAGTGTGTAGATAGATCTGTTGGTGGAACCAGAAATTTCAGAGCTCACTCCCTATGGTGGGAAGCCTTACTTAGCCTTGATACAGGGAGGAGGGGCTTGGTGGGAAGCCTTAGGTATGCTAGCCTGTCTTGGCTACTCAAGGGAGGCCCTTTGAGAAGTAGATGGGGAGCTGGGTGGAGGGGAGGTGGGGGAGTGGGAGAAGGGGGGGGCAGTGAATGGTATGCAAAAGGGAAAAAAAACTTCTTAAATTAAAAAAGAGAGAGAGAAAAAAACCAAAGCCTTGAGTGTACTAAGCAGTCTCCGACTGAGTTACATTCCCAGCTTCATCTTAATTATTCTTAGTAATCCTTCAGTAATCCTAAGAGGTAAATTCTAAGAGCCTTGTAGATATCAAACCCATTTTATACAAGGGGCTTGGTGTTGGTGTACAAACTATACACATTGTGTCAGATTTAACACTATGCATGTGTTAGATCCTCCCTAGATAGCATATAATGCCTGACAAAGTCTATACTCTGAGCAAATAGTGGTCACGATGTATTATTTAGGGTATAAGAAGGAAATAAAGCCTGCTCTTCTTTGGGGCAGGTATAACTGCTTCTTCGAGTACCTCTGATCTATGTTTGGTAGAACCCACAGCTAAGGAGAGCTGCCCGCATTTTTATGTAAACAGTTTGCTATTGGGGTTTAGGTTTATCATTCTCTTTATGATAGGGACTGGTCTCATTCCACTCTGTCAGTCATGACGCTCAGCAGGAGCTGGAACCAAAAGCTGAAAGAGACCTTCAAAGCCATCCCCTCATTATCCACAAGAGTTTTCACTCCTGAGGCCTGAATGCTCCTGTGCAAGGAAACATGTGCCAAATTTAGCTTTGAGTGGTGTAATGCCAATCATTACAAGGACTTCCCCATGCTGAGCTGACATTCAATAATGTTTGTTGAATGGAGGTTTTTTTTTTTTTTTTTTAATATCACGGTGCACAGATCCCTTGGAAGCACTCATATCTGTTTAGAAATGATTTTTCTTCCCATAGAGCAGTGGAAACTCCTTCCTAAACTAGGATCCAAAACTGTTAAACCAGCAGGAAAAACAGCAACAAACATGCAGGATCTGGGCTGACTTGGGAGGGAAAATTTGGGCCTGGGATTTGGGTTTCTCTGTGAACGAGGTGCTGTTCTCAGCAAAGCTTTGCCTGCTGGGAAGTAATTTTGCCAGCTGAAATACACTTTTACAGTTGATTCTGTACCGATAGGAAAATATCGCCTGGCAGTCTCTTTGCATCTGGGACGGGGGCCACATCCTTACAGCCTGCTGGGACTCCTCCCCTGAGAGACAGGCCCAAAGCCAAATTTATTTATTTAGAGTCTAAGGACATGATAAACTGCAAAAGCAGCCATTTAAAAAGTTGCCTGTTGTTGATTTTTAAAAACATGTCACTAGCTGGCTGTGGGGGTACACACCTGTCATACCCGCAGCAGGGGAGCAGGAGGTTACTGTGAGTTGGAAGCTGGCATGGCTAGCATAATGAGCTGCAGGCCAGCCTGGGCCACATGGGGAAGCAGGGGCTGGGGGACAACTTTACTAGTTCTACAAGCTTCCTTGTAGCTGCAAGTGCAAGCTGTGGGGCCAGGCTGGCAGCCATTGAATGCCTTCTATGGCACTATATAAAGTGTGTGGCCTTGTCCAGGTAAACCGCTGAGGCCCAGAGTTTCTCAGAGGTAAGGAATAAACCCCTTGGCTCCTTGGTCAGCGCTCAACACGTTTTAGATCATATTTCCTATTAATAACATTGGGATCTATGCTGACAGGATGGATTTGGACATTAAACAGAGCTATGCACACTTCCCATTGACATCATCTCAAAGTAAGGAAGAAAAAGGACCATGGGGACATGCAATCACACCCTGTGGAAGAGGCCTTCCCAGATTACAGCTCTCTGTGAAAACGACTGAAGTGGCTGCCTTAAAAACACATACTCTGTGGCTTTTGAGAGGAGGAAGGGAAATTCAGATTGTAGAAAGAGCAATGAAAGCCAGGCCCACTTCAGCTCTGTCTGTCAGTGGGCCTAGGAGCTTGGTGATCTGCATGCTGTGATATGGGAGGGAGGGAAGCCAGGCCAAATCCTGAGCTTCATAAAAACTGCTGTGGGTGCTTTTCCAACATGCAACACCTTCTGGAAACACCTAGTGCACGAGGAATATCTAACAGATGAACAAGTGTTTGGTTTTTTTTTTTTTGGTTCCAGACACCAAGAGAGGAAATTCAAAACCAAGTTGCCTTTAGTAGCAGTGCTGTCTTAGGAACTCTCAGAGAAGACCTGAGAAATCAGATATCATTAAAAGTGCTTCTGTTTTCCAGCTGCCCCCCACCAGTTAGTACTGGGTATATCACTTAGGTTAAGTCACGTAAAGGTTGAAGGTATTCTGGAAGAAATGAATACCTTTCTCAGTGGGAGGGTGCGGTGGTTTGTGAATGAGATCAAAGCATAATTATGAAAGGGCTTCACAAACTCAACATTAGGGTTTTTTTTAAAATAAAAATAAAAAGAAAATTTCTATACACACACACTATATATATTTATATATATATATTATACACACATACATATATACATTGGGATGTTGCCTTCATGCATGTCTATGTGAGGATGCCAGATCACCTGGAACTTGAGTCACAAACAGTTGTGAACTGCCACATGGAATCAAACCCAGGCACTTTGAGAGAACAGCCAGTTCTCTTTAACCACTGAGCCATCTCCACAGATGAGGACCAGAGGCGAGTTTTTGAGGTCTTCAAAAACTGGCCTTCTGAAAAGACCTCCCCCACCACTGCCATCAAGGATGTTAACTTCCTGTGAGGGGAGCAGGATTATATGAGGGAAAAGGAGCCTGTGTCACTACTCTGTGTAGGTCTTAGATTTGTAGTCAAAAATCTTTTGAGGCCTGCTAGGGACTGAACCCAGGGCCTTGCAGATACTAGGAAAGTACTCTACCACGGAGCTACATCCCTAACCTAAAAAAAGCGTCTTTCAAGAAAATTTGAATTTGTAGATAGAATAGCCTCTAAGAACAAATGGAAACTGCCTGCAAAATTGCTCGTGTGGTGTGTGTGTGTGTGTGTGTGTGTGTGTGTGTGTGTGTGTGTGTGTGTGTGTGTGTGTGTGTTGCAATACTTCACATTCTCATCAGGGGAAGGAAGGGTAGAGATGTCCACAAAGTAGCAAAAGGACTTGGACTGGATTTCACATCTGCCCTCTGGTCCAAGCTTCTTCTTGCCATAGTGGGCTGCTTTGCCTCTGTTATGGCTGCTGGTGGGGTGTTCCTCTCCTCACATGCCCATGTCTCTGTAACTCTAGCCCCTTTCTGCAGGCCCTGTAGTTTCCCTGCACCTTGCCCATACTTTCAAAGCAAAACCCCTTTATTAAGCTCTCCTCGAATTACCTAATTTAAACCTGTCATTTGCTTCCTTCTGAGGCCCTGATAGATATGATTCTATAAATCTGTCATCAATCATCAATGCCTACACACACACACACACACACACACACACACACACACACACACACACACACACTGATTTGCTCTCACTTGGCCTAAAATATTTAGTCACTAACAAATACATGTATGCTCTTACATACTCACCATGCTCACACACTCACAAGCAGCCCAATTTAGAATCCTGTATTGAATTGAGTGAAGTGAGGGCAGACCTGGCTGCAAAATCTACCCCAGACCTGTGTCTGAGCTATAGGATTCTATTTCCTGCCTCTTGGGTGGGGGTCTTTTATCTATATTCTGTTGAACTGCTAGTTCTTATTTTTAGATACAGCTACACTTTGTCCACTACAAATCCAGACAGTCTTAGCAACTGTACTCTTGATATTCTTGGGGAAAAAAGGCTTCAAAAAAACATTAAGTTAAGCAATCTTTAGAGTGTCTAACTGCAGAATAGACAAAGCTAAGTGTGAAAACAAAATACTTTCTCAGCCTTAAATACAAACATCCTCACAACAGAATTACAGGTGGAGAAAGGACAAAAATTAATTTAAATGGAGAGAACCAAGCCCATTAGGTAAGAATTGAAGGGTGAGGCTGCCTTCCAGGAACTGGACCTGGCTCATGAAAAACAGGCCCCCTTATGATGTACCTTTTTGTTCAGGGTTGTGTCTTAGGAAAACAGATTCCAGGAGTTTGGACAGAATGACCTCTAAGGCCACACTAAGAATCTCTCATGATCTTGGACAAGGCATCCCCCCTTCAGAGCTTCTGTTCCCTCTATGTAAAGGGATAGCTTTGTCTAGATGTGCCCATGGGATCTTTAACACCTAGACAATCTCAAAATCAATGATTCTGCAGGCAAAGAACTGCAGAAAGTGGGAAGGTGGAGGCATAGAAATGAGCCGCAGAAGTAATTAGTGATGGAAGTGCGGGTCTCAAGCTGCCCCTGGGTATCAGATGTACAGCTCAAAGCAAGGCCAGTCTTATCTGAATAATTCCACTCTCTCAGAGCAAATGGTAACAATAGAGTGGTGAGAAATCTGGCTTCTCTCGGAAGGAGAGACAGATGAACTTGTCTGGGAGGCAAAAGGCCAGGCTGTGGATTGTGCCTCAGATATTTGCTGGTATTTTCACTCCCCAGGAACTTGGGTTCTTTATTTTACACCAGGGTAGAAAGTATAAATCACCTATGCATGCTTCACTGAGGATTAACAGGTGTGAATGTCCCTGGCTTTCCTGGTTGTGGTAGCTATCATTCGAGAATATTTATTCACATCCAGATCCCTGCATGTATCAGATGTGTGTCACTGGCCTTGGGTAATGGCAACGAGTGTGCCTTTTTTCCTTAGACAGTGGGGGGATTGTAACATCTATCTTCTAGGCAGGGTGAGGAATAGACACAGCATACAGGATATTGTGAGGCAGTGAGTGTCAGTCCCGCTGCTGAGGAGCTTTGTGCCGTGGAAACAACAGCATAAAATCACCATGTCATAAAACCCACAGTGTGTGCCCTATTCTTAATGATTTTGTGGTTTCCCTGACACAGTATCAGTCTCTACTGCTGTATGCGAGTGGTGGTGGGGACCCAGGTGGAACAGTATGGTAGAACTTAGGCAGAATGCCCTGCTTGGCATGGGTACCATCTGTCTCCCTGTGGCAGTTCCTTTGGACCCTCTGAGAACTTTACCAAGGGTCCAACTGTACAGTTTTGCCTGCCTTGGACTTCTGGCTCTGTTACATGAGTAAGTTATTTAGGCTCTTCAGAGGAGCCCATACCTTTCAGGTGGCTCCCTAGATCCTCACTGGCAGAGTCTTTGGAGATCCTCTTTCCAGTCTTGCCCAAATAAACAATCTAAGTTAATTTACTTATTCTGAGACAGGGACTCATGTAGCCCAGGCTGACCTTGAACTCCCTATGTAGCCAAAGATGACCTTGAACTGATCTTTCTGCTTCTACCTTTTGAGTGCTGAGGTTACAAGCAAGTACCAGCATTCCTGATTTTAGGTCTTATGTAGTTTCTTGAGTTGAGGCTGGAACTCCAGGCATCTTATATGTTAGGCACACACTCTACCAACTGAACTACATCCATACCCTCAACCAAAGGATATTTTGAATCTCTGGTCCTATTGTGCCTAAATAGGGCACAGTCACTACATAATCAACTGGAAACATAGAACTGCAAAGAAATTCTTCCTCAAATGAAAGGTACTATTCCAAACTTCATGATACCAGTAGTTGGAGTCTTCATAGCAGACATGGTCTTCACAAGCATCTGTCAAATGATCATTTGGAGAACGGAAGACTTTCTAATGGCCAAAGGGGAGGTATACTATGAAAACTTACTTGTATTTTAGATTGAGAATTTTATTAAAATATATTACTATTTTTAAACTACCATACAAATATCATTTGTATTGATCTCAGTGTGATGAACTGACTGAATAAATATGCCAATTTCTTCCAGTGAGCCAAACAGTATTTTTAACCTACTTTAAAATATGTGTTGTTTCCTATGGTTTTTTAAACTCTGGAGTTGATTATGAAAGCAATTTCAATTTTAAAAAATTCTTCTTTCCAGAGAACATACATATATATTTTAAACTATCAGATGTAAAGCTTAGAGGGATGGGCCATTATTTTTTAAAGTCGAAAAGTAAGGTGAAGAGGAAAGTGGATTGTTGTGATGGTTAATCTAGATTGTCAATTTTATTTAAAGCACCAAGGACACCAACTTATGGGCGTGTCTTTGAAGACCTTTCCAAAGAGATTTAACAAGGAGTGAATGTGGACAGTACCATGATATAGGCTGGAACACCCACCAAGTTAAAAGGAAAAAAAGCATTCACCTCTCTGCTTCCTAACTGAGGATGCAAAGTGACCTGTCACACCCCTGCTGCCAAGCCTTCTTGTCACTATGGATTACACCCTGAAACCATGAGATGAAGTACATCCTTCCTTCCTCAATTGCTTTTGTTGGGTCTTTAGAAGAGTAATTAATGCAAAATACTGGTACCAGGATCAGGGCTACCGCTATGATAAACATAATCACATGGCTTTGCAGGCCTTTGGAACTAGTTTGCTGGAGGAATGTAGAGTTTGGGGCTCCAGACTAGAGCAGCCCTAGACTGATATAAGAAGAGAGTACTGGGCCACTGGGTGGCAGGTCTACAGTGAATGAGAGGGGCCAACACAGCTGAAAAGTATGAGTGTATACTGAGAAAGGGGTATAAGCAAATTTAAAGTTGAAGATGAAGCAGATGTAGAGAAAGCAGCTACAGTGCTGATGAAATCAGTGTCATCAAAGGGTAACTGGCCCTCTGGGACAATAGGAAAGGTACCCTGAAGGCAAGACCTCTCACACAAAGCTCCAACATGTGGAAATGCAAATTCATTTGAAAAAGAGAAAGTCTACATTAAGAAAGCTACGACCAGAACCAGAAGACAGGTATTCCTTGTCCCAAATGGCCACCTAGGAAAGTGTTTTTCCAGAGTCTGCCTTGAAGGCACACAAAGTTTGCTATAATTGTTGTCTGAGGGGGTCATGCTATACCTTGATCTGGCAGCACAACCCAGCAGCATTTTCCACGTGGCACTGGCTTTGCAGGCATGGAGGATACAGGAATGAAGGAGTCCCAGAAGCTAGAACCAGTGTCCTAGAAGCTATTGAAGCCAGACAGTATGCAGCTGGGTCAGGGCAGACCCCTTGTAAAGAGGCATTAAGAGGTCATGGCATGAAGCTGAGGTGAAGTCTGAGTTGCAATTGAGACCCCAGGATTTTGGAGATGCTAAGAATGGGGAGTGTTTTTCCAAGAAGAACTTCAGGCCTGAAGTATAGCTGGCCTAAGAGAGAGGCTGTGTGTACAGTAGGCACCAGAACCAGAGGACCACAGCTATCCAAGGGAGTTGCAGCACAGACAATACCATCAAGAGCCCCAGATGCCAGACATGGAAATATTTGCCCTGCTGTGATCCAGTTGCGCCTTGGCTGAGTCTTGGCTTGCATTATTCCCGTTCTCCATCTTTGGAATGAGAATGTTTCTTTATGATATTGTGCATGAGAAGTAAATGACTTGTAGGTTTGATTTTTATAGGGCTCAGACATAAGAGATTTCCCAAGTCTCACAAGAGACTGTATTTTTGGAACTGTGACTTTTAGAGATAAACTATTAGGGATCAGGGATAGAAGGTCACGATTCAAAAATGATACCCTCGGTTGTCAAGACGATAAAATAAAGTTTATCTTAATTATCAACTTGTCAGAACTATGATGCAACTTCTAGCTCTGTGTGAGAGAAAGTGGGTAGAGCATCTCTCTGGTATTTGACTGAGGATGCCACGCTGCCATGACTCCCCATTATGATGGACAGTATCCTCAACCTATACCAAGACAAACCTTTATGCTTTAAATTGCTTTCTTCTGGAATTTTTTTCATAGGCGCAAAAATAATAACTAATACATACATAATGCAGTGTTACAATGGAGATCACCACAACAAAGGGAAGCCAAGCGACAGCTCTCCAATTATATAACAAATATATTCTTCCATGTATTTTGGCCCCATCATTGCCTATTAGCTTTCTTGGCTTTTTTTTTCTTTTCTTTTTTTTAGCATATAACATTGTATGCTCAATCACTCAATCAAGGTCTTTCCAGAAGTTGTGGGATTTTCAGGAATTAGAGCATTAACTGGGGAGATAGCTCATTCAGCAAAGGTGCTCAGTGTGCAGGCCTGGAGACCTGAGTTCAGATTCCTAGAACACACGTAAAAGCTGGATGCAGCAACACAGGGATCTCAAATCCCAGAAGCAGAGTCAGGAAAATCACCCACAAGTGTATAGGCCAGCTATCCTGACAGGGTAATAAACAAGCAGGATTCTGCCTCAAACAAGATAGAGAGAGAAAGAGAGGGAGGGGAGGACAAGAGGGGGAGAAGGAGAGAGAGGGAGGAGGGAGGGGGAGGGGGAAAGAAGGAGGGGAGGAGGCAGAGGGAGAACCAAACTGAAAGCCATGCAATCTCTGCACTGGCTGGTGGGTGATTACACTATCACCATTTCACATGCTCACAGGCAGGGACACACAGGGAACAGGTTAAGGACTTGCTCAAGGCCCCAGCTTTCTCTCTTTCCTTTTCTGCCTAGTGGAAAAACTCCCCAAAGTAAAATCCTTCAGGCCTCAAAACTATCTGGAATATCAATTAGGTGATACTTAAAAACCATTTCTTTTCCCCCAGAAAAGCATGAAAGAACTAATAATCATTAAGGTTGCTGACTGTGAATCATGGGATTTCCTGGTTTTAGGAAGAAATGTCAATTTACCATTTGGGGAAAAATGTCAGATATTGTGCTCACTTTGTGGGAGAGAGAGCCTGAGAAAACTCAGGAGCAGAATGGGGAATGGGGCTAGCTAGACATGAACGAGGCATATTATAGCTTCAGGGACAGAGCTGGACTCAGGTAAAGAATTAAAGAATCGAGTACTTCAGGAGATCTTGGCCATCTGGTGTAACTCTGTCCTCAGGAGATCCAAGGTGACTGGGTCCCTTTTAATGACAGGAATCCACACCTCACAGCACAATTCACCAGTCAGGGATGCCTAATTGTCACAAAGCCCTCCCCAAGCTTGAGCTAAGTCCTGACGAGGATCAGAAGGGGGGCACGAGGAATTTCCTTCCAAATGTACAATTCTGCTTGAGATAAGCTTATCTTTGGAGCTGCCTGTGGCCTCTCTGCCCCTGCTCATACAACAAGGTTTACCTGAAGTTGTAGCCAGGAGAAACGTTGCTTTTCTCAGAAACTCCATCTAGTCGAGTGAAGGAATATTTGGGTATACACTGGTCCCAGGCCTTGTCCAGATCGCACACCCAGCCGATCTTAATTCCCAAAACTCCACCCTGAAGAAAGGGCCAGATATGAGCACTCTCCTGCGCTTGGTCAGGGCTGAGGATTTGTGATGAGTGATTTCTTTCTCTTCTCTACACGGGAGGTGTCAGAAGGGAGGAAAGTCACTGGTAGGAAGGGAGTGTCCTTAAGGGAAGACCCTAGAGCCTCAAAATTCCTGAAATACAACACAAGCGAGAGAATGCTGGTGCGGGTCACTTTCCTGTGTTGTGGCACTTGGACCAAGGGACTCTTCTGAAGTGAAATGTGATGATATATAGGAATGGAAAACTGAGGCTTGGGGAAGTAGAGGCAAGATCTCTGGCGGAGAGAAGGATGGGATTTAGGATACCAGTGAATTCAGGGATCTACATGTCTGGGATACTTCCACCAGGTGGCATTGTCTTGCTCTGTCTCCTGCCCAGCATCCTAGCGGCTGTCCCTGAAGTCTATGGGAGGGCTTGCTTTTCAGGCAGGTAGGGAAGGGGTCATAGAGGAGAGACAAGTTCTCACCGTGCGGGCCAGCTTGACAAAATCTTGCCCGGCAAACTTAACCACATCCCCTACCCTTAAGATGGGGCAAAATGGGGCCTTTTCAGGGTGGAAGCGGCAAGTCTTTATGTCCTTGGCTGTCAAGTTGGGCAGGAGGTTTCCCCTGGGGAGAAAAGAGTAGAGAGATGAGGTTCAAAATTAAAGATAGTTACACCTAAGTTTTCTCCAGTCTTTTGGATGCTGTGACCTTCCACACCCAGGTGGGGGCATCTACTTGCACCATTTCCCAGTCACTCCCCATCTACCTCCCCCGCCCCATGGTTTTGTAAAGCTCATCATATTCTGTCTCATGATAGGGCTATGACTGTCTATAGCCAGTGTCTCCAAACTACCAGGCTGGGCTCCTGGTGACCAGAGTCTCTCCTAATTGCTCTGTGAATCTCCATGGGGTCCGGCAGAGTGCTGTGCACACAGCTGATTTCCAGTAGTAGTTGTTGAATGTATAAGTCAATGTAGAGAGGGCATATTAAGACAGAAAACAAAACAAACCAACAATCTCCATTCGAGGGCTGTGTGGGGGAAATATAAGGTTGATGAAACTTCCCACTCCAGCTGCAGGAAGCCTCAGTGTCCACAGCTGGGCAATGCTGTCTTCCCAGTTCCAAACAAACTCTTAGGTGGGTTCAGAGCTCCAAGGCAGGGAGACTGGTAGAGAAACTGGCTACATGACATTTGGGATAGGAACTCCAGAAAGATGAGTAGATGGAGAGAAAGTGGGGACCTGTATGACAGGCTGCATTGGGGAGAATCGAGGACTCACTCACTTCTCAAAGTTGAAGAGAGGGAAGCGGATGCTGTTCTTGATGAAAATGGTAAAGTTCTCAGCTTCCATCATGACAGGCCTGTGAGTGAGAAAGGCGATTCAGCTCTCCAGAAGGGGGAGACAGAGGGCTTTTGGCAGAAATATTTCTTTGTGGGTTCCTCTTGAAAGGAGACATCTTATAGACCAAGGGCCTATAGGGGTGAGGGTCTGAGGCAGAGGCAGGGCAGGGGAGATGACACCCTGAGATAACATTTCTGCTCCAAGAAAGAACATTAGTTGGGGACACACAATCCTCACATGCTTGGGAATGCTCAGAGCCTTACATTTCCACAGTGTCCACTTCAGTGGGGCACCAGCCCTGGATCTCACAGGTACGGAGAACAGAGCTGTAGTTCACACAGCGGCCAGTGAGGATCCCTGGAGGGTGGAGGCGCATGACTAGGTGCCTTTCTGCCCCCTGCCATTCCCATTCCCCTGCTCACCAGGGCCCCTGGCAGGTAAGCTGGGCAAGCCAATCTGCTGCATGTGTTCTGAACACCACAGGACTCTTTCCCCTTGCCTCTTAGTCTCAGCTATTCCTTCATGGGAGCTCCCTTCTCTTGCCAAATCCTCCACATCTTCAGATTCCCCCCAGGAGGGCTTTAGAGCCACCTCTCAGAACTCTCTTTGTTCCCTCCCCTGGGGCTCTCCTTGGTGTTTCTTTAATAACATTTACTGCTCTACCCTATCACTGCAACACCTAGACTGAACTTTTGGGCCAAGAATAATGCACCTCCACATCTCTGACTGCTTCTGGCAACCATCAGCAAACCTCTTGTAACACTGGCAGAATTCTGTAGAGCAGGCTGGACCACTTTCCTGAAATGGTCTACCCCCTGGAGAATTTGCTTCCTTTTAGAATCTCAGGAAGGCTTGGAGCTTGGGGGTTGGTGGTGGAGGAAAGGGCTGCACTCACCCCCACCCGGGAAGCGCTCAGGCCCACACTGGCTGTCAGTCACACAGCGGTACTTCTCCTCATTCTGTGGGGGAGGGGGACAGGGTCACAGGTATATGAGGGACTCTCCCTTGGCCCTTGCCTCCCCCAAGTTCCCTTTGCTGTGGCTTCTGGTGGGTGACAGGTCCAGTCACAGCTCCAAGGCCAGACTATGGGCCTCTGTTCACACCACCTTCCCTCCTCCTTCCAATATGCTTCACTGCCTGTTCCACTCACCTCCGGACAGAATCCTTGCATCTGATTTTCAGTAACGATCATCTTGGTGATGATGACAAAGACAGAGGTGCCCTTAGGAAGAGAAGGGATAAGAAAATGCCCGTCCCAAACTGGAGGGCAGGAAGCAATTTTGGCTCCACAGAAGAGGAAGCCCCAGTCTGCCTGTGATTGGGCCAAGTGGCAGGGCTAACAGCCGGCATTCAAACCAACGTTTTCTAACCACCTGCTGACCCTGCTTGTTCTCTTTGTGTATTGTTCTCCAGGGCCAGGGGTTGGGGAAGTCCGGCTTCTTTCTGTCTACTTCTGCACTTTGGAGGCCAGGTTCTTGTTCCCCTAACAGTACTGTAGCTCCTGGTTCGGGATGCCTGCCCCTCTGTCCCCATTCTTCCCGGATGTGGGCACATGCATGTCCCCAGGGTAGGGTACCATACCTGGGGTGGGGTCACATAGTCTGACACATCCATGACTTTGTTGGCATAGCGTCCAAAGCCTTTCACCTTTGTTACCACTGAGGACTCAATGGCGGTGTCCCGCACTTGGTAGGCCTTCTCGTGCAGGAAAACCCACCTGCAGCGGAAGACCAGGGATAGAGAGAATCCACAGACTCATGAGACAGGCTGGGAAAATATTCCCTTCTGCCAGCATTAGAGTCATATGGGTGTGCTTGGTAGGGACATGTATTGTTAGAAAGCAGGATGAGTCATTGATTAGTTTAGTGAGGCTCCATAACCACCTCCAGGGAGCCCTTCTGGGCTTCTTTTTCTAATGGTCTACCCATGAAAACTCTTAGGATTCCAGCATATGCCATGTGGTACATAGACAGATGTGTGTACATGTTTGAAGACCAGAAGTTGATATTAGTTTTTTTTTTTTTTTTTTTTTTTTTGAAACAGAGTCTCACCATGTAGCCCTGGCTGGACTAGAACTCATTTTGTAGATCAGGTTGGCCTTGAACTCACAGAGATGCACCTGTCTTTGTCTCCCAAGCACTGGGATTAAAAGTGTGCATCACTATGCCTGACATCAGAAGCTGCTACTGAGACATTCCAATACCACCCCATCACCTTATCTTTTTTGAAACAGGTCTCATTGAACCTGGAACTAAGTGACTGACTAGATTGGCCAGTGAGCCTTCTATCCACCTGTCTACACCTACCAGTACTAGGCTACCAGTGTGCACTACCATACCTGGCATTACTTTTTAAAGACTGCACTGGGGACTCTAGAATGCTAAGAAAGTGCTCTATTAGTATTGAGCTACAGTTCTGACCTACTTTGGTTTACACATAAAACATCCACTTACTTTTTATTCCTAAGAAGAAATTTCCACCCCCATGTGGGCCATATGCATGGCCCCAAGTAATTATTGTTGATAACAAACCCTCTACCCCGCCCCAGCGCTTGCCTCTAGCAGGCACCAAGGAGAGAGAAGAGACAGAAGGTCCCAGGCTGCAGACTTCTGTGCCTCCCAAGCTTTATTCAACTCGTGTGCCAGGAACACAGCAGACATTCAAGAAAGAAACTGATTAAAGGTCCTTGGAGCAGACTACTTGGAAACCTTCATCTGCCAAGGGTCAGCTGGGAAATTAGGAGGAAGGAGGGTATGGGCAGTGGTTGTGCATCTGCCTGGGAGGGGATTAATTCTGTTAGGGAGACGGGGACGCTAATCTTATGCCTTGCATTGTGCTTCCACCTAGTGGTCATTACCTGTCTTTCCATAGTTTTAAGCCATCATGTGAGGCAAGAATTCCTTTCTTCCTTTCCCATCTGCTTCTACAGACCCTCCCAGACCCCCCTGGAGCAGGGAGGGCCTCAGACTGCCAACTCAAGCCACTATAGCCCTCAGGGTTTAAGACATTCAGTCTCTATACCTGTTCCAGCCTGACATTTGGGCCTGGTGGCACACTGGAAGGTCAATGCAGTGACTATCTTTATTTTGTAGGTGAGAAAAATCTATCAAATAGATTTGGGAAGATATTCACACTCTATACAACAAACTGGTAATATGTTAAATTTTGTTAATCTTATCGTGATCCTAATCATTATCACCACTACTCTGGCTATTGTATTGTGGTGCTAAGGATGTAACCTAGGGCCCCACAAGTGCTGGCAAGCACTCCACCTCTGAGATACACTCCTAAGCCTGCTCACCTTATTTGACCACAGAAGCCACTTTGGGAGAGAGAACTTCTGACAGTTGGCAGAACTGAACAGTCAGTATACATAGGTAAGGCTGGTTGTACATCATTTTCTCTTTCTACTGGAGGTTGGGAAAACAGCATCAGGAGATGACAGAAGGACTCTGGGACGGTTTAGCTCAGAAAAAACCTTGATGTGGGCACCCCTGGCAGGGGCAGCGAGTGTCCAACCCAGGAACTCCTGTCATTGAGTTGGCCAAGAGCTGTTGCTGGGAAGCTTGCTTTCCATGTTTTGTGTGTTCTAAGAAGATACTTTTCTGGGGTGGAAGTTGGACTGTATGACATTTGAGGCCCTATACTACTACAGGATTCAGAAGGAAGCAGCTTTCAGGCCACTAAGGGAGGTAGAGTCCTGGATAGACACTGTTGCTTACAGCAAGCACAGGCTGACCTTTGCCAGGCCTCTTCGTTCAGTGAGTAGCTCAGTACCATCCCCATAACAGGGCTTCACTACTTTACTTTTAAATCTCTCCCCCTCCTCCGCCACCTCTGGGTTTGTGTATGGAATTCCTCAGAAGCTATGTACTTTTTGTGGGAGTGGGTATGTGTGTGCCATGGTATACATGGAGGTCAGAGGACAACTGTGGGAACCAATTCTCTTCTTCTGTTCTGTGGGTCGCAGGGACTGAACTCAGGTTTTCAGCCTTCATGAAAGGTAGATTTATATAAAGGCTCTCTTACTGGTGGTCTATTATCTATCTATCTCTCATCTGTCTATCTATGACAGGGTCTATCTATCCATCCACCTGTAACAGAGCCTCTCTATCTATCTATCTATCTATCTATCTATCTATCTATCTATCTATCTATATCTATCATCTGTCTATGTATATCTACCTATCTATCCATCCATCCATCCATCCATCCATCCATCCATCCATCCATCTATCTATCTATCTATCTATCTATCTATCTATCTATCTATCTATCATCTATCTATCTATCTTTCACCAACTATGCTAGACTGACTGGCCAACAAACCCCAGAGATCCACCTGTTTCTGCTTCTCCAGCACTGGGATTAGAGGGATGCTCAACGATGCCAAGTCTTTTTCATACAGTTCTGGAGACAAAGTCCTGTGCTTTCAAAGCAAGTACTTTACCCCTCCAACCACCTCCCCAGCCACTCTACTTTAACGTTTAATTGTCTGTATCCATGGGGCACAATGTGAATGTTTTGGTGCATGTACACATTATAGAATAAGTCTATTAAGCTAATTAGCATAACCATCTCTTATCTGCTTCTTTTTGTGGCATCATCTGCTTGGATCCTGAATGCTTTCTTGCATGAGAGAAAGAGGGTGGAGTCGCAGCTCTGTCAAATGGCTCTGAACCTGTTACCTGCTTTATTGTGGCTGCCTCGTAGCAGACGGCAAGTTGATTAATGCACCATTAAGCATTATCCACATGCTTGTAAAATGCTCTTCTGAGCACCACGCCTTTATAGAAGTCTGCAGTGCTATTTGCTTTACCATTCTTGCAATAGTTTTCCTTTCTTTTTTTTTAAGGGGAGGAATTTCATTAAGATCTCATTCACCATGTTATGTTCTAACAGAGATATCTGAAGGCAGCATCTTGTTACAGAATCCAAGGAAGTTATCTGAAAGAGCACCATTAGCTCATGGCCTATGCTCTCTGGAATGATGAGGAATGAGGTCTGGGGTCCTGACTCTCTACTTGAGCTAAGATAGTGGCTGCTGCTGAACATTCATCAGAGGGTAAGCTACACTCCAAACAGACTTCTGGAACTCCAGGGTGCCTTGTCACAGTGCTGATATACTTCTTGGTGTTGAGTTAAGGAAATAGTGCTTTGAGGCCAGTACCTCATCCTTAAAGTCAGGGCACATTAAGAGCTGACACTATGCTGACCCAGTCCATAAAGCCTTTATGAGACAGCTGTATCATGACCATTGTGCCACAATTGGGGAAGGAGATACAAAAGGGTGTGCTGACTTGCACAAAGTCACATAGCTGGAGAGTAGTCTGCCCTGGACCACTCTCAGCTACACCACTGAGGGGTCTCTAGCTATATCTCAGGTCATATCTCTGCTTCACAAAGAGAAAAGCATCCCCCTAACTCGGGAAGGTCTCAGGAGGAAGGGGCTCAGGGTGGAGAATCAATTAACCAGTCTCCTCTTCCTCCTCCTCCTCTTCCTCCTCCTTTAAGACTCCTTGTATGCCCAGTAGGGAGAGGAGGCCACATTAGCATTCTCTGAGTTAACAAAAGGAAGAATTTCAATGGCCGCATGGGGCTGAGAACGTCATCAGGGTATCTAGCAATGGGAGGTGAGGGGTTGCTTCATTTCCAGAACAGAGGGGCTGAGGCTGTCTCTAGAGGCCAGGGCTTAAGAGATGCAGCAGGACTAAGCCTTTGATTCTTGGCATTTACTCTGCTGCTCTGACTTCTTCTTTTTTTTTCCTTGCATTTTCTGGTTTATTATTTATAGAGCGGAAGGCGGTGGCAGCTCCTTGGCAGGTGGGATGTGCAGAGAAGAGGCCTAAGCAGCATCACAACACTCTCCCATCTATCCCTAGGGAGTCCAGGAGGAGGAGGAGGAAGAGGAGGAAGAGGAGGAGGAGGAGGAAGAGGAGGAAGAGGAGGAGGAGGAAGAGGAGGAGGAGGAGGAGGAGGAGGAGGAGGAGGAAGCGGCCTGGGAGTAGGTGTGAAATGTATGCTGTTGTGTGTGTATATGTCAGAGGAGAGGGGTCTTTTTAAGAAGGTGTGAGCTGGGCAGAGCGAAAGAAGGAGGCACAACAGAAAGTCTGAGAACAGTAATAGTTGCCACATATTACAATACTACTGAGTCACCATCTCGGAACACTTGGCATGTGTCATCTCTCATCCCAGAACATCCTGACAGGAGGTACTCTTATACCCATTTCCTAGATCTTGGGGACCGAGACTCACAGGTCTGTTTCAAGGTGGTGTCCAAGCAGGGATGTCACACCATGTATTCCCTTCATCCCGAGGTGGTGTGGTAGGGAGAAAGTGGGAAATAATGGGTGTTAGTCCCTTTGTACCTAGAAGATGAGGGATTCCGACTGATCCTCCCATCTCGTGTGCTGACAAGGAACCTTCGGTGGTACCTGGGGGTCAAACGTCTCTTACACAATTAGGGTGGGTGAAGGAATCAGTGTGAAGTGGTGTCACCCACAGCAGGTAGCCGAGGCTAGACACCAGATGATTAGTGTGTTGTGAGTATCTAAGATGAATACGTGGTTCATGGTACACACTTCCTAAGTGAAGCTGTGTGTCCTGTCTCCCTGGCAGAAAATGAGAGGGAAAAGTTCAAGACAAGTGCCACAACATTCATTAATAGCCTTTTGAGGGACAGAGACAAGCTGTGAAGCCTGGAGCTCTCATGGTGTTGGGAGAAAACTGATCCCCCACCCCAACTCCCTGTTCTTTGATCTCCACACATTCCCATCCCCACTACCCCACAAAATGAGTGAAATAAAATATAAACAAAAATTCAAACTCTTTTAGCTTATACTGAGTCTAGGTAGTGTTCTCTCCCCTTTAGGCTCTCCCATAGCCACTTGTGCTCTGGTCACTCAGATCCCATCACAGTACTGTTCCTCAGTCTTGGCCACACATAGAGGGTAGACGATGTTAGGAACCTCCTTTTCATTCTCTACTCTCCTGTAAAAACAAACGGATGCCAGGTCTGACCCCTGTGCTTCTAAGGATCTGTCTACACTGGAGCCTCTACTCCCATAAACTTCCTTTCTTCCACCCACAGACTGGGATCTTTCCCTCCACCGAGGTGGGTCTTCCTTCCTTTTGCTCTACCAGTCCTTCACAACCTGGGTTGGATATGTCATTTCTAGAAAACTCCCCTCAGTTTCCAGATGAAGCCATGTGCCTCTAAGTGGCAGGCAGCCCTTTTGGTGTTGTGCATATTTTAGACACTACTAAAACTTTACATTTGTTTGTGGGGATCATTGGATTAATATCCACTTCCTGCCACATTCACGGGTGTGATGTTCACGGGATAAAGACCTTGTCTGCTCCCATTGCTCTACGCTCAGTGCATAATGCCTGGCATGACGAGATGCTTGATGCACTTTTCCTAAATTAATCACAATGGATTCATGAAGTCATGTGGTGTTTGGACTCCTATGAACAGCTTGGGCCAGGGGGCTGGGCTGCCTAGTGTGCTGATGTAACTGCAAGGCACTGTTCCACTGGGAGCTGTCAGGCTGGTTGATGGATGGGGTTGCATATCAAGATGCCAAAGAGCCTCTCTTGAGCAGGCTGGACTCAAGCCCCCAGCATGGGAGGATTCAATCTGATTCTGATGATTGGCAGCCAAGGGCAGTGCAGGGCTAAGGGGGCTAGTCCAGGAGATGGCTGTCTCTGTCTTCCATCAATGTCCTGCCTGGAGCCATGAGAGCCAAGCCAGTTTAGGAATGTGCTGAAAAAGCTTCTGTACTATTTTGGACCAATATACCACCCTGTGACCATCAACAACTGAGGCACTGAATATATATGTGAACATAGAAGGCTTAAGAACCAACTCTGAAGCTGAGGATGCAGGTCAATTGGTCGAGGGTTGGCCTAATATGCACAAAGTCTTGGGTTCAGCCTGCCAGCATCATATAAACTGGATGTGGTGGTCCACATTTGTAATTCCAGCAATAGGAGAGTTAAGATTCAAGGTCATCTTCACCTATGTAGTAAATTCAAGGCCAGTCTGGGATACATAAGACTCTCTTTAAACAAACAAACCCAAACAAACTAACCAATCAAAAAGGAATCAGTTTAGAGCCAAACTTTGGAGACAGGGATATGGAACAATACAGGAAAGCAGTTTCAAGGCCATTTGATCCCACTCTATAGCTTGAAATCCTTCTGATGTCATCACAAGGCTATATAGCCTTGTCATACACTGGAGTCTACTGGCTTTCATCAAATCCATGAGACAAAACTCACTTTAAGAAAACACATCTGTCCATCTCTCCACACATCCAACCTCTCCACATTACATCAACCTTTCAACTCCAGCTCACATGCACACGGGATGTATTCTTTGATTTGCCTGAATTAACTCATGACCTAGTCAGTGGCTTGCTGTCTTTCATAAACAGACTTATTGTCTCAAAGAACAAGCCAAGCAACCACAGACCTGAAAGCCAGGAAAGAAAACCCTTGAGGTTTCTGCATTTCCTGGTGCCGACCAGTGTGTAGAAATGACCACAAGAAGACAGACCTGTGTTTTTCTCCCAGCCATTGTTTGCTCAACTCTCTCTCTCTCTCTCTCCCTCTCCCTCCCTCTCTCTCTCTCTCTCTCTCTCTCTCTCTCTCTCTCTCTCTCTCTCTCTCTCTCTCTGTGTGTGTGTGTGTGTGTGTGTTTGGCTCTTGCTGGCCCTTGAACAATCCCTAGCATGAGTCTTACGGCACAGTCGGTTAGAGGGGAGAATTTATGCTTTTTAACAATGGGTATCATTTCTGTATTCTTGGGAGAAGAGCCCCACACTAAGGCAGAAAAGGTACTTTTCTCTTTGGCAGCTCCTTCTATGAATGTGCCTGTGCCTCCCTCTACCTTGAGGGCCAGTTCCCTCCTTTGTCCTGTTCTTGCCTTTTTAACCTCTCACCATCTAGCTCATGACAGGAAGGAATTCCTAACTCCCAGTTAAACCCAGTGCTCTCCTTTCCTCCCCAGCTGGTCCGCACATCAGTCCATCTCCCTGGTTTCAGTGCCTTCTCCCTGTGCTCCTGTATCTGAGACTCAAAAGACTCCATTGAGGGGAATAGAAAAGTATAGGGAGGGGTCTTCCACCTTCTTTTTTTAGTTTTGGAAGGATCACATGGGTCCCTTCCCGCCCAGGGAATGCACTTATCCTTGGAGCATGTGTCTAGAATTATTCTCCAGCCCTGGGAGAGTTATTGGGTAAAATAATTCTAATTCACCTGAATAACGGACTGGATAGGAGTGGCAGAAGCCAATCTTGGGTACATGGCTATTACAGATCAAAGTGGTTCCCAGAGGAGAAGCTCTGTAAGCTACAGAGCAGTCTTGGGATAGGAAGAGAAGACGACATCAGGTAGCCCTGCTATCCCGGGACCTGAAGGATCATGGACTCACTCACCCCACAAAGTAGGAGATAATCAGCAGCTGGACAGCTCGGTTGATGATCCCAATGGTCCAGCTCTTCACAACCACCGACTTGGTAGTCTCGTAGGTGAAGAAATCTGATATACAGTTCATATTGAGAAAGTGCCACTCAGAAGGGCCAGCGATGGCAGCCCAAGGAGACAACCTCAGGACACGGAGAAAGAGATCAAAGCCCAGAGTGGGCCACTTAGTGGGACTTGAGGAATAGAGCTAGTTCCTGCAAGCCAGGCAACTGTAGTCAGTGCCTACTCTGATCTCTCCTCTTGATACTCTGGCTGCCAACAGTCTAGGGCCGCCAGGGCGGTGGGAGGACAACCTTTTTATTCATCTTCACTCCACTCCCCTGTGATGTCACGGCAGGGGTGGGGTCTCCAATCTCATCTCGGGCTCCAGATTGCCTGGGATGCAGCTGGCTAGGGTCCTCTGGGACTCATGTTTTATCTGCACTCTGTCTACTGTTTCTATTCTGTTCTCTTATGCTGTGTCTCTACCACAGCTCACCAGCTGCTTCGTATTCTCCAAAGCTCCTTGTAAGGGTCCATTCTTGAGTTAACAGATCTGCCTGAGCCAAAAACTCCACTTCTGTGTCTGCTGTTTTCTACCTAATAGCACAAATGGGGGATAAAGGGTTCTTGGGTCCCCTGGGAGGAAGAGTCACATATTTCCTACCATCCCCTCCTCTCTGCCCTCCGGAATCTCACTACGTTCCCTAACCGGTCTCAAATTTGCTATGATGTTATGTTTCAAACGCACAATTCTCATGCCTCGGTCTCCACAATGTTGTGATTACAGGTTTGTACCACTGCAAAGTAGAAAGTCACTTATTTCTAACTCCGGTGGGCAGCAGTGGTTAAAACTCTTCTGGTTGTGCAGAAATTACCAAATTTTCTTTTTACCTCAGGTTATTCAAATATTTTGTTGGGTCATGTGCTCCTGAAAGGTTGTGGCTGTTTTAACCGTTTCCAATGGTTTCCTCAAATCCTAGATATGTGCTGCATTAAGCCCAGTTTGACTTAGCTAAATAGGACTAGCAATGGAAGTATTTAACCCAGTGGTTAAAGCCACAAATTCTAGATGGCAAGAAATGCATTTTGACTATATCATACCCCAGGACTGAGTTAGTAAGTCACTGCAGCGATTGTCAAGAAAACCATGAGTTTAAACATCTTGTCTTTACGCAGGGCACATGCTAGCAATTACTTTTAAGGTTGAACCCTTATGATTATTATAAAAGGCTGATGTTAAGGAATCTGAGCTCAATCTCCAGCTTTGATGCCAAGGCACTGACACCCTAGGCAAATCTTTTGTGGGTCTCACTTTTCTCATCTGTAAAATGAGGAAGGGCAAGATAAACTCAAGCATCTCTTTCAGACCCGGCTTCAGATTTTGCAAGATGCACCATGGTGCTATGTGAGGCCATCGGGTTCTGCCAGCTCAGGCTGATGTGGTTTCAAGGAAGTTCTAGCTCAAAGGTAAATCTGACACCAGCACTTGAACGTAATGCGGCCATCTGCCAGGCTCTTCCCGAGAACCCACAAATTAGGGATATGGATGGGATGGTGTTGGGGGTGGAAGGTGACTTCATTTCAGAAAGGATTCGATTCACTTGCCAGGGTACAGCTAGAAAGCAAGCACATACACCGACACCGCATTCCCTTTGCAGCTGCTGGGGGCGTCATTTCTGGCCACAGCTCTGTACTTTTCTTGTTCAATAGGCTCCTTCCCAGACTATTTTATTGGAGGGACAAGAAAGAGTCCAAAACATAAACAAACCAGAAACCCTGATAAAACCGCATAATTTCTCTTCGAAATCTACGCATTAAAGAGCGCCTTGTAACTTTTAAAGGAAAGCTCCTATTTCCCAGTTAAGAACTCAACCGCGTGAAATTCCACAGCAAGACCCTCGCTTTAGTAATCTAGGGTGCCAGGGATGCCGACGCTCTAGGCGACAGTCCCGTTGCTCCGTCCGGCTGGTGTCTCTCTAGCCAGATCTTCCTCTCTATGGTCGGTGCGCGGCTTCCGGTGGCGGGACGCGGGACAGCGCACGCGGGAAAAGCTTCCCCGACGTCCCCTCCCCCGCATCCCTACCTCCTCCCCCGCGACCCTCTGCGCCCACCGCCCGCGCTGTGCTGTCGCGAGGCTGCAGCTGGAAGAGGTGGGTGGTCGCGATCCCCGGGTCCCGGGTGTGCACGGGCCCCGCTACCCCGCCGGACGCTCGAAATGGACCGTTCCGTGTTCAAATTCGCCGGCAGTGGGCGAATCCATATTTAAAGGAGGGGGTGGGAACGTGGGTCCAGGGGGTCTCGGGGTAGTGGATCCCTCCTAGGATCCAGACACTACCCTGTGAGCGGAGTTGAGGTGCGCTCCTTGAGCAGGTCCCGGGGTTCCGCCGATTGTTGCCGTGTCTGTCGGTGGAACGTCCCGAGAGGGTGTCGGGTTGGGATGTAAGCGCCACTACAGGCCTGGTTCTGCACCTAGAGTCCTGGGCCTTGGCCCCAGGAACGCTACAGAGCCGGTCTGTAAGATCCCCAGGCAGTGGGGAACTTAAGACAATCCAGTTCAGACACAACTACCCGTGGGTGAGCAAAGTAAGGTGGTCTTTACTTGCTTATCAATTTCCTTCCGAATTCAGATTCCCACCCTGCTGAACGTCTGCACACCTAACCAGGAATTGGGGCCCAGCTCCCAGAAAAGGGTTCGTTTTCTCTGGTGCAGCCCAGGGCTCTGTGCTCAGGCCACCACGGGCAGGTGAATATGGCAGAGACACTGGAGTTCAACGACATCTTCCAGGAGGTGAAAGGTTCTATGGTGAGAATGGCTTGGGCTTTTAATAAAAGCAGAGATTGAGAAGAGTCTGTGTCCAGTAACAAAAGTTTAACTCTGACTGCTGTTTTGGAACTATTATTATCTGGTCTTTCCCTGAGCAAAAGCAGCAGCAGAGTCTCAAGAGTTAGGATCCTGTGTTTGAAGAGATTGCACGTGCACTTCTATCCTAAACCCCTGTGTTAAAACCCAGAAAACCAGGGGCCCTTACAGAGCCTGTAGTCTAGGATTTAATGTCTCTTTTGAAAGTTTTTTGACTTAATCTCACCACTCGACCTGTTGCTTTTCCATTGATAATCTGGCTAGCCTACAGCACCACACAGGTGAGAGGTAAAGTGGACCTGCTACTCACTGTATCCTGTTCTGAATCTGGGTCTGTATTTTGGGCAGAATGATGGGAGGCTACGATTGAGCCGCCAGGGTATCATCTTTAAGAACAGCAAGACCGGCAAAGTGGACAATATCCAGGCTGGGGAGTTGACAGAAGGCATCTGGCGCCGGGTAGCATTGGGCCATGGACTTAAACTGCTCACAAAGAATGGCCATGTCTACAAGTATGATGGCTTCCGAGAATCGGTGAGCGATCTTGTTGCTGTGACCCTCTCATTTTGTGACTGCCCTATATTGTTTATTCATGTCAGTGCTCAAAATGGGGCTACTGGGTTTCCACTTTCTGTCCTGGTTCAGAATCCTAGCTTGGTGCACTAGGATTCTGTTTTTCCATTTTGAACTGCTTGGTTTTAATATCCACTTTCATCAAAAGAGCATCTACACAAAGGTGTATAGCAAGGTGATACACACACAAACAGGAATAGAAGTCTCTTTACTCCTAGGCAGGGTTTTTTTGGGGAGGGTATTAAAAGATATTTTTATTTTTTTTAATTATTTATTTTGTTGGGTGGTGTTGGTACATGTCTTCAGTACCAACAGAGGCCGGCAGATTGAGGCCAGCCTGGTCTAAGAGGGAATTCTAGAACAGCCAGGGCTAAGCAAGATAAACCTTGTCTTGAAAAAAAACCAACCAACAAAACAAAACCAAAAAACCCTATCAAAACTTACTTATGTGTATGAGGCTTTGCTGGTGTGTATACCTGTGCACCATGTGCACACCTTAGTGCCCTCAGAGCTCAGAAGAAGGCATTGGATCACCTGGAATTAAAGAGTTAACAGTTGTAAGCCACGGCCGTGTGGGTGCTTGGAATTGAAGCCCAGTCTTTTGCAAGAACAAGTACTCTTAACCTCTGAGTCATAGCTGTGTTTTAAGAATCCAGGGTAGTGGTGGCACACACCTCTAATCCAAGCACTTTGGAGGTAGAAGCAGGCTGATCTCTGAATTCAAGGACAGCCTGGTTTACTAAGTGAGTTCCAGGACAGCCAAAGTTGTTACATAGAGAAACTCTCTGGAAAAACAAACAAACAAAAAACCAAAAAAGGTTTTCAGCATAAAGGTTAAGAGGAGGAGGTTGGGCAATGGTGGCACGTGCTTTAATTCTAGCACTGCAGGTGGATCTCTGGTCTAAGAGCAGGTTCCAGGACAGCCAGGCTGTTGTACAGAAAAACTTGTCTCAAAAAACAAGCAAAATTGGTTAAGGGAAGGAAAGGGACTTGGAAGAAGGACATCTTTGAGAGGAGATCTGGGTCCCAGAAACAGCCTCTAGTAACAAAGTAAAATTGTTTTTATTCAGCTTCTGAATTGATATGCTCAGCTGTGGATTCTGATAAAGGATGCATTTCTGAACTAGAGAATCTCAGGACTTTTAAGTTGTGTTAAGGCTCAGAAGGTTTACTGGGATTGCACTTTCTCCTTAAAATTTACAGGAGTTTGAGAAACTCTCTGATTTCTTCAAAACTCACTATCGCCTTGAACTAATGGAGAAGGATCTGTGTGTGAAGGGCTGGAACTGGGGGACGGTGAAGTTTGGTGGTGAGTGAGGAAGAATGAGGTTTGGGGAGAAGGTGGGATGAAGGCTTCAAATGTTACTTTACTTAACTCTTTGCTCTAGTAGATTCTGGTTCCCAGTTGTATGTTTAAGGTGTATTTATCTAGCATGTGCCTGCTCATGGTATGGTGTAAACAAAGTTTCTCTGGTCTCCTGTCCTCACGGGATTCAGAGCTGGTGGGTATGCTCCTGTAGACTCGGTGAGGAGTTTGCAGCTTAAATAGCCCTTTCCTCACAGGACAGCTGCTTTCTTTTGACATTGGCGATCAGCCGGTCTTTGAGATACCCCTGAGCAATGTATCACAGTGTACAACAGGCAAAAATGAGGTGACCCTGGAATTCCACCAGAATGATGATGCCGAAGTGTCTCTTATGGAGGTGCGCTTCTATGTTCCTCCCACCCAGGAAGATGGTGTGGACCCTGTAGAGGTGAGGCTTCTGCTTGTTGGCCTGCTGGATATGGCTGTGTAGGCTTTGGCAGCTGACCTGGGAGCAGAAGCTGGTTATTTGATTACCCATGTGTGTTTGCAGGCCTTCGCCCAGAATGTTCTATCAAAGGCAGATGTGATCCAGGCCACTGGAGATGCCATTTGCATCTTCCGGGAGCTGCAGTGTTTGACCCCTCGTGGTCGCTATGATATCCGGATCTACCCTACCTTTCTACACCTGCACGGCAAGACCTTTGACTACAAGATCCCCTACACTACAGTCCTTCGTCTCTTCCTGCTGCCCCACAAAGATCAGAGACAGATGTTCTTTGTGGTGAGCAAAACTTGGGGTCCTTGGTTTTTGACTAGGTCTTTAGTAGATAGAGGCCTAGAGTTCTATATTGTTTAGTTATTGGTCTCAATAGCCTTGTCCACTGTCCTTACCAGATCAGCCTGGATCCCCCCATCAAGCAGGGCCAAACCCGTTACCACTTCCTGATCCTCCTGTTTTCCAAGGATGAGGACATCTCCTTGACTCTCAACATGAATGAGTAGGTGTCTCAGTGAACTTGTTATTTGCCACTGTGCAGGCAGGAAGCAGGCCTGCTGTTGGACTTTGTCTGCTTTATTTATAGGGAAGAAGTGGAGAAGCGCTTTGAGGGGCGGCTTACCAAGAACATGTCAGGATCCCTCTATGAGATGGTCAGCCGGGTCATGAAAGCACTTGTAAACCGTAAAATCACAGTCCCAGGCAATTTCCAAGGGTAAGAATGTGGGTTGAAGTCCTGACCTACAGAGGATGGTGGTGGGGTGGAGTGGGAAATGTCCTGTTGTCTTCGTAAGAAGACCTTTCCTGTGATAGGAACCTTCTAGAAGAAGTCTGGGTACATTTCTTGTTGTAAGTCAGCACCTCTGTCAAAGCAGCTTAGTGGGAGTGACTTCTGGGTCTGGGAATTTGTGTTGCTACTGCTACATGTGCCCTTTGGTTGTGCTGTGGTTGCTGCTGACCAGGCTCCCTGCATCCTCCATCAGGCATTCAGGGGCCCAGTGTATCACCTGCTCCTATAAGGCCAGCTCAGGACTCCTGTACCCTCTGGAGCGGGGCTTCATCTATGTGCACAAGCCCCCTGTGCATATTCGCTTTGATGAGATCTCTTTTGTCAACTTTGCCCGGGGCACCACAACCACTCGTTCCTTCGACTTTGAAATTGAGACCAAGCAGGGCACTCAGTATACCTTCAGCAGCATTGAGAGGTAAGAACCTCTTCCTGTTACCTTGTGGTTGTCCAATCCTGATCGCCTGGAAAGCTCAGCCTGGTCTCGTGTCCTTTCTGGGTCCCTAATTGTACTTTTCTAGCTGAGTTGAATTTTCTTTGAGTTTCTCTGAGATCAGGTCTTTCAAGTACTCAGACTTGAAATGTATCCGTCATTTTTTTTTCTGTCCTTAGAAAAGTTATTTTTTATATTACGAAAGCTGTGTGTGTGTTGGTTCTAGCTCATTCTCCACTCCCCCCATGGTGGAAATATTATCTCCTTCTTTCCTGGAATGAGCTTTGTGCCCAGAAACACAGCAGCTAATGTTGATTGAGTACACTCAGTTGTGAGCTAAACGTTTTACAAACATCTTCCTGTTTAATCCTCATAACAGCCCTGCAAAGGGTGAATGCAAACCAGTAAATAGATGAAAAGCTCTCTTCCCACAATACCCAGCTCTGGGCCTGTTTGGTGACTAGCTATACCGCTGCCTGTCCTTTCTGTGCCCTACTGATGTCCTGGGCAGTATAGTCATGAGCTCCAGCTCCACTCAGCCTGCCTGAGTTGGTTCTAACCAAGTGGTAACCATGTTTGTCTCTGCCCACAGGGAGGAGTATGGAAAGCTGTTCGATTTTGTCAATGCCAAAAAGCTCAACATCAAAAACAGAGGACTGAAGGAGGTATGTGGGAAGGACACGGCTCTCCTGTCCTTTCTGTAGAGGAGAAAGGAGCAGAGACCTGGTGGCTTCCTTTTCACCCTTTCTTCTCTTCTTACCTTATAGAAAAAAGAGGTGCGTGTGGCCTCCCTCCTGAGCAGGTTCTCTCTGCATGGCCTTAGATCAGTCTATGCAGCCTCTTAGGAGCCCTTGTCGGGCCAGGGAAGGGAGGGGCTTGGCTTAACTCAGTTTAGTAGGCCCTGCATGTTGGCAGTGTGGACATTGCTGCTCTGATTTCACAGGTGTGGGGAAGTGCTTTTGAGTGTGCAGCAGTTTTTGCTTGAACATGATGGCTGACACTCATCTCTTCCCTGGCTAGGGCATGAACCCAAGCTATGATGACTATGCTGACTCTGATGAAGACCAGCATGATGCCTATTTGGAGAGGATGAAGGAGGAGGGCAAGATCCGGGAGGAGAATGCCAATGACAGCAGTGATGATTCAGGAGAAGAAACTGGTGGGCTAGCCTCTGTGCTGGGCCTGGGGCAGTCAGGCTGTATCCTGTGTCCTAGGCTGGGTGTCTGGGTGAGGGATGGGACTTCACTGGAGAAGTTGATGCCATCTGTGTTCTTTCTTAGATGAGTCCTTCAACCCTGGTGAAGAGGAAGACGATGTGGCAGAGGAGTGAGTTTTGATTGGATCTCACAAGAATAAGATTATGCCCTGTAAATTTAAGGGTTTCTGAGTGTTTATCATGTCCCAGTCTTAGCCAGTGGTCCAAGATGGAAAAGTGACCTCCAGTGAAGTGAGACACGAAAGTATTTGTCAAGGTGTCAAGGAACTTTTTAGTGTATAGCATGCTTTAAAACCAGAGAAATGGAGAAAATGGGAATGGGAGCTAGTACCTATGCATGCTGGGAGTCCTCACTTGAAGGGATGGTATAACAGTATCACCCTTGTGCTATATCAGTCAAGACTTCTGATTGTCCTTAGAAAGCAGCTCAAACTGGCTCCACAAGATTGTGGGGGGTTTTGTTTTTTAGTTCATGGAACGGGAGAGTGCAGGGATGTAGTTGACCTTAGTAGGCACTATGAGATCTCAGTACTCAGAAGTTTTAAGGAATCTATTTCTTGTTTCTGATTTTACTATTCTTAGAACGCTTGTTCCATGCCCCTCAGAAGGTCTAGGCAGGCTTAATGTGGATAGCTTAACACCCAGAAGTACCTCTTGGAGAATAACAAAATGGACAGTTTTGTTTGGTCAGCTGCCTTCCTTAGCTTGAGATAATATATTTAGGGCTCTAATGGATCAGAACCACCCACAGACCCTGTAGATGGAACAAATCCTCACCCTGCAGAAAATTGGGGCTGATGATCCAGAAAGAAACCAAATTGTGAATGTCCTTTAGAAGTCCACTAGTCTTGCTCACAAAGGTTAAGACACAGATGTTGATGAAGTGCCTTGGGAACCTTTCAGCAGTAGGCAGGTGTCAGCCGTGGCGTGTCCAGAGGAGATGTGGTTTACTGGACAGGAGAGTCAGGCACAGGAACTAGCTTTCACTGAAGCCTGGGTTCCTCCCCTTCAGGGCTGTCTCTTTATCAGAAAAGGTGGTAATAAGCTAGGTGATTTCACCAAAGGGGTGATGATGTAGAAGAATTGGTGTGCTTGCTATAGGCTAGCAGGAGACAGTGTTGTGTATTAAAGGGCAGAAGTGGAATAGAACCTACTTGGCTTAGAGCAGAAGAGCCCACTGAAACATTTTTTTTTTTTGTTGTTGGTTGACTCATCAAATAACCCTTTGGGGTATCTGGGTCTGGAAAAGGGTTGAAGCCATCTCAGTGAAGGGCAGGAATCTGGGGTGGTAGAGGCTGCTCTTGAGACTTAATCTCTTGGCCCTTTCTGGGCTGATGTCTAGATTCCTTTTACTTACTCAAGACTTCCGCCCAGCTCTCAGAAGACAGAGGCAGGTGGATCTTTGTGTTCAAAACTAGCCTGGTCTACAGAGCGAGTTCCAGCACTGCCAAAGCTGCACAGAGAAATCCTGCCGTAAAACAAAAGATCTGTATCCTGCCTTCCTTTCCTGAGTCTAGGCCTTTCTCTGACAGGTTTGACAGCAATGCCTCTGCCAGCTCCTCCAGTAATGAGGGTGACAGTGACCGAGAAGAGAAGAAGCGGAAACAGCTCAAAAGGGCCAAGATGGCCAAGGATCGCAAGAGCCGCAAGAAGTCCTCAGAGGTACAGACTCACCTCTAGATAGGGAGGGAGGGAGGGAGAACCTCCTTTTCTGTTTTCTTTCTCCTGTTCACTACCAGTAGATTCTATTATATGTGCTGCCTTTGTAGTGAATGTGGCTTTGGTAGGTAGCCTCTAGGTTTTTACCCTGAGATACTCTGTTTCTAGGAAATCTGGGTTTTTTTGTTGATCTAATTATAGTATTTTTGACAATTTTATATGTATGTTCAGTGTACTATGATTTTATCCAGAGCACATTTCCCTCCTTCACCCCTCAGCTCCTTAACTAGTCCGTCTTTTCCTTTCAAGTCTCATCCCTTTGCTTTGTATTTGGTGAGTTTAGTTGGAATTGCTTGTATAGCGTGGGTAAGACCTTACCAGTGGCTTCACCACTGAAGAGGACTCATCTTCTCCTAACAACTGCACATTAACTGCATGTAACTCCTTAGGAAGGGTGAGCCCTGGTGAATGCTTCTATCTTCTGTGGTAGAATATTGGCCCCAATCTTGTATGGCCTTGGGCAAGTATCCACAGCTATTGACAGTCTTGACAGCCATGTTGTATTTGGGTGGCGACGCTTCATAGCAGCTCCTCCCTTTTCTCTGGTTCTTCTTCTGCTTCTTCCTGTTCAGCTCTTTAGCTGGAATTCCCTGGGCCTTGATGATACAGATGTTCTGTTTAGGACTGGGCACTCAGTTGTCATTTATGTTAGCACCATGACAGATGTGAATTAGGAGACATTGTACCTGCCCAGGGAACCTGTTGGAGAAAGAAGTTGCCGTTTCTGTCCTTAGAGCTATTCCTGTTTACCCAATACTATTTAGTTTTTCCTTCATCTCCTTCCTCCCCAAATGGTTTCCTTGGCCTAGTTGTGAGGTGTGGATGACTGACGGCATTTGGGTTCTTTCTCATATAGGGGAAGAAGGGTAAGGATCCAAATGCCCCTAAGAGGCCCATGTCTGCATACATGCTGTGGCTCAATGCCAGCCGAGAGAAGATTAAGTCAGACCATCCTGGCATCAGTATCACAGATCTTTCCAAGAAGGCAGGCGAGATCTGGAAGGGAATGTCCAAAGAGAAGAGAGAGGTGAGCAGCAGTGGAAAGGAGGGTTGGTGAGAAGGGCTGTGCGGGCGCCCCACTACCCCACTGGAGCTGTGGACGGGTTTGTTTGTGGCAGGAATGGGATGGCAAGGCCGAGGACGCCAGAAGGGACTACGAGAAAGCCATGAGGGAGTACGAAGGAGGGAGAGGCGAGTCCTCCAAAAGGTGAGTGTTGGGGCCCAGTGGCCATAGTGACGGCTTTCTTTAGCAGATCATTTTTCCCAGGTCAGAATTGAGAATTGTGGTACATGTTTTTACAGCAGTAGAGTAAGTAGTTCCTGTGCCATTCATTGCCAAGTGTGGATGATGCCTGGGGTAAAGGGGTAAACAGGACCCATTTTCATAGATCGGTTTAGAAAGAAGTATTTTTGTGAAGCTTAATTCAAAACCTATATGAGCTTTTAAATAAAAAATAAAAGTGTCAGGTAAGTCTTACATGAGTTGCTTCAGGTTGTGCCTCTGGTTCTTCTAAGGTACTCGTGTGATCTCCTTTGACGTCCTTGGCCTTGGTGAGGGTAGTGTGGCCAGTGCTGGGGGAGAAATGTGGCCTGTCTGATAATATGGGACCTAATGGCCTGGCTTCTTTTCCATTTTCTAATCTAGGGACAAATCTAAGAAGAAAAAGAAAGTAAAAGCAAAGATGGAAAAAAAATCCACTCCTTCTAGGGGCTCATCATCCAAGTCTTCATCACGGCAGCTCAGTGAGAGCTTCAAGAGCAAAGAGTTTGTGTCGAGTGATGAGAGTTCTTCAGGAGAAAACAAGAATAAGAAGAAGAGGAGGCGAAGTGAGGTGCGGCAGGAGTGTGGGGTCGGGGGATGAGCCGGGGTGGGGCGGGTGGGTAAGGCACCTTGTGCTTGTTAACTAATGAGTTAGAGTGGACAGGAGGGTTTCTGAGGTTCTGAAGACTGCACGAGTCACTAGGGACCCATCACCAAAAGTGGGACATTACACCTTCATGCTAAGAGCCTTTGGTTTTTCAGGACTCTGAAGAAGAGGAACTAGCCAGTACCCCTCCAAGCTCAGAGGACTCTGCCTCAGGGTCTGATGAGTAGAGGAAGAAAATTCTTATCTTTACCACCACATCTCCAGGCTTCCAGTCTCTCACATAGTCCTTGGATTCTGTGCCATCTGAGGACCTGCACCTGGGGGCTTCTTCACTGAGGCATCAAGGGGAACATCTAACCTCTGCTGCTTTACAAGGATGGCTCCTTATTATCTAGGGAAAGACTGGGTAGGGGTGTGTTCTCTCTGCTCACAGTGCATTGAAGGATACAAGTCCTGTCTCACTTTCCCGACTGTAGGGATAAAGCTGCTTCCTGTCTTGTTCAAGTGGCTGCAGCAGGGGTTGTGTGAAGTCAGGTCTGTAGCTCCTAATAGGGGCCTATTTCTACCTTTTTTTTTTTTTTTTTTTTTTTTGTATTTCTGGTCTGTGAAGTCAATTTAATAAATGGAACTGACTTTGGAAACGATGTCCTTATGTCTCCTTTCCCACTTTACATGTGTACCCTTCCATCCTGACTGGGCAATGCCCAGCTGGGAAGCAAGTCTCTAGGTACATCCTGTCCTTCCCGGCTGTGCCAGCATTGGTTTTCACCCTTGTTTTTGAATTGTGCTACCTGAGATCAAGAAATGAGTGCTGATCTGATTAGGAAGCCTCTCTTAGGTCCATGCCATTAGTCAGCACGGGGATGGGAGGGGGGGTAAGTTCTGAGCTCCATCCTTAATCACTTTAGGAGTCAAGGGTCTTACTGGCCTGAGATAATAGAATGAGGATCGACTTTTTCTTTTTAGTCTAGGAAGTGGAAACCTGAGTCCGGAGGATGAGTTTTGTGTGTGTGTGTGTGTGTGTGTGTGTGTGTGTTAAAGAAGAAGGGAGGCCTACAAAATTTTGTGTTTGGGAACTTTAAAAGAGATCTTAAACAGATAACACGAGGGAAAAAGCTACCCCGCTACCCATCATAGCTCTCAATCTGAATTCATCCACGTGGGGTGGCCACGTCGCTTGCACTCCCAGAAAGACTCAGGTGTAACAGGAAGCCTCCTCAGTCCGCCAATGGTTCCCTTCGTGCTGCCGGTGCTCTATGGTGCCGTAATCACTGTAGGCTTAGGGAAAGCGGTCCAGGGCGGTTTCCTCTCTAGGCAATCATCTCGGTGGCGCTGGGTAAAATTGCATCAGTTTCGCCTAAGACTGAATCAGGACCGGCCCCTCATTTACAAGGTCATGAATAATTATGTACGAGCTGTGCTGGTTTGCATACGGTGCGCGGGACTCTGCTTCAGCTTCCCACTCCTGGATTCTACATGAATATTCATGAGCGACACGGAGGCGTGGTTCTGGGCGGGGCCAGGGGAGGGGCCCCGGGGCTTGGACTGGTTTGGTCCCGCGGTGACGGTGGCGGCGGCGGCGGCTGCAGCGGTCACTGGCGTCGTGGTTCCTAGCTGAGCAGAGACCGTCCGGGGGGAGCGCGTGAGTGCGCGGCGGCGGTCGGAGGAGGCGGGGTCTGGGGATGGGGGCGGGGAAGAGCATCGAAAGAACCGGGCGCCTAGCAGCCGGGACCGGGACCTCAGGTTGGGGCGGCGGCGGCGACGGTGGCGGGGTCACCAGGAAAGTTTGCGAGGGCCTGGGGCGCTGGGGACGCGAGGGCGCTGCGGAGCCGGCGCGTGGTGTGTATGTGGGGGGTGGAGGGCACTCGTGCGGGGAGCCAGAAGAAAGCGGGGAGAGGCGAGGGTGGGGCGGGGTCGGGGGAGGGCGGAGCTGCTCGAGGGACCCTTCCTCCGGCCCCTGCCCTCACCGGGCCCCCTTGCCGGGCTACCAAGGCACGCCCCCAGCCATCCTAGGCCGCCCCCACCGTCCGCGTCGTCAGTGCTCGCTGTGTTCCCTCGCGGGCTGCTTGGCATCTCGCGCGGTACTCGGCTGCTGCCGCCCCCTCCTCCTCCACCCTCGTCTGCTCCTCCTCTTCGACTGGCCGCTTGATGTCCGTAAGCTCCCCACGGAGGCCCTCCTAACAGCCCCTTGCCCTGGGCTGTTCCGTCTTCCTGTTGGCCCTCCCTCTTCCAGCACTTAACCCTCCTGGTCACACTAGTCGCACATCCAGCCCGAGACGTTTGGGGACGACCCTGCCTGCTTTTAGGGTGCCTACCCAGGGCTGAGGCTACCTAGCCCCTGCCTGTCCTTTGAGGGCACCCTTTACTCCCAGGGCTGTCTGACTCCTCTAGACCATTAAGGGTACAGAGTTCTTGAGGCACTGCGATTCTGCAGCTTGAGGCCATGATCTTGGTTTCCTGGGGCTCCTGGCTGAGGCCTCTCTGCTGTAGCCACCTCCCCTGTTGGGGACTCTGGAGCCTGTTTTCACCTCTGCTGCCCCTTATAATCGCAGAGATGTTCATCAAGCCCGCAGGTGAGAGGGGTTTTTTCCGTTCTGGACTAGTTTTTCTCCATTTCTAACCACCCACACCATATCCCTTGTAATAATGTTCAAGGACAAGGAAACAATCTTGTGTATTTTTAATTTTATTTTTTCCTGTCTCTCCCCCCACCTCGCGTTATTCTCCCACGCACCAGAGATACAGCCTGTGGTAATTGGCCCATCAGAGATTGACATTGTCAGAGTTTCTCTCCATACCCTTTTTGAAATAAGCTGGGATAGGGTCAAGGGGATAGGGATGTCTTTTGCAAAGGCTTCACAGGCCGTTTTTAGAATTGAGAGCTGTCTTCTCAGACCAGCAGGAGTGGGCGGGGGACTTCGAGGTTGCAATCCAGTGAAGGTTGGGTTGCCCTCCAGGGCTGTGTGCATTCCACTTGTTAGGCATCTTCTCCCTTGTTTTTGAACCTGAGGGGCAGTGCTCCGTAGTCACTAGGCTGCAGAGCCTGAGGGGCTCTTGTGGGTGGGAGGGTGCTTCAGCCACCAGGGTGGGAAATGAGGAGGTGAGTGCTTGAAGAACCGGTGACTTGGGGGCATGAAGAAATGGTCTAGGAATGCAGTCTAGGGTGTGTGTGGTGGGGGGTATAGGTGGTTACCAAGGATGTTAGTTAGCTCATTGGTGATACTGAATGTAGTCACATTAGTAGTGGCCAACTGTTACTTATCACTTTCCTGCTTGGTGTTTTGAATGCATTGTCTGGTTTGAAACTCAAGTCTTAATACCCATATATATATATATAGGGAAAAGTCACACATCTCTAAAGTGGTAGACCACTTAGCAGTTAAATTTTATATCAGATCCAGAAACTCCCTGTGACAGGCTACTACTATGTGGCTGTCATCTGGTTTAATTTCTTCTGGTCCCTCAAAACTCCTTCAGGCTAGTGATCCACACATATTCCCATTTCACAGGCCATGTAGGTCCTGGAAGGCAGAACCTTGGGGAGTTTTCCTCCAAGTCACCCCCCAACCCCCATGTAATCAAGCCCAGTCAGTTTTCCCTGCCCATCCTGGGCCGGCTCCTCCTTCCCTTTGGCTAGGCCCTAGAAATCCAGTGGGAGGCCATTGCTATGGTAACAAGACTAGGCCCTGGCTTTACCTCATCAAATTCCAGGCTGAAGCCAAAACGATTGAGAAATTAAAGGGAAAAAAATGTATTCCAGATGTTTACTTTTTATTTCTTATTTCCCTGTGTTTGAATGAGACAGTTCTGAAAGGAGGAGGAGGAGGGAGGGGTGTGGAAGGGGAATGGGGAGAAGGGGGTAGGGAGCCACTCCCAGCCATAGAGGGAGGAGACCGAGAAGTAGGGGTGGAGCCCCAGGTTGGGGAGGAGCGGGTTTTTCCCGTCTCCCTTGAGGTGTTCCTGAGACTTGAGTCTTTCCGGCCTGGAATGTAGATATCTGTAGTGGGGCTGCCTCACCAAGAGGGGTGTCTTGGGAACTGTAAGTAGGGTGTCACAGGAGGGAGCTTGGGGGTGGTGTGAGTGGAGTTGCCTCTCTGATGCTCCAGATCTTTGAGGTTCAGAGCCAAGAGTTGGAGAGTTGTAGCAATACTTGAGGATGTGGCTGTGGGGACCTTCCCCACCCCTCCTGGGGGGACCTCCTGACCTCCTGGAGTTCTCTCTTCCTGTCCCACACAGCCTGAGTTAGAAATAGACTTCCTTGGCTAAGCTTGTTGCCTCGCCCAGCTTTTTTCCTTCACTCCGTCCTCCTTTCTTGGGTCTTCAGCCACCCCAACTCACACCACTTCTTCCCCTTTCTCAGACAGGGTCTGCCGCATGTGATGAAAGTCGGGGCAAGCACTGCCATGGCTTCCCCACTGCCCCAGGAGATGGGGGAGGAGCTGGCGCCTGTTGGCTCTGAGCCAGGTACCAATGGGTGATGGGTGCAGGGTGGGGCCGGTGACTGGGAGGGTGGGGAGAGTAGAGGCTGCACCCCTAATCTGTCCTGCCAGGTGATTGAGTGACAGTTGTGTTAAGGTGAGAGGCAGCAAGTATAAAATGGGTGCTGGAGGGCCTTGGGACCTGGTCAGGGTGAGACAGATCTCCAGCGGGTATGGAAGCAGTCTTTAAGATGGGTTCAGTAACTGTGAAAAGGAGACACTGAGGCTCAGAAGAAGTGGAGTGCATTTCTTTCTCCCTGTCTAGACTTTTTTTTTATGCTTAGCTTGAATGAGTGGGTGATACAGGATTCTATTAAAGAAGGGTTGTGGCCATGAGTAATTCCCAAGGTCTTTTATTTGGCATTAGAATGCCTTATATAGAAGGTAGATTTCTGGCTTCTTTTTTCTTTTTCTTTTTTTTTCTGCCTTTCTTCCTGTGGCAGATTTACTTCTGTCTGACATAGGTCAATAGTTAGTTTGCATTCCTGATCACAAACCAGATGACATTGAGGAGGTGGCCAGGGAGTGTACAGGGAGACAGGGAGCTTAGCTCTATGGAAATAAGGTGCGTAGGGCCCCATAAAGAAATAGAGCTAACCTGGTTAGCCAGGCCAACTGCTCATTCATTTATTTAATAGGAACCCATGCTAGGTGCAAAATAGGATGCTAGAGAAGTAAGGTGCCATACCATAAATAGCTTTAGCTTTTAAGAAGGGGTGCTGGTAAACATTGAATGAGTTTGGAGAAGGTAGGCTCCATCTGGAATGTGAAAAATCAAAGAAGGCTTCGTGGAACAAGCATTGTATATTTGAGCCTAGAAGGATGGGAACTTCCTGAAATTGGAGGATGTGAGATTTGGTGGAGCAGGAGTCACAAAAATTTATGTTTCATGATTCCTCTGACAGTTCCATTGAATCCTTCCTTTTGATAGGTGACCCTCGGGCTAAGCCCCCTGTCAAGCCCAAGCCCCGGGCCTTGCCCAGTAAGCCAGCTCTGCCTGCCAAGCCCAGCCTCCTGGTTCCTGTTGGGCCTAGGCCTCCTCGGGGTCCCTTGGCTGAGCTGCCTTCTGCTCGGAAGATGAACATGCTGGCAGGACCCCAGCCCTATGGTGTTAGCAAGCGTTCCCTTACATTTGCACCAAGGCCCACAGCTGAGGCACCTGCTGGAGAAGTTACCCAAGAGTCTGGGAAAGAGGATTCTGGGAAAGAAGACTTACCCCCTTTAACACCCCCAGCTCGGTGTGCTGCCCTTGGAGGTGTCCGGAAGGCCCCTGCCCCTTTCCGTCCCTCCTCTGAAAGGTTTGCAACCAGTACGGTAGAAGAGATCTTGGCCAAGATGGAGCATCCTCGGAAAGAGATCCCTTCTAGCCCCGACCGCCTCTGGGGCTCCCGCCTTACTTTTAACCATGATGGAAGCTCTCGATATGGTCCCAGGACCTATGGTACTCCTGGACCCAGAGAGGATAATAAAACCCCTGCCAAAGGACTGTCCCAGGAGGGGGCAGCAAAGTCTCCAGCACAGTACCAGGAAGAACATAGCAAGGCTCCTGAGGAGAGGTAAGGGCTTGAAGGGCCAGGGAGCAAGTGGGCCTCGGTTTGGACTGTCACCTTCACTGTTAGGTTAATTACGTGAACACAGCTCAACCCAGACTTAAGTCTCAGAGCATCTCTGTAGCGAATGGTTATGTTATTTTGTTCTTTCTCCCTTTTCCTTCTCTTCTCTCCTCTGCGCGTGCGTGCGTGCGTGCGTGCGTGTGTGCGGGCGGGCGGGCGATTGGTGACTGATAACCCAGGACCTTGTATAAGTGCTTTATTTGAGCTACATCCCCAGCCCACCATAGTTCTCTTTATAGAGAGAGTCATTGGGTTCAGTGGATCCGTTTATAGTCCACTGAATACATAACCATGCTCTTTGGAAGAAGGGACTGCTAGGTCTGTTTTAGAGACTAGAAAACCAAGGCTCCAATGTGACTTCTTACAGTCTCTCAGTTTGAATTAGAATTGCTAGCTCTCATGATCTGTAGGGCACAGTTTTAGGCTATGAGGAGTATGACACAGCAACAGGTCTTAATGTGGCTTCAGCTGATTTCTGCATGGGAGATTTCTTCTATTTGGAGACATTTTCCAATAATGCATTTCTTACCCATAGCTGGCCTACTTGTAAAGGAATACTAGCTAGGAGGTGCTCCTTAGATTAATAGACAGACATGGGAAGGAGGTGAGGGCTTTGGCTGCCCAAGGCTTCAGGGCTAGAGATCACCAGCCTGAAGCATGCATAGTTAGGCCCAATGGTTGCCTTCTCTTTCCCACTGCTTTGGCCAGGCCTGTTGTGGTCTGGGCTAAGCCAGTAGCTGAAGGCCCTGCCCTGCCCCACCCTGCCCTACCCTGCCCGCCCCGCCCTGCCCTACCTTACCCTACCCCATCCTCCAGCTTTCTCTTCTCTCACCTGAAAACACCTGGTGGTTGGACTGGAAAATTAACCTTTGTATATCCAGGACCAGAGCTACTGGGAGGCCATGCTGTTTCCCAGCCTGGATTCCTCCTTCCATCCATGAAGAGTTCAGTCATGGAAAATCACCAACACCCCCTCTCCCCTGCAATCATTCAAGAAATATCAGTAGGGCTGCCAGGACTAGCTACATTCTGGCTAGAGAAGAACTTTAACCCCTTAGGGACTAGGAGAGGGGGACATTGTCTTTTTAGAAACCCCTGAGTGATCTGGACACACATGATGCTGTTCCTAAAAGGGAGGGGGAAATTTAAACCTGCATGTGCAGGAAGAGAGTGGGAGTTACATCCTGGGCGTTTGCTCTCTGGGCACCACTTAGCTTCCTTATTCCTGAGGTTAAGTCCTGTAGTGTTTAACCTATGGGTGCTGTTAAAATTGCTTGGGGGATACCTTCCCCCCTTTTCTATTTTGTGACAGATTTTAACATTCTTACAACCTCTGTCTCTCTTTGTCTCAGGAGCCTCACTTCTAGCCTGGCAATGAATGGGGACCTTCCTAAGCCGACTAGCCCTGAGCCATCTACTCATGTGAGTTGTCTTTGTGTTGCAAGCACAGCTGTGGCAAAGTAGAACTGGGGAGTCATCTGAGATCACCTCTTATGCCTCAGAGTTTTGATGGGGAAACTGAGGCCCATGGATTTGCCCAGAAACTAGCTTCCAAGACTCAGTTTTTGTTTTTGTTTTTTTTTTTTTTTTTAAACCTCCTAGCCAGTTTTCCTGGTCATTAAAGTGGCTAGGTATGGTTGGTCATGATGATTAGGGCAATACTTAAGATACCCATAACAATGACCAAGCCCCTACTGTGTAATGGTTATGTCCTAGGAATATTAGCCAATTTAGTCCTTTTGGTAACTCTAGCTAGTAGGCCTTGTAAGCCCCCTTTGAGAATGCCAGAACTCAGGCTAAGTAACTCATGTACATGGCCTGAGGCAGGACCTGAAGTGTCTGACTCTAGAGTCCTCCCTGCCTATGCTGCTACTTCTGGCTTCAGAAAGAGAAAAGTCTGGACTTCCTGTTCATCCCTTCTCTCTGATGAAGCCAAATTTCCTGAGCAAACAATGTCAAAAATTGTCCTTGCTGGACACCATTGTCAGCTAGAGGCTGTCCCACGTGTCCCAGAATAGAGATCTGACTCTGTGTGATCTTGTGTTCTGTGTTGGGACATCTGTGCATTGTGCCTGCTGTGAGGATCTCAGCTTCCGAGGGGAGCAAGTCAGACACTAAGATAGACGTCCTGTACAGCTGGCAGATACACAAGTATTGCAGATCACATGCTGGGTGAGGGTAGTGGGAAGATAGATGTCCTGTACAGCTGGCAGATACACAAGTATTGCAGATCACATGCTGGGTGAGGGTAGTGGGACATCCTCACTATGTAGCTAAGGTAGCGAGTGGTGTGATGTCTGAGGAACACCTCTTGGCAGAGGACTCAGCATATGCAGGAGCAAAGAAACCAAGAGGTCTGGGTTGCAGTCAGGAGAACTGGGTAGTAGTGAGGATCAAGAGGTAATAATACTAGATGACAGAGGCTTGGAGGCCCCTAAGGACTTTGACTTGAGTAAGGGGAAGATGCCACTGAGCAGCCTGACATCAGAGAAAGCTGTGTCTGATGACTTAGTTGTAAGGAGAGGTCGTGCCTCCTAAGGTTAGGAAGGGGCTTCAGGGAAGTCCGAGTAGTCCTAGGGATCAGTCAGGTGAATGTTATCCAGATCCAAGGACTGCGGACTTGGACGGCTGTTGGACTGGTAGGAAGTGGTTGGATCTAGATTGAAATCTGTAGGTGATAGAGGACATCCAGAGTTTCTTTTGAGGAGGAAGGGACAAAGAGAGAACATGCAGAATCTAGGAATACCCAAGGCATGTGGCATCAGCACTTATTACGATGGGGGCTTTTTAAAGGCAAAGCAAAGACATAGCAGGAGTTGGCTTTTGAATTTGTTGAGTTCATGATGCTCTTTAAAAATCCAAATAGAAATGTAAGTTGGGTGACTGGATAGAGGGTGATGACATTTAGGAGAAGTGAGTGTGTTTGAAGGGAAGTCTTGGAATTTATCAGTGTAGAGATGGTAGCTGAGACTGGCTCAGGTCACCAGGGGAGTTGGTGGCATACTGGAAGGAAGAAGCCCAGAGCACAGCAAGAACAGTTCTCCCAAAGACAGGCAGGAAAAACTCCAGAGCTTGGCCTAGCAAAGAAGCCTCCAGGTGTGCCAGCAGCTGCCAATGCCTCTGTTGGGTTGCCTCTGGTTAGCATCAATACTTTCCAGAAGACGGATGGTAGCTAGAGAGAGATGTGGGGCTAAGAGAGGTCTCTCTTTTTCTGTCTCTTGTTATCTGTTAAGAGAGAAGGAAGTAGAGTAGTAGCCGTGTTGTGGGAATGGGAGAGTGGGGAGGGAAAAATCAGCCATGTAGGAGAGAGAAGGCCTCTTCTCTCAAGAACACTGCTTGGTCATGGAAGGAGAGCCCTTAGGCTTCCTTCCCTGCTCCTGGTGGTGGATAGGAAAGGGTGCAGAATGTGGGTGGTCTCTTCTGTTCTGAGGGAACAGGAAACAAGGCCATCAGCTGAGAGACATAGGGAGGAAGGGTTGGAGGTTTGAGGAGAGACTTGTAAGTATGTTGTGTGTGGGGTGAATGGGAAGGAAGAACAGTAGGTTGGTGGACACTCTGGAAGCAGTTGGAGGTCAGTGGGGAACTAGTAGTGAGAGCACCTCTCATTGCTGTGTGTTTTCCTCCAACAACACTAGCTGTCCAGGTGAGCTGCCTTTATCCAGCTTAAAACATTTGTGAAGATGAGGGAGGGTGCTGAGGGCTGTGTTGCCTAAAAGGCAACTGTTGCTGTCGGTACAAGAGAATTGAGGGCAAGGTGGAGGGATGAAGCTGTGCGAAGGAAGTAGGTTTACTGACCCTTGCTTCCCATAGGGGCTGAAGAGTGGCAGAACCAAAGTCGAGACTGAAGGCAGTAGTGATAATGTTATTGGGAAGGACCTCAGAGGGATGCAGGGCACAGGGAGTCAGGATGTTAGAAGAGTTGACTCTGCTCTTGAAACCACCGTGAATTGTAAAAATGATGCTGGGAGGTTTCGATAAGGAATCCTTTTGTTTTCAAGGAATAATTGGCTTTCAGAAGACAGACAAAGGGCATTAATGGTACAGTTTAAAGGCACCAGTTTGGGAACTAGATTTTTGCAGAGAAGAATGACGGTAGAAGGGGCTAGAGAAGATGTAAAATTCTTTATCACCCAGATCCAGCAGGCTGTGGCTAGGAGTCATGACCTCAAGTGGTGGGACACAGAACTTAGTTTGTTTGGGGACAAGCTGAGTGGCACAGTGCAGGAGAACCAGGGGCTTGGTGCCACCTCTGGCTCCCTTTCCCTGCCTGGTGTCATCTCTTCTTTCTGCTTTCAGTTATCTTTTCTAATCCTTGTCTAACTGCGGTGGATGTTGGCATCAGCCCAAGAGTACATGTGGGAACCCGAGGCCCCAAGAGACCCTGTAGTAAGGAGACACTTAGCTTATAGGAGGAAGTACTGGGATTACTAGGAGCCACGTGCCTTTGGTGACTTCCATCATTCTTTGCTTGAATCCACGGCCTCTGTGCTTCCTTGAGTAGTGATGAGACTTGTGGATGCACAGAGCAGAGGATGGAACTTCATTCCTCCACTTGATGATGCTCTGGGCTTGGAATGGACTAATCGTCCTTCGGGACGGACCTTTCCCTTCCATTCATGCATACCTAGATCATCAGATCCCCCCTTTCTTCTTCTATTTATAAAGCATGTGTTGTTTGCCAAAAAACTGTAGCCTCTTGGTGGAGATCATTAGTGAGCTTTGGGTTGGGGTTTGAATCACTGAGGTAGTAATGATGTCAAGTGAACAGAGCCCGGTACCTTTTCTGCGGAGATGATCTGGTGGAGGATCCCTACTTGAATTCAACTCCTGGGTCTTTCCCAGCTGGACCCAATTGAGAAGTAAGTGGCAACTCTTGACCTTTCTTACAGGTTTCCAAGACGTGGATCACCCCAAGTCCAGACCCTGTTTCAGAGCATGGAGGCTGTACCAGCACAGTCCTTCCTGCTAACATCTCCATCTCAGCCTCTGAGTCTCCTCAGCTTTCAAGCCAGCAGAGTTCTCCCCATCATTCTCAGTTGTCAGAAACTCAGAGTCCTGCAGCTTCTGAGGCTTCGAGTTGCCTCCCCGTGACTCCAGCATCCCCCAGTGCAACCTTGCCTGATGAGCATCCCTGCCATTCCCCTAGCTCAAAGCTACCTGCCAAGGCAGTCCCAGAAACCCTCAGCCCCAATAATTCTCCTGTGGAGACAGACACAAAGCACCATAGCCCAGAGCAGCCCCTAGCCGTCTTGCCTCAACCCCTGGTTGAGGGGGCTGAGCTTCCAGACCTTACACGAACGTTCCCATGTGGGGAGGAGGCAGCAGCCAGGAGTTGTACAGAACCCCGTCCCAGCTGCCTGACTCAGCGCCGATTCTCAGAAGGGGTGCTTCGGCCACCTAGCCAGGACCAAGAGAAGCTGGGTGGCTCACTGGCTGCTCTGCCTCAAGATCAGGGGAGCCAATCAGCCTTAGATCGTCCCTTTGGAAGTGGGACAGAGTCTAACTGGAGCTTGTCACAGTCATTTGAGTGGACCTTCCCCACAAGGCCCTCAGGTCTGGGTGTGTGGCGGCTGGATTCTCCACCTCCATCTCCCATTACAGAAGCCAGTGAGGCTGCAGAGGCTGCTGAGGCTGGCAATTGGACTGTATCTACCAGGGAAGAAGGAGTGTCCCAGCTGGGACCAGGAACCCTGTCGACTCCAGAGAGTCCAGGAGGGCCTATTTCTGAAGTTCAGGGAAATGATCCAGGCGTCTCCCTACCCCAGAGTGATGATGCAGAGAGTCAGCCTGAGTCCCTGGCTGCTCTCCCCTCTACAGTTGAGGGCCCATCTGGAACACCCTTACTGCAGGCAGAGGAGAGCTGTGAGGACCAGGAGCCACTGGTGGGGCAGGAGTCTCCTATTTCACTGGCCACCAGGGAAGCAGCCCTGCCTGTTATAGAGCCAGTGCTGGGACAGCAGCACCCGATGCCCTCTGACCAGCCTTGCATCCTCTTCGTTGATGTACCTGATCCTGGGCAGGCATTGCCTTCTGAAGAGGAGGTGGTGACCCTAGGCTGGGCAGAAACCACCCAACCCAGGACAGAGGCTCAGGACCTTTGTAGGGTGTCCCCAGAGCCTACAGGCCCCGGAAGCAGTTCTCAGTGGCTAGATGATCTCTTGGCATCACCACCGCCCAACTCAGGCAGTGCAAGGCGGGCAGCTGGATCTGACCTAAAGGATATACAGTCACCAAGCACCTGTTCCGAGGTAAGGTAGACAGAGGAAGGAATGAGGCATCAGGGGTAGGGTTTGGGTGGGCTTCATTCTTTTAAAATGGAGACCACAGAGTACAAGGCAGCTGTGGACCTACACCTCATGTTTATGCAGTTGCTATTGGAGCTGCATGGGGTAGTCTTAAAGTTTAGCTGTTTTAAGTTCTAGTCTTGATACCAGCATGCACTGGCTGAGCAGTCTTAGGAGTGAATCGTAATTGCAGGCTTAGTCCTTTCATCAGGGTGTATGCGCGTGTGCATGTGTATGTGGGGGGGGGGGGGCGCGGGCAGTGGCCAGGTCAATTTTAGGCATCTCTGTCCACCTTATTTTTTAAGACAGGGTCTCTCTGTGTCCTACAGTTCACCCATTTACCTAGGCCGGCTGGCTGGCCAGTGAGCTCCAGGGATTCTCCTGTCTGCCTCCCCACTGCAGGAATTATAGAAACAGGCCCCTGTGCACAACTCCTTTGGGATATGAGGACCTAAACTTGAGCGCTGATATTTGCTTGTGCTGTTAGCACTTTCCTGATGTAGCCATCTCCCCTGATACCTTGTTTTCCCATAATGAAATGGAGAAGAGGCTTCAGCCAATGTCTAGCATATGCCAAGTAGTCAACCTGTTATTCTTGGGAATATTATGCAAGGGAAAGTTGTACAGACTGTTGGGGCCTGGGTTCATCTGATAGCATAGTTTTGTTACCTGGCTCTATTGATTCTTAGCCAGGGTGTAACCTTAAATCAGACACCTTTCTATCCTCTGCCTCAGTTTCCATGTATGTAAAAAGGTGATGACTGTGATAGGCTGTACCTCAGACAGGGAGAGGACTAAATGAGTTAGGACATGTAAAAGTACTGGGGATAGTGTTTGGCCCATTATAAATAGTTTATAAGTGTTGGCTTTTTACAGCTGGGATTACCTTTGAGTTCAAGATCTGTTTTGTAGACTAGCAGCCCAAGCCCAGAGGAAGTGGTGTCTTGTGCAGTTACCCAGCAAGTTGGTAGCTGGGTCTAAGCCAGGACCAGCCCAGTTGTCGGCTCTGTGCCCTTTCTCATACCAGGCTGCCTCTGAGTTTAAGGGCTAGAATCCAGGAGGCTTTTGAGACATATTTTTCAGTCCTGAACTGGTTTGGGGTGGAGCTGAAGGCAAGGAGGAGCCCCAGGCCCTCTGGAGTCTGGAGGAGGAAGGGGTTAACACCACACTGACTCCTGCAGTAGGTGTGTCTGTCCCAGGATATGAGTGACTCAATTGGCTTCTGGGCGGGGCTGCCAGAGCTGCAGCTGCAGCTGGAGCGGGGATCAGGGCCAGGACAGGCAGGAGCCAGAGCCGTTGGACAGGTCCTGGTACCTGGCTCACCCAGCAGCCCCTGGGTGGTCAGTAGGGAGGTGGGGGGGGGTATGGCCTGGTCTGGGGAGAGGGAAGCCAGTATGTCTGTCCTGGAACGGCTGCTGGCCAACGCGGCACTGCGGGACGAGGCTGGCAGGCTCCGAAGCCCTGAGCCCCAAGCCTGCCCGCCCTCTGGGGTGAGTCAGGGAAAGTTGGGTGAGGGTGCAGGAAGCCTTGTGTCCTGAGTTCTGGGCTAGCTGAGGGCAGAATTTTCTTGGGGATAGCTGTGCAGAGGGGAAGAACGGCCTGGGTGCCACATGGGGGTTAGAAGAGCTGTGGGTGGTGTGAGTACCTTACTTTGCAAGACAAGTAGCAAATCAGTTTTCGGGCATTGACAGTGTCCCCTGAGTCGCATATTTAGGCCTCTCCTTCAGGCCGGATTTCTCCTGGCAGCTAGCCAAGTCTTGCCCAAGGATTGTAAACATCACAGGACTGTCCAACTGAGTGTCCATGTAGGCTGTTTAAAAGCTCTTGGTTGTCCCTCTCACACAAGTCACATATAGTAGGAATTACCTATTTTCGGTTGAGGATCCTTAGGCCCAGAGTAGTTAAGTGATTTGCTTAAGGTCACACAGCTGAAATCTATGCAGCCTTTTTCCGCTAAAGTGGGGCTCTGAGGCACTAGGTAGCCATCATTTTGAATTTGGGTTGACTTGCACTCCAATTAACTCTAAGCATTCTTTGTGTGTCCACCTCCATTTCCCAGGGACTCCTTGGCTGGGCCCAGAAAGACCTGCAGAGTGAATTTGGGGTTGCGGAAGACTCAAAGCCCAGCAGTTTTAGTCTTTCTAGCTGGTCTCAAGATGCTTCTCAGAACTACAGCCTGGGAGGCAGGAGCCCTGGTGGAGAGCCAGGCCTTGGGAATATGGACTGGAGCAGCAAGTGTGGGCAAGGGTCTGGAGATGGGGGCAATAGGGAGTGGGCCAACAGATGCAACCTTGGCCAAGAGGTGATAGGAGCCAGTGGCAGCCAGAATGAGAGTGAATGGTCAGTGGGAAAGCCAGCTCAGTCAGGCACTCAGGGCCCAGAGGCTGATGCACAGGAATGGGAATTCAGGAAGAGGGATTCTCAGGGCACTTACTCCAGCCGTGACAAAGAGCTTCAGGACCAGGAGTTCGGGAAGAGAGACTCCTTGGGGTCTTTCAGCACCCGGGATGCAAGCCTTCAAGACTGGGAGTTTGAGAAGAGAGACACAGATGAGAAGGGTCAAGAACTGGGGATGAAGAACCTCTCGGGTGGCTATAGGAGCCAAGATGCTGAGGAGCAGGATCGGGAGTTTGAGAAGCGAGATTCTGTACTTGACATTCTTGGCAGCCGGGCCACAGCCCAGCATGACCAGGAGTTGAGGAAGAGTGCTTGGTTACAGGATTACAGCGGTGGTGGCCTCAGCTCACAGGACAGAGGATTTGGGCCACGAACCCTGAGTTCTGGGTTCAGCCCTGAGGAAGCTCAGCAGCAGGATGAGGAGTTTGAGAAGAAGACCCCAAGTGGTGAAGACAGGTTTCACGAGGCCAGCAAGGACACTGGCCAACTGGAGGAAGGAAAATGTGGGGGCCTGCTGAGTCCTAGTACACCTAAGTTGCAAGATGGAGCCATCAGGCAGGAGGACCAGGGCAACTGGCAAGATGGTGATTCCAGCCAGGAGGTCGCAGGGCTTCAGGGGAGAATGCAGGTGGGAAGTCAGAGCGCTAGCAACTTTGACTTGGAAGACAAAGAGACAGGGAGGCGAGGTTGGGCTGGGGAGTTCAGTCTTGGTGTTGCAGCTCAATCGGAGGCAGCATTTAGTTCAGAGCGTCAAGACTGGAGCAGGGACTTACACTTGGAGGCTGCTGAGAGTAGCTATCAGTTTGGCATTATTGGCAATGACAGAGTGAGTGGTACTAGCCTCAGCCCTTCCGAGAAGATGGGTGGCCACTTTGTGCCTCCTGGAGAGATGAAGGCTGGGCCTGTGGACTGGACTGACCAGCTAGGTCTCAGGAACTTGGAAGTGTCTAGATGTATGAGTTCTGGGCACTCAGGCGAGGCTAGAGAGAATGTTGTGGGACAAATGGGCTGGTCAGACAGTCTGCGCTTGAACAATGGGGATCTGTCCAGTCATTTGGGAACTGGAGGTTCTAAAGAGCCCAGGGGGATGGGAGTTGGGGAGAAGGACTGGACTTCTGACGTGGAGATGAGGAACAGAGATTTGCCAGGGCAGGGAGAGGTGGGAGGGCACAGCCAGGCCAGAGAGAGTGGTGTGGGGCAGCCTGACTGGTCAGGTGTGGAGGCTGGAGAGTTTCTTAAATCAAGAGAGCGAGGTGTTGGACAGGCAGATTGGACACCTGATCTTGGATTGAGAAACATGGCTCCGGGGGCAGGCTGCAGTCCTGGAGAGCCCAGGGAACTTGGAGTGGGTCAGGTAGACTGGGGTGACAATCTAGGACTGAGGAATTTGGAGGTGTCCTGTGACCTAGAGTCAGGAGGTTCTCGGGGCTGTGGAGTCGGGCAGATGGACTGGGCCCAGGACTTGGGACTCCGGAACCTTAATCTCTGTGGGGCCCCAAGTGAAGTTAGGGAGTGTGGGGTGGGGAGAGTGGGCCCTGGGCTAGAGCTAGATCTTAAGAACAGTGGCAGTTTGTCCCCTGGTTTGGAGAATGAAGACCCTCTGGAGGCCAGGGAGCTGGGGGTTGGTGAAACAAGTGGGCCAGAGACACAGGGTGAAAGCAGCTCGTCACCTTCCTTTGAGACCCGTCCTGAAGACACTGGAATGGATACAGGAGGAGAAGCCCTGGGCTTGGGAGCCAGGTACGGTACTCCATCTGGGGACTGGGAGGGAATGTGCGATTTAAATGAAGGACCCCTGTGAGGGGGGGAAAACCAGCTTTTCCTGTGTTTGGAAAATGGAGTCCCTTAGGGCTGTGAATGTTCACATTTTATATTTTATGTTAAACTTTGAAACACAAAACTTACATGCGTTCTTTTGAGGGGGATGAATATAAAATTCAAGGTACCATTTTGCAACTAATATTTTTGGGCTTTCTCAACTGAATTATGGCTGTTTAGAACAATGGAATCTGCTACATCTTTGGTTTCTGGTGAGTTCTTATGTGTGTGTGTGTGTGTGTGTGTGTGTGTGTATACATGCATGTACAAGTGCACTTGTGTGTTTGGGCACATACATACAAGCTACTGTGACTATGGGATGACTACCTATATTATTCCTGTCACTGTTTTGGGGGACAAGCTCTCTCTGCTCTGAAACTTGCCAAGTAGGCTATGAGTGAGCTCCAGGGGGGTCACCCTGTCTCTGTCTCTCCATTACTAGGATGACAGGCACACACCACTATGTCTGCCTTAAAAAGAAAACAAAACATGTTATCTGGGGTTTATACTGAAGTGTTCATCCTTGTAAGGGAAACACTTTACCAAATAAGCTGTCTTCTTCACCTAGTTCCTGGTGAGGTTTGTAGCCCTCAAGCTCTGATACCAAGAGAGCCCCTAGACACATGATGCATAGGTGCTAGAATTTAACCCGTGTCTGCGTGTTGATTCTGGTTGTCTGACCAAGGGGTTGGGAACTAGGTGATATAACCTGCTCTGTTATAGATCCAGGAAGAACAGTAGTTGAGGGATCTGAAGCTGTTGAGATTCAAGTCCAACCCTGTGACCTTGACCCCCAACCCCAAGTTAATGAAAGCAAACTTCCTTCCTTCCTTCCTTCCTTCCTTCCTTCCTTCCTTCCTTCCTTCCTTCCTTCCTTCCTTCCTTCCTTCCTTCCTTCCTTCCTCCCTCCCTCCCTCCCTCCCTCCCTCCCTCCCTCCCTCCCTCCCTCCCTCCTTCCTTCCTTTTTGTTTTTTAAGGCAGGACCTCTCTATGTATGCCTGGCTGATGTCAGACTCGCTGTGTAAGCCAGGCTGGCCTCTAATTCAGAGATCAACTTGCTTCTGCTTCCTGAGTGCTGAGATTAAAGAGGTACTGCCTGGGAAAGAGAACTTTTCATGGGGGACAGGCTGGTAAGAACCAACCAGTATGTTTCATGGATGTTGTAAAAAAACCGAGGTGATGTCACACCTTGTGGGAAGGGTACCAAAAAGGCATTCTATTTCATCCATTGAGATTTGGCTGTCTTCTTTTTAGTACCTAGAGCTCTTTACCTTTTCACTCCCAGAGTGGGAGCTTCCTACCAGGCTCGTGGGAAGGGAAGGAGCGGGAGGTGTTGGGTGGGAGCTGTTCTCAGTGGAAGGGCAGATGGCAGTGGGAGTATAGCAGGAGGGACCAGGAAGGGGCTCAGGAGGCTCTGGGTGGGGGTTGGGAGAGACACTTGGCATGGAGGTAGAAGAAAGTCTAGGGTTAGGAAGGGAAGCTGAAGGGGTATTCTCGGGCTACTTGGCTGAGGGGAGCGGGAGCGGGAGGGGGAGGGGGAGACAGAATGACTATGTTGCAGTGAAATCTGTATAGAGTATGAATGTGCAGAATTAAGTGTGTGTGTGTGTGTGTGTGTGTGTGTGTGTGTGTGTGTGTGCGCGCGCGTGCATGCATGGTAGGATATTCCTGTGAACCTGGACTAGTTGGGCTCTGAGTTTCTCTCTCTTCCAGGTAACCCTAGAGGTCCAGGGTTCTAGCAACAGTCTTGGCACAAGGGAGCATGGGTTCTGTGTGCCGCCTGTTGTCATTTTCTTCCTGGGACTCAGCCTCCTTTGCTTGAGTGTTCAGCTATGCCCTGATCTTCGTAACTGCCCTAGACAGCAGGAGAGGGATTTTGATCCTATTGGTTTGTTAGGTTGAGAGATGGTCTGACCTGCTTAAGGTCACAGAAGCTATAGTGTGCCATTCTGACTTCCATCCATCAACTGCCATTATATTCAAAACAGTTTGCTAAGGAGTGGGGCTCTGTCCGCTGCAGTTGGCTCTTGAGGAGGATGAGTGACATTCTTGAGGATGCTCCCTGCGACTCAGCACAGTAGCAGCATGAGTGAGATTGGCTTTGATGGGGAGGCTCCTTGAATCTCCACACCCCATGCTTTTTTGGATATGCTACCGTGATCCATCCAGTGTCATCTGAGCTTAGAGTTTAGCTGAAATGTAGGTAGCTAAGACTCATCGAATGTAAAAGAACATGATTTTTCCACAGCTGGAAGGAAATCATTGGGAGGGCTCCTGTGGATGCCATGTTTTCTGATATATGCCCTGAAGAAAGCCAGTCTTGTTTAGGGGAAGAGCTGTGTGCTCTGTGATGATACATGGGATTGAGTGTCTGGTAGATAGCATGTCTAGGATTTGAACCAAGTTTTCCAGACTTCCCTGACTAATGCCCTGTGAGCTGGTGCTGTGAGCTTCTGACATGGGGGGGGGTGTGTTAATACACTGTGGACTGCTTATCTTCCAAGAAAAATTTGGAGCTTTCCTTTGTATCAGGAAGTCCTTAAGAATGGGTCATAGTAATCTGGCTTGGAGCCCATCTGCAGGTCCTGATTCTCTATCTGCCTCTGTGACTTCAAGCAAGTGGCCTGAACAATGGCCTTTTCTCCTCAGGTGTCTTTGGCCTTATCTCAAGTCCCAAATCATCATATGTAAATTGAGAATTTACCACAGGCTCACTTGGGGTTTTCCTGAAGAAAGTTTACACATAAATATATTGATACAAACCCCTCTCTGTGGTAATTGCTCTTATAAAGGAAATACTAGTCATCTGCATTTGCATCTGCTTTGCAAGTTTGGATGTGAAGTGTCCTCAAAGGGAGGCCCCTTGGGGACATTTCTGTTGATCCCCTGTGCAATATACCCTTACCCTCAATGGCAGTCATTGGTTGGACTGCTGGCAGGAATAACTCTGACAGACTAGCTTGTAGGTGGGTGGTGTGAGGGGACCCTGAGTTGTCTGGATGTGGGGCCATCTCACCCAGTGAGTAGTACTTCTGAGTCTCACAGAGCTGGTACAGAATCCTCTATTTTCTGGCCTCTTGGTCACCCACTAGGTGTGAAGTCTTTATAGGCTCCAAGAAAACTCAAAGATCATTGAGTCCAGCTACTTCATTTTAAGGATGGAGAAACAGGCCCAGAGGGATGTATAATGATTGGGAGTTCCTTTCTGTACCTGTAGTCCCTAGCTTGTCATTCTCTCTGAGTTTCTTGACTATTTCTCTCTGATATCAAAGCCAAATCTGTTCCTTCAAATGCATTATCTCGGCTCTGGAACTGGTGCTCCCTCATTTTAGGTCTCAGAACCTTAAACAGGACATGTTGCAGATCTGTCCCCAGTATTTGCATGTTTAGCACTGGTAGAGGGTAGCTTTGGGTGAATTGGGTGATACTCAGATTGGGTGGTGTATGTGGAAGGTTTAGGTGAGGCATCCCTCAGGCCAGGAACCTCTGATCAGAATGATGAGGACCAATCTTAGCAATTTAGATTCATCATGTATCAACCATATTGTAGTCACATATTTCTGCCAGTAAACCCAGTGAAGTTCTGAGACTTTTTTTTTTTTTTTAATTTCAATTGAGCAGATAAAGAAACTGAGGCTTGGACTGGGCATGCAACTTAGGGCCAAGGCTGGCATCTGTGTAAGGGAACCTAAGTTTCTGTAGACCTTTCAGCCTCAGCACCCAGGTTCCTATCCTTCTGTCCTGACAGAAAGTCCTTAGGTGGTGGATGCCATGGTCTCTCAGTAAGGGAAGCTTCTCTTATGCCAAAGGCAGAGGCCCTTGGGTGGGTGTATACTGCATTCTCTGCCACCCCAGAGCCTGTCATCAGAGTCCCTTACCACCTTCTGCCCTCAGTGGGCTCTTTCTGTCCTTTCTCAGTTGGTCCACATCTCTTCAACTGCCTTGATGGCCACTGCTGCCCTCTGTTCTCCCTCCCCCAAGCTGGCTTCAGGGTGAGTTGGCTTTGGCTGCCATCCAGGCTTTTGAATCCTCTGTCTTGCTGTACTGTGGTTTTTGCCTCCTCTTCCCTTCTCCCTCCCATGCTGCTTTAATTCATCAGTCAGCAGCTTATGGAAGGACAGACGGACACCTTTCTCCCTTTCCCTGTCTCATCTTCTTGCTCAGGATTGACTCACATGCCTGATTCTTTGTTTTCTACAGTATCACCAATTAACCAGCAGCCTGGCTTTCAGGCCTTGCCCGCTAGCCTTAGTACCCTTGCATGTCAGGGTGTGGCTTTGTGCTGTGTGTGTAGGTGTACTGGATACCAGCACACACCCTGTCTGCCCTAGGTGTGTGATGAGTGAGCATGTTTTAGGGAGTGGCAGCTGGACGTGGTGTGGGTGGTGCCATCTTGGTATTTGTATTTTGCTCTGAGGGAACATTGGGCAGAAGACACATTGCTTTGCTGTAGTCCAAGGTGACCTTGCCTGTCATTCAGCAAATGTTTGTGTGGTCTCATCTCTGGGCACAAAGACAAAGGAGCTTTCCCTTTGAGAGGTTCCAGAGCGGCAGTGGAGACAGACACACAGGATTGAAGGTGGTTGGAGCTATAGGTTAAGGCTGGTGTAGGTTGGAGCCCACAATTCTCAGAGCTG